>JAJQKT010000011.1:0-700000 GCA_030512225.1 Rauvolfia tetraphylla | reverse complement strand
TCCACTACCTTAAGCCTACACTTAATGATTTCAATAACTCTACTATGTGCTCAAGTTCACAGATTACAAGAGAGGCTCACCACACTATGGTTTTACACTTACAACCTCTTCTAGTAATTTTTACAAACAAGGCTTACCACACTATGGTTTTATATCTCAAACAACCTTGAATTACAACTTCAAGGATCACCCTTATCTAAAGGGTTTTATGTTATCAAGATAACATTGCTAGAGCTAGTAGATCAACAAAATTTGAATAAGTAAAGATGAGTGTGTAGACGTTACCACTTGTTGGTAGGAATTACACAAAGTTGCACCTTCACACTTTGATGTCTTTGGATTGATCAATTGAATGCACAAGACATAAGAGAGCTTGAGAAATATTTGTAATAGACTTTAGAAAGCTTAGAGTATTGAAGGATTCAAAACTTACAAAAGATTGCACGTTTATAGATTTTATTGAATTTGAAAATCAGTTGAAACAGCTATAAAATAGCTAGTTAACGGCTATTTTCAGGAAATTCGGACGACTGAATTCTGTGTCCGAATTTTTCGGATGACCGAATTCTTCCTGTTTCGTCTGAATCTTCGTTCGAATTTCTCTGGAAGAACAATAGCAAACTTTTGCTGCCAAATTCGGACGACCGAATTTCTTGAAATTATGTTCAAACTTTGTAAAATCATTTGAAATTTAACTTCCAAGGATTTGAAATACATTTGGTATATATAGAAAACTTATTTAGACAAATATCAGTTTGAAAACCAAAATCAAATTCCTTTGATCATATAAAGTTTACTTAACAACTTTTAGGACAAAAAACCACATTTACTAAGAATTCATTCAAAGCCTTTTTAAAATTAAGAAACCAATTTTATGCTTTCTTATGCATTCAACAGACTCCAAGATATACAAGTGTAGAGTTTACATAGATATTACCTATCATCATACCTACTATACACTTCAAGTCTTCAATGCCTTGAGTTCATCTTTGAATAAACCTCAAAAGACTCATAACTTTTTGAGGTTGTTCTTGCTCTTTGGCTTGAAGGCAATGAGACTTCAAACTTCTTTCTTCATAAATCCTATCACACAATATAAACATATTAGTTCTCATCAATATTTGTCATTAATCAAAATTACATGATTTGCCCTTAGGGCTAACAACTTCTATTCAAGCAGTTTATGTACATGCAGACGATTTAACCGACCCTGCTCCTGCTACGACATTTGCACATTTAGATGCTACTACCGTACTATCAAGAGGATTAGCTGCCAAAGGTATCTATCCAGCAGTAGATCCTTTAGATTCAACATCCACCATGCTTCAACCTAGGATCGTTGGTGAGGAACATTATGAAACTGCACAAAGGGTTAAGCACACTTTACAACATTACAAAGAACTTCAGGATATTATAGCTATCCTTAGGTTAGATGAATTATCCGAAGAGGATCGTTTAACCGTAGTGCAAAAAATTGAGCGTTTCTTATCGCAACCCTTTTTCGTAGCGAAAATATTTACTGGGTCTCTAGGGAAATATGTTGGTCTAGCAGAAACAATTAGAGGATTTCAATTGATCCTTGAACAGGACTTTTATTTGGTAGGTAATATCGATGAAGCTACCGCAAAGGCTATGAACTTAGAAATGGAGAAGAAATGACCTTAAATCTTTGTGTACTAACCCCTAATCGAATTGTTTGGGATTCTGAAGTAAAAGAAATTATTTTATCTACTAATAGTGGTCAAATTGGCGTAGATATAGGTATTTTGAGAATACGCCTTAACGGTCAATGGTTAACGATGGCTCTGATGGGTGGTTTTGCTAGAATAGGCAATAATGAGATCACTATTTTAGTAAATGATGCAGAGAAGGGTAGTGACATTGATCCACAAGAAGCCCAACAAACTCTTGAAATTGCAGAAGCTAATTTGAGAAAAGCGGAAGGAAAGAGACAAACAATTGAGGCAAATCTAGCTCTCCGCCGAGCTAGAACACGGGTAGAGGCTATCAATGCGGTTTGATTTCATAACATAATCAAATTGGTACGTTCACATAATCAAAAGAAGTTCTGTTTCGAACCCTATTTTTTTTATTTGATTATGTCAAGTGAATAGAATCAATACAATCAAGCAAAATACACTTGAAAAAAAAATGAAATAGCAAAGATACAAAACCAATAAAAAATAAAAGAAATAAATAAAAAAAGAAGGTGGGTCAAAAAATTATTAGATATTAGAGTCGATAGTATCTAATAAGTTCTACCTACTATTGGATTTGAACCAGTGACTCTCACTGTATGAAAGCAATACTCTAACCGCTGAGTTAAGTAGGTCATTTATCATCCCAAAGAGAACCAAATCGTACTCACCCTATGGATGGATTAAAAATATCATATTAAACTTGACTTCTGAATTCTTATCAAAAATTGACAAAATAAAATGAAAAGGATTCCAATTTTCTTAAATGAAATAAGCGGACTATCATCGGCAGTATTCTAATGGATCATATAGATCGTATGATAGAAAGATTCATCTATTTCTTTCTACCATACGATCTATTAGTATTATTGTAATGTATAAAGGTGTACTCTAGAATAAAGGTACATGCTTAATATTAAATATTAACTTAATATTAATATTCTCTGCTTGCTCATTACAAGGTTTTCTTATAAACATAAAATCCTTTAGGTAAGGGCGATCCTTGAGATATTGATTCAAGGTTGTATGTATATATAAAATCCTTTGGTAGGGTGAACCTTGTTTGCAAAATTGCAAAAGAGGTTATTGGTGTAAAACCGTTTGTGGTGAGCCTCTTGTGTTGATTGAACTTGAGCATATAGTAGATTGGTTAAAATCCTTGAGTGTGGACTCAAGGTAGTGGATATAGATGTTGAAGAGATTGAACCACTATAAATTAATTGTGTTCTTTGCTTGTCAATTTTTTACTGCTGTTCATAGTAATCACCTGAACTGAGACGATTTTTGCCATCTGCAGGCAATATGGAATGTGAGGCCCATGCCACCGAACTTCTGGTTCTCTTGCCTGCTATTCGTTGAAGCATTGATCATCCTAAAATGCTCAAGAAGAATCCATCTCCTTGGACATCCTTACAGACTCAATCTGTAGCTGTACTAAAAGAACAAGTGACTAAAAGATACTTAGACTGATGCAAATGACAAATATTGTAGTGTAGTGCTACTTGAAGTAATTGATGGCACCCGACATCTTTGTGGATTTGCAAGTGGAAGATTCAAAACAGCAGAAATTCATTACCACTCTACTTTCAAATAAATCCTAGCAGTCAAAAATGGAATAAAAAAGTTCAGCTTCTATCTCATCGGATCAAAGTTCTTGGTGAAAACAGATATGAGTGTGTTACCCAAGATGTTGCAGTTTAAACAGAAGCAAGATCCTCATCCTCAACTACTCAGGTGGTTTGCGCAGTATTCATTCGAGGTCAAACATATAAAGGTAAATCTAATGTTGTGGCTGATTTCCTTTCCCGACCAGATTCCTTTACCACCAAACTCGTTATAGTCATGATTCGACCCAATTATTTCAACCCACCTAATATTCCTCCAGATTTTCCTCCAAATTACCTAGTTCCATATTCTGTTGACTCAATAATGTAAAAAGGAGATTTTTATGAGTTATAGATTTTTAAAGAATTTGGAGGATCCATCCTTAAACCATCCGGAGTCAATCCATATTTTCCTTTTAGTCAGGTTTTCATTCTCCGACCTAATGACTTCCCTCCTCCATTGAAGTGATTCTTCTAGTACCTCTGTCAACAATACCACATTTTTTTTGAAATCGACTCTGCATTATTTCTTAAAGGGTTTATTCCAAGTATATTTAAATTCTTAACCTGGTTTAAACCTTTAACAGAATGGAAGAACTTACTCCTCACTTTTTCTACACACTTCCTCCTCTTTGACATCCACGCCCAATAAACCATGATTTCACAATCCATCTATATTACCATCTTTACCAGGTCAATTCCATCACTGTGCTAGATCTTCCCGAGTAATAATATCTCTCTTGTGTGTTCTAGCATAAACATGTCTTTCTAAATTTCCTTATTCTTCTTCTCTACTTCTATTTCTAATATGGCTTTAACTTAGATACTTGTTCGATGATACTTTGAAATTGTGAGTATTTCTTTCTGAATGGTTGATTTCATTCCTACTTAGATTGTTAAAAGATAAGAGGACAGAATCCTTTGAGTGCTCACTGTAGATTCATCTTCTTAGTTTTCTCCAGAAAATCATCCTTTCAAGAATCCTTATACAAATTATGTTAAGTCCATAGTTTCCCCTTGGAAATCTAAGTCTTTTATTCGTCAAACACCTTCTTCTGTCCGAGAGTATATCCAATGCCCAAAGATGGACCAACATCCTATTATAGCTGCTGGTAAAGAGCAATTCGTTACTCTTTACATTCCATAAGACTTTTCCCGTCAATGGAAGTAACATGGTTACACTCATCGTCACTTCGGTGCTGTTCGTATAGCTCTCACCCTCTATAACAGAAAGGGTCTTCCTATGGTTGCCCAAATTGCCCTCTTAAATACCCACTTTCTATCATATCAGCATGCTTGTATTGCCACAGTTGAAGCAACTCTGAATGCTAGCACAGTATTCATTACCTTATACCCCAGCTTCAATATGTCTCTGGCAGATCCACATCTGCTAAATGCTCTCAAAGTACAAGTTCAGATTGTAGGAGCCTCACAAGTACATGATGCTCTTACTGCAAATTTACACTATTAAATGATCTACCGAGTTCAAAATCATGCCATAGATCTTTCTCTTCGTGGTGGAGAAGATGCTCTTCTTATCAATGTAGATGACAAACAGTCAGCTGTTTGCACTCATGTCCCAAGACAGATTCCCAAATATGAACTTCTCATTCTCCTTCCAGACTCTTGGGTCACGGAATATGAAAAAGTCCATAAAGCTACAAATCAGCCTCTGGAATCTTCCTCCTCTTAGATCTCTCAGAACACTGATGGTTCTATTTTCATCAGATTTGATCATAAGCATCTCCAGTCTATCAAGCAAAACTATCCGAGAATTGCTATGATTTGTCTTCCTGTATCTGATCCTCTTCCAGATCATCAAGCAGATCTTGACCGAATTACCAAACTTGGATCAGATCATCCCCTGGTCTCTCACAGAGATACTTTCCCAGACATCATAAAATGATACACACCGGATGCAAAACCAGTTGTATTTGGGACAGATCTGTTCTCCAATCATTGTTATTGGTGTGGTTGCACTTCCTGTGAATCTTGTCAGAATTGCTGCTTTGAATGTGGTCTTGATCCAAAAGACTGCACCTGCGGATATTCCAGTCGAAGAAGAAGGAAGAAGAAACAAATCCCTTCTTCGTGGTCCAGTAAAGCACCTGACATAGATCCGGATTACCAACAAGGAACTCAAGCTGTCCAGACTCGCAGCAAGTATAATTCTTCTATTGCAGAAATCCCATTAACATGGTTACCTGCTAAACCAAAACCAAAACCATCACTTCACCCTTATTACCAAAAATGTCTCAAACTTCTAGCCAAAGAAAAACCGGCACCTCCTACTTGTTAACCAATCAATCCATTCTACAAACAAGTTCTGTCAATATGGGCCAAAGCCCGCGGGCTGGCCCGTATATGTGGGCTTGGGCTTAGTATGTCCAAGCCCATTTAAAACGTGGGCAAGCCCATTTTTTCTTTTAAAATTTTTTAAATAAAAAAACGACGTCGTTTTGATGTTTTTTAAAAATATTTTAATTTTTTTCCCTGAAACGACATTATTTTTTTATTTTTTTGACAAAACGACGTCGTTTTGAAAGCCCGCGGGTTTACTGTAGCGGGTTGCGGACTGAGGGTTCTCAGGCCAGCCCGCGCCGGTCCGTTTCAAAGCCAACCCGCTACGGGCCGGAGCGGGCTGGCCCGTTTGACACCACTACTACAAACCTCCTACACTACCAGCTCCTATTCCAGCTATCTGCATGTTTCAACCAGCAGAATTCCATCCGCTTAACCCTATCTTTCCTCAAACTACATCCTTTACCAAGAACAATGCCTGGCACTCTCATAAAATCCAGAACTCTTCA
Source organism: Rauvolfia tetraphylla (assembly GCA_030512225.1). NCBI lineage: Eukaryota > Viridiplantae > Streptophyta > Magnoliopsida > Gentianales > Apocynaceae > Rauvolfia > Rauvolfia tetraphylla. The sequence continues at coordinate 693,889 of JAJQKT010000011.1, read as the reverse complement.
TCAACCATACTTCCTAGTGGACAGACTGCATCCACTAATCCTATTAAAACCGTTCTGAACTGGCAATTTGAAAACGTTGTTGCTCAAAATAAGCTTCTGACTCAGATTGATCAGAAAGTTACCCAGGTAAATTCTCGTCTTTTTACTTGAAACAAAAGTTGATTCTCAAGTATAAGACCTAAAAGCCACTAAAAGGTTGATCGTCAACATGGAGAAAAGATTGAAGCAGATCCTCTACGATCTACCCATGCCTGGTGTTAACCAATATTAGTGATGACCTAGAAACTGGAAGTATTCGAAAGAGAATAATTTCAGAAACTCAAACCCGGACTCTCTAAGAAGGTATGACTTGGATCAACACAACGGTCAACTCTTGGACACTAAAAAGATCTTGTCCTCTTATCTTTCAACAATCTAAGAAGGAATGAAATCAACCATTCATGAAGTAATACTCACAATTTGTAAGTATTACCGAACAAGGATCTAAGCTAAAGGCATATCAAAAATAGAAGCAGAAAAGAAGAATAGAGAAAACTTAGAAAGACATGTTTATACTAGAACACACAAGAGATATTATTACTCGGAAACTAAGCTTGAAGAAATGTTACAACAATAGGCTCTTTATATAGAGCTCCAAGGAAGAACCTAGAAGACTAAATTATTGGACTATGACGTCATTGCTTACATCATGGTAGCTAATGAGGTCATCGCTTACATCACACCACATTTATCTTTAATCAGCTGAGAAATAAAGTTGATACATCACACTAAACAATAAAGATAACAAAGTGCAGAGCACTAAATATAAGTCTTCAAGAAATAAACCCTTTAAGAAATTATGCAAAGTCAATTTCAAGAAGAATGTGGTACTGTTGACAGAGGTACCAGAAGAACTATTTCAATGGATGAGGGAAGTCATTAGATCGGAGAATGAAAACCTGACTATAATGGAAGTATGGATCGACTCCGGATAGTTTAAGGATGGATGCTCCAAATTTTTTAAAAATCTGTAACACATAAAAATCTCTCTTTTGCATTATTGAGTCAACAGAACATGAAACTGGGTAATCTGAAGAAATATTAGATGGGTTGGAATAATTGGGTCGGATCATGGCTATAACGAGATTTGGTGGTAAAGAAATCTTATCAGGAAAGAAAATCAGTCACAACATTAGATTTACCTTTGATATATTTGACATCGAATGAATAATGCGCAAACCATGTTGACCACCTGAGCAGTTAAGGATGAAGAACTTGTTTCAGCTTGAACTGCAATATTTTGGGGGAACAAACTCATATCTGTTTCCACCAAGAACTTTGAACCGATAAGATAGAAGCTAAACTTCTTTGAAAGTGGAGTGATATCTGCTATGATTTCTTTGAAAGTAGAGTGATAATGAATTTCTACTGTCTTGAATCTTCCACTTGTAAATCCACAAAGATGTCGAGTGCCATCAATTTTTTCAAGTAGCACTGCACTCCAATATTTGTCACTTGCATCAGCTTGAAGTATCTTTTGGCCACTTATCTGTAGATGCAACTTCTGAATTTTGGACACTTGTTCTTTTAGTACAGCTACAGATTGAGTCTGTAAGGATGTCTAGGGAGATGGATTTTTCTTGAGCATTTTAGTGAGAGGATAAATGTGCTCAGAAGCTGTTGACACAAAATCTCATACATAGTTGACTACGCAAAGGAACTGTTGGACTTGTTTCTGAGAAAGATTGGATTCAGGGAACTTCTATAACTCTTCAAAAATATGATTTCTAGGAGCGTATGTACCTGCAAAGAAATGCATTCCTAGGAAAGTAATTTCCTGTGTAGCCAAGATCATTTTCTTTTCAGAAAGCATTACGCCATAATCTTGAACAATTTGAGCAAACTTACGTAAAAGGTTTATATGATCATCCTTAGTAGAACTGAAAAGTAGGATATCATCAATATAAACCAGTGTAATGTGTAAGACTGGTTCAAAAATCTTGACCATGGCTTTTTGAAATAAGGATTGTGTGGGTTTTAAACCAAACAGCATTACTTTCTATTGAAAACGCTGGTTATGAATACAAAAACCTCTTTTAGGCCGTTCATCCGGATGAATGCTTAATTTCTAAAAATCACATTTCAAATCAAATTTGAAAAATCATTTTGCACTAGAAAGTTGTGTGTCTGTGTGGCAATGGAAACTTATCTTGCAAAAAATTGTTCAGAGGTTGGTAATTAATTACTAGTGTCATTTTTTCACGAACTTGTTCAGCCCGTTTATCAACATAGAATGCTTCACAAGACCATTGAGAATCTGTAGGTTCAATGAGATCAAAATGTAGAAGGTCAAGGCATTCTTTTTTGGCTAATTGAAGATGATCAAGATTCATGCCAAAGTGACTGGCTTTGGTAGGATTGATATCTTCATTTTTCTTGAAAGGAAGTTTTATGAAGAATTGAAGATTCTGCCAAAGTGGATGAGAATATTTAATAAGGAATTCTGTGTGGAATTCAACACAAGATTAGAAAACAAGAAGTTTCTGAATCTCGGTAATAGAATTGGAAATGATTTAGTAAAGTATTGGAATGGTAGCATATTCTCTAAACTGTTTTCCAAAACGAATACCATTGGGAATGATTTAAAATTTGTGAAGTTTATTGTAAATGTCAAAACCAACAAGAAGATCTTTGTCAGTCTCAACACAACCAATAAGATGTAAACAAACTTCACATTTGGGGAAGAATTGGATGGTAATGGATTTCTTAGTAATCAGAGAAGTGTATAATGTTTTACCATCAGTAGTGATGAATTCTTTCTTGTATTATGTCCAATGTTCAGGAGGTAGGACAGATGGATTCATCATGGATACTGCAACACATGTGTCAAAGAAGGCTATGGCAGGAATGAGTTTATCATATTTGGAGGTTAGAATTTAAACAGGGGCTTGAGGATGTGTTTTGTGGGTCTGAATAGTAAAGATTGGAACAGAAGTTTTTTTGGTGATATTTCTGGAAGTGTTAGGTCTGGTTCTGAGGGAACTGATTCTGAGATATGATAAGACAAATGGATCTCATCTTCTTCAATTGCAAAAAGGATGTCTTCATTCAGTTCATCTTATTTAGAAAAGAGAGACTCAAGGTCATTGTTATCATAGATAGGGCTAACCTATTCAATTTGTGAGATGAGGTTTTGCCTTTTCTTCTTTTGAGGACATTGCTTGGCATAGTGACCCTTCTGTTTCCAGACATAACAGTAGTCTGACTTCCTTCTGAAACTTCTAGAGGATTTATATTTCCTTCTAAAGTATCTCCATCTTTTCTTTGAAGATCGTCTGTCTGTTGTATAAATTTTGGAGAACTTCTTCTGAATGATTTCTTGCAAGAGAATTTGTTGCATCATGATTTGATGGTTAAGTCTGAGCACTTGCATACTTGGTCAACCTCTTTATCTCCTTTGAGATATTGCTTGATAACCTATCGTTTGTGACAAAGGTATTCAAAGCTTTGCAAGATAGCTTGTCGGATTTGTCCTGAAGTCATACCAAGGATGGATTGGTATTTCTGTCTGATATATACATCGGCTCCTTGGTCTAAAGCTTAAGGGATTAAGTTGAGGAAAGCTTGCTTTAGACTAACATCTATACTAAGAAGATAAAACAATTGAGTCATACGTTGCAAATTTTTATCTAAATCTGATCTTTGAAAAAAGTAACACTTCATTTGAAAAAACTCTTTTCTTTTTAATTCTAAATCAGAATCAGGTTCGCCAAGAAAACAGTAATAAAGTAATAAAATTGAGTTCACAAAGACCCTGATTTCACAATCCATCCATGTTCTCATCTTTACCAGGTTAATTCCATCACTGTGCTAGATCTTCCTCAAAAATACTCAGAGGCCCAAAAATACATGTTTGTTGAAAATAAAATTATGCTTCAAGAAATTTGGCCTGATGACTATAATTCTTGGAATTATCCTACCAATCATCATCACGAAATAAACCTCCGAATAGCTCGTAAATGATACTTTCACCACTTGCATGATTCCCAGCCAAACACTGAAACCCCTTTTGATTACTTTAACCTTTAACAAACTAGCTCTTCTCAGTCATCACATGGGTTTACCTTTCCATGTATGGTATTTGATGAAACTGCTCGAACCACTTGTGTCACCACACTCAGAAAGGACGCACTCAATCAGAGAGAGAAAAAAACAAAAGCACATGCTCTGCATCAGGACCTTATTATTGAACACAATATCACTAACACTGACTCCACTGATAGTGATGTTTCCACACCGACTGATTATGAGCATTACAGCTGTGAAGACACTTATATTTAGTGCTCTACACTTTGTTGTCTTTATTGTTCAGTGTGCTGTCGTGTCAACTTTATTTTTCAACTGATTAAAGCTGATAAATGTGGTGTGACCTCATTAGCTACCATGATGTAAGCAATGACGTCATAACCCAATAATTTAGTCTTCTAGGTTCTTCCTTAGAGCTCTATATAAAGAGCTCATTGTTGTAACATTTCCTCAAGTTTAGTTCCCGAGTAATAATATCTCTCTTGTGTTTTCTAACATAAACATGTCTTTCTAAATTTCCTCTATTCTTCTTCTCTGCTTCTATTTCTGATATGACTTTAGTTTAGATTCTTGTGGGGTAATACTTAGAAATTGTGAGTATTCCTTCCTGAATTGTTGATTCCATTCCTTCTTGGATTGTTAAAAGATAAGAGGATAGGATCCTTTGAGTGCCCAATAATTAGTCGTTGTGTTGATCCAAGTCGTACCTTCTTAAACAGTCCGGGTTTGAGTTTCTGAAATTATTCTCTTTCGAATACTTCCAGTTTCTAAGTCATCACTAATATTAAAAAGTTCTCTAGTCCACCTGTATATGCATACCAAAATCTTTTACAAGAACTTCAAATTCAGTTTCCAGAGTAGACACAATGGATTCCACATCAGAAGCATTGGGAAAGACGTCAAATTTGTGATAAAGAATTAGAGAAAATTCTGGGAAGTGGAATTTTGAATAACTAGACACGCTGGATTCTGGATCAAGAAGCATTCTAAAAGATTAATGGTTCAAATTTCAGGAATTGGGGCATTTTGATTAACAAGACCTTTATGGTCAAGGGAGTCCGTAAAATAACAACTAAGAAGCAATAACTAAATGTATGCCTCCTTTATTTAGCACTCCTACTTTCAAGAGGCAAACTTGGTACAACATTTCTCATGGTATCAATAAACATAAAGGAATATATAACTAAAACAAAGTTGGGATAAAAACCAGGAAGCTTAGGCTACGTTCCCGTAGGTTTTCTGATGTTGCAGAAATCAGGTCCAAACCTTGGACATATTCATCCAATTTTGACGCTTCCCTGTTACTAGATTGAAAGAAGTAAAATAGTCAAAATATTCATTCAGATCTTCTCTCTCTTTCAAAGTGCCAGTGTCAATAAGAAAAACTGCAACCCTTACAAGAAAATCTTAATCCATACGGTGTAAACTAAATAAAGCATCATCACAAAGTATCTGCTAAAAGCATTTGAGAAATGAAGATCTGTAAAGTGCATTTCTCTTTTCAGGTTCAGGTACTCCAAACCAAACAAAACATGAGTACCATTTTTATGTTAAAATATGATCAAATAAGAAGAACATAGAAAGGAAGACAGGATGTTTAGCAAAAAAATAATAATAAACAAATAAAATAAAAAGAAAGGAAGACAGAATTTCCAGAATTCTGTTAATTGTTCCAGCACTACAACAGAGGCGATCTGCTGCTACACGTCGCCCGAATATAATCTCCTCTTGTATTTAAGTAATATCCTCATACAGTTGCTTAATAACTTGCACTTCTCAGGTATCACAAATGAATTCTTGATACAAGCTCCAGTAATCACTTTTCCCATATTTCAGTCACCCCTGAAATTATGGGTTTTCTCAAAGGCTTATGAAGACATGATTTGAATTCAGAGAACCACATTCAAGTAGTATAATAGAAATCCCATTACGGCTTTAGAATTTATCTCTTAGGAAGCATCTACGAGAAGCCTTATGTGATCCTATGATGCAGTTACTTGAACACTAGTTAGACTATTGGATTGATAAGTGAAAATTCTTGAAAATATTTCGGCAGTCACTGAAATTGCAAAGAAAGTAGCGAAGTAGGCAATGAATGCCTAGCCAAAAAACAAAGTTATGACATTTATAGCAAATATTGCACAGACATGAAATTTGAGAAGAAGTGTGAAATACCTAAGAGGGGGTGAATTAGGTATTTGGCTAATTTTCGCAAACTTAAACCTTTTATTCGTTTATACTAAGAACAAGTTAAATGAGCTAATTTGAGATAATTGATAGCAAGGCAGTAATGAAAGCAATAGCAAAGAACTCAAACAATTTATAGTGGTTCGATCATCAAGATCTACATTCACTACCTTAATCTCACACTTAAGGATTTCAACAAATCTACTAATTGCTCAGGTTTACAAATTACAAGAGATGTTCACCAAACTATGATTTTACACTCACAACCTCTTCTAGTAATGTTTACAATACAAGGTTCACCAAAAACAATGCTTTTATATCTTAAACAACATTTAATCACACTTTCAAGGATCACCCTTATCTAAAGGATTTTATGTTATCAAGATAACCTTGCTAGAGCTAGTAGAACTACAGAATATGATAAATAAATGAAAGTGTGTAGAAGTTACCACTTGATGGTAGATATTACACAAATTTGCACCTTCACATTTTGATATCTTTGGATTAATCAATTGAATGCACAAGACATAAGAGAGCTTAAGAAATGTTTGCTAAATTCTTTTGAATGCTTGGAGTTTTCAAGATTTCAAGAGTTACAAAAATTTGCACGTTTATAACTTTTATAGAATTTGAAAATCTGTTAAAACGTTCATAAAACGGCTAGAAACGTCTAGTTTCAAAAAATTCGGACGACCGAATTTTTTGGCTGCGTCCGAATCTTCGTCCGAATTTCTCTGGATGAATAGTAACCATGCTGAGAACAAAAATTCGGACGACTGAATTTTTTGCTGCGTCCGAAAACTTCGTCCGAATTTTTTTGGAAGAACAGTGACCATGCTGAAGACCAAAAATTCAGACGACCGAATTTTTTGGCTGCGTCCGAATCTTCTTCCGAATTTCTCTGGAAGAATAGTAGCAAACTTTTGCTACATAATTCGAACGACCGAATTTTTTGGAAGCATTTTCAAACTTTGTAAAATCATTTGAGATATAACTTCAATGAGTTTGAAAAATATTTGATATGTATAGAAAACTTATTTAACCATATATAAGCTTGAAAAACAAGAACATATGAAGTTTACTAACATATTTCATAAACAGATTCATTCAAATCCTTTTATGATCATAAGATTCTTTTTATGCTCTCTTATGCATTCAATGATAACCAAGACATACAAGTGTAGAGTTTAGATAGAAATTTGCCTACAAGTTAAATGCACTCTACACTTCAAGTCTTCAATGCCTTTTGATCATCTTTAGAACAACATTCTTCAAATTCCAAATACTTTGCTTAACTGAAGTTGTTCTTGAACTTTTGCTTCAAGGCAATGAGACTTCATACTTCTTTGTTTACAAATCCTATCACACAATATTCAAAAATATTAGTCTTCATCAATATTTGTCATTTATCAAAACTACATGATTTGCCCTTAGGGCTAACAAAGAGCATAATTTATAAGTTTCCCAAGATGAACTGTCAGCCCACCACAAGTCAAGGGAGTGATTAATCTTAGGCTAAAGAAACTACAATCTTTAATGCCCTGGTAATTCCTCCTTTCAAATTCAATATGTGGCTTAAAGCCTCAAACATTAAGAGATCCGTAAGGTTGCTAGAAGTTCTTAGCACAGTAATCCCATCTAACATGTTGTAATTTCTAGCAACCACTGATACAATGTAGAAAAACAGATAATAAGCAAATAAAGGAAAAAGAAAAAGAAAGGTAACCCTGTATCCACACTACGGAAAGTCCTACAAATTATAATCCCACACATCAGACCAGAAAGAAAGAAAATACAAATAGGTATGCATAAATGGAAGCATCGATAAGATTGCTTTAAAATTCACAATGCACTTAAGTAATAGAGAATTCAAACAAATCAAAGACTGAACATGAAGAAATAGTTAACAACTTAGTGATGCCAAGGCATTTGACACAACTTTGGCATGTCTCCTTTAAGCTAGAGAATTCGCTTGTCAATATCTAATTCATTGGTTTTATTTTCCCAAAATTTTCAAATTTTTTCATTTTAGAAATCTTTCAAACTTCTTTTTTTTTTTCCTTCGTGTGGAAAGGAATTGGAATATCATTCACAAATTCACGAAATTATGACACAGTGAAAATTTACAAGATCCACATCCTTCCCACTTGGACTTTGTCCTCCCAAGACCAAACCTCCCAAACTAGACCGAGATCCTCTTAGCTAAAATTTGAGGGCCCATTCGATAAACTAAATTATGACTACTAAAGTATGAAATATTTAAGTTCTGAATTCTAAAGTTATAAGACTAAATCTGAATGCTGAAGTCTAAATTAATAAATATGAGATGATTATTTAGGGGATTGTTATATACAGTTTTGAGTTTGACGATATACAGTCAAAAACCATACAGTCAAAAACCTAAACTATTTTCAACTTCTCTCTTTCTCTACTCAACCTGTTCTCTCTCATTCTCTCTCTACAATTTCACAAAAATTAACGAGCATCTCATTAAATCATACTATAAAATGCAATTAGATAAGAAAACTACTCTGGACTCCCTCGATTTTATGATAAAAAATTTAAAATGTTTGAAAAAAATAATTTTTTAATTCTGAGCAAGTTCTGCCCTGGAATTCTACCTAGAAGGACGAAACTCTACCAAGGCAGAATCAAGCATGAGGTAGAGTTCCACCATAGCTTAGAATTCAAGAAAATTAAGTTTTTTCAAGATTTTTGAGTTTTTATCTCAAAATTGAGGGAGTTCGGTGTAAATTTATTACTCATTACGTTGTATAGCAAATCTAATAGGATACTCATAAATTTTAATAAAATTGTAAAGAGAGAATGAGAGAAAAGAGGTAGGATAGAGATAAAAAGAAGTTAAAAAATATTTAATTTTTAGGAAGTATATAGTAATGGTGATTATTTATCACTAAACTCTGAAATATACAAAATTTACTCAAAAAATTGTTAAATAGAAATTTTTTGTTTGACTCATAATTTTTTGAAATATTACATTGGTAAAAATTTAAAAATTTTATTGTCTACGAAGAATCAATACTAATTGAAATACTTAAGAGGGGGGTGAATTAGGTATTTGGCTAATTTTCGCAAACTTAAACTTTTTATGCGTTTAGACCAAGAACAAGATATATAAGCTAATTATAGATAATTGATAGAAAGGCAGTAATGAAAGCAATAGCAAAGAACTCAAACAATTTATAGTGGTTCGATCCTCAAGATCTACATCCACTACCTTAAGCTCACACTTAAGGATTTCAACAAATCTATTAATTGCTCAGGTTTACAAATTACAAGAGAGGTTCACCAAACTATGGTTTTACACTCAAAACCTCTTCTAGTAATGTTTACAATACAAGGCTCACCACAAACAATGGTTTTATATCTTAAACAACCTTGAATCACACTTTCAAGGATCACCCTTATCTAAAGGATTTTATGTTATCAAGATAACCTTGCTAGAGATAGTAGAAATACACAATTTGATAAATAAATGAGAATGTGTAGAAGTTACCACTTGATGGTAGATATTACATAATTTTACACCTTCACACTTTGATGTCTTTTAGGTTGATCAATTGAATGCACAAGACATAAGAAAGCTTAAGAAATGTTTGCTAAATGCTTTTGAATGCTTGGAGTTTTCAAGATTTCAAGAGTTACAAAAATTTGCATGTTTATAGCTTTTATAGAATTTGAAAATCTGTTAAAACGTTCATAAAACGGCTAGAAACGGCTAGTTTCAGAAAATTCGGACGACCGAATTTCCTGGCTGCGTCCGAATCTTCGTCCGAATTTCTCTGGATGAATAGTAACCATGCTGAGAACAAAAATTCGGACGACCGAATTTTTTGCTGCGTCCGAATCTTCGTCCAAATTTTTTGGAACAACAGTGACCATGCTGAAGACCAAAAATTCAGACGACCGAATTTTTTGGCTGCGTCCAAATCTTCTTCCGAATTTCTCTGGAAGAATAGTAGCAAACTTTTGCTACATAATTCGAACGACCGAATTTTTTGGAAGCATTTTCAAACTTTGTAAAATCATTTGAGATATAACTTCAATGAGTTTGAAAAAAATTTGATATGTATAGAAAACTTATTTAACCATATATAAGCTTGAAAAACAAGAACATATGAAGTTTACTAACATATTTCATAAACAGATTCATTCAAATCCTTTTATGATCATAAGATTCTTTTTATGCTCTCTTATGCATTCAATGATAACCAAGACATACAAGTGTAGAGTTTACACTTCAAGTCTTCAATGCTTTTTGATCATCTTTAGAACAACATTCTTCAAACTTCGAATACTTGATTAACTGAAGTTGTTCTTGAACTTTTGCTTCAAAGCAATGAGACTTCATACTTCTCAGTTTACAGAACCTATCACACAATAATCAAACATTTTAGTCCTCATCAATATTTGTCATTAATCAAAACTACATGATTTGCCCTTAGGGCTAACACTAATTTTAATTACTTTTCAGTAAAAGTTTAAAGGTTTGATAACTTTATAATTGTAAAATTTTTTAATTAATAATAGTTATTAAAAATAAAAATCTCAAAAAATTGATGAAATATTAATACTTTTTAAAAAATATTTTATTATAATTTTTTATTTTGTAATTTTTATTATTAATTTGTTTTATTGAAATCTAAAATATATATAAAAGTATATAATGATTGGATGAGTAATTAACATATTCAAACTTCAGACTTAAGTCATTTAAATTTTACAACCACAATTAAGTAAGTCTTAAATAATTGAGTGATTAGTAAAATTTGTCATCAAACGCACTTAAAAAATTAAACACTTAATAGCATTTGTTATCACACACACTTAATTTAAAATAAGTTCTTAATTAATTAATTTTAATTGCTTAATTAGTTTATCAAACAAGCCCTAGCCAGATGACACAGCTCCTCAATGAAGCATTTCTTTTTTTATCCTATTGTGGGTAAAATGTAGATTTATACTCAGCGAAGCATTTCTGATTCCTCCAACATCAAAGACGGGAGATATGTCAACTGTTGATTACTGTGTAAAGAAAACACCCACTGGTATAATGTGGAGATCATGGCACATGAAATTTTGGTGTAATATAGGTGATAAAACCACTCAGAAATAGAATTTATTGAAACTAAAAATGCAAAGACTTGCTAAGATTGGGCATATATCAGGAGACTCTAGTACAATAGTTCAACATATAGATGTATGTAACATGTATATACTTCATCGAACATGTCTAGGAAGTAACCTATCCTACTCAGAAAAATTGTGCTAACCTGTGTGCATTGTGTCAAACCTCTAAAAGTCCACTTTTCATATTGTAGTTATGCCTTTATATGGATTCCTAATGTTGGCCATCTGATGATTTCCATTATAAACATACTCTTATTAAACCACCATAATTTGAGTTTCTCTTTCTCATGTTCTTGCCTTTTGCTGAAAACTCTGTACAGCAGTAACCATTCTCTCCCATGGTTCAGATTCACTATTTCATCTTCATCTGTGTAATAACGAACTTATTTAGTATGATTGGGAAAGTACACGCTTAGACTGCACAAGCGTAGTAGATAACCATCCACGGAAGCCACAGAAAGACAACGCAGAAAACACTGAAAACAGCTAACAAAGAGTAAAATTTGCTTCCAGAAGGCCGTATTCTTCAATCCAACTGCCAGTCTTTGTTTTCCTACCATGTAGCAGTTCATGCGACTATCTCTGTTTCTCCCGGGGGTGGAGGGTGGAAGCAACCATAAATACATACACCCGAAATAATAAAAAAAACTGTTATATGACAAATACCCCAGCAAGAAACACTAGTATTTCTCCAACACCAGAGCCTGAAACATTTTAAATTTTGAAAATCAGATCTCTCAGCTACATCTTTATTTATTTGAACAGTTTCCAACATCATTGCTTTAATTCATTTGTATGGAGTCAAAACCCTTTCATGCTTAGTAGATATGTAGGAGCCGATCACTCTTTGAATAATTTTTCATTTCCTGGGATAACAGAATTGTAATAGGATTCTCGTCTTATTAAGTCAAAACTACATAGATTCTTCTTTAAAAAAGGGTAAAGAGTCTGCGCGACTTGATTAGATTTCAATTTGAATTTCAGCCTAGCTTATGAAACTATGGCTGAAATTCAAACAAGCAATACTTGATAGATTGAGCTTGAGTGGAGAAGCAATTATAGCACACACATAAGATTTTAAAGCAAAAATTGGTTAGAAGACGTGGTAACTTCTAAGGATGAATATCTCAACACATGGGCACAGCTTTGTAAGAAGGTAGAATACAGAAGACATTGTGATAATCTTTTCCCTTTTATTTCTTTTTCTTACAAGTAAATGAGAAGGTTTTAGTTCATCACCACATATTGGACACATTAATAAAAAATATTTCTTTTGTTCTTCATCTAATGTCAACGAAGATATGATAAAAGCTGACATTTCTATCAGATCAGCAATTCCGACATTCACACAAAGTTCTCACCAAAAGTGGAGAGAAAACCACCTTAACCAAATCTAATACCAGTTTGCCCATAAAAGTTTTATACCCCTTGTAATTGTAAATTAACTCTTAAGACATATTTCTTTCCATTCTTTTTATACTTCCTAACAACATCAGAGAAAATATCTCCCCACTTTCTCTTCTTTTATCTCTCTCCTAACTTCATTTTTCTCCTCTTCTAAGCTCTCAAACTAGAAAGAAGACAATTATGTATTTGTATTTGGCATTAATTTTGCAAAAAAGGTAAACAATGGAAACTATGCCCCAGCACCAATTTTAAATATGACGTCAAACCTTTGAGTAAGTATGCAATTTGAAACAAGTGAAATAAATTCAGCAGATTCCAGGAATTCTGCACCATTTGGTTTAACCTTATGACTAACATAAATAGAACACATAAACCAGCAAAGATACAAATAACAATAATGCAATGACCACTCACCATTCCAGTAACAGCAATGTGCAGGAAATCCATAATATTTTTAGTTATCATCTATTTTCCTATTCCTTTTTACTTCCAATCATTAATGGGTACACTTCAGTGAAGATTCATTGTTCATAGTAGCAAATTTTGAAGCTCGCAAATGATATAATTTTATCAATGTTGAAATACAACCTAAAGACCTTCAAACTCTGCTTTCATCCAGAAAGTTGTTGAACTTCAGTATCTTACTCAATGAAAACAAAAAACCTAATTCAGAAAGAACTAATATTTTACTATTTTTTAAAGGTATTCTGGATAATTGCTTAGAAGGGAAATATAGTTTGAGATCAGCCGAACAGATGAAAACATGCAATGAAAAGTAAAAATGAAGAAATTAGAAAAGCTAAGTAAACTTATCTGAAAAAAACATAAACGTCCATACCTGCAAATCTCTGAGTTGGCATGATTATATGTATGCATACTCCGTCAGACCAAGATGAAATCAGAAGGGAAAGCCAAAAAAAAAAAGAAGAAGAAGAAGAAGAAGAAGAAGAAGAAGAAGAAGAAGAAAAGAAAAGAAAGAGAAAAAAAAAGCTGAGAACACTCAGTTTAAGAACATTAGAACTAAATAAAGCTTGAACCAGTGGAAATAAGCAACTAAAAGACTTTGGATGATATGGTATGGAGACATTTCCATAAATGGACAGAAGCAGGGATAAGAATACCATAGTAAACAGATAGATTGCGGTTAGCATTTTATTGTAGTCTTAGTGGTCTCCACATCTCCTATCTAAATCCAGATGTTATTTTGATTTCAAGATGTGCGCAGAGGATTCATATCAAATTCACTTGTACTTCTGGAAATCCATACAGTGTGTCCAACATTACTAGTGGTAACAATTTCCAGTTTGGTGTACTGTAAACTATTAGCGACCCGCAAGCACCATGTGAACAAAGAAAACACCAATTTCCAGTTCGTTTTTACTTTTCATTGCATGTTATTGTTTGCTAACCACCAATTCCCCTGATAAATACTCTAATAATGCATACCAAAGAGTAGTGCAATACACTACTCAAAATAAACAACACTTATACAGAATGCCTTAGACAAACATGAAATGGTGATTAGCAAACAATAACATGGATTTCCTGGGAATTAAGCCAAGAAAGCCAAAGTTTTGTTCATTAACAACCAAATATTGATCGAATCTCCATACATTTAATCATGCACTTATGTCTAAACTGTACCGCACAAAATGCTAATCATCAGTCATGTTTTTTTGAACTCTGTCTCCTACATAACGATGAAACAAAAGAGAGCATAACCAAGTGGATTTAGATGCTAAGAGTAGATTATCAATTTGCAAACCAGCAAATAATAGCATCAAAAGCAAGATCATCGCGCAAATCTTCAAATAAAAATCAGAATTATTGGCATGAGCTCAGTGGCACTGTGCACATGTACACTAGAACGAGAGAGCTATAATTTGTCCATGGAAAAAGTACTAGTAGGAAACATCTAACGAAGTGACAAAGCATGACAAGCAGGAAAAGGAAATATATCAAGATACCTGCAGATGCATTCCACGTAACTTTTTCAATCCGCAAACAAGGGAAGAAATCCATCAGCATTTCTATTCTAGCACTTTAACTTTTCAAGTCAACTCTATAGAAGACCAGAGATTATTTTGACCAGTCTATTAGCTTCACCAGTCTCTCCCTTGGAACAGAATGAAGCAGCAATTTGATAGTAAAAGCTGAAGTCCAGAGGTTGACATATTTTCTTATCCAGATCAACAGAAGCATGAGGAACTTTGTGCATTTTGTGATCACTGTATGATCTACGAACCGTGCAAGTATCACAGACACTCATTAAGGACTTGTCTTCATTTAATTTTAGATAGAGTTCATTAGTTTTAGGTCTTCTTTTCTGAGGAAAAGACAAGAATCCAATTTCATCTAGAACAGCAATTGCCTCTTGTATGCTTCCTTGCTCACATAGAAAGACGAGAAAACTTTGCAGAGATTCCATTTCAATATCACTGTCAATTTTTTTCAGCAGGTCAATAATAGATTGGGTTTGAAGCATCTCTCTCAAAATGCTTCGAGATTCTTCCATTCTTCCTTTGGCACATAGGCCTCTTAACAAGTACATAAAACCTAGGAAATCTGGAGATACACCTTCTCTTCTGAACTTGGTAAAGAACCCAAGTGATCCTTCCATGTCACCCTTTAGGCAATAACCATAGATTATTGCACTGACAGTGAACTCATCTGGCTTGAGGCATTTTACTTCCAGATCAAGAAGCAGGTTCAAAGCTTCCTGTATTTGACCTAGTTTACAATAACCATGAATTAATGAGTTATAAACGCGCATATTGGGCTTGACATTCCTCTGAAGCATGGTCTCAAACAGCTTTCTGGCATCCAATAAATGACCCTCCTTGGAAAGTGTATCAATCAGTGTACCATATGTGATTTCAGAAGGAAGAATATCAATTTTCTCCAATGAATCCAGTAGTCTAAGAGCTTCAACAATGCACCCTTGCCAGCACAATCCACCGATAACAGAATTGTAGATTGCAATACTGAGAGAAAACCCCTTACTCTGAACAAAATTACAGAGATCCAAGGCCTTAAGAACTTGTCCTTCTTTGCAGAGGCTATCTATCAACTTCGAGTAATCAATCAATCGCATATTAAATAGCTTATCATCAGTGCCCATGACAAGCTGATATGCATCCAAAGCTCTACCATCTTTTGTAAGCATCTCTAGAACAGTAACAGAAAAAGTGGTATCCAGTGATTTGTCTTTCAACTTTGGGAGAAACAAAAGTGCACCACTAACGTTTTTCAAGCACAAGTAATAAAATAGTATCCGGCTTACTTTAGGTTCAGAGGTGCCATATTGTTTCAAAAATGTAGTCAAGATGATTGAAGACAACAACTTTTTGCCATTAAATAAAAGAGCTTTCAACATTGCATAGTAAGACTTGCTTCGAACAAGAAATCTATTTCTCCGCATCAACATGAACACATTAAGTACTACATCAAAAGAAGAGCCCTTTCGACATAGTAAGCTGATTGCATCATTACACAAACCAGCAAATGATTCACCACCAAAATTTTCCATCCGATGAATCAAATCTAAAACTCCTTCAGCACCTTTCTTATCAAAAAACATGTTAATCAAAATCAGACATAGCTTTCTGTTTACAGGCAAACCTGTGTCGACCAGCTCCTTGAACACTTCTGTTGCCATATCCACCATACCCTTCATGCAGAGCCCTTGAATGATGCAATTGTAGCATGCAGCTGAAGAATTTGAGATCCTTCGGAAGTCATCAAATATTTCAAGAGCCTCATCAATCCGTCCTGCTTTACAATATCCATCAATCATTGTATAGTATGTAACAGAACTCGGAACCAAGTCCATTTCTGGCATTCTCTTATAGATTGCAAGGACATCATCAAATAATCCCAGCATAAATAATGCTTTTATAAGTATGTTGCACATGACAATGTCTATAGAAATATCTGATGCTTCAATTCTCCTTTTTGTTTCTAGAACTCCCATGGAATTCCCTTCTACAATATAGCCATGCAATAGTGTACTGTGTGTAACTACATCTCCAACTATGCCCTGTAAAATGTTTTCTGCCTGAAAACTCCTCCCAGCTTTACACAACCCATTGATGACGGTATTGTATGTAACTATGCTAGGCTTGATACCATCATTCTCCATTTCTTCAAGCAGTTGAAAAGCACCATCCAAATCACCAGCCATGCAAACTCCATCAATTAATATGGAATAGATAAATTCATCCACCTTCATCCCAAGATCTTTTATCATCTTGAACAGTGCAAAAGCGTTCTCAAGTTTTCCTTTCTTGCAAAATCCCATTACGATAGCAGTATAAGTAAGCAAATTAGGTCTTAATCCGTCCTTCATCATCTTGTGCAAGAAACCAACAGCCTTCTCCACGTTTCCATCCTTAGAAAACCCATCTATGAGTATTGTATAAGTAATGGTATCAGTTTCTATTTTTCTATCCACCATCTCCTTATACTTTTGAAATGCTTCTCCAGTTATTCCTTCCCTGAAATATCCACAAATCCAATCACTGTAGAATACAACATCAAATTTCAATCCATCATTCTCCACTCTAGACACCATATCACAGACTTCCTCAAACCGGCCAAGCCTCAGATACCCACTCAAGAGAGCAGTATAAGTAACGACATTAGCCATCACTTCACCAGACTTTACAGCATTCTCAAAAAACCCAATTCCAAGTTCAGGCTTCCCAATCCTCACAAACCCCGAAATCACAGAACTGCAAACGAAATTATCAAAAGGGAATTTATATTTCTCATTGGACATCAACTCTAATACTTCAATAACTCTGTCCATCTTCCCCTGAAAGCAAAAACTATGAATCAAGGAACAAAAAGTAAAAGAAGAAGGAACTGTACCATCTATTCTCAAGTACTCTCGCAACACAGAAAGTCCCTTTTCCGGGTCATTCTTATTGTTACAGAACTCTTGAATTAGAGCATCAAAAATTCGACTTTGATGAACATTCCCCCTTCCCCCCATGTGCGCCTTTAAGAAATTCAAAGCTTCTCCATATCTCCGATCCATCAACAAAGCTTTTACATAAATTGCGTGAGTTCGGAAGTCACCTTCTACTTGATTTAAGTTCATTTGTTCAAGCAGATGGATAATGCATTTGAACCTTTCGGTTTTCGCGAGTAACCGAAGAAGGGGGTTGAAATCTTTTAGTGTCGGAGTAAAACCACGTTTTAGGAGAGAAATGAGGGATAGACTTCTAGGGAGAATCATGAGCTGAAGGAGAGTGAATTTGTGGGAAGGGAGAGGTGATAGAGAAGAAGAGCGAAGGTAGAATTGTAGAAACGGAATGCACAGAGAATTTTTTTTTTTGGGGGTAAAGTAAAGAAATATTATTAAAAAGAGAAAATAAAAGTACCAAGTTCAGAATGTCATAAATGGACATATTACAGTATTATCCGTACATTTAACTAATCTATGGTGCAGAAACACTCTCTGTCATCATCCAACATGGGCAAAATATTATTAGGAGGTTCGGGCACGAGCTTCCTGCTGGCAGCTGATTTGCGATCTGGTTAGTTCCCTAAAGACATGTATTAACATCCAAGTTGGTATTTTTGTCAAAAACAATATGTAGTCATTAAAAACTTGTATCTTTCATTCCAGTCATCTTCTAATAACTATAAAGCTATCTTTAAAAATGAATTTGATTCAATATTTTTTATTTTCATTTGAACTGCAATATATAAGCTAGTACGACTAGCAATAAGCTTTGCTATTAAATTAGTGGCATAGTGGGCTTTTTTGGAGCATTTTTTATATGATTTTAGAGTATTAAAGAGCCACTTTATAAAGGAAAAATTACATCCCAAATCTTTCTATTTGCAAGAGAAATTAAGAAAAAAGACAAAATTTTTAAAAAAATGAGGACTCACTTTGAAAATTCAAGTTAAAAAACTATCTTTTTATATCCAAGTTGAAAACTCTAAGCATTGGAGGAGAGAATGGGTAAAAATATGAGAATGAACAATCCTTTATCTCTCTTTGATGTTTTATGTTCTTTGATTTGTAATATGATGAGTCAAACATTTGAATAGTTGGATGCTTTGAAACCTTATTTTCTGTGTTTTCTTGATTAATTGAGCCCTAATTTTTTATGTATTATTTGTGAATTTGATTGCTTGAATTAATTATATTGGCTAATTGATTCTTGATTTGGAGTTTTCACTTGGAATTGATAAAGAAAGAATGGATAAGACCATAGCACAAACAATAGGGTTGAGTTGGATGACTAGAGATAGAAGCCTTCTTACTAATTAGAGAAATCTAATTAAGAAATCACAAATTTAATTAATTATTTGGTTTAATTAATTAATTTTAATTAGAAAGCAATTTCAACTAACTAATTTAAAGGTAGGGAATTCTCATCTAGAGATATAGTATTCCTTAATGTAGAATTAATTCCGCCAAATATAAGAAGAAGAAACTAGTTAATCAAGAGACTTTTCTACCGTATAAGAAATTCTAAGAGGATTTTCATTCAAGTATTGCCATCTCAATTGAATTCTTCTGCAACATAGGGTAGTTAAGGGTTTTACAGAATAGTTCTACTTTTACTCTGAAATAGTTCATTTTAAATACTTTTCAATTGAATTAGTAGGATAGACAATAGATTTAAAGCAAGATTAGTACTTGACACCTGATCTTTATTACCACTACACTACTTTAAAATGATAGGAGCACCTGCCTTAGATTTTGTGCGCTAAATTGTGACATTGTGTATAAGGGCACAAAACATCTCAAGATCAATATTAGGAAAACTTGAATTCTATTGATTTAGTCATTTCGTGTTATTTATTACTTGTGTTAGATTTGTTTTGCTTGTGACATGTTGGTGACATTTGTTACCAATTTGTGAGTGGAATTAATTAAACCAACCTAACTGTATTACTAGGTTAAATTAGTTACAAATAAAATTGAACTAACTAATCCAATGGTAGAGGACTCTCATCCTTCATCTACCTATTTGCAAGAGAAATCAAGAGAGAAGGTAGAATCTTTGAAGAATAGGTAAACCGATCTTGAAGATTCAAGCTCAAGAACTCAAATTTTCACAAGCAAGTTGAAGAATTCCAAGCATTGGAGGATAGAAGATTTGAAGCCATGAGAATGAACAGTTCTTTCTCTTTTTTTTTTTTTTGTTGCTTTATGTTCTTTGATTTGTAATATGATGAGCTAAATATTTTAATACATGGATGGTTATGAACCCAAGTTGGTATCTATATGAATGAAATTTTTTCCTTGGTTGATTGTGCCCCAATTCTTATGTATTGTTTGTGGAATTGATTGCATGGAGTAATTTTGATTGCTTTTGATTCATGAACTGGGTTTTTCACATAGAATTGAAAAAGGAAGGGTGAAATAGACAGTAACACAAATAATAGGGGTGATATATGTGACTAGAGAAAGAGACCTCAACATCTTCTTTATAATTAGAGAAATCTAATAGGAAATTCCCCAATCTAAATGCATTATTAAGTTAAATTTGTTAGAAATAGATTTGAACTAACTAATCTAAAGGTAAAGAACTTTCATATAGAGGTAGAGTGAGCCATAATATAGGAAATTCATCAAATATAAGAAGGGAAAATAAATAACCAAGGGATTTTTCTACCATATAGGTAATTCTAGGGAGATTTTTCATTCAGGTACTATTTTCTCAGTTGAATTTCCTCTTGCAAGTAAGATTAGTTAAGGTAAATTTATTTAAGTTAACTTTTATTCCTATTGGTTTATTTTAATCATTTTCATAGTTAAATTGGTAAGCTGAACAATAGAACAAAAGTGAGTAATAGCATTTGATCATCCCGATGATACGACATTTAATTTACTTGTCATTATGCTAATGATAACAGTAGGTGCGCTTATATTGTGTTTCTATGCTAATTGTTGGAGATTGCAATAGAATTTTGTATAAGGACACGGAATACATCAGACCTTCTGCCTGGTAAAGAATATTTCAACTACTGAGTTACTACCTTATCACAATAACTTAATTAGTTAAAATGTGTTCTTATAACACAAGTTTTAAATTTGACTTATTTCTACTTAATGTTGTCAAAAAATTAAACTAGCATAGAAATACATTCAAATACACACCACGTTGTAACCTAACATTTTAAGCCGTTAAAAGTTTCATTTTCACCTAATTTTTCTCATCATACACAAATAGTAAGCCGCGATATTAAGATAGAGCAGTACTATTTTTATAGAATCTCATGGACAAAATTTCCGTAGCTTCCTTGATTTTTTTAATTACAAAGACAATTTTTTTCTAAGAAATTAGAAAAATTAATCCCCAACTATTTTGTTTACCTTACTTAGAATCTATTCTTAATTGTTCAAAATAAGTTGTTTATAAATTTTTTTAAATTAAAAGTTTTTTAGAGTTATTGTAAATTACTTATTCACTTCTGATTTTAACTTAAATAAGTTAAAAATGTTGTATAAGAGAAACTACCATGTGGATAATTAAAATATCTTTTGCTTATTGAAATTGTAAAAATAAAAAAATTATTTTAATTGTAAGTACAATTTTTTTAGAAGTATTTATTTTTAAACTACTTTAAAAAAAATTTCAACAATTGAGAATAAAGCCTTAGTTCTAGCACTTTTTACTATGTCTTTTTAGTCCTAAAATTGTTTTTCTTAAAAAATAATAGTCCTTACACTCTTGCCATGGAATCTGGCAACATTTTTCACATGCCACTTGCGCGGGGACGTAGAAGAATGGTAAAATTGTCACTCTTGAACTTCTCCCTCCTAAACAACCACACATGTACATTTGATCGAAAAATAATCATTAAAAAAACCTAATCTAGAGTTCAATCCGGCTTTGGTGAATCGAAAACCAGTAGCCACATTCTCTTTTCGGCTCTGGAAATTTCAAATCCAAAATCAAACAACATCAATGAAACTCCAATCTTTGAAATGAAGGAACTGCGGTTCCTTTGAAGCAACAGTGATCTGTCAATTTTGCCAATTTCTTCAATTTTCGTTTCTTCTTTCTCTTGCACTCATTCAACATCATCACTCTCTTATAAATGTAATCTGGTACCTTTTTCTCTTTTCCATGCAATATCTCTATCAATTAACTAACCTTCTCCTTGACTTGTTTCTCCATATCTTCGCTACATTTGCAACTGTTGCGACCTAGTTCATGTCCCTACATCAAATTAGTCTTGATGAATCAGCTGTTTCTAAATCAAATTAGTACTTTGACTCGGGAAAGCTCAACGTTTTTAAATAAATTCTAAAGAAAGGGAGACAGAGAAAAGTCACTAAGGTGATCAGCGGGGAGTCTATGTGCATTTTCCTGTTTATTGTAGTTATCCTAGATGACTATCGAATTTTTTTTGAAAACGTGACTATATAGTGACAAAAACCTGACAAGTCTACAAGGAAAGAAACATTAATTGCTCAAGAGTTTTACCTAACAAGTTGCTGCTGAACTCTTCGAAAGAAAACAAAAAGTAATTTAAGTTGAAATTTTTCGTTTTTTGATGGTATCGAGGATTGATTATGAATTCGAATGGACATCCACCCAATGCAATTCAATGTGATTCTGTGAATACTTAAAAACTTAGCAAAATAGGAGAAACATAGCAGAAGGCAAGGAAATTGAAGTAGAAGACATCCTTTATAATACTATATGGAAATGTTATTCTGTAAAAGAGGCATTTATTGAAGTAGTAATTTGACAGAAGTGGTTGCAAGTTGTGAAAACTCTATCTTATCGAATAGGCATTTATTGAATACCAAACTTGAAAGAAGAAGTGGTAAGTTTTAAGGAAGAAAAAATAAGTTTCAAATTTACTATTAATATCAATAAAACTTATAGCAAAACTAACCTTTTTTTGTAAATTTAGTCACCATTAAGTCCACAAACATCAGTCCCTCTATTTTTATTAATAGTCAAAAGTTTCTATTTCATTGTTCCCCTTTTGTTCTCAATATGGTAAATTAATTTGTAATTATTATTACTTTTATTCTCGTATTACCTGTAACACTAAAACATAGTAACAAAAGTATCACGAGAGACATATTTTATATACCATCCTAAAAGTTTCAAACTAACCTATCGCAAACACATTTCTGAATTTGGAGTATAAAAATCAAAAATTTTATTTTATTTTATTACATTCTTTATGCAAGAGAAAAGAAATTAACTCTTTTAGATAAGGTTATATTTAAATAAGGCTATTTTAATTGTCATAAGTTTCTATTTCATTGTTTCATTTTAGTTTTCAATATGGTAAATTAATATGTTAATTATTACTTCTATTCTCATATCACCTCTAATATTTAATAGTAATAGTTTTAGAAGTTTCAAGAGATGTATTTTACAAACTTACCGAAAAGTTTCAAACTAATTAACTATTATAAGTGCATTCAGAATATAGAGTAAAAAAATCAGAAATTTTATTGCTTTTTATTTCTTTATGCGGCAAAAAAGAAATTAACTCTTTTAAATATGGTTATTTTAGTCATTTGATTCAAAATATCGTTTTATGAATTCTACTTTGACAATCTCTTAACATGTGTGTTTTATGCTAAGGTGACAATTAAAATGTAGCCAAAGGAGATGGTACACTCTGCTTTAATTATTGTACGTGCTTACATCATTTTCTGCCATTACCGCTGCAAGTTATCACCCTTTTTCTATCTACTTTAGTTGTTGAGAGATTAAATGTGGCATTCGTCAATCAGATTTCTCTTATTTATTCAAATGATTGGTAGAGAGAGTCTTTCAGAAATCTCTTCTTCTCCTTACTGCTGACGCTCTGAAAAAATAAGGTATGTGTTCTTGCTATGTCATTTTACTTCTTGCTATCTGTTTCTTTTATTCTCATCTTTTGTATACTTTTTTCATCTTTCCAGATCTTCAATGGCTACGAACTGCTCATTTGATGCCGGCCTTGATCAGGTTCTTTGGTATTCAAATATTTGTATGAATCCATGCATGCATGCATGCACCTCACACACCCACACAACACAAACACAAAGGTAGAAGAAGTTCTTTCTTTTTTCCTTTTTGCCTGCTAACATACAAGAAATGTTCTTTGAAGAATTTCTATCACAAGCAGAGTGGTTAAAAATAGCTCATTTGTTCTTTTACTTGCATGTTTTGTAATGTGGTAATATATATGAAAAATGCAACGGTAATATTTATGATCATAGGAAGCTAGTTTTTTTTTTTTAAAAAAAAATAGAAATCAAATTCCCAGCTATTTGCAGTTGTGCTCATCAGCAAACAATGAGTAAATTTGGATAGCCCTTTATGCCTCCGAGGGCGACTGGATCAACGAACAAGTTTCTTCAAGAGAAACTCACATTGAAATCTATTATGAACCTTTATAAACTGCTTTACGAAGTTCGTGGACACTAAGTAAGAGTTGGAAGAATAAAAAGGAAATTCCTTTGTATGTGCTTGGATCACTGTTGGTTATAGTCCTTTTTTTTTTTGTGAGAAAACAAAAGGAGAAATATTACTGGATGTCCTTCAAAGCAGCATGTTGGTCATTTCTCTTTATGAAGAGATTAATCTGCAAAATGCCTGTGGAAAATTCCTTGACAATCTTTTCACCAGAAGCATCATTAATTGTCTCTGCCATTTCCTTTCTCAAATTAAATTCATATTTACTTTCAAGTGTGTGTAGATATCATGCATGATTAATGTAGATTTTCAAAAGGGATTCTTTTGAACAGAGAGAGAGATGAAGTTAACAGTACGGTCTGGAATGATCAAAAGAACTTTCATGAAAAAAATTGAAATCAACTTAAATTTGGATTTTCATTTTTTTTATCTTTTAGTCTCCTTGCAATGCTGTTAAATATCTAAGAACATCAATTTCCTGTAAAAGTTTTTTTAAAAAAGAAAATTCTTTAAGCTTTGCTATAATGCCTAAAGCTTACCCAAACGGAAAAAGAAAGAACACAAAGGAAAAATCAAAAAAAGAAATTCAGATGATGGGTGGTGCGTGTTTGGACCTTTATGATTCTATTTAATGCTAACAACATATAGTATTGCCCACGTAGAAAAATATAGAAAAATAAGAAAAAAAATAGAAATGGAAAATATTAGCGAGCAAATTTAACAATAACAACAGGCACAAACGTGAGGATGTGCATAGGTAAAATAATATGATAATTGTCCTTTCCAAGTGGAACAGTACTCTTTGTTTATTTTTTGTCACTAATTCCACTCTTCAAGCAATATATATACACACACAAACACAAACACAAACACACGCGCATATGTGTTTATGAATATAAGAGAAATAAAACATATTACAGTCAAAATGCAGAAAATAGGCTCGCCATCAAATGAAAAGCATTACCCAATAATTTTGCTTTTCTGGGTGGCATTCATCATAAAAGTAATGTGATGTGGTCCTCGGTAGATTTTCTTTTTCCTTCAAATTATCTAGTTCTTTTGAAACTTATTTCTTTTTCTTTTTATTATTGTTTTTCAATGTCAGTCTTATATTTTTTCCACTATATTACAATAATTAATTTATTAATTTTTTAATAAAATTAACTTGCCCTTTTATCCAAAAATTTAGACTATGTGATTACTTCCTTAATCTTTCTGCCGAAATCTTAAAGAACAAATATTCTTAACGCGAGGAATTAATTAGCTCCCAAGATGTCATAAGAGCCTGTGTCAAGATTAATGGTTGCAACTGTAAATAATATTTTTTATTATAAAAAATAATATTAGCACTAAACTCTTTATTATCTTTCTTTGGATGGATCACCTTCCCTTCTTTGCTTTATCTCATTAGTCACTAAGTTTACTCTATTATCCAAAAAACGTAATTTACTTATAACTTAGTTTTAAATTTTAAATATTTATATTCTTTAGAAAAGTTTTATATTCAACTTGTCAGCATGAAGAATTGAAATTTCTAAGTAACTAATTTGTATTTAATATTAGTTAAGGAAACTATTTAAGAAATTATATTATTTGTCTCATTAACAAAGAGCGTAATATTCTCTTTTTGTTTTTTTAAAGGATGGGGTAATATTATTTTTCAAGAGAATATAATAGTAGCATGTTGAGTGTCAATAAGAGCAAAAATAGTGACTCCCTTGAAAAGGTTTTCTAAGGGTTCAATCACAAGAAATTTTACTTCTTATGTGGCAAATGTGTAAAAGTATCGAAAACTAGTAGTTCAAGGGAAATGCCAGATGTTATAGGAACAACAGGAGTGTATTCGTGAAAATTAAACCAAAGAAATTGTTTTTTTTTTTGCCTTAATCAAAATTTACTCATGCTTTATATATTATGTAGGGAGAAGATATCGATCTCGCAGGATTTTTTTGATTTATTTTTCGTGTCATATATATCAGGTAATTTTGGAAGCAAAAGCACCATCGCTGAAGATCATATTAAATAGGCCTCAACATTTGAATTGCCTTACATATGAAATGGTATCCGCTTATTTTCTTGCTTTTCATTTATGCAATATCTTGCTTAAGGAATAGACTACATAACTAAAACTGATTATATTAAGAAAATCAGGTGATAGTATTTTTCTTGGTGTGCACTGCTATATGCAATGTAGCTTGTGATTTAGGGTTTCGAGGTGACTTGTATTTTTAAATTGTACTGCGGAATCTATCATTGTTCATTTGAAGTCGATAGAAGATGCTATTTACCGCTTTCCCTCAAGAGAAATTTTGAAAAAAAATAATGTCAATCGTGGTACTGGAGCTTCGACTCTGGCTATTAATTAAAACTTTATAGTATTCAGACACCCCCTGCCTGTCTCCTCCGAGAGAAGAAAAAAAAAAAACAATAGCAATATCCTTGATCATGGTACTAGGAATTAGAGTCTATAGTTTGACATCTTATAGCAAATAAAGTACCCCAAATGCATTTCTGATTATTTCTTTTCGTATATTCCTATGAATATAGTGCATATATATAAGAATAGAGGAAGAGGTCACATTCTGCTATGTTTCCATTATAATTATCTACTTTTGGAATATGGGAATACCTTCTTTCTATTTTTAGATTATATATGTTACTAAGAAAAGATATTTTAAAATTTTAACAAGACTGATTCAGTCAACAAATTCTTCACTCTGCCTTACATACTTTCTCCCTGTACAGATACATCAAATGAAAAGAGCTCTCGAGGATTATGAACATAGTCCAGAAATCAAGCTTGTAGTTATAAAGGTGAGATAAGGGTTAAGAAACCTCTGCAAATGCTTCTTGATGTTCATGGAGCTTTAAAATCTTGGAAATTACATATATGGAAAATGTAGAAGGTGAGAAAGACTCTGCAATTTTTTGCAAAAGAAATTTCAAAGCACCATTTTTGCACATTCTCATTTTTACTTCATTAATTACAATTATGTAAATATTAAAATATTGTTCAAACATGCTTGCTAAGAGTAACACTGAAATGCAAAAGTATTTTGTTAGGAAGGTACAGAAAAATTCATTTACCAAATGGCAGTTATAATTAATGAAAAAAAATAGTAGCATATGTTCAATTTACTTCAAGTTTTTAAAATTAAAATTATTAATTACAGGGAAAAGGAAAAGCATTTTCTGCTGGTGGAGATGTCGTTGGGGTGGTTCAATCTGCACTAGCAGGTAAGATGAACAATTCTTTTGAAGAAATTAATTCTACGACAGTTCAAAATAGCAGCCAGAAATTGCATTAGATGTTCAAAATTCTTATGAAGTTGCCTAATGTATTAGGGAACTTGGCTTTGGTTAAGAAATTCTATATGAATCAACTCGCTTTGGATTTCTTAGTTGCAACATATGCAAAGCCAATAGTAAGGCATCGATCCCTTTTTCTAGCTATTGATGTTAGTTATTCCCATTTCATATTTTGGGTTTCAGTCATTTCTGATGCTCCTCTTAATAATGTAAAATGCTTTGAAGATTTTCTTCATCAATGGAGTTGTTATGGGAGGAGGCGCAGGACTATCCATGAATGGAAGATTTCGAATTGTTACTGAGAAAACGGTAGGCCGTAATCTTCCATTATATGAAAGATGCTATAGTGTTGAACGGGTACTTAAGAATAGTAACATATGTAGATTTGATTATAAGTAATTGTTTCCTTAAATATGATTAGTTATACTTGGATTAGTTAATTGTTTCCTTAAATATGATTAGTTGTACTTGGATTAGTTCTTCATTTTCATTTTTCACATTTAGTTTGACAAAAGTTTATTTCAATATATATGAGAAGAGGCGTGATCTACGTCAATTTAAAAAAACAAAAAACAAAAAATAAAAAAAAGAGAAAAGAGGATGCTTTTTCACTTGGGGATGGTTAGTGCATCAAACGAGCGGAGTGAGTTGGAAAACTCTCAACCCATATTTGTCCTAGATGGTCTACTGGCTAAATAGGCTTAGGAATTTTTTAATATTATTTTTTTAATTTTTTCCTCTATCACATATGAGATTATATAAATTTATAATTAAGATAGAAATAATCTTTGACAAATCACTATCTTTTTGAAAATATAAAATAATTATTAGTTATATATATAAGTCTCAATTAAAATAAATTTATATAAAGAAGATATTCAAAATGATACAAAGATACAATAAGAATGGATGGATTAATTTCATGAAATTAAGTCAATCCTAATTATGGGCATGCTTTCTTTTTTTTTTGTGATATTTCTAACATCTAAGAAAAATTAAATTTCACCAAACATTTTCATCAAAACTCTATTAAACTCTTTAATCTCAAATTTAAACAAATTATGTATCTAACTTAATGTTGAAATCTTTATATAGTTAGAATTGGATTGAATGTTTGAGCCAAAGTAAAATTTTAAAAGTATTATACTAAAAGTTAACGTTAATAAAAAAAAATCACTGACCAACTTGTTCTTATTTGTGAGCTAAACGGAATGGGCCAAATAAGTCCGTGTTTAAACAAATCTTGACAAACTATTTTCAGGTCTGCCCATTTATGCGAGAAAAGGGCCGGCCCACAGGTTACGGCCGGTTTTGAACAAGAAAATAGTAAGTTTCACAGAAATTATTATTTTTTAATGAGGAGAAAATTTAAAGTAATCATGTGGTGAGTTTTAAACTTGCCTTTTTTATTTTTCCTGCTAAAATTTACCACTATTGTCGAATCAGACGTCACCGAACATAAAGCAGCTGCTTTTTTTTTTTCTTTATTGCTGAAACTTTCTATTTCTTTTAATAAATTAGTTACCATTAAATTATTCACGAGTTTTCTTTAGGTACCTCTTCAACATGTAGCATTTTTCATTATCATACATCAATTTATCTATGTATTGAATGATTTTATGATATGTATGTGTTCAAAGGATAACAGTATGAATTCTCACCTTCTACTTAATTCTTGTGATCATTTTAGGTGTTTGCCATGCCTGAAGTATTAATAGGACATTTTCCTGATGTTGGAGTATCCTATTTCCTCTCCAAGTTGCCAGGGTATTTTGGTAATATTTCTATTTTCTTTTGTTGTTCTTTTCAAACTTTACATGTCTTGAATTGTACGCTTTTCAATTGCCAGTCTGATGGTAACCATTTCTAAATAAAGATATTTTAAACATCTTAATTTTTTTTTTAAAATTTATCAAAAAGCTTAATTCTTGTGTAAAATGGAAGTAAGACATATATTTTGAAGTGGATGGAGTGTTTAATATCAAAAAGAAAAAAACCAGTTCACTTTAGGGATTTAATGTCCTTGAAATTGCTTTTCAAAATTCATTGTAACTCATCTAAAGTTCCCTTCACGGTTGAACTTAATTAGTCAAAATATGAGCAACCCACTTAAAGAAGCACTCGTTATCCTTCAAAGGTAAGGATTAATGCAGGCCTTATGGTTCCACTCCCATTTTTCTATATTTTGGCAAATTTTATTTGTATTTGGCAGAAAACATTACTAGTAGATTAACATTTTTTACCTATCATTGCAATTATCGAGTAGGTGAATATTTAGGGTTAACCGGCAAACAAATAGATGGTGCAGAAATGCTTGCCTGTGGCCTTGCGACTCATTTCGTTCTTTCAAAGGTATGTACCAAGTGGTTCTTTATTTCACAATTGTTTGAAAGGTTTTGAGAAGACTTGTGATTCTGTCTAAAAAAATAAGGTTTAAACTGCATAGTATTACGAAGAAGAAAAAAGAATGCTAGCTTTAATTGCAACGAAAACCATCCCTCATTAGTTTATATCTCATCCTCAATTAAGCAATTTGCAAAAGCACAGATTTTTTTTTTTGAAGTTGATCTGTCTATAAAAGACAAGAACAATTTGCAGCTAAAGCATTAATAAATATGCTGAAGATCCGTGTACAGGAGCCATACATTGCTAATTGATACGAATCGTTTGGTTCTTTCAAGAATTTTTTTCCCCCTTTAAAACCACTATTGGGAGGGGTGTGGGTTTGACATAGTTGCCTATCATTTTATGAGGCCTATTTGTGGTTGGCTTCAAAAAGCAGTTTGGTAATTATAGTATGCTCAAGAAGTTGCGCCATAATTTCTTTTTAACATTATAATTAAAAAGACGCTACTTCTATATAATATTGTAGTATGCAATTTTAGACATGTCATCATTATTGTTTATTTAGTTTGTTATTACATGTAACTAACAAGAGTTTTGGATGTTTAATATCATGAATAAAATGTCCAATTTCAGGATATTAAACCATTAGAGGATGAATTAAGACAGGTGGTGAATTATGATGTAGTAACCATTTCAGACATCATCAAAAAGTTCTCCAACACACCAACCTTAAAGGAAGACAGTCCATACAAAAGGTGCCAATTTTCTTCTTTTAGTTTTAATTGAGCTTGTAAAACTTAATTTATATATGCAACACCATAATTTGCAATATGAGCTTCTGATTTTCTACTCTCTGGATAAATAGATTGGATCTTATCAATAAATGTTTCTCAAAGAAGACAGTTGAAGAAATATTATTGTCTCTCGTAAGTATTATTTGGGAATCGTATTTTTCATTTCGTGGTTACTCAAGAAATGCTCGCATACTTTTTAAATCTCTAATCTTATGAAATTTACCTTTCTTAGGAACACGAAGCAAGAAATAATGAGGATACATGGATTAAGAATGCAGTAAGATCTTTTAAATTAGCCTCTCCGACAAGCCTTAGGCTTAGTTTAAAGACTGTAAGCTCATTTAGATAACTGTTTTTCCTTCATTTTTTCTTCTTATTAGAAGTACAATAGTTCTTAAAATTTATATAAAATTCTCTTGATCTTTCCTTCAGATTAGAGATGCACGAGAGAAGACATATAAAGAGTGTCTAATCCGTGACCTTGTAATTTGTGCTCATACTATACGAAGGAAGGTTAATAATGACTTTTTTGAGGTATTTGAATAAGTTAATCATTTATTCTAATTCATAGTCTCTATCTACAGAATTTATTTAATTTTTTGTTTATATCTAAAATAAATTACAAAACCCTTTCTGTAGGGTGCTCGGGCAACATTTTTTGACAAAGACAGGAAGCCAAAGGTATGTCTCAATATCAAAATAAGTACGGATAGGAACCGCCATAAGTATGGTCAGTACTACCTAACGAAACTTGAAGAATTCTAACTCTAAAGGCCAGTTAGCCAATATGTAAAAGCTTTCAAATGCGTTTCCCCCCTCCCCCCTCTCTCGTCCACCGCAGCCCCCGTCGTTCCCCGCTACCTTTTCACTTGTAAGGAAATAAAGCCACAATGTTTAACCATTTTATTCAAGAATTTTAGCTTCTTTTCATCCAAAATGCACATTTAAATGAAAGAAATTTATAGGAACAAAATAATTTCTTCCTTTCATAGTTTTTGAAAATTTTAGTCTCTTGGATTGATAGATTTCCTTGACTTTCAATGTGGCAGTGGAATCCTCCGAGTTTAGAACAAGTCAGTGACAGAATGATTGCGCAATTCTTTGCTGAACTTAGCCATGAAGACTGGGATGCTGAACTGAAATTTAAGCATTTTTTATCAACCAGGAAAATGAAGACTTCAAAACTTTGAGCTTTCATATTGTTATATAGTAATTGATTGGAGTGTATTTGACTTGTATAATCCGAACATGAACAATATTTGGCTAATAATAAGGGATGGGAATGTATCTGAATGATTATTCTTGCATTGTTCGATTTTGTTGTAAACTAATATGTGACTCAAAATTGACTTTTTCAAAAAGAGCGGAAACTTTTTTCTCCACTGTGAAATGTTACCCAAAATTCTTCAATTCGTGCTTTCATTTAGTTTATCTTATTATGCAAAATGAAACATGGTTAAAAGATTGTTGAAGCATTATATAGGTTGACAATATGTGTGCATCAACCCCCAAAAACCTATTATCTTGGCAACCAAAAAAAAAAAAGCTATTATCCAACTTATAATCAATTTTATTGTTTGTAATACCACTTGTTAGCAAACAACAAAAACAAATAATCTAACAACAAAGTATAATTTTTTTTTTCAAAAAAATGAGGTTTATCAAAGAGAACTACATTCATGGGGAAAAGTAAAGCCACATTTATGAAACTTTACTAACCAAAACAACAAAGAGAAATACAAAAAAAAAAAGGTGGAAACTTTCAAATTAAATACTCACAGACCTCCTCTTTGTTCATTGATGCCAACCTTTTCCTGGTAGGGGATGCTTCTGACTGATGGGCTAGAGCGGAAAAAGGGGTACTGATATGGGTATTTTATTTATTTGTAATTTATTCGTTAAAGTTTAGTTATTTACTTTTAGGTCCTTGTGAGTCAAAATACTATAGGCTACAGAGTTCTGATGGTCTCTATTTCCTTTGAAAAGGGTTTTAGGTGATCATCAACTTGCGAATTGGATAATCTAGAGTTTTGATTCAATTTGCCTCAATGTCTTTAACTTGTATGTTTCTAGCATTAATGGCCATGCCTCCTACATATGATATTATGTAAGAACGGATAGGTTGAAAAGTAACTTTTATTATATTAATTAGGAAATCCTAGAGGGATGGGTTGAACCACTATGAATTTTCTTGTGTTCTTTTGTCATTTCTCTCTTTAAATTCATTTGCCTTGTTTTGGTTGTTTATATTGCCTTTTTCTTGTATAATATTGACTCGTAAGACAATGCATTTGGCATCATGTAGTTGATTATCTATCCTTTACTTTCTAATTGAGTATGGCCTTGTTGATTCTTCACTAGGAAAAGAGGGATTTGTATATGTTATTGTTTGTTCATTTATTGCTTGATTAATGTCCTATACATCATGCACACCAAGGTTTTTGACAAATTCTTTCTTACAAGTTTTCCACTATATGTTACAAAAGAATTTAGGAAATTATTTTGGAAAACAATTAGAAACATAATTCACCACCCTTTAAATTTTTCAACAAATTCAAATTGCAATATATGGAAGGTCCAAAATTTTTATAGATTAATGTGAAACTTTGAACTTTTAAAAACTACCTTCTCTTACGTGTAAATTATAGTTCCTCTCAAGGAATTGAATATGTATATCATTCTACTTTCTTTAAATAAATATAATTTCATCTACACTTTCATAGCTAACTTCACTAAATTAAGAAAAATGAGCTCTAGAACTTCCATATTAATAATAGAAAAAAGCGACTCAATCGAACAGAGTCAAATATTCACTTTAATCATTATACCGAGTTAAAATAAAACATTCAGTACCTAATAGAAGAATTAAATAACAAACAAGATCAACAATAAAAACAATCTACTTAAGGCAAAAGAAAGAAGCAATGACCACTATCAGAAAAACAATTACCAAATTCACTAAGGAAAAGACAGTATATCAAATCCAAACTTATTGCCAGAGTGGAGAGAACAAATATTTGTTTATGCAATACACATTCAATGCGAGACTTCATCCTTCTATATGCATAAGATTAGATATGGCAAAATATGCCTAATAAAATACATCTCTGTCCAAATATATATTCTGAATTTCATCCGCATTCTCAACTGATACATGAAACTCCACATTTAGATGAAAATAGATCTCTTCATAAACCAAATTTCTTCTCTTCGAAAAGAAGACATAGAAACTAGGTAAGTATAATAATGTCACTCATTTCTCGTCCTTTTCTTTACCCTACACATGAGAGCTTTAAGAAGAAATTCTTATTCGTTATACCATTCATTCACTCATAGCATAACAATGAAACCAATAAAATCTATCCCCATTTCAAAATATTTTTTTTACAGCAGAATATACTATATAAAACTGTAAACTAATTTCTGAACTTAACTAGAAAGATGTCCCTTTTCAGCACGTGGTGGTGTAAGACCAGCTACAAGAATTTGTGGGATTATAAGATATAAATTTACAGAAACAGCAAAAGTACAAATCCTCCTAGTAACTTGCTTTAGGATCTTTACGGGTCAGAAATTTCGGTGATCTGTTTTTAGCATCTAATTTTCTGGAGACTAATACAACAGGCCACATATCAAGCATGATCATAAGTGCAGATTCCATCTGTCAGAGAAAGGGAATGAAGATAAAACACGTCCAATAAACTAACAAAGTATCTCCATGGACATTTTTATGAATTTATGAAGAAATTGAGAAGCATAATTTTCCAGCAAAGAAACGCATATGCGTATGTGAAGTTGCTGTGAATCTTTTTGTGAATGTGAGTGAGAAAGAAAAGAACAAGTGAAAATATGCAGCCTGGGATCCTTTTCAGAAAGAGAAGAGTACCTTGACTTCCACTACATATGCAATGCTGAATCATAAAATTCATCTCTCAGAATGTGCCCACTTAGCTCTACAGCGAGTGTGGCCTGAACGTGATACATGAACACGTTTTTTTGGCCTCTCCCTGGGAATATTCAAGGCAATTGGTACAGCACAACAAAAATCAGAACCGATTTGTGAAAGCCCCTCACTTGGTAGTAAAACGCTGTGTACATCAGCTAGTGGAGTAACAGTGCATGGGTTTGCCCTTCACGGGCATTAGAATGCTTTGGGAAAAAACCAATCTCAGAACAGAAAAAGAAGGTACTTACAGAATGAGTGAAGACACCATATTGAACATAAATATGAGAGGAAGCGCCATCAATGCAGAGGCCTACACAATCCTCCAGAAGAATTAGTTGTTGAAAGTATTTAATTAAAAGATCCAGCGTTTTAACAGTTGTACATAATCTAGTGCAGAGAAATTTAGAAGATTTACTTACCAGGTACCAAACCAACTCTTTAGTTGCAAGAGGTCTTGTGAACTCATGACTTTTTAGCATATGAAAAATAGAACCTTGGACCTTCACCAATCAAAGATGAATAATTTTTTGTGAAAAAGAACAAATAGTTGAGAAGGAATTTTCCAAAGTACCTCCAGATATAGAGAATGAATTTTCCCTACCCATAAATTAATGTCTTCTATCACTTCTATTTCCTTCTTTTCTTGGAATCTTGGTTTAGCACACATCCTAGTGTTTTTCTTTTTTTCTATTTCTTTCCCCATCAACAGACAGAATTTCCGGTGATTGATGATACTGCTCCCAATTTAAGTGGATGAAAAGTCCTGTTTATATTTTCTCATAAAGAATGACGGTATTTGTCCCCAGCTAATGGAATCATCAAGGTCAGTCAAAATCTGTTACCTTAAATATTGTAAAATTGCCAAGTCAAGGAATTGGTCAGATTAACTACTCTCAATTTCCAGACTCGAAGACCTTGAGAAATCGCTGGAGAAATATATTTAGTCATAAGAAATCCTAATTGACCCTGACATTTGAAGATAATTTTCAAGAGGCTTTACTAAATTCTGAAATAGTCTGAAGGTTCATTTTTTAGGAAAGATGTGGGCAACTAAGGAAGGTCTCATCAATTCTTCTGAGTATATATCATAAAGTTTGTCCAATAAATTGAAATTCCACACACACCCTCAGGTTAACCCTTTTCCATTTTAGCTATGAAACTGAAAGAAGAATTGCTAACCAATCCCTTCATTTTTCCAGCCCCAACAAATGCAACCAAAGATACCACACACAGGGGATGTCAAATTCTCTGTTGAAAGTGCAAGGATTCTAGTAATCGGGTCAGCTTCATAGAATTAGCAATTATTTTTAAAGAATAAAACATTATAATCTGCTTTATTAAGCAAACGTCAGTAGGGGTAAACACTCAAGACACTGTCAAAGAACAAGGTTCCATATTCAGTCTACCCCTGATTCTTTTGTCCATAAGAAATGGAACCAAATTGAGTATTACAAACAAATGAAACTTGTCAATTAGTTATTATACTCTCTCTCTCTCTCTCTCTCTCTATGTTCCTCTCTCTTTCTTGAATCGTGTTTTTCTAAGCTATCTGTGTGGCGGGATACCAATTATGGGCATATAAGTCTTCCCACTTTATGATATTAAAAGTCTAGCTATCACACCTCCAGTCATATAATCGAGGAAGAAAGCAAGAATGAAGTAGAAGAGGATTCTGCAAGGAAGGAATATGATACCTGCTGATGCAATACATTAACTTTCCTGGTAAATTTCTTGTAGCCACGAAGAAATCTTTTTATGTAGGGCTTGATAAAGAGATGAGTTTTATCAATTTGAGGTTTTGTGAATGATGAAACTTGTTCTACATATAGTTCAGCAAACTTCTTAACTTCCTGTACATCAGCAGCTTGAGGTCGATGTACAAATAGCATAAAGGATATCTTCAAAATGAAAATGGGTGAAAAGTACCTGCAAGTGAGGATGGATCACCTGCTGTATTCTTATAACATGAGGTTCTACAAATTTCCTGGTTACATGATACTTGTCAATGGCCATATTAGTAATTGACTGCAGATTCAGGCCGAAATCATTAATAAATGCAAACCAGGGTCCTGTTATAATTGTGATCCATTCCTATTAAATGAAATAAAATCAAATTCTGTAAATTTTCAAAAATGGTTCAAATTACTACCTGGGAGAATAAATCCATTACCTCTTTTAATCCCACAATATGAGGTTCTATAGATTTCCTGGATACATGATATTTGTCAACACCCAGATTAATAAGTGATTGAAGATGCACTCCGAAATCATTTACAAATGCCAACCACTGCTCTCTGATAATTGGGAGTTGCTCCTGTAAAATGATATAAAATTGAATCAGGAAACTTCAAACATACAAAATTTGCAGTATGCTCATATGAAAAGAGTCGCAAAAAATTCAGTAAAGAGTTAAATATACTCTCTCAAACTTTCAATTTCTGCACTTAGTTCCTCAAGTATCAGATTCATCTCAAAATGGTAAAATCTCTCTATGGCATTCTATTCTCACAGAATTAGTTAGATGCACCTCCCTTGAGAAGACCTGCATATGTAATTAATCAGAGAAACTGAAATGGTCCAAAAGGTGAATTTCATAGCAAAGCAATATAACTAAGGCTAGAGATTGTTCTTGAAGATGTTGGAAAAATAAGGAGCTTCCATCTTGATTCATAGAAAAGTAATATAACTAAGGCTATAGATTCTTCTTGAAGATTTTGGAAAAATAAATGTTCTTCCATCTTTATCCATTAGAAGTGAAGCAATTCAAGAGACGGCTGAAGCTTGCTGTATGAGGATGATAGCAGTGCATATTCATATGGTGGCATGGTAATACCTAATAGTGATGGCCACCAAGTGGCTTATAAGAGAGGAAGCGTACTAGACTAAGATGCTGAATGTTGCTAACAAGCTTCTGAAAGAGTAGTAGTAACCTGGATGACAGTAGTTACTTAAACTCAAACAGTTTCTTGCAGTCCTTTTTTGGTAACTCTTTATTGTTTAATTGTCAATTAATTGCTTCATGATTTGGCTAAAAATAATCCTTAATACCATAAGTTCCTTGGCCTATATTTTATCTGGAAGTTGTTTTCTTCTTAGCAATGGATAGAAAGTACAGTTTCCAACAGTAGTGACAGAATCTGAAAATAGCATTGGGTGCCAGGGGAGATGTCTATATTCTTCAAGGAGATGTCTATATTCTTCAAGAAGCAAAAATTTCCCTTGTTCCAGCCATCATTACTATTGTCAATTAATTGCTTCACAATTTGTCTAATTATGAATCCTAAAACCATAAGTTTCTCAAGTATAAAGGTACAGTTTCCAACAAAAGCGGTAGACCAGAGATAGCGGAGGGAAGATGTCTAGAATCTTCAAGAAGGGGACAACAAAGCCAGTACATATTGTTCCGGACCTAAACGGAGAATAGATGCATTTGAAATTTCATTACAAGCTGATTCAAAAAAAAAAAAGAAAAAATAAATATATTTCATAACAAGCTAGAGACCTATGAGATCATATCTAGATCAACAAGTAGAAAAAATTGGCTTAGGTTACAGGAACTTCAGAAACAATTAAAACAAAATCAGGACATTCTGCAAGCACAGAAATTTAAAGCAAAGAGGTACAACATACTGATTTAAATTTTTCAATGTGAGGACTCAGCCGCTTTTCAAATTTGCATTTCTTCTCCAAAGCCTGAAAGAAGGTTCAATAAATCAGTACTAAAATATATTAGCAATTTTCATTCAAGGGAGAATTGTCCCTTTCTCAATAACATCCTGTCAAATTACTTTACAAACAAATATGACAATCAGTGGTCAAAAGATTAGCAGGAACACCTTTTCCTTTGTCACATCAAGGGCAGGTTGGGCATGTTTATTCCAAGTGCTCACAACAAATGACTGCAATTCAAGATAAAAATAAATAAATGTTCCAGCACATTTTGCTCAAAGGTTTTAATAAATAAAGAAACCAGTTTACCTTAAAATGGTCAACATGAACTGCCAGCGAAGGGGGAATCCATGCTTCTTGAACCTATTTTACATTTCATTCACTAGTTATACTAAACCAAGATACCAAAAGGATGAATAAATAATACAAAAGAAAGAAATAAAAAAGCAGAAGACTAGTTCATGAGAAGCAAAAACAAACTAAAGGTTCAAGCACCTATAGCCAAAATTAAATGACAAAAGAAAAATAACTTCAGCACAAGCACATAAAAATTGATGTGAGTTTCACAGAAAGCAAAGTACTAGCTATTTCATCTAATGAAAAGCAAACCAACGTGCAGCAACTCCAATGTGCTTTAATATTTATTACCCACTGGTTCCTTCCATGTCTCATTATCATTTTTTACTATTAAAAATGCATTTGAGGTTTAGTAAATTCATGCTTCATTTCATTCCTAAAAAAGTTAGACAGCCCAGTTAGTTTTCTTGAAGCTTATACAATACGATCCTTTTCCAGAAAAATCATATTTTAGTAAACTATGAGTTGTTACTTCCCATTTTCTGTTATTCATTTATCTGCTTGTTTGTTTGTTTGAAACATGATAAGAACTAAATCTGAAGGGGTAATAAGGCAGTGACTCTTACATACAAGATTTAAAAGGAATCTAAAGCTAGACAGGACAGTCTTTGAATTATTGAATCTTATGCTTCAACAAAATTCATATCTCTAAGATCTCGAAGATTGAAAATAAGATTAAGACAATACATACGCGGCATAGCATCTCGAGGCAGCAGGAATATGGGGAAATGGAGCAAAACATGCAGCATTGTTATGCATACGTCTCACAATCAGCTACACAGACCCATTCACTTGGGACTCAAATTCTTTTTTGTTCTTTCAACTACTAAATTTTTATGTTCCTATAAGATGATAACCTGTCAGTAACAAATTTCCATATGCATCAAACCCACAATCGCCCATATGGTACCATTCGTACGAAGAAAAAGATTTTTAGCATTTTTCAACTTAAAAGTCCCTGTAAACATATTATTCCCTACCTTTTGTAGAACATGCATCACCAAAAAAGGAAGGCAAAACGAATGCCTCTATTGTAGCAGCCAAAATTTTACCACCACAAAAAAAGGGATGGGGGAGGGGGGAGGGGGGAGGGGACAGTAAAGTTAGTCCAGTGCTCATAAAGAAGTACAGCCCCCCAAATTCAAGCAACAAGCAACATTACCTAAAATTCCACCATTTGGTTAGTTACAGAAAAAACAATATTTAACAAAGCATCGTGCAAAAGCATAGTGCAGAACATGTTCAGCCTACAGGAAAATCATACTTCTCATTTCTCAGAAGATTAACACATTTATCTTTCTTAAATGTAAGAAAATTAGCACATTCAAGTGATGGAAAGAAAACCCAGTCAATTCACTTTTGCTCATAGCTAGTTCCCTCAACCACCATACCCAAAATTGACTATTGATACAGAATTCCATTTAACTTCCTCTTTCTTGCAGGATTATATCCCTTCTTAGTAGACACAAAATATGTATGTGTGAGCATGTGTTTGAGAGAGAGAGAG
Organism: Rauvolfia tetraphylla; assembly: GCA_030512225.1. NCBI lineage: Eukaryota > Viridiplantae > Streptophyta > Magnoliopsida > Gentianales > Apocynaceae > Rauvolfia > Rauvolfia tetraphylla. The sequence goes on along the minus strand of JAJQKT010000011.1, from coordinate 653,746 downwards.
AAGGGAAGGGATGAGAGAGGGAGAGGGGTAAGAGTTTGCAAACTTGGGTGAAGAAGACACAAGGGAATGAGAAAACAAAAAAAGATAACTAGTACCTCAATCAGCTGTTTTGAAATGGAAGAAGCCTCCAGTTTTGCCTTCACCAATTCTTCCTAATGACAAAGGAAAAATTGGAACTCTTGTCTAGACCACAAGAAAAGAAAAGAAGTCATAGAGAAAACCTCTGCCACTTCAAGAGCACGTCGAGTATTAAGAATCCTGGACTTCTGCTCATCATTCGTCCTGTGAAGCTGGTATTGAACAAATGATCTAAAATCAGTCACCAAAACTTATTAAGAACAAGAAGAATGTTTTGTTTGCCCAGCACAAAAAAAGAAAAAGAAAAAAGAAAAAAAGAAAAAGAATGAATATAAACCACTTTGAATGATTGTGTAATTCTGCTATTAAAGTAAAAAATCAGAGTTCGATTCTCCAGCATCCGTACATTTTTAAGTTTTTTATTCAAATCCTGAATTCTTCTCTCTGCAACGGTTGCACGGGCTTCTAGTACATCCTTTTTCTTGTTCTGTGCTTCTATCTCTTTCCTTAGATTGTTTATCTGCTAAAAGAAACCATTAGAAGACACAACATTTCAGAAGAATTCATTTTCAACATAAACTAACTTGTTCTTCAAGTTCTACAGCACGTGCAGGAGCCCTACAGTCCTGCACCTTAGCATTCAAATATGCTTTTTCAGCAAACAGAAAATCTTTATCTGTAATCTACATTATCAAACATGCTTACTGCTCATTGTATTCTCATTCACTAAACAAGGTTATGCTCGTGCAAAACATTCTAGAGCATCTAGCAGTGCAAATTCCTTACCTTAAGCAACTGCATTTGACTCTGCAATGAAGTTAGAGTGTTTGATTTCTCTTCAATTATCATCTCGAGTTTTATGATGGTCTTCTCCTTGCTTGTTAGTTCTTGCATTCTCTCATCTATTCTGGATTCTTTGTGACAACATATAGAAATTAGAAAGGAAGCAAGAGAAATATCTCCTACTACTAGGAATTCAACAGCATTATACAACCCAACCTACTACGTAACTAAAACGAATTGGAAAGCAAATAACTGATTAATAACGCAGCTATAGCAGAAAACAATGCAATACTAAGCACCATTTTAACATTACAACTACAAAAATTACATCAAATACGTTTCCATCTAAAATCCCAAACGCCTCTTATTCCTTCCTAATTGCCCATCAAAATCCAGTAGCCTTCTACCAATTCCATTCGAGACACAAAGTAGAAGTTTTCTCGACTTAATGTTCTTATTACAGATATAAAACCCCCCGGAAAAAAAACAAACAGAATTATTTTATACATACAACAATCCCAATATGACACTTGTGTCTAAAAGGTTAATCAGATTTTTGAACAATTCAAGAACTACTTCATTTCAAGAGCCCTCAGAGAACACATACAGCATTTTAGAACCAAAATTTTAAAATTTTTAAATACTAACACACGAGAATATTACACCGAAGAAAAAATGCATATGAACATCTGCCGCTTGTGCTTGTTTCAGTGTATTATATGTGTATTTAAGAGAGTGAGAGAGACCTAAGAGAGAAATCTTTGACTTCAGTTGATCGAGTTCAACTCGAACTCTGAGAGAAGCATCCGAAGCGGCTCCAGTATAATCTCCGGAAACTATTGAATCCACCGGCAGCTCAGTTGATGCAATTCCGGAATAAAATAGGGCTGAGACGATGAAAAACAGTAGAAAATTCGGTAGCGCCATTGAAGCGGACCAAAGAAAACATTAGAGACAGTTCGTTTTATGTGGTTACTGTGTCTACTTATATTTTATAGCTGTGCTCTCCACGAGGGAGACGGGCGAAGAAGACGACAGAGTTTCAATAAAAATGGATTTGACCAAGTTAATAAATATTTAGTAGATCACTCTTTATAACAGTAGCTTAAATGGTTAAAATTTTAACACCATTTTAAATAGCAAGGATTTAAATTTTACTAAAAATTAAATTTTTTTTCAAAAAAAGTGTTACGAGTTTGTGTTTAACTAATAATCTATAGTACTGATCCGACGAAATATATCACTTTTTACTTAAATTTTGATGGTGCTACTCTTTATTTGATATATTAATGAAATAAACACGTAAGTTCAAATATTAACTTGTGAGGGATTATGGATCTATTATTTCTAAATTTATTTTTTCTTTTATAAAAAAAAAGGGTAGATCAATATTTACTAAATCAAAATATTCTGAATTCAATGCTAATAGGATGAATTATAGATTGATAATTTTGATTTTTTTAATTACTTTAAAAATTATAGATTGGTTGTTAGATACCGTTTCTATTCTAGCACTACTTTTTTTCACACATATAATATCTCTCGCTAATCTCTTCTATGGTCACTTATAATAGACTCAGTTGTACTTTTCTAAATGTTGGTCCCATTCTTTTTAAAATTGTGGAGGTGTTGGACTAAAAAAAAATTGGTTATTGCCATATGTGAGTAAATTTTGGAGGAAAAGCACGCTGGGTCTTAGAGAATTTGGTTAAGGTATCCAGGTATCCAAGATATGTGATAGGCTTCTAATAAGTCATGAATTTACTGGTTATTTCACCTACCTTTTGTTTGATTTCATTGCTTTGACAGTGTTTAAATGATGAGATTTAAGCTAAAAAACTAAAGAAATTCCTTAGTTTCTACTTTAGCTTGCAGGGGCAAAATATTCAATATACACATCAAGGAGGGCTGAAATTGCAAAATCCGAATTGAAAAGCAACGTACCAGCGCTGGGTCTAGCAAAGAGTGTGGATTTTTGTCCATAACCGGCGCGCTTCAAATATACTGGCGCCAGTAAACCGCTAATCGGTGCCAATTCAATCTTAGCGACCCGGTCAAAAGGCCCATGAAAATGCAGTTCTGGGCCGATTTCTTAGGATTTTTAGCATATTTTTAGCTTCCTAAGTCTCTCGTGTTTCTGTCTATCATATATGAACTTTGACTTGTATTGAGTTAGATATCTTTTGATGTTTTCTCAAGCAAAGGGGAGCTTAGAGAATATTCTCTAAGATTGGCAAAGACAGTTGCAAGTTCTCTCTTTTAAGGCTTGTAAATTATTTTTCATTTCTTCTTTACTGAACTTTTATAAGTTAAATTCAAGTTGTCATGGATAACATTTTCAATATGATGGTTATGGGCTATGTTAAGATTACGTGTTTCTCATTAGTGTTATTTATTTGAAAGTTCTTGCTTTATACCGAATTCCTTATGTTAATATAGTTCTTGTTGCTTGTGCTTAATGCTTGCAATTAATTGGACACCTTTTGCGTGATCAAATATTTGATTTTGAGATCTAGTGGAGATAAATTGAGTAGGAACTAGGAACAAGAGCATTTAGTAAATTGACTAGAATCAATTTCTAAGTGTGGTTTATGTGTGTAATTAGTGTATTTAATGAAGGCTTGAAATTCCATGAATCTTAGTGCATCTTTGATTAACCATCTGCATAGAGGCAGAAACTTATGCATCAAGAGATTGGGTTTAGTTTTACATTAAGGGATTTCACTATTAGTAACAAAGGTTTAAATCAATCCAGAAAGAAATGTAAAACCTTTGCTTTAATGTGGCACTAGTTGGATCATTAGTCCTAGTTAATTCACTCATTCTTGATTGTTTTCTTAGTTTGATTCTGTTGTTGCAGTGAAATTTGTCGATTTGGATTTTGAGTGCAAGTATCATGGATTTGGATTTGGTATTTGAGTACAAGTCTCTGTGGGAATGATACTTGACTCACTAAATACACAATTGAACACTGGTTCACTTGCTAGTTTTGGTACGTCAAGTTTTTGCCACTATTGTCGGGGGCTTGTCATTCAGTATAATCTATTTGGTACTTTACTTGAGATCAAACCATCATTTATTTCAATTTTAGTTTTCTTCTTCCTTTTTTACTTGTGATCTTTGGTTCTCTTTTGTGTGCAGTTAGTTGTTTCTAAGCAAGGGTTCTTCAAGCGGGTTTGTTTATGATCCTGAGATTGAGAAAATTTGCTAGAAGGAAAAAAAGGAAGCTAGCTGTGCAAACTTTAGTAAAGAGAACTGGAAGTTTTAGAAGAGACGGCAACTAAACGGCACAATATTCAAAGGCATACCTGGAAGGATTATGCCAGTCTAAAGATAGAGCATGTGAATCCATCCATATAGTAAAGCCTGCTATTCAAGCGAACAACTTTGAATTGAAACCTACCCTTATCCAGATGATCCAAATTTGTGCTCAGTTATATGGCTTATCGAATGAGGATCCTAATCTTCACATCCCTAACTTTTTAGATATTTGTGACACAATAAATATCAATGGAGTCTCAGATGATGCCATTAAACTGAGTTCTTTTCCTTTCTCCCTCAAGGATAAGGCCAAGCAACGACTATATTCTCTTTTCTCTAGTTCTATTACTACTGTGCATCAACTATCTCATTCTTTTATGGAAAAATTTTTTCCCTCCTCTAAAACTTTCAAGTCACGTAGTAACATTACTAGTTTTGTTCAACTTGCAGGAGAATCTTTTGATGAAGCATGGAAAGATTCGAGAACTTTCTTGAAGAAAGAACTGGTGAGGCTTGGGAGAGGATTGAGGGGATAGCACTCACTTACTGCCAACAGAGTTCCAATAGAGCAATGCCAATTAAAGCAACTTTAGCTTTAGAAGTTGATACAACTTCGACATTAGTAGCTTAGATTTCCGTTCTCAATCAAAAATTGAGCAACTTGAGATTTGTGGCAAACCCAAATCGAGGGCCTACTTCCTCTCAATTCAATGAGGTAATCTTCCCAACACTTCCATGAATTATGGGACTGATAATGGTGTTCATTATGTAGGTCAAAGGCAAAACAATCCCTACTCTTTTACTTACAATCCTAAATGGCAAAATCATTCAAAGTTTTCTTGGTCTCAAAATCAAGGACAAACGCGATCATCCAGATTCAACCCTCTACAAGATAAGAAAGAAATTTTGAAGGATATCGTTTAAAAACTTGCATCGAGCAACCAAAAGTTCATGAACTCCGCCGAGAACAAGTTTCAGAGTGAAGATGCAAACATAAAAAATCTTGAAATAAAGGTACCAAAACATTTTAATTATCCAAAGCAATGTAAGACAAAGAAGCATTGGTGTCAATGATAGATAATAGCCAATTTAGCACATTGACATACAAAAGGCTCAATATGAGCCTATGACCCAACCAACCTCCATTTACCTCCTTCATTCCAACTAACTACTAGGATAGAAGATATATCATTTTAAGTATTTAGTAAACTTCTAAGTGAGGTATTAAAAGTCAAAAAAGAATAACAATGCTCCCCCTTATATTGTGCTCATTTTTCAACAAATTTAGACTTGAAATGCTAAGCATCCGAATTCTGACATATCAAGTCCAAACAATAAAACAAGTGAAATGAAAGCTATAAATTTTGTAAATAAGCTTTCCTAAGATTTTCCAAACATGTTAGAAGAGATTAAAACATATATGAATCAATTTGAACAACAAAAGAGCACTTTTTGGCAACAAAATATGAATGCATCCGAATTTCAGAACATGCATCTGAATTTTGAAATTTCAAGTCCAAACTTTAAAATATGTGAGATAAAGGCTGTAATATTTGAAAACGAGCCTTCCTAAGATTGTTCAAATATGATGGGAAAGATTAAAATAGTTTTCAAATACTTTGAATAGAAAAAAAATCAGGTTTGGCAAGACAGTTTGGATGCGTCCGAACTTGTTGGTTTGCATCAAAACTTCAAGTCCAAACCTATGAGTGACATTCTTCTACACATTCTTGCACACATCAATGACACACATCAATGCCAGACACATTTTAGCGCACACACCTTCTCCCCCTTTTGTCATCACTCAAAGATGGGAACTTGAAAATGAGACTAATTACTTGTCATCTCCTTCTTATGACAGCAATTAAGCATGTGGGGGAGGGGTTATGATCAGAATAAGAAGCTCTCAACACTAAGGTTCATCATTGAGCTTCATGAAAAGCTATTACATAAGCTACATGAGAAGAGAAATAAAATGCAGAAATTCAAAGAAGTAACCAGACACATTGCATAAACCAGTAAGTGTTCATAAGGCATATTAAAAAAAAATTTAGAGATGAGAGTGAAGATGTGCTCAGTCTTTGGATATTGATGGAGAGTCCTTTCTTGGTTTCCTCTTGACAGCAACATGTTTGACTCTTCCATGGCCAAATATTGGATTTGATGGAGTTGTGATTTCAGTTCTTGCAATTTGACCTGCTTATTGTGATTCCATGACCTGCTCATTGCCATCCGCTTGATTACCATCATTATCACTATCACAACCTTCTTCATTTTTCTTGTTATCTTCATTATTCTCATCATCCTCTTCCTCTTGAGTTCTAGAAGGCCCTTCACCACTTTGAGGATTTTTCATCATCATTTCCTCAATGTGCTTGAACCTATTCTCTAAACTGTCCAATTTTCCAAGCACCATGGGAGCAAATGTTTCAAAGAATTTGTACATTTTCTCCATCTCCTTGATGTGGTTGTTCAGTGCTTCTTGAATTCTATCTCCTTTTGAGATCCCTTCATCACTAGGTCCTTCTCCAACTTTAGAATGTGACTGAGAAGTTTGCTCTTCTTCAAAAAGTCTTCTTTTGGAGGGAGGTTGCTCCGCCTCACTTGTTGAATCATGTCTTCTCTTAGTTTTCATTTCTCTTGCCCATGCTTCTGCCTCTTCTTCTTCTTCTTCAGTTTCCTCAGTTTCAATTCTCCTCGGAGGGGTTTCTCTTCTAGTTCTCCACACTCCCTCATCATCAAGAGTCAATTGCAATCTTTTGAGAGAGTCATTTGTATAAATCTGACCTCTTTTAAATTTTTTTCCTCTAACAGGGAGTTTGACTCGAAAATGTTTGAAAAATCTTGTCAAGAGTCTTCCATATGGTAAAGCCTTGTTATCAGTCTTTCTAGCCCCAAACCTATGCTTCAATGCCATGTAGCCAAAATTCAATCTCTTATGCTCATGCAAAGAAAGCATAATCACCATGTGAATGTTCCCCACAAATGTTTTGTGACCAAAGTTAGGAATAATCATGGTTGTAATCATATGATTCATAACTCTTCCCCTTGCATCTAAAGTCTTAATCTCTCTTTCCTTAATGGTTCTAAACTCTTTACCATTTGTGAAGGCTTCTTCAAATCTTGCATTTGTGAATAACTCTCTAATATACCAATGTTGCCCCATAGAATAATACTTTGCTCCACTATCACTTACTCCATAGATTCTATTCACCAATGCATCATTGAATTCAAAATCTATTTGAACTGAATAACATTGATTAACATTTTCTCCCTCATATTCTATTCTCTCTTCTTTTAGATTGGCATAAAATTCTGTTAGACCTAAGGGCAAATCATGTAGTTATGATTAGTTTTGATTAATGACAAACATTGATGAGGACTAATATGCTTGTATGTTGTGTGATAGGATTTGTGGATTAAGAAGTTTGAAGTCTCATTGCCTTGAAGCTAAAATGCAATAACAACTCCAATATGTCAAAGTGATTGAAAATTGAAGAGTTTGTTCAAGATGTTAGAAGGCTTTGAAGACATGAAGTGTAGGTTGCATGTGTTTAATAGGTAAACTTTGTAAACCCTACACTCTTAAGCCTTGGAATCTATGAGTTGCAATTGAGAGCACAAAACTTGATTTAAATGGTTTCAATGGTTTTGAACTTACCTAAATTATCAAGTTTTCATAAATAGTTTTTGCACTTAAAAGGTCTTTAATGACTTATCTTTGAGGCTAGAATGTTTTCCAACTTGTTTGAATTGATTTGAACATGTTTTGACAAAGTTTGAAAAATTCGGATGCAAGATTCAGACGCAGGACAAAAAATTCGGTCGTCCGAATTTTGTAGCAAAAGTTTTCTACTGTTCTTCCAGAGAAATTCGGAAGAAGATTCGGATGCATGAAGAAAAATTCGGTCGTCCGAATTTTGGCCTTTAGCATGATCACTGTTCTTCCAGAAAAATTCGGAAGAAGATTCAGACGCATGGAAAAAATTTGGTCGTCCGAATTTTGTAGCGAAAATTTTCGACCAAAAATTTGGTCGTCCAAATTTTCTGAAACTAGCCGTTTTATGACCATTTTAACTGATTTTCAAATTCTATAAAGGCTAGAAACTCTAGATTTTTGATAGAAATTTTGCACAAAAGAAATCCTTGAAGCTCTAACTTGTTTTACATCAAAATTATATCAAAAGCTCTCAAATTGCCTTGTGCTCAAAGATTAAAATTCAAGATTACAAAGGCAAGAAGTGAAGAGGTGCTAGCAATTGTATTCATCCACTAAGAAGTATTGGTAACATCTAAACTCTATCTTTACACTATTGATGTGATTAATACAAGGTTGTCAAGAGACATAAAACCCTTGTGGAGGGTGAGCCATAGACTAGATTAATCAAGGTTGTAGTGTAAAACCCATTGGTGAGGGTGAGCCTTGGATAGATTGGTCTAGGTTGTCTAGTGACATAAAACTCTTTGTGATAAGAGTTTACCTTGTTTATTAGATTGAAAAGAGGTTGTTGTGGTAAAACCCATTGAAGGGTGAGCCTCTTGTGTAATTGCTTGGATTAAGCATATAGTGAATTGATTGAAATCCTTGAGTGTGGACTCAAGGTAGTGGATGTAGATCTTGGAGAGATCGAACCACTATAAATCGTATGTTCATTTCTTTATAGCTTTATTTGTTTTACATACTTGTGTTATTATTATTGTTTATAGTTGTTGATTGATTAGTTGTGGTCTTATAGTTTAATAATCTTGTCTTAACCATCAAATCACATATAAACTTGAAGTTTGTGAATTTAAAGAAGAGCTTTTATTAAGGCAAATGATTTGCAAAAAGGAAAAATATTTTCGATAATTAGCCAAAGACTTAATTCATCCCCCCTCTTAGGTCTTTCAAATTCATATACAAGAGAGGGATAATACTCTTCATCTATAGCCAACAAGTTACTCCAGTCAATATTACCAAATAAAGATAGAACATTACCCATATTGGTGAACTTGTCAAAATCAACTCTGTTTCCAGGGATGATTTTTCTTGATTTCTTGTTCCAATCTTCAAATTCTGATGCAGCTTTGATTGAGATAAACTTTTCTGCTCCAGATGATGATTGAGAAACCCTAATTCTCCTTGGTTTATTGAGAGTTCATCCTCCTTCTTTGTTCTGCACTTTCCCTTTTCCTTTTTCAACATTTGCTCCTTTAGTTCTCACAATTTTAATTTTCTAACATAAAAGCAGAGAGATTTGAGAGGTGTGTAGGGTTAGGAATTTAAAAATCCAAGTATTTTGATGTGAAAATGGTGAAATCACAGAGAGATTTAAGTTTGGACGCGAATGGGTAGAGAGAAATTTTAAAAAGGAGAGAGTTCGGATGAATAAAATGCGAGTAACAGCTACTTTGGTTTCTTAAAAACCGCTGTAACCGCAAAGTTCAAATGACCAAACTTTTTGGTCTGCATCCGAACATGCCTCTGAACTTCTCTGTTTCTCCAGTTTCAGAAAGTTCGGACGTCCGAACTTTCTATCGTACATCTGAACATGCGTCCGAACTTTTCTGTCCAGAATTTCCTAACAAAGTTTGGACGATCCATTTTCACTCAATGCATCCAAATTTTTTCTACTTTTGTCACGCTCAAATAAACAAATTAGTAATTGAATTTTGAGATTCCTAAGAGCCTTCTTAAATGAGTAAACCTTTTCTCAGCCAAAGGCTTTGTGAATATATCAGCAATTTGGCCATTTGTATTTATATATTCTAAGCATATGTCTCTTTTAGGAACATGATCACGAATAAAATGATGCTTAATCTCTATACGCTTTGTTCTAGAGTGTTGGATGGGATTTATGCTCAAATTGATGACACTAGTATTATCACATAGAATAGGTATACAATTAAATTTAATACTGTAAGACCTAAGAGGGGGGTGAATTAGGTCTTTGGCTAATTATCAAAATATTTTTCTATTTTTGTAAATCCTTTACCTTAATAAAAGTTCTTCTTCAAATTCAACAAACTCTAAGTTTATATGTGATTCAATGGTTGAGACAAGATGATCAAACAATAAAATCACAACCAATCAATCAACACTTAAGAACAAATAATAATAACACTAGTTTAAAGTGCCCGCGCGATGCGCGGGTATTTTCTTGGGTGAAAATGTTATAATAAATAAATATTTAATTTTAAATTGGATAAAGAATATTGAATGAAATATAGAAGTATTAAAAAATTTGAGCTGCATTAAAAATTTTGAGCAACATTAAAATCTAACAATAGAAAATTAAATAGAGAAACATAATATTTGAGCAAACACACAACATTTATGAGCCAATAAAAGCCCAAGTCATTAAACTTCAGCGATCACCCACACTCCCACGTGGGAGTAACTTTGAGTGAGAGAATAGAAAGAAGAGAAAAGCCTGCATCAATAATTTGAAGGACTTTTATAGAGTATGCTATGCATTTTTTTTACATGTAATTATATAATTATTCTATGTATAAAATTAATTGTTATGTGCTATGCATATTATGATTTTGATAAATTTTATAAAAAATTTATTTATGTATCAAATTTATAGTAAAATAATATTTTACTATATCAAATTTAAAATTTAACATTAAATATTTGTGTTAAAAATAGTTTGTTAAAATTTTGATTTTTTAAATAAAATAGTTTCAATAATAATTACTGTGAGACCATGTTAAAATTTAAAATGAAATAAGAAATAAAGATTTTATTTTTAAAAATATGAATATGTATAAAAAAAATTAGAATGAAAAGTATAACATATTTTTTAAAATAAGTATTGTTATAAACACATTTGACTGTTTTTCTAACATATGTTAAGTATACAATACATTATAAGAATTTTTTTAACAATTGTTTTGAATTTTCATGCCTATTTTTTTACCTGTATCTTAATGTTTTAATATATATTTTAAAAGCTATTTAATCTATATATAATTTTACAATAGTTATTGAAGATTTTTCTCAATAAAATACATTATAAGAATTAAATTGTTGTCATTATCTTAAGTTTTCATGCTATTGACTTCAAAATTTATGATATATTTTTTTATACGTAAGTCAATATTTTTACTATATATTTTTAAAAATTTTAATAATCTATAATAATAATATTAAATAATCATCATAATATACAAATCATCATAAAAATACAAATCATATATTTTGAAGTGAACCTCACAAAAATTCAAAACAATTATTACAAAAAAATTCTTGCACTGCGTTATACTTGGAAAAAATCTTCAACAACTACTATAGAGTTATATATAAATTATGTACTTTTAAAAATATATACTAACATATTAGCATACAGGGAAAAAATAGATTTTATTTTTCAATATTAGGGGTATGAAGAGTCAAAACAATTATTAGAAAAAGATTTTATACTGCATTGTATACTTAACATATGTTAGAATTAAATGTGTTGTTATGATAATATTCATTTTTAAGTATGATATTTATACATATACACACTTTCAAAAATAAAATTTGATTTTTATTTTTATCATGGTCTCAAAGTAATTGTTATTGAAATAATTTTATTTTTTAAAATTCATAAAATTTTTAATAAACTATTTGTAACTCAAATATTTTATTAATGTTAAATTTAAATTTGACACAATAACATGTTATTTTCATTTTTACACAATACATGTACATAAAAGTTTTCATAACATTTATTCAAATCATAATATACATAGCGCATGGAAATTAATTTTATACATAGAACTATTGTATAATTACATGCAATTATTTGTAAAATATATAGTAAAATGTTAACACATGTATAAAAATATTAAACAACTATTATAGATTTACATATAAATTAAATATATTTAAAAATATAGACTAAAACATTGACATGTATGTAAAAAATCGATTACGTATATTGAAATTAAGGACACAAAAAGTCAAAATAATTATCACAAAAGAATTATTATAATGTGTTGTATACTTACATATGCTAAAAAACGGTTGAAAGAATTATTATAATAATAATCATTTCAAAGTATATGTTATAATTTTTATTTTTATTTATTTATAAATATATGTATTTTTTAAAAAAATATTTCTTATTTTATTTTGAATTTTATCATGCTCTCGAAACGATCATTATTAAAACGATTTTATTTTTAACAAATTAGTTGCAACATCGATATTTAATATTTAATTTAAATTTAATACAGTAAACTATTATTTTTACACAACACATATAAATATAAATTTTCATAAAATTTATTCAAATCATAATACGCATGACGCATAACAATTAATTTTATATATAGAACAATTGCATAATTACATGTAAATTAAATTATTTTCAATATATATATATATATATATATATATATATATATATATATATATAGTAAAATTTTGACACACTTATAAAAATATAAATAATATATTTTGAAATAAAATGCACAAAAGTCAAAATAATTATCACAAAAAATTTCTTGCACTACTTTGTGTACTTAACATAGGTTAGAAAACAGTTAAATGTATTGTTGTAATAATATTCATTTCTAAGTATGTAGTATATTTTTATTTTAATTTATTTTTACATGCACGATTTTTTAAAAAAATTATTTTTTATTTTATAATGGTCTCAAAGCAATTATTATTAAAATAATTTTATTTTTTAAATTCATCAAATTTTTAACAAATTATTTGTAACACAAATATTTAATTAATGTTAAATTTTAATTTGATACAATAACATATTATTTTTACATTAAAATTAAAACACAATATACAAAATTGTCTCACATTCATGTGCTTGGAATTTTCTTTTTTATAGTAAAAACAATAATATTCATAAAATGGTACAAAGAGCACAGATGAACGCAATATAAACTTGCGTTTTCCTCAAAGACGCAATGTCCAATTGTATTATGATTTTTTCTTCATGATTTTTCAATTGAGCGCATTTTCATATTGTATCGAGCCACTTGAACACATTTCCATATTTCACTAACAAATCGAACTGACACTATTACTCAACAGTTCAATTGAGAAATTTTAGCCATTTATTCTATGATCTAACGGTGCGATTTTGTTCCCGTATAAAGATAAAACAAAATTAATGATGATCCTCCATAAGACAATTAGTAAAGACTATTGATACATTAACTTATTATTTTTACACAACACAGAAATAAAATTTTTCATAACATTTATTAAAATCATAATACACATAGCGCATAGTATTTAATTTTATACATAAAATAATTATATAATTACATGTAATTATTTTTAAAATATATAATAAAATATTAACACACGTATAAAAATATTTTGCAACTATTGTAGATTTATATATAAATTAAATATATTTTAAAATGTATACTAAAACATTGACACGCATGTAACAAAATAGATCACATATATGAAAGTAAGGACACAAAAAGTCAAAATAATTATCATAAAAGAATTCTTGTAATATATTGTATACTTAACATAGCCTAAAAAATAATTGAATGAGTTGTTATAATAATAATCATTTAAAAATATGTGTTATAATTTTTATTTTTATTTATTTGTACATATACATATTTTTAAAAATAAAAATATTTATTTATTATTTTACTTTTAAGCTTTTCATGGTCTGAAAGTAATTATTATTGAAATAATTTTATTTTTAAAAATTTATCAATTTTTAACAAATATTGAATATTAAATTTAAATGTGATACAATAACCTGTTATTTTTACAAAACATACATAAATAAAAGTTTTCATAAAATTTTTCAAAATCATAATACATACAACGCATATCAATTAATTTTTTATACACATATAAAAATACAAATCGTATATTTTGAAGTAAAAAGCACAAAAAGTCTAAATAACTATCATAAAAAAATTCATGTACTACGTTGTATACTTAACATATGCTAGAAAACAGTTAATTGTATCATTATGATAATATTTATTTCTACACATGTATTATAATTTTTATTTTAATTTATTTATACATATACATATTTTTCAAAATAGAATCTTTATTTATTAATTTTATTATGGTCTCAAAGAAATTATTATTAAAATAATATTATTTTAAAAAATTCATCAAAATTTTAACAAACTATTTGTAACATAAATATTTAATAATAATTAATATTAAATTTAAATTTGAGATAATCAAATCCAAACCCTTCATTCCACAATCTAAGGGTCCAATTTTATCCCAAGAAAAGATAAACAAAGTATAATTCTCTGTAATCAAATCTCAACCATTCATCCACAATCCAAGGGTCCAATTTTCACCTCAAAAAAGACAAAGCCAAATTGGAATTCTCCAATCAAATCTCAACCCTTCATCAACAATCCAATGGTCTAATTTGCACCCAAGAAAAAGACAAAGCAAAATCAATCCAAATCCTCAACAAGTCATTTAATATATAGGTAGATAAGTATGTAAACAAGTAAAGCTATAAATAAATGAACACACGATTTATAGTGGTTCGATCTCTCCAAGATCTATATCCACTACCTTGAGTCCACACTCAAGGATTTCAACCAATTCAATATATGCTCAATTTAGACAATTACACAAGAGGCTCACCACACAATGGTTTTACACACACAACCTCTTTTAGTAATTATACAAACAAGGTTCACCCTTCCACAAGGGTTTTATATCTAAAGACAACCTAAAGACCAATCTAATCAAAGGCTCACCCACAAACGGAATTTACACCACAACCTTGATTAATCTAGTCTATGGCTCACCCTTACACAAAAAGGTTTTATGTCACAAGATAACCTTGCAATGAGCTAGTAGAAAACACAATTGAGAGAAGAAAAGAGAGTGTGTAAGATGTTACCACTTTGTTGGTAGATGATTACACAATGTTTCTCCTTCACACTTTGTTGCCTTTGGAATCTTGAATTTCAATCTTTGAGCACAAGGCAATTTGAGAGCTTTTAAATTGAATTTGATGTAAAACAAGTTAGAGTATATAGGATTTGATAAGTTCAAAGTTCTATTAAAAAATCTGAAGTTTATGGCTTTTATAGAATTTGAAAATCAGTTCAAACGGCTATAAAACGGCTAGTAATGGCTAGTTTCAAGAAAATTCGGACGACCGAATTCTGCGTCCAAATCTTCTTCCGAATTTCTCTGGAAGAATAGTGACCATGCTGAAGGCCAAAATTCGGACGACCGAATTTTTTGGCTGCGTCCGAATCTTCTTCCGAATTTCTCTGGAAGAATAGTAGCAAAATTTTGCTACAAAATTCGGACGACCGAATTTTTTGGACTTTGTCAAAACATATTCAAATCAATTCAAACAAGTTGGAAAACATTCTAGCCTTAAAGATAAGTCATTAAAGACCTTTTATGTACCAAAACCATTTATGAAAACTTGATAATTTAGGTAACTTCAAAACCATTGAAACCATTTAAATCAAGTTTTGTGCTCTCAATTGCAACTCATAGATTCCAAGGCTTAAGAGTGTAGGGTTTACAAAGTTTACCTATTAAGCACATGCAACCTACACTTCATGTCTTCAAAACCTTCTAACATCTTGAACAAACTCTTCAATCTTCAATCACTTTGATATATTGGAGTTGTTCTTGCATTTTAGCTTCAAGGCAATGAGACTTCAAACTTCTTAATCCACAAATCCTATCGCACAACATACAAGCATATTAGTCCTCATCAATGTTTGTCATTAATCAAAACTACATGATTTGCCCTTAGGGCTAACAATCTCCCCCTTTTTGATGATGACAAACTTTGATGCAAAATGTGATGGATTTAAACAATGTAGTACAAAGAAGCATTAATGTCAATAATGGATAATAACCAATTTAGCACATTGACATGCAAAAGGCTCAATATGAGCCTATGACCCAACCAACCTCCATTAACCTCCTTCCTTCCAACTAATAGGATAGAAGATATATCATTTAAGCATTAAGAAAAGATTCTAAGAGAGGTTTTAAAGGTTGGAAATGTTTAACAATGCTCCCCCTTAGATTGTGCTCATTTTTCAACAAGTTTGGACTTGAGATAATGCATCCAAATTATGGCATGTCAAGTCCAATCTATAATAGAAATGAAATGAAAGCTTCAATCTTTGAAAATAAGCTTTCCTAAGGTTGTTCAAACATAGTAAAAGAGATTAAAACATATTTGAATCAATTTGAACAACAAAGGAGCACATTTTGGCAACAAAATATGGATGCATCCGAATTTCAGAATCTGCATCCGAATTTTTTAAACCTTGCATCCGATTTTTTTGATCTTAAGTCCAAACTACAATAAATTCAATATAATGAATGTTTGAAGTGAAATAAAGTGTTCCTAAGGTTAAAACATATTTGGATCAATTTGAACAACAAAAGAGCATGTTTTGGCAACAAAATATGTATGCAACCGAATTTCTGAAACATGCATCTGAATTTTTAAATCATGCATCCAAATTTTGAGATTTCAAATCCAAAATGTAAAATATGTGAGATAACAACTTTAATTTTTGAAAATAAGCTTTTCTAAGATTGTTCAAATATGATAGGAAGGATTAAAACAGTTTTCAAATAATTTGAACAGCAGAAAAGATATTTTTCACAAGAAGATCTTGATGCGTCCGATTTTTTGGTATGTGAAATACCTAAGAGGGGGGTGAATTAGGTATTTGGCTAATTTTTGCAAACTTAAACCTTTTATGCGTTTAGACCAAGAACAAGTTATATAAGCTAATTATAGATAATTGATAGCAAGGCAGTAATGAAAGCAATAGCAAAGAACTCAAACAATTTATAGTGGTTCGATCCTCAAGATCTACATCCACTACCTTAAGCTCACACTTAATGATTTCAACAAATCTACTAATTGCTCAGGTTTACAAATTACAAGAGAGGTTCACCAAACTATGGTTTTACACTCACAACCTCTTCTAGTAATGTTTACAATACAAGGCTCACCACAAACGATGGTTTTATATCTTAAACAACCTTGAATCACACTTTCTAGGATCACCCTTATCTAAAGGATTTTATGTTATCAAGATAACCTTGCTAGAGCTAGTAGAACTACAGAATATGATAAATAAATGAGAGTGTGTAGAAGTTACCACTTGATGGTAGATATTACACAATTTTGCACCTTCACACTTTGATGTCTTTTGGGTTGATCAATTGAATGCACAAGACATAAGAGAGCTTAAGAAATGTTTGCTAAATGCTTTTGAATGCTTGGAGTTTTCAAGATTTCAAGAGTTACAAAAATTTGCATGTTTATAGCTTTTATAGAATTTGAAAATCTGTTAAAACGTTCATAAAACGGCTAGAAACGGCTAGTTTCAGAAAATTCGGACGACCGAATTTCTTGGCTGCGTCAGAATCTTCGTCTGAATTTCTCTGGATGAATAGTAACCATGCTGAGAACAAAAATTCGGACGACCGAATTTTTTGCTACGTCCGAATCTTCTTCCTAATTGCTCTGGAAGAACAGTGACCATGCTGAAGGCCAAAAATTCGGACGACCGAATTTTTTGGCTGCGTCCGAATCTTCTTCTGAATTTCTCTGGAAGAATAGTAGCAAACTTTTGCTACAAAATTCGGACGACCGAAGTTTTTGGAAGCATTTTCAAACTTTGTAAAATCATTTGAGATATAACTTCAATGAGTTTGAAAAACATTTGATATGTATAGAAAACTTATTTAACCATATATAAGCTTGAAAAACAAGAACATATGAAGTTTATATCTTATAAAAAGATTCATTCAAAGCCTTTTAAAATCATAAGGTTATTTTTATGCTCTCTTATGCATTCAATGATAACCAAGACATGCAAGTGTAGAGTTTACATAGAGATTTACCTAAAAGTTAAATGTACTCTACACTTCAAGTCTTCAATGCTTTTTGATCATCTTTAGAACAACATTCTTCAAACTTCAAATACTTGCTTAACTGAAGTTGTTCTTGAACTTTTGCTTCAAAGCAATGAGACTTCATACTTCTCAGTTTACAGAACCTATCACACAATAATCAAACATTTTAGTCCTCATCAATATTTGTCATTAATCAAAACTACATAATTTGCCCTTAGGTCTAACAATCTCCCCCTTTTTGATGATGACAAACTTTGATGCAAAATGTGATAGATTAAAACAATGTAGTACATAGAAGTATTAATGTCAATGATAGAAAATAACCAATTTAGCACATTGACATACAAAAGGCTCAATATGAGCCTATGACCCAACCAACCTCCATTTGCCTCCTTCCTTCCAACTCCTAGGATAGAAGATATAGCATTTAAGCATTAAGAAAACTTCTAAGAGAGGTTTTAAAGGTTGTAAAAGTTTAACAATTCTCCCCCTTAGATTGTGCTCATTTTTCAACAAGTTTGGACTTGAGATGCTATGCATCTGAATTTTGACATATCAAGTCCGAATTTTAAAATAGGTTAAATGAAAGCTTCAATTTTTGAAAATAAGCTTTCCTAAGGTTGTTCAAACTTAGTGGAAGAGATTAAAACAAGTTTGAATCAATTTGAACAACAATAGAGCACTTTTTGACAGCAAAATATGCATGCATCCGAATTTTAGAACATGCATCCGAATTTTTTGATCATGCATCCGAATTTTTAAATCTTAAGTCAAAAACTATAATAAATTCAATATAATGAATGCCTAAAGTTGTTCAAACATAATAGAGAGATTAAAATAGATTTAGATCAGTTTGAACAAAACAATAGAATACTTTTTGGCAACAAGTTATAGCTCATGCATTCAAATGTTTTCATAGAGTTTTCATAGAGTAACGATTCAAGAACAAGTTATTCATTTACAGAAAAAACATAGAAAACATCTATAGGATTGAGACATAAGACTCAAAAAACATGCATACAGAAAATTCATATATTCATATAAGGAAAATTCAAAAATTCATTATCTCATCCCATACAGCAGTTTTTCACACATTTTGTCACATTTTGTCATCCTCATTTCTTCTCCCCCTTTTGTCATCAGTCAAAGATGGGGTCAATGAAAATGAGATTAACAATTTAACACATAAAGGAAGCTCTCATCACTGAGATTTCATCATTGAGCTTCACTATTACATAAGATGCAAGAAAAAAAAATACTGAAGAAGATTATAACATTAGATGCATAACTAAAAATTTAAATAACTTAAAGCAGTAAATAGTATGGAATAGATGCTTAGTCTTGTGATGTTGATGAAGAGGCTCTGCTAATCCCTTTCTTGATGGCCAAGTGCTTCACTCTTCCTTGGCTGAATGAAATGTGTGATGGTGAGACAATTTCAGCTTGAGCTACTTGGTTTCCTGCCTTTTGTGGTTCTTCATGTACATGTTCTTCTTCTTCTTCTTGTTCTGCCACTGTCTCATCATCTCCTCCTTGATCATCCCCATCATCACTGTCATCATCTTTGTCCTTCTTATCTTCCTCTTTATCATCATCTTCCTCATTTCTATCTTGAGGCCTAGAGGGTCCTTCACCACTTTGAGTATTTCTCATTAGGATTTCCTCAATGTGTTTCACTCTACTCTCTAGTCCATCTAATTTTCCTAGAACCATTGGAGCAAATGATTCAAAGAACTTATACATATTCTCCATTTCCTTGACTTGATTGTTCAAGGCTTCTTGGAATGCATTGGCTATTATGGTGTCACCTCTAGTTATTCCTTCACCACTTGACTCAACTTCAGTTTCTTCTTCAACTACTCTTCTTTTTGTTGGTGGTTGCTCCCCCTCACTTGAAGTGTCATGCTTTCTTTTTGTCTTCATTTCTCTTGCAAGGGTCTCTTCCTCATCTTCCTCATCTTCATCCTCCTCCTTTTCCTCTTCTACACTTTCTCTCCTTTCCTTTCTTCCTAATCTTTTTGGAGAGGATCCTCTTTTTGTTTTCCATACTCCATCATCATCAAGGATAAGCTGCATTCTCTTAAGGGATTCATCAGTGTATATTTCTCCACTTTTAAAGGCTTGTCCTCTTCCCCGGAAGTTTAATCTTAAAATGCTTAAAGATCTTTGTTATGACCTTCCAAAAGGGAATGCCTTGGTTCATCGTTTTTCTAACGAGAATCATGTGTCTTAAGGCTATATATCCAAAGTTGAATTTCCTCTGTTCATGCAGGGCCAACATTAATACCATATGCATATTACCTACTGATGATTTATGTCCAAAGTTAGGAACAATCATAGTAGTTACCATATGATGCAATACTCTACCTCTAGCATCCAAATTCTTGATTTCCCTCTCTTTTATAGATTTAAACTCTCTTCCATTTGTAAATGCTTGTTCAAATCTATCATATGTAAAGAGTTGACGATCATAGCAATGCATTGAGGGTGCATAATATTTAGCCCCACTGTCACTTACCCCACAAATTCCCATTAATCGAGTCTTCACTTAATTCAATATCAACTTGGGATACTCTAGTTGAATACCATTGTATCCTATCATCCCCCAACAATCTCAGTTCTTTCTTCCTTTAGGTTTGCATAGAATTCATATACCAAGGTGGGATAAAAATCTTCATTAATAAACAACAAACTACTCCATCCAACATCATGGAAACAAGACAAAACCATATCCATACTAGATAGTTTATCAACATCCACCTTATATCCGAGAATAATCTTTCTACTACTCTTATTCCATTCATCAAATTCATGAGTAGATTTGATAGAGATAAACCTCGTCAACTCAGATTGTGTTTGAGGAATGCGAATCCTTCTTGGTTGATTGAGGATTGGGTCTCCATTTCCTTCCTTAGCCTTTCCTTTTCCTTTCTCAACATTGGGCTTCTTTGTTCTCACCATGATGTTTTCTCTTGAGAAGGGTTTGTTTTCTATATGAAATTAGGGCTTAGAAGTTTAAAAATGAATGCAAATCGGGATGAGACTGTGTGAATTTGAAGAGATTTTGATTCGGACGTGAATGGGTATGAGAGGTTTTGAAAGGATTTAAAATTCGGAAGTTGTAATGTTTGGAAGAAACCGTTCGATTTTCATTTAAAAAGATGCATCCGCAAAATTCGGACGACCGAATTTTAGGTCTGCGTCCGAATTTTCGGTCGAAAGTTTCTGTCTCTTTGGTTCAGAAAATTCGGTCGACCGAATTTTCTATCCTGCGTCCGAATTTTTGATCAATAAATCTCTGTTTTCATCACAACATTAATACACACATTAGTCATTGAATTTTGAAATTCCTAAGAGTCTTCTTAGGTGATTAAATATTTCCTCAGCCAAAGGCTTTGTAAATATGTCAGCAATTTGATCATTTGTATTTACATGTTCTAAGCATATATCTTTCTTAATCACATGATCACGAATGAAATGATGTTTTATCTCTATATGCTTGGTCCTAGAGTGTTGAATGGGATTAATGCTCAAATTGATAGCACTAGTATTATCACATAGTATAGGCACACACTTAAATTTAAGACCATAATCAAGTAAAGTATGCTCGCATCCATAATAATTGTGCACAACAACTTCCTGCAGACTATGTATTCACCTTTCACTGTGGATAAAGATACACAAGCCTGCTTTTTACTAAACCAAGACACTAGACAACTACCAAGAAATTGACAATGACCACTTGTACTTTTTACGCTCAACTTTGCATCCAAAGCATAGTCGACATCAGAATATCCAATAAGTTCAAAAGATGAAGTTTTAGAAAACCAAAGACCATAGTCATGTGTATCAATCAAATAACGAAATATTCGTTTGATGTAAATTAGATGAGATTCTTTAGGACATGATTGGAATCTAGCACACAAGCAAACAAAGCAAACATAATATCTCGGTCTACTAGCAGAGTGAGATAGAGTAAACTTCCTATCATTCCTCTATATAATTTCTCATCAATACTTTTACCTTTCTCATCTTTATCAAGTTTAGTTGATGAACTCATAGGAGTACTTATTCCTTTTGCTTGATCCATTCCAAACCTTTTCAATAGCTCCTTAGTATATTTTTCTTGATTGATGAAGACTCCATCCTTGGTTTGCTTAATTTGTAGTCCAAGGAAGAAACTTAGTTCTCCCATCATGCTCATCTCAAATTCATTTTGCATAGTTTTAGCAAACTCTTCACAAAGAGAAATATTAGTAGAACCAAAAATGATATCATTAACATAGATTTGTACAAGCAAAATATCATTTTTAGAAGATGTTTTAATAAAAAGAGTTGTGTCTACTTTTCCTTTAGTAAAACCTTTTGAGAGAAGAAAGCCACTTAATCTTTCATACCAAGATCCTGGAGCTTGTTTCAGTCCATATAGAGCTTTGGTTAGCTTATACACATAATTTGGAAATTTTTCATGGATAAAACCAGGAGGTTGTTCTACATAAACCTCTTCTTCAATAAAACCATTTAGGAAAGCACTTTTAACATCCATTTGAAAAAGTTTAAAACCTTTAAAGCAAGCAAATGCCAAAAGTATTCTTATAGATTCTAATCTGGCTACTGGAGCAAAGGTCTGATCATAGTCAATGCCTTCTTCTTGGTTGAAACCTTGAGCAACAAGTCTAGCTTTATTTCTAACTACTTCTCCTAGTTCATTTAACTTATTTCTAAAAACCCATTTTGTACCAATAACAGAATGATCATGAGGTCTTGGAACAAGAGACCAAACTTTATTTCTTTCAAATTGATTTAGCTCTTCTTCCATAGCAATAATCCAGAAATTATCACACAATGCATCATCAATATTTTTTGGTTCAATATGAGATAAAAGAGCAAAGTTATCAATTTTCGCAAACTTAAACCTTTTATGCGTTTAGACCAAGAAAAAGTTATATAAGCTAATTATAGATCAAGGGGGTTAGTAAAAGTTTCTTTGACTTTCCAAATGGTTTTAACACCACTTTCTATTTTTCTTTTGATAAAACATCTAGACACCTTGTGTCCATGTTTACCACAATAAGTGCAGCAAATATGTGGTCTAGAATGATAAGATTCTTTAGCAAAAGATTTTTTCTGTTTTGGAGCAGAATAATCATGAGTAAAACCAAGACCATGTTTTATAAATGAAGATCTTTGATAGCCAAGTAATTTATTCAAATTTTCCCTTCCATTTGTAAATCTCTCAATGCGTAAAGTTAGATCATTAACTTTCCTTTTTAGAAGCTCATGATCTTTTATCATTGATTCAAGAGAAATAATTCTAGTGCAAAGCTTTTTGTTTTCAAAAGATATGTTTTGTATAGTTGTATTCAAAACTTCTTTTTCAATAGCAATGCAACTAATGGTTTCAAGAAGTTTTCCATTTTCAACACATAATTTTGAATTTTCATTAGATAAATCATTTATTTTGAGTTTATTTCTTTATTTTTTTTTGAAGCCTTTTTTAATTCTTCATATAACTCAACAATAAGATCACTAGAATCAATATCATCATCATATACATTTGAAATAGAGGGTGAAGATTGTACCTCATCATCAATGGCCATAAAGCATATGTTGGCCTTTCCTTCACTTTCATCTCCACTTTCTTGTTGATCCCATGTTCCAGCTAATCCTTTTCCTTTCTTGACAGATTTCTTTTTGTTTTTGCTTTCTCTTTCTTTTTCCAAAGCTTTAGGACATTCAGCAATAAGATGCTCTGTGCTTTTACATTCAAAACATTGAGGTTTATAGGATGAGGATTGCCCACTCTTCTTGATTGGTTTTCTTCCATTCTTGAGAAACTCCGTTTTGTAGAATCTTTTAAACTTCCTTACTGCCATCGCAATCTCTTCTTCTCCACTGTTTCCTCCTTCTTCTTCACTTGAAGACTGTTCTTGTTCACTCAAGTGATTTGAAGACTTGAGTACAACTCCTTTTCTTCCCTTTTCTTCATCCTCCTTGTCATTTAGCCGTTTCATCTTCATTTCATGAGTCAGTAGAGATCCAATGAGCTCTTCAAGTGGAAGAGTCTTCAAATCCTTGGATTCCTCAATGGCAAGTGTTTTAGGCTGCCAGGATTTTGGTAGAGCATCTAAAATCTTTCTGTTTTGCTCTCCCATAGTATAGCTTTTACCATAAGCTTTTAAGCCATTGAAAATGTTAGTAAATCTTGTAGACATATCACTAATATTTTCACCTTGTTTCATGGTAAACAGTTCATAATCTCTAACTAGCATGGCAAGTTTAGATTCTTTAACTTGATTAGTTCCTTCATGTGTAATTTGAAGTAATCTCCACATGTCATGAGCAGAATCACATCCACTAACTCTATTGTATTCAGTAACATCTAAAGCACAACTTAATATATTCATGGCTTGATAATTTAAAGTCATTTTCTTAGAATCATGCTCATCAAATTCATCAGTGAACTTGGGTACTGAGGTTATTCCATCAGCACTCATTTTCATTGGGACATAAGGACCTTTCTCAATTATGTTCCACAAATCAAAATTAATAGAACAAATATAAATTTTAACTCTAGATTTCCAGAAAGTGTAATTTGTTCCATGAAACAAAGGTGGTCTATTTGTGGAAGATCCTTCTAGGTAAGGTAGGTTTGACATATTAGCCATAGGATCTTTGTCTTCTAGGTTGTTAAACCACACACAGAAGTTCTAGCTCTGATACCAATTGAAATACCTAAGAGGGGGGTGAATTAGGTATTTGGCTAATTTTCGCAAACTTAAACCTTTTATGCGTTTAGACCAAGAACAAGTTATATAAGCTAATTATAGATCAAGGCAGTAATGAAAGCAATAGCAAAGAACTCAAACAATTTATAGTGGTTCGATCCTCAAGATCTACATCCACTACCTTAAGCACACACTTAAGGATTTCAACAAATCTACTAATTGCTCAGGTTTACAAATTACAAGAGAGGTTCACCAAACTATGGTTTTACACTCACAACCTCTTCTAGTAATGTTTACAATACAAGGCTCACCACAAACAATGGTTTTATATCTTAAACAACCTTGAATCACACTTTCAAGGATCACCCTTATCTAAAGGATTTTATGTTATCAAGATAACCTTGCTAGAGCTAGTAGAAATACACAATTTGATAAATAAATGAGAATGTGTAGAAGTTACCACTTGATGGTAGATATTACACAATTTTGCACCTTCACACTTTGATGTCTTTTGGGTTGATCAATTGAATGCACAAGACATAAGAGAGCTTAAGAAATGTTTGCTAAATGCTTTTGAATGCTTGGAGTTTTCAAGATTTCAAGAGTTACAAAAATTTGCATGTTTATAGCTTTTATAGAATTTGAAAATCTGTTAAAACGTTCATAAAACGGCTAGAAACGGCTAGTTTCAGAAAATTCGGACGACCGAATTTCTTGGCTGCGTCCGAATCTTCGTCCGAATTTCTCTTGATGAATAGTAACCATGCTGAGAACAAAAATTCGGACGACCGAATTTTTTGCTACGTCCGAATCTTCTTCCTAATTGCTCTGGAAGAACAGTGACCATGCTGAAGGCCAAAGAATTTTTTGGCTGCGTCCGAATCTTCTTCCGAATTTCTCTGGAAGAATAGTAGCAAACTTTTGCTACAAAATTCGGACGACCGAATTTTTTGGAAGCATTTTCAAACTTTGTAAAATCATTTGAGATATAACTTCAATGAGTTTGAAAAACATTTGATATGTATAGAAAACTTATTTAACCATATATAAGCAAAAACAAGAACATATGAAGTTTACTAACATATCTTATAAAAAGATTCATTCAAAGCCTTTTAAAATCATAAGATTATTTTTATGCTCTCTTAGGCATTCAATGATAACCAAGACATGCAAGTGTAGAGTTTACATAGAGATTTACCTAAAAGTTAAATGTACTCTACACTTCAAGTCTTCAATGCTTTTTGATTGTCTTTAGAACAACATTCTTCAAACTTCAAATACTTGCTTAACTGAAGTTGTTCTTGAACTTTTGCTTCAAAGCAATAAGACTTCATACTTCTCAGTTTACAGAACCTATCACACAATAATCAAACATTTAGTCCTCATCAATATTTGTCATTAATCAAAACTACATAATTTGCCCTTAGGGCTAACACTATTGATTGTTTAAATATTGAAAAAGAAGTTTTAATTGTTTCTTTACAAAACATATCTCTTGAAAATAAATCTCTTTGTACAAAAGTTTCTTCTCTTGAAAAAATGCTTAGTGATCATGAAATTTTGAAAAAGAAAATTAATGATCTTAAATCATGTGTTGAAAAATTTACAAATAGAGGAGACAATTTTGACAAACTACTTGGATCTCAAATATCTTCTCTTGCAAAAAATGGTCTTGGTTACAATTATGTCAATAATGTGCCTAAACATAACAACTTCTTTGTTAGAGCTACTTCTACTTCTTTACATCATACTTGTTGTACTTATTGTGGAAAACATGGACATAAAGTCACCAAATGTTATGTTAAAAGAAAAGTAGAGAATGGTGTAAAAACCATTTGGAGAGTTAAGGGAACTATTACTAATCCCCAAGGACCCAAGAAAGTATGGGTACCAAAGGATACTTCCTCTCCTTTATTGCAGGTACACTACAATTCAAACTCAAGCACCACTAAGAGGTATATTGATGATGTTGGCTTAAAGAATAACGGAAAACACCTCATTTATAGTCAAGGTCAAAGCAACCAAAGAAGGATTTGTTTTTGAGGCAAGAAGGAAGGAGGAATTCTTGGAGTATTCAATGTTGGTAAAGGTTTCTCTTTTCTTTTTAAACAAATGTTACTTAGTGCTGATTTGAACTATAACTTGCTTAGCATTAGTCAATTGTATGACAATGAATAAGAAGTTAAATGCCAACATGCGAAGTTTCAATTGAGAATCCCTTTTGTTAAGATTTGAAAATTTGCCAACCATGACTTGTCAATTGCTTCTATGAAGTTGATTAGGTAAGATTGATGATATGAGATTGAATTCATGGTTGTATGTTTTTGAAATTGACTATATGTCATGATAAAATGATTAAAATAGCTATGATTGAATATCTATGCATTTGCTTGGCCAAAAACATCTTTATGAAACTTTACAAAATGTTCGGACTTGAAGTTTGAATGTAGACTATAAGTTTGGTCGCCCGAACATATATAAAAAAATGATATTTTGTGATTTTGATCAATTACTTACAAAATGTTTCAATGTGTGTTTTATCTTGATAAGCTTGAATGTCTTGTTTCTTATAATAATGATTGATTTTCTTGGCCTAGAAGATTTGGTCACGTGAACATGGACTTGTTGAACAAACTTTCCTCTCAAGATTTAGTTGGAGGATTGCTAAAAATGTGTTTTGAGAAAATTGTCTTCCACATACTTGTCAATATGGAAGACAAACAAAAGAATCTTTCAAACCTAAGAAAATGACTTTCACTTCAAAACCTCTTAAAAATTGTTTATATGGATTGTTTGGACGAATGAGGATCACTAGTCTTGATGGTAAGAGGAATTCATATATGATTGTTGATGATTTCTCTAGATTTACATGGGTGATCTTTCTAGCTCAAAAGATGAAGTTTCAAAAAGGTCCAAATCTCTCTTGTGTGCAAATTGATTACTATTGGAAGTCACAATGGGAGAGAATTTTACAATCGAGATTTTACAAAACATTTTGATGAGAATGGGATTGCTCACAATCTTTTGAACTTATATTTGATAGAATACTCTAGAATTTAAACATACATGACTGGTTGTATCAAATATACATGAATACGTGTAACAAAGTACTTTATATTGAATACTACTTGCCTGTATTGCCTATTTCAAAGTTTTGGTTACAAGTGCCTTATATTGAATATGTGCGATAACTTGGAAAATTTGATAGAAAATTGAATGATGGGATATTCCTTGGTTTTTCCTCTAACAACAAGGCTTATAGAGTTTCTAAGAAAAAGAACCTTACATGATGAAGAAACTATTCATGTTAGTTTTGATGAATCTTACATTTACTTGAAAAGAAAAGATGAAGATGATGTAGGTACATCTATGAATGACTATCAAACCCATCTTCAAGCACCAACTTTGGAGGATCACACCAATGAGGAAGAAATGATTGAACAAAATCAAGATGACCAACCTAGTGGTGACCAAGAGCTCTCAAAGAACCTAAGATATTCAAGAGGGCACCCTAAGGAGCAAATCATTGGTGATATCTCCCAAGGAGTAAAAATAAGGCGGTACCTTATCAATAACTTTATTCCTTTTATCTCATATGAGCCTAAAAGTATTGATGATGCATTGTGTGACGATTTTTGGATTATTACTATGCAAGAGGAATTAAATCAATTTGAAAGATACAAAATTTCGAAATTCCTATATCTCATGATCATTCCATTATTGGAACTAAATGGTTTTTAGAAATAAACTCAATGAATCCGAGGAAGGGGTAAGAAATAAATCAAGATTTGTCACCCAAGGATTCAATCAAGAAGAGTGAATTGTTTATGATGAAACCTTTGTTTCGAATGCTAGACTTAAGTCCATAAGAATTCTTTTGACTTTTACTTTCTTTAAAGGTTTTAAATTATTTCAAATGAATGTCAAAAGAGCTTTTCTAAATGGTTCTATTGAGGAAGAGATTTATGTGGAACAATCACCCGGTTTTGATCATGAAAAGTTTCCTAACCATGTTTTCCAATTATCCAAAGCTTTGTATGATTTAAAACAAGCTTCTAGAGCTTTGTATAAAAAAAATTGAGTGTTTTTCTTCTTTCAAAAGAATTTTCAAGAGAAAAGGTTCAAATTATTTTTTTTAAAAAAAACCTCTTGTAACAATGATCTATAACTTGTCCTAATATATGATACAATTTTTGGTGCTTCTAATACTTCACTTTGTGATGTGTTTGCCAAGTTGATGTAAAGTAAATTTGAAATGAGCATGATAGGAAAACTCAATTTCTTTCTTGGCCTACAAATCAAGAAAACCAAGGATGGCACTTTCATGAATCAAGTTAAGGATTAAGCAACTTCCATAAGTTTATCAACTATGCTTGACAAGAATAAAAAGGTTTCATAGGTGTAGTCAATTCTATTTGACAGCAAGTAGAGCCAATATTATGTTTGTTATGTGCTTTTGTGCTAGATTTCATCTTGTCCTAAAGAGTCTCATTTGATTGCTGATTAACATATTCTCTATTACCTTATTGATACTCTAAGTGATTATGGTCTATATTTCAAATGTGTGGCTATGTTATGTGATAACACTAATGCAATAAATTTGACCATCATACTATTCAACAAACTAGGACAAAGCATATAGAGATCAAACTTTATCTCAATAGAGATCATTATACTAAGGTTAATACTTAATTAAAGCATGTTTGCATTAATGAACAAATTAATGATATCATTACTAAGCCATTGGCTGAAGAAAGGTTTGACCAATCTTAGAAGATGCTTAGGGATTTCAAAATTCAATAACTAATGAGTGTATTCAAGTGTTTTAGCTCCAGGTGAGGACAAAGAAGCCTAGTATGGGAAAAGGAAAGGGAAAAGCAAAAGAAAGAGAAGGAGGACCAGCGATCAATGAACCAAAGAATGTTTATGTTCCTCAAAGCATGTCATGCCTGGATAAATTTTTCACATTGGAGGCTGCTATTGAATTTGATGATTGGACAAAAAGGAACCATAAGACAAATCCAAGCCACAAGGTGGATGTCATCAAACTATCCTAAATGGGTAATACACTCTCATTTTTAAATGATGTGAGATGGACTAGTTTGCTTGTGTTTGATGAATGCTATTACCTTCCTTAGTTTATGAAGTTTAAGCAAATATTAAGGAAGAAAGAGTTGAGCAAGTTGATAATAAAGCTATTCAGTGGTATTCTTCAAGAATATCACAAGTTAATTTTTGAGATTGATTATGCATTGCTCAATAGAATTTGTGATGTTGAGGATGTTGGGTTTAGGCATTATTCTTCCGGGGGACATTGTTCTATAAGTGAGTTATACTCACATGAAAGAATTGAGAATGCCTATATAAATGGTAGAAGCCTCAAGACTAGAAAGGAGAGAGAGATAAAAGCTTTTTGATGCTAGTAAAAGAATTTTGCATCACATGCTTACTACCTTTATTATAGTATACTTTGGGCACAAATCTTCTGTTGATAATATGTATGTTGTAATTATGCTAGTCATGCTTAAGAAAAGAAAAATAAATTTTGGATATATAGTGCTAAAGAATATAATGGCAGCTAGAAGAACCGAGCATAAGGCATTGTCGTATGAAAGGTTATTAACAGGAATTTTCAAGTATCTCCAAGTGCAATTGTCTTCTAGTGGTCTACCAATAAAGAGTGAATAAGTCTACACCAACAACTCACTAAAGGGAATTCCTTGGACACTTGATGATGATAATGTATGAAGGACTAGAAGAGAAACTCCTCTAAGGGGTGATAGAACAGATGCTAGTGATAATGAAGAGAAGGAAGAAGAAAATGAACAAGAAGAAGAGGATGAAGAGGAAATCCTTGCTAGAGAAAGAAATATAAAAAGGAAGCATGAGTCACCAAGTGAGGGGGAGCAACTCCCCACAAAAAGAAGACCATTTGAAGAGGTATCCTTCATTGAAGGAAAATAAGTTGAAGGTGATAATCTTACTATAGTTAATACCATAGTTGCCATGGTATTTCAAGAGGCATTGAACAACCACGTAAAGGAAATAAAATAGATGAACAAATTCTTCGAGTTCTTGGCTCCAATGATTCTTGGCAAATTTGATGGTTTATAAGCTAGAGTCAAGAGTACGGAAGAAGACTTGAGAAAGATTTCTCAAGTGGTTTTAAATGGTGCAAGTTCCTATAAAGCCAAATGAAGAAGATCAAGAGGATAATATGGGTGAAGATGGCAGCAATAAGGATGATAGTTATGACAGTGAAAATTGAGATGGCTATTAATTTGTTGCTAAAGAAGAAAGAAGATGAAGAAAAAGCAGTGAAGCACCCCAAGAGAAAGAAGAGCATGAGAATGAAGAACAAAGAGGTAAAGCTCAAGAGAACAAGCAAGAAGAAGAAGGTGAAGGGAGTTTAACAAAGTCAAATCACAAATACATCACCAATTTCCTTCAGCCAAGAGAGAAGGAAAATGTGGTTCAAAGGAAGATCCAAAGATCCTCTCAATTAGTAACTTTCCAAAGTCGAACTACACGGGCAAGGAGTCAACAAATGAAGGACCCCATCATATAGAGATCAAGGAAACATGGCTATCACAACGAACAAATTTGGAAGTGAAGACCATGAAGCGCATCCAAGACTAAGCCTTTCTATCCCTAAACTCTATTTTGTTGCCTATTTTAGTTTATGGCTTGATGCACATGTTATGCTTTAACATTGAAATTTACTTGTGCCTTTCTATTCATTATACTGTTTTGAAGCTCAATATATGAAATTCTTGTGATAAGAGCTTCTTTTGTTTCACTTTTGTTGTCCAAGTACTCTTACCCCACCTTTGATTGATGACAAAAGGGGGAGAAGAAATGTGATGACAAAATGTGTGAAAATATGAAATAGCAATGGAATTCCTCATGCATGAAGAGAAAATGTGTGAATTTTCTGAAAATCCATGCATACGTCAAGGGGGAGAAAGAATGACTAGAAAATGTGCTATGTGCTTGTTATAATGTGAATCATGCTGCAATGTGTGCTAATGTGTGCTATGTATATGTTGATGTGCAATAGATAATGAGTAATGTGAAAATATTTGGCTGCATTTCTGCATTTGAAATTTAAATTGAATATTTTATGATATGTGAGGTTTTGGTTATTTTCTGAGATTTTGGAATATGGTTAAGTTGAGATTGAAATCTTGAACTTGGTTCTTGACTTGACCTATGATTTTTAATTACTTCATGAAAACAATTGAATGCATGAATTTTGTGGTTTTACAAAGCTAAACTGAGTGCCATTGTGGACATACATATTTTAGTATTTCAACATTTCATTTTAAAACAAAAAATCACCTTTTCAAACTTGCTGCAAAAAATTTGGACTCAAAATTCGGATGCTTGTTCTGAAATTCAGATGCATCCATATTTTTGTCAAAATGTGCTCCTTTGTTGTTCAAATTGATTCAAATATGCTTTATTCTCTTCAATTATGTTTGAACAACCTTAGGAAAGATTTATTTCACATTAAACTTTCATTATATTGAATTTATTGCAATTTGGACTTGGAATGTCAAAATTCGGATGCATGAGTTTAAAAATTCGGATGCATGCTCTAAAATTCGGATGCATCCATATTTCATTGTCAAAATGTGCTCTTTTATTGTTCAAATTGATTCAAATATATTTTAATCTCTCATAATATGTTTGAACAAACTTAGGAAAGATTATTTACAGAATTTGAAGCCTTTGATTATCTTATTTTGAAGTTTGGACTTGCTATGCAAAAAATTCGGATGCATGATATCTCTAGTCCAAATGTGTTGAAAAATGAGCACAATCTAAGGGGGAGCATTGTTAAACTTTTACAACCTTAAAACCTCTCTTAGAACTTTTTCTAAATGCTTAAATGCTATATCTTCTATCCTAATTGTTGGAAGGAATGAGGCAAATGGAGGTTGGTTGGGTCATAGGCTCATATTGACCCTTTTGTATGTCAATGTGCTAAATTGGTTGTTTTCTATCATTGACA
This sequence comes from Rauvolfia tetraphylla, assembly GCA_030512225.1. Taxonomy (NCBI): domain Eukaryota; kingdom Viridiplantae; phylum Streptophyta; class Magnoliopsida; order Gentianales; family Apocynaceae; genus Rauvolfia; species Rauvolfia tetraphylla. Next base: position 621,015 of record JAJQKT010000011.1, on the reverse strand, counting down.
TTAATACTTCTTTGTACTACATTGTTTAAATCCACCACATTTTGCATCAAAGTTTGTCATCATCAAAAAGGGGGAGATTGTTAGCCCTAAGGGCAAATCATGTAGTTTTGATTAATGACAAACATTGGTAAGGACTAATATGATTGTATATTGTGTGATAGGATTTGTGGATTAAGAAGTATGAAGTCTCATTGCCTTGAAGCTAAAATGCAAGAACAACTCCAATATGTCAAAGTGATTGAAGATTGAAGAGTTTGTTCAAGATGTTAGAAGGCTTTGAAGAAATGAAGTGTAGGTTGCATGTGCTTAATAGGTAAACTTTGTAAACCCTACACTCTTAAGCTTTGGAATCTATGATTTAAATGGTTTCAATGGTTTTGAACTTACCTAAATTATCAAGTTTTCATAAATGGTTTTTGCACTTAAAAGGTCTTTAATGACTTATCTTTGAGGCTAGAATGTTTTCCAACTTGTTTGAATTGATTTGAACATGTTTTGAAAAAGTTTAAAAAATTTGGATGCAAGATTTGGAAGCAGGATGAAAAATTTGGTCGTCCGAATTTTTCTTGCACCGTGAACAGTAACACTATTCATGTGAACAGCAACGACTATTTTTCCAACACTATTCACTACATTGTAAACAGTGCCTTGAACAGTAATCAACAGTGCATCCGAAAATTTTCGACCAAAAATTTGGTCGTCCGAATTTTCTAAAACTAGCATTTTATGGTCGTTTTAACTGATTTTCAAATTCTATAAAGGCTAGAAACTCTAGATTTTTGAAAGAACTTTTGCACAAAAGAAATCCTTGAAGCTCTAACTTGTTTTACGTCAAAATTATATCAAAAGCTCTCAAATTGCCTTGTGCTCAAAGATTGAAATTCAAGATTCCAAAGGCAAGAAGTGAAGTGGTGCTAGCAATTGTATTCATCCACGAAGAAGTGTTGGTAACATTCAAATTCTCTCTTTACATTTTTTTTGTGATTGATGCAAGGTTGTCAAGAGACTTAAAACCCTTGTGGAGGGTGAGCCATAGACTAGATTAATCAAGGTTATTGTGTAAAATCCATTGGTGAGGGTGAGCCTTGGATTAGATTGGTCTAGATGGTCTAGTGACATAAAACTCTTTGTGATAAAAGTGAACCTTGTTTATTATATTTAAAAGAGGTTGCTGTGGTAAAACCCATTGAAGGGTGAGCCTCTTGTGTAATTGCTTGGATTAAGCATATAGTGAATTGATTGAAGTCCTTGAGTGTGGACTCAAGGTAGTGGATGTAGATCTTGGAGAGATCGAACCACTATAAATCGTGTGTTCATTTCTTTACAGCTGTACTTGTTTTACATACTTGTGTTATTATTATTGTTTATAGTTGTTGATTAATTGGTTATGGTCTTATAGTTTAATAATCTTGTCTTAACCATCAAATCACATATAAACTTGAAGTTTGTGAATTTAAAGAAGAGCTTTTATTAAGGCAAAGGATTTGCAAAAAGGGAAAAAATTTCCTGAAATTAGCCAATGACCTAATTCCCCCCCCCCCCTCTTAAGTCTTTCACCTAATATTAACAAGCATTCCTCGGCAACGATGCCAAAAACATGTCTTTTGTTATCTATGCCTTGTATTCAATTTTATTGCAATCCTCAACAATTTGCACACAAACACAAGGCAAGTGCCCCAATCCTTTAAATTAGTATAATGGCAAGCAAATTTAAATATCATATCCACGAGGATGGTTAAATATCATTACTCACTTTCTATTCTATTGTTTAGCCTATCAAAATTGCTTGTGAAAATAGTTGAAATTACTATAGGAATAGAAGTCTAACTTAGCTAATTATACCAACTTAACTAATTTTTGTTTGCAACAGAGATTTCATTTGAGAAAACAATACTTGAATGATTAATCGCCCTAGAATTACCTATGTGATAGAAAAGTCCCTTGGTTGATGAATTTTCCAATCCCCCTAGAATTACCTAGGTGATAGAAAAGTCCCTTGGTTGATGAATTTTCCAATCCCCCTAGAATTACCTAGGTGATAGAAAAGTCCGTTGGTTGATGAATTTCCCTTCTTATGTTTGATGAAATTTCTCAATTAAAACTCACTCTATCTCTAGATGAAAGTTCTCTATTCGTAGATTAATTAGTTGAAATATTTTCTAACCAATTCAACCCAAGAATGCATTAAGAATTGTGAATTTCCAATTCGATTTCTCTAATTACCAAGAAGATGTTGAGGTTTCTATCTCTAGTCAGCTATATCATCCCCATTGTTTGTGTATGGTGTATTTCACCCTTCCTTTCTCAACTCCAAGTGAAAATTTCCAGAATATGAATCAATTGTCAATCACCCTTCCTTTCTCAATTCCAAGTGAAAAAATTCCAGGTTATGCATCAATTATCCACTCAATCAATTCAACCATTCAACCCCACAAACAATCCACAAGAAATTCGAATTCAATCAACCAAGGAAACAATTCATTCACATAGGTAAAATCTAGGTTCATACCCATCCAAGTATTCAAAAGTTTAGCTCATCAACATATTACAATTCAAAGAACATAAAACAATAAAGAAAGAGTAAGAATAGCTCATTTTCATGGTGGAAATCTTCTCTTCTTCATGGCTTGAAGTTCTTCACGTTTTTGCTGTGAAAATTGCAGCTTTTGTCTTGAATCTTCACGTAAAATAGACACACATTTGAAATCTAAGCCATAATCAGGTACAGTGTGCTTCATCCATAGCACTTGAGCACAATAACTGCAGGCGGCGATATATTCGACCTTGATGATAGATAATGATACATATGCTTATTTCTTACTATACCAAGACACAACAATTACCTTTGTCATCTTTGTCAAGTTTAGTTGATGAACTCATTGGAGTGCTAGTACCTTTTGTGTGATCCATTTCAAATCTCTTTAAGAGCTCCTTGGTATAATTGGAGTGATTTATGAAGGTGCCATCCATGGTTTGCTTGGTTTGCAGCCCAAGAAAGAAGTTGAGTTCTCCCATCATACTCATTTCAAATTCACTTTACATTAACTTGGAAATTTCGTCACAAAGTGAAACATTAGTAGCACCAAAAATAATATCATCAACATATATTTGCACAAGTGAAAGTTAAATGTTGCAAGAGGTTTTTATGAATAGGGTAGTGTCAACCTTTCCTTTTGAAAGAAAAAAACCACCTAATCTTTCATACCAAGCTCTAGGAGTTTGTTTTAAACCACACAAAGCTTTGGAAAGTTTGAAGACATGGTTAGGAAACTTTTCATGGGCGAAATTGGGAGGTTGATCCACATAAACTTCCTCTTCAATAAAACCATTTAAAAAAACACTCTTGACATCCATTTGAAACAACTTAAAACTTTTAAAACACACAAATGCCAAAAGTATTCTTATAGAATCAAGTCTAGCTACCGGAGCAAAAATTTCGTCATAGTCAATTCCTTCTTCTTGATTGAATCCTTGGGCAACAAGTCTAGCCTTGTTTCTAACAACTTCTCTGGATTTATTAAGCCTTTTTCTAAAAATCCATTCTGTGCAAATAACGTTGTGATCAAGGCGTCTTGTGACAAGAATCCAAACTTTGCTTCTTTCAAATTGATTTAATTCCTCTTGCATAGCAATAATCCAAAAATCATCACATAAAAGCGGAACATCAATATTTTTAGGCTCAATGTGAGATAAAAGTGCAAAGTTGTCAAGCATATTTAATATAAAGCACTTGTAACTAACACTTTGAAATAGGCAATCAAGGGTATTCTACCAAATAGAGGTTCAAAAGGTATTTTTCTAAAAAATTACCTCAAAAGAACTCTATTAATAACATAGCAAGCGGTGTTTATGGCTTTAGCCCAAAAATATTTTGGTAAAGATCTTTCACAAAGCACAAACCTAGCCATTTCAACAGTCTCATTTTGTTGAGGTGTTTTAGCAGCCAAAAAGTTGTGCACAATTCCATTCTCATCACAATTTTTTGTAAAATCATGATTGTAGAATTCTCTCCAATTATCACTTCTAATAGAAATCAATTTGCAATCAAGAGAGGTTTGAACCTTTTTGAAAAGGTTCACAAATTCATGAAATTCTTCATCCTTTTGTTATAAAAAGAGTACCAAAGTGAATCATCAAAAATCATCAACTATAACATATGCATACCTCTTACCACCAAGACTAGTGGTCCTCATTGGCCAAAATAAACAAGTTCAAGAGGTTTTTAAGTTGAAACAATTTTCTTGGGTTTGAATAGATGTTTCTATTTGTTTTCAATATGGGCATGCATTACAAAGATGATTTTTCTCAAACCATATTTTTGGCAATCCTCTAACCAAATCTTGAGAGGAAAGTTTGTTCAACAAATCCATACTCGCATGACCTAATCTTCTATTCCAAGAAAACCATCATTATCATGAACAGAAAGACATTTAACATCATTTGCAACATCATCAAGATATACCACATATACATTCCCAATTTTATTCGCAACAAAAATAGTTTTCCCACTTACATTATCAAGAATGGTATGTTGTTAGCCCTAAGGGCAAATCGTGAAGCTATGATTAGTTTTGATTTAATGACAAACATTGATGAGGACTAATCTTTATGTCGTTTTTGTGATAGGATTGTTGGATTAAGAAGTTTGAAGTCTCATCACCTTGAAACCACAATGCAAGAACAACTCAAATATGTCAAAGTGATTGAAGATTGAAGAGTTTGTTCAAGATGATTGAAGGCTTTGATGACATGAAGTGTATGTTAGATGTGCTTAATAGGTAAACTTTGTAAACCCTAAACTCGTAAGTCTTGGAATCTATGAGTTGCAATTGAGAGCACAAAACTTGATTTAAATGGTTTCAATGGTTTTGAACTTACCTTAATTATCAAGTTTTCATCTATGTTTTTTCCACTTAAAAGGTCTTTAAAGACTTATCTTATAGGGTAGAAGGTTTTCCAACTTGTTTGAATTGACTTAAATATGTTTTGACAAAGTTTAAAAACTTCAGATGCAAAGTTCGGATACCGAAGGCAAAGTTCAGATGTTTGAACTTTTCCTGCATTGTGAACAGTAACCACTGTCCAGTGAACAGTCCACTATTTTTCGAGAGAAATTTGGACACAAGTTCGGCCACAAGTTCAGACCCAGAAGAGAAAGTTAAGACGCTTGAACTTCTCTGAAACTAGCCGTTTTATGATTGCTAAAGCCAATTTTTCAAAATCTCTAAAAGCTATAAACTCCATATTTTTTTTAGAACTTTTGAACCTTCAAAATCCTTCAAGCTCTAACTTGTTTTACATCAAAATTATTTGAAAAGCTCTCAAATTGCCTTGTGTTCAAAGGTTGAAATTCAAGATTCCAAAGGCAAGAAGTGAAGTGGTGCTAACAATTGTATTCATCCACCAAGAAGTATTGGTAACATCCAAACTCTCTCTTTACATTATTGTTGTGATTGCTACAAGGTTATCAAGAGACTTAAAACCCTTGTGGAGTGTGAGGCATAGACTAGATTAATCAAGGTTGTTGTGTCAAACCCCGTGTGTGGGTGAGCCTTGGATTAGATTGGTCTAGGTTTTCTAGTGACATAAAACTCTTAGTGACAAGGGTGAACCTTGTTTATTAGATTGAAAAGAGGTTGTTGTGGTAAAACCCATTGAAGGGTGAGCCTCTTGTGTAATTGCTTGGATTGAGCATTTAGTGAATTGGTTAAAATCCTTGAGTGTGGACTCAAGGTAGTTGATATAGATCTTGGAGAGATCGAACCACTATAAATCGTGTGTTCATTTCTTTACAACTGTACTTGTTTTACATACTTGTGTTATTATTATTGTTTATAGTTGTTGATTAATTGGTTGTGGTCTTATAGTTTAATAATCTTGTCTTAACCATCAAATCACATATAAACTTGAAGTTTGTGAATTTAAAGAAGAGCTTTTATTAAGGCAAAGGATTTGCAAAAAGGGAAAAAAATTTCCTGAAATTAGCCAATGACCTAATTCACCCCCCACTTAGGTCTTTCACATTTAAACTCAACTTTACATCTGTTGTCGCATAATTGACGAATTCTAGGAAAATTATATTTCAAGTCATCAATGGGCAAAACTTGTTTGATAAGTGGGAAATATCCTTTACCAATATTACCTACTCCAAGAATTGTCTCTTTCTTCTTGTCACCAAATGTGATAAATCCATCATTTGTGGCTTGAAATTCACTAATGAGTGAAACATTCCTCATGTGTCTTGAGCATCCATTATCAAGAAACCACTTCATAGCACTTGATCTTGAAGGAATATGTACTTACATCAAATGAGAGGAAGTGACTTTTGGTACCCACATTTTCTTGGGTCCAAGGGGTCATTGATAGTTCACTTAGCTCTCCAAATGGTCTTAACACCACTCTCAATCTTTCTTTTCACATAACGTCTAGTGGCCTTATGACCATTTCTACCACAATAAGTACATCATGTATGAGGAATAGAGGTAGATGTATCCAAATTAATTTTTGTATTTTGAAACATTATTTACATGATTGTATCCAATACCATTTTTCACAAAAGAAGGTCTTTGAGATTCAAGTAGTTTTTCAAGATTGTCTCCACCATTTGTAAATTTTTCTACACATAAGATGAGATCATCAACCTTCTTTTTTAACAAGTCATAATCAACAATCATTTTCTCTAGAGAGGATATTTTAGCACAAAGATATTTGTTCTCAAGAGATATGTTTTGCAAAGAAACAATTAAAATTTATTTCTCAATATTTAAACAATCAATGGATTCAAGAAGATTTTTTTATCACAAAATAATTTTGAATTCTGCTTCATTAAATTATCAATTTTGAATCTCATATCCTTGTTTCTTTTTGAAACCTTTTTCACTTCACTATACATATCTACAAGCAATTCACTAGAATCATCAATATCATCATCACAATGTGTAGAGGTTGAAGGAGTAGATTGTACCTCATCATCCATATCCATAAAGCACACATTTGCTCTTTCCTCATTGTCATTTCCACTATCTTCATTGGCATGTTGATCCCAAGTGCCTACTAATCCGTTGCCTTTCTTCATAGATTTCATCTTCTTGAATTTGGCTTCTTTTTCCTTCTCCATTGCCTTAGGGCAATCGGCTACAAGATGTTTGGTACTCTTACACTTATAGCATTGAAGCTTGAACAATGAAGATGATTGTCCTCCTTTCTTGAGAAATCCATTTTTATAGAATTTCTTGAACCTTTTAACCATCATGTCCATTTCATCATCTTCTCCATCTTCATCTTCATCACTAGATGAGTCCTCTTGTTCACTTGGATTGTCGGAGGGTTTAAGTACCACTCCTTTTCTCCCTTTCTCCTCATCTTCAAGATCATTTAATCTCTTTACCTTCATCTCATGAGTGATCAATATCCAATGAGTTCCTCAAGAGGAAGAACCTTCAAATCTTTTGATTCTTCTATTGCATGGGTTTTTGGTTGCAAGACTTGGGTAGAGCATCCAAGATCTTTCTATTTTCTTTACCAAGAGAATAATTATTCACACATGACTTCAATCCATTTGAGCTGTTGGTGAATCTTGTGAACGTGTCACTAATGCTCTCTCTTGCTTCATGGTGAATAGCTCATAATCTCTTACTATCATAGCAAGCTTTAACTCCTCACTTGATTTGTGCCTTCATGGAAGAAGTCTCCACATGTTATGAGCAGTGTCGCATCCACTTACCTGGTTGTATTCATTGACTCCAAAGCAAAACACAAAATGTTCATTGCTTGGTAGTTCAAGGTCATCTTTCATGAGTCACTTTCATCATATTCATCCAAAGGCTTTGGTTCCCTAGTGACTCCATCGGCTCTCATCCTCATTGGTATATAAGGCCATTTTTCAATGATATTCCACAAATCAAAATTAATAGAACAAATATATATCTTAATTATAGATTTCCAAAACATATAATTTGTTCCATCAAGGAAAGAAGGTATATTTGTGGAAGACCCTTCCAAATAAGGTAAGTTTGAAACATTAGCCATAAGATCTTAACTTGTAGGTTGTAAAACCTTTACAAAGAATCCCAAGCTCTGATACTAATTGAAAGACCTAAGAATTGAAAGACATAAGAGGGAGGATGAATTAGGTCTTTGGCTAATTTTTCAAAGACTTTTCTTTTTTGAAAAAAATTGATTTGGAAGATGATTGAAATCAAACACTTTACAAGATATTAAAGTGAACACAATTAGATTCCATATTTGAAAAGAAATAGAAGACAAAAGACAACATAAACAATTTATAGTAGTTCGATCACTCAAGATCTACATCCACTAATTAGGGCACCAACTCAAGAATTTCGACCAAACTCAACTACAACACAAGTTGATCAAATTGTACAATAGAGGCTCACCCTATAAGGGTTTTACTCCACAACCTCTTTTCAATTACAAATAATCAAGGCTCACCCTATCACAAGTATTTTATATCCTCAAGATAACCTTGAAAACAACGAGTAGATGAAGTATGAGATAAGAAAGTTACCAACAACTTGGTAGATAATGAAAAATTAGCACACCTCCACGTTTTTGTCTAATGAATCTTGAATTTGAACTTTTAGAACAAGACAAGTGAGAGCTTTTTGATAAAGAATGATTTTGAAGAATAAAGATTCTAAGAAGCTCAAAACTACTAAAAATCTAAAGTTTATGTCTTTTATTTATATCATTTTAAAATCAGTTGTAACTTTCAAATAACTACTAGTTACAATAAAATTTGGTCAACCGTACTTGGACCTCTATGTACAAATGATTGTCCAAAATTTTCTATTTTCAAGCTGTCAAGATAAATTCGGTCGACCGAATTTGGATACAACTGTCTGAATAGTCGTCCAAAAGTTTCTAGAAATTCAATAGCCATGAAATAAAGTTTTAGACGTCTGAATTGGAGTCTAAACATTTCAAACTTAGTCAAAATGATTAGAAATCAAGCACAACAACTTTGAAATAATTTTGGACTGTAAAATGGATCTTTTCAAAAGCTTTTATTCCAAAGACCGTTGTAAAGAACATGGTAAAAACATTTGTAAGATAAATCATTTGAGATTGAAAACCAAAATTTAAGCTCTCTTGAAAATACATTAGATTCCAAAGACTAATAAATGTAAGGCTTACAAAGATATACCTATAATGTACTTGTAAACCTATAGTAAGGTCTTCAAAGCCTTCAATAATCTTGAATCAACTCTTTTATCTTCAACCACTTTTGCAACCTTGAGTTGTTCTAGCACTTTTAGCTTCAAGGCAATGAGACTTGTATTCTTCTCAATCCAAAAATCCTATCGCACAAAAATTAAGCACATTAGTCCATATCAAGATTAATCAACATTATTTCCTTAGGACTTTGCACTTATCAATTTTTATCGTTAATAGAAAACAAGTTGATTTGCCCTTAGGGCTTACAAAGGACATAAAGCTAGCTCCTATTGAAAGAAGAAACATCGAGCTAAAATGTTCTCGATGCCTAAAATCTCTGGAGTTATTGCATCAACTAACCAAAAAAGACCTAACTCAATTTAGGTATCTAAGAAGTAATCTATTTTTGCAAGTGTGCCTCAAGAGCATGTTGAGTAAAAAATGCATGGTACATAGATAGTTGATGCTCAAGGCACATCACAGGTGATTACAAGAAATTCACCCAACTAAAACTGAAAGAAGTTGGAACAGTTTGCATTGGTGACAACAGCAAAGGTAGAATTATAGGAATTGGTAAAGTTGGAGCTGATCCCTGTATTAAAGATATGTTTTTAGTGAATGTCTTGAAATATAATCTGTTCAAACAAAAATAGGAGAGTCATCTTTGAAACATCTCCCTGTTAAGTTGTGAAAATGCATTATGATAGTATACTCTTCACTACCAAAAGTGTTGAGAATGTTTATATGCTTGATGCACACTATCTAGATAGCTTGAATTGTATCTGTCAACTTCATTGACTAATGATAGTTGGTCATGGCATAAATGATTAGGGTAAGCTAACATGTATCTGATCTCAAAGCTTTCAAAGAAACTGCTTGTTGATGGTCTTTCTAAGCTTATGTTTGAAAAAGATATCTTGGTGATGCAAATTCGCTTGGGAAAAAAATTAGATCATTATTTAAATCCAAAAGAGTTGTATCTACTTCTAGACCACTTGAACTACCCCACTTTGATTTGTTTGGCCTTATTACTCCATCAAGCTTCGATGGCAAATCTCGTGTGTTTATTATTGTTAATGATTATTCTAGATTTACTTGGACCTTCTTCTTGTCTTGAAAGGATGGGGACACAGTGTGACTGCAATCAAAAGTGATCATGATACGAAATTGAAAATAAGCTATTTGAGGATTTCTGCAATAAAATTAGTGATAAATTTTCAGGATTAAGAATTCCACAAAAAAATGGAGTAGTGGAATGGAAAAAAATGGTCCCTAAAAGTATGAGGAAGCACAAGAAGATGAAAGCTAGATGCTAGCCATGAAAGAAGAGCTTAATCAATTTAAAGAGAACAATGTCTTGAAATTAATTCCAACGCCCAAAACTTAGTCTCTCATAGCCACAAAATGGGTGTAAAAGGGAATGTTGTAAAAAATAAAGTAAGGTTATTGAAGGATACAACCAAGATGAAGGTATAGAATTCATCGAAGTTGCTCAAGGATACAACCAAGAGGAAGGATAGACTTTGATGAAACCTTTGCTCCCGTTGCTAGGTTGGAAGCTATTCGGAAGTTGTGGGCATTTGCATGGTTCAAAAACTTCTTGCTTTACTAACCAAATGGAAGTTAAAAGTGCATTTTGAAATGGGGTTTTGAAAGAATAAGTTTATGCTGAGCAGTCACTTGGCTTTGAATGTTTCAAAAAACCCAATCAGGTTTAAAAGATAATTAAGGCTTTATATGGTTTGAAACAGGCTCCTCATGCTCCGTATGAAAGACATATCAAGTTTTCACAAGAAAATGTTTTTTCAAAAGAAAAGGTGGATAAGACCTTGTTCACTAAAAGTGATTCTAAAGAAATTCTCATTGTTCAAGTATTTTTTGAGCTACTGATGAAAATTTGTCCAAAGAATTTGCTAGCCTGATGTAGGTAGAATTTGAAATGAGCATGATGGAAGAACTGAATTTCTTCTTTGGATAGCAAATAAAGCAAGTCAAAGATGGGATAGTTATCAATCAAGAGAAATAGACAAATGAGTTGCTGAAGAAATTTTAATTGGAAAAATGCAAAGCCACGTAAGACTCACATGAGCACCATAGCCAAGCTAGAAAAGGATGAGAAAGGTAAGAATGTGAATAGCAATCTATATAGAGATATGATCAGCTCATCATTCTATCTCACATCAAGTAGGCCTAATATTCATTTTAGTCTAAGCTTTGTGCTCATTTTAAAGCTGATACTAAAGAATCACACTTGGTTGTTGTTAAGGGAATTTTGATATACCTTGTGGCAGCTAAAAAATTTGGCTTATGGTATCCTAAAAGTACTTCATTTGACTTGATTGGATATACTGATGCTAATTTTGAAGGGAGTAGAGTTGATAGGAAAAGCCCCTCAAGAACTTGTCAACTTCTTTCTCATGCATTTGTCTCATGGCACAGAAAGATGCAAACTTCATTTAGTTTATCAACTGGTGAAGCATAATACATTTACATTGGGACCTGGGTAGCTCAAATCTTGTGCATAAAGCATCAACTTGAAGATTTTGATCTAAGGTACAAGAATATTCCAACTTTTTGTGACAACAAAAATGCCATTAACTTTAGCAAAAATCATTCGCAACATTCTAGAACTAAGCACATTGAGATTAGGCATCATTTCATCACAAAAAAATTTGAGTCCGGAACTATTGAGTTAATTTTTGTACCACCGATAAATAGCTTGTAAATATTTTCACAAAACCTCTAAGTGAGGAACCCTCTTGTAACATTTGCATGGAAATTGGTTTGCTAAATCTCAAAGTATAGTTTAGTTGTTTTCCTCTTTTTGTGTGCATTTACATATGTATAGATCATAGACATAAAGATTTAATATTGGTTCTTAACTGCACTACTTTTTGACTAGAAAAAGGAGTTCTCAAATTTTTTTCAAAATTCTCACATACTCACGAGATTTGTGAACAATTTCAAACATCAAGTCATAGTCAAAGAAATGTACTTGAGTACTCCTGGAAAATCTATAAAGTTGATAAGCTAAAATCGACTTTTACTTGATGTGGCAAATCATCTTAACTTTTTGCTTAAGAAAGCCTCTTTTTGTGCTATGTTAGAAAAAAAGGTCAAAAACTTTTTTTTTTGTCAAAAATGATCTTGGGTTAACAAAAAACATAGAAAATTTAATATAATAGAATTAAATTGTAGCTAATTTGTTTTGACCGATTGATATACAATATCAAAATGCAGCCATTCATTACTCTCTTTCTCTGTCACTCCTCATTAATATGTTCTCCAGTCCTTCACTCCATCTCCCATTATTTGACAGTATCTTTTTAATTCATCTTCTTCACTGATTAACACTTTTAGAGTTTCACTTAAACTGCTTCAAACTTTAGCCCCTTGGTTTCTCCCTCCAAGCTTCTTCTACAGCCTGTAGTTACTCTAATTCCCAAGCACATTTCTCTGTTCCACCGAAGCTTCTGATCCACTAAAATGGCACCAAAAGAAAAGAAGTGAATCCTTCTCCAAGTAAGATATGCTCTGTTTAGAAACTTCAAAACAGAGAAAGGTAGAAAAAGAAAAAGAAGCTACTTGAGAGAAAAAGAAGAAAAGCTAAAAGGAAAAGGGAGTCACCTTAATATCAAACCCCATCATAGCATCTAGAACCATGGACTGTGAGTCATCTTCACTTTTTACGTAAGAAATCCTTTTCTTGTCCTATGTCAAAAAAGGTCACACATCATTTTTGGGAAAAATAGGTTTACATATCAAAATGCACTCATTTGTAACTCTCTCTCTCTCTCTCTCTCCCCCCCTCTTTAATATGTTCTCCATTCCTTCACTCCATAGTCCATGATTTGACAGTTAGTTTTTCATTGATCTTCCTCCATGATTAACACTGTTACAGTTCCACTTAAACTACTACAAACTTTAGCCCTTTAGTTTCTCCCTCCGAGCTTCTTATACCGCTTGAAGGTATACCAATTCTCAAGAGCATCTCTTTGTTCCACCAAGCTCCTAATCCAATGAAATGGCACGAAAAGGAAAATAAGTGAAACCTTCTTTGAGTAAGTAATCATCTTGTCCAAGCACTTCAAAATAAAGAAAGGAAGAAAAAGGAAACGAAGCTGCCTTAAAGAAGGTGAAGAAAAGCTGAAAAGAAAAGGGGCTCACCTTAATTTATAATCCCAAGTAAGAAATCCTCTTGTTCAAACACTTCAAAAATAGAGAAAAATAGAAAAAAGAAAAGAAGTTGCCTCTGAGAAGACGAAGAAAAGCTCAAAAGAAAAGGGTTAACTGATATTTTATATTTGTGTTTCATATAATGATCATTTTAAGCTTAAATTTCTGTTAAATTTTCGTGTCCCAATCACCGTGAGTTTATTGATGATTTGAAATAGAATGAAGCAAACAAGGAGATTTTACAAAATGAATAAAACAAAAAAATACAGAGCAAAACAGCATGACAAAGAATTTTCAAGTGGGATTTTGAGCTCCATTGTAAAACACGACACAACACTCACCTAAATTTCAAACCCCATCACAGTATCAAGAACCATGGACTAGGAATCATATTCACCTTTTACTTAAGAAAATGTCTTTTTACCCTATGTCAAAAAAATGTCAAAGACCATTTTTGTGAAAAATGTTCTTGGGTAATCAAAAAACATAGAAAATTGAATATAATAGAATTAAATTGCAACTAATTTTTTTGACTAGCTGATTTACCATATCAAAAAGTAGTCATTAGTAACTGTCTGTCTCTATGTCTCTTGATTTATATGTTTTTCACTCTTTCACCCCATAATCCATGATTTGATAGTTAGTTTTTATTTCATCTTCCTCCCTGATTAACACTTTTACAGTTTCACTTAAACTGCTTCAAACTTCAGCTCTTTGGTTCTGCCTCCAAGCTTCTTATACAATCTAAAGGTTCTCTAATTCTCAAGAGCATCTCTCGGCTCCCCCTAAGCTTCTGATCCATTGAAATGGCACCAAAAGGAAAAGAAGTGAAACCTTCTCACAGTAAGAAATCCTCTAGTTCAAAAACTTCAAAACAAAGGAAGGTAGAAAAAGGAAAACAAGGTGCCTCAAAGAAGACGAATAAAAGTTGAAAACAAAAAGTGGTCGCCATAATTTCAAACCCCATCACAGCATCCTAAACCGTGGACAAGGAATCACATTCACTTTTTTCTTAAGAATGCCTTTTTTTGTCCTATGTCAAATAAAGGTCACATGACATTTTGGTGAAAAAAGTTCTCGGGTAATCAAAAAATGCAGAAAATTGAATAAATTAAAATAAATTGCAATGAATTTTTTCGACTGATTGGTTTACCATATCAAAATGCAGTCGTTGGTAACTCTCTTTCTCTCTCTCTCTCTCTCTCTCTCTGTGTCTCCTCATTAATATGTTCTCCACTCCTTCACTCCATAGTCCATGATTAACACGTTAGTTTTTCATTGATCTTCCTCCATGATTAACACTATTACAATTCCATTAAACTGCTTCAAACTTTAGCCCTTTGGTTTCTCCCTCCAAGCTTCTTATTCCGCTTGAAGCTCCTAATCCAATGAAATGGCACCAAAAGGAAAATAAGTGAAACCTTCTTTGAGTAAGTAATCATCTTGTCCAAGCACTTCAAAATAGAGAAAGGAAGAAATTGGAAAAGAAGCTACCTCAAAGAAGATGAAGAAAGACTTAAATGGAAAGGGGCTCACTTAATTTATAATCCCATCACAGCATCCAAAGCAATGGAATTGGAATCACCTTCACCTTTTGCTTAGTAAAACCTCATTTTATCCTATTTGAAACGAAGGTCACTGACCACTTTTGTGAAAAAGGTTCTTGGGTAATAAAAAAACCAAGAAAATTGAATATAATAAAATTAAATTGAAGCTCAATTTTTTTGACTGATTGTATGACCATATCAAAGAGTAGCCATTTGCAACTCTCCCTCTTTATGTCTCCTTATTAATATGTTCTCCACTCTTTCACTCCATATTCCATGATTTGACAGTTACTTTTTAATTGTTCTTCCTCCATGATTAACACATTTACATTTTCACTTAAACTGCTTCAAACTTCACCCCTTTGGTTTCTCCGTCCAAGCTTCTTATACAGCCAAAACATAAGCCACACATGCTCAAAAGTCAAGGAGTGCAATTTCATAGGTATAATTTTTAAATTCTTTTCAGGAATTGATCTGAGATAATGTCTCCATGTGTGCCTTAGCCAGCTACTTTATAACCAACCAGAATGGCATTTTCAACTTTACAGCTCGCGAAAATCGCTTTTTAGAAAGCAATCAAGCTTTGGTTTTTTATATGTGCACAGAATTGGTAAAAAGTTGTGTTGAACCATTTTTTGAGACAAAATGAATGACCTATCCTTCTGTGAAAGAATATATCAAGATTGCATGACCACTTATACTCTACAAAATGTTGATGTTTCTGAAAAAGCCTTTTGATCATTTGAACAAGAATTGACCAAGATCACCATATCACTGTGCTATCTCTTATCTTTTCATAGGGTTTCTATATCTCTTATAAATATAATCATTTGCACTCTAATGTCCTCTAGAGAAAAGTGTGTTGCTTAATGAAGTTAAGAGCTCCTCAAGAGTTGGAAGCTGAATGATGAAAATAGTGGGAGCAACATATCCGGGTAGAAAAGAAGAAAATGTGTAAAGTGTGAATTGATATTTGAAGCAAGTGAAAGCTTCAATATTTTAATCTTCATATATTCAAGGATCACAATTATGGTTCTAAACTTATGGCACCAAGAAGGCGGAGGTTCTCGGGTGGAAAATAGTTGCTAGATCTATTGAAAAATAGTGGTTATATAGTTGTTGGATCTATTAAAAACTTGTTGTGGTAGTAGCTAGATCTATTTGTAAAACTAGTAGATACAAATTGAGAGTTTTTCGGTGTAAGATATTTAGGGTTGTATTGTTTGGTCTCTACCATTAAATAGATTGTATGTTGTGAAAGAACTTGACATGGGATTTTTAAGGACAAGATGTAGGCATGTTGCTGAACAATTTTAAAAATCTTTGGTGTCTCATTCATTTCTTATTTTACATCGCTTTGGTTGTTTGCTTGTTTTTAAGTTCATTCATTCTCTATATGGCAAACACATTTGTTGCAAGAGTGATTAAGTTGAAAGTAAACTCTCCAAACAATGGAAAGACATACTGAAATTGTTATTTAGACAATATCACAAAAAACTATCTTTCAAACTGCCTATTGAAAACAATTAGCTTGATAACATTTTGAAACTATTTTAGTACTGCAATGAATTGCTTGGCTATTTGCATTTGCGCATCCTCCAAAATAATAGAAAGTTATATATTGAGTCCAACTAAACTCTTATAAGATACTCTAGATAATATTACTATGATTTAGCTCAATCCGAGTAAAATGACTTAATACTTAGTTTGGACTTCAACTTTTGTTTTACCAGTTAGTTATGAGAACTTCAACTTTTGTAATTCTAATTCCGCTTTGAATAGGTCAATATTTTATAAAGTCCTATTCACTTCCCTCTTGGACATTCTTTGGAACCTACATATAGTCCTCATACTGTTACAAGAAATTCAAGTAATAACTTTAGTTTTTTCTCTTGCTTAATTAAGTTAGATCAGAAAGATATGATTATTTATGATTTTAGCAAATTATCCGAACATTTTTCTTATGGTAGGAAATTGTAATATCTATTATTTGTGGTTCCCTTGGCCTATTCTATACAGTGTATATGTAAGACCATTTTTTGGAGAGCTTTTTAATGATGTTAAATAGAGCTGAGAAGTCACTCATATCAATCAAAGTTATCTTGTTTCTAGGAATTGCTTGAATAATCAAAACTAAATATACGTATACTTTTAAAATTTTCACTATGTATACGATGAGATTATATTTTAGTTATTAGGGAAAATGACTGCAAATAACATTCAACTATTTTCGAATATGCAAAAGTAGCCATAATAAATTTCTTTAAATTTTAGTACCAGTAATATATTTTCGTGCTCGATGTTATACCCACCCACCACCACAGACGGTGTTTTCTGGCGGCAAGACGCACGTGAAATACACAAGGCATTTTTGTCAAGGGTATATTAGTCCATTTACACTAAAAAAAGAGAGAAATAGTTTAATAGCTCTCAACTAATCTTGTTCAACATTAAAAAAAATTTCTCACTACCTCTCCATATAAGTTGCAGTTAAGTTGAGATGGGAACAGGTTTTATTGTCGGCAACCATTGAAGAATAGCTGAAGATGGCATCTTCTAGCTCAATAGGCTCCACTTCTCCAAAAAAATCCTCCAAAGTTTGTTATTCTAAGCAACTTGCCAATATTCATACATCTTGGACTGACACAAATCCAGGAGCAAGATTCCATGGATGTGCAGCTTTTCGGGTAAGAAGTTGTAGTTCTTTGTTTTTTCTTTAATTTTGCTCACGTATCAGTCAAAATTTGTACAAGAAGATACTGAAATTTTGTTCTGGCAACTGAACACAGGAAGGCAAAGGGTTTGGATTTTTTGAGCAGTTAGGATCATTCCTGGGTTATTATGAAGGCAAGACAAGATGGATTTAGAATTGAGAAAATTGAAGGCAAAGCTGAAAAAATGTTACACTATAATAGGAATGTGTGGAATTGTCATTCTTTGTACTGGGACCACTTTGTTCTTTAGAATTTTGAATGCAGGAAAGTAGCAATGTGAAATCAAAATGTGAAATTTAATAGTTTTTATTTGAAGATTAGAAGTTGGGATGTAATGATTCAAGCCTTAGATTAGGTAGATTAGGTTGTTCCGGAGTTACAGTTTAAGACTTTGCTATGAAATGAAGCACAGTAGGCTTTATAATGATTTGTTTTGTTTCCCATCAAATGTTCAAAGGTAGCAACAATATACAAAAGGCCTCCAGAAGTACTAACACAAACAAAAGAGACACAACCAATCAAACTTATACAAAAAGTTCTCATTCCCTCTCTACTTGGCCAGAAAGGCAAGTCTAACTGTTGTGGACTGGTTTGTGACATTTTTTGCATAATCTAACTTTCTTGTTTCGAGGCATAACCTGTATTCAGTGAACAAATAGCCAAGGTTAGAAAAAAGTTAAGGCCAATGTTTTTGCAACTTGACCACACCCTCTCATAAGGATCAGCTGTTCAGGGAAATATGCACGAGCTCATCTTCATGCTCATTTTCTGCAGACTGCTCTATTCTTGGATCTTTCTGTTGTGTAGAAAATATGGGATTATCTAAATTGGTTACCTAAAAAAAGAGAAGGATTATAAACAAAGCAACTGTAACAACACACAAGGATAGTAAGGCTTACATTGGACACTTGAGACAAGTTATAGTCCGAGCTCATATTTATATGAGCAGTAGATGTAGTGCTACAGTTGGAAACTAAATTAATTGTACATGTCCTCTTATTGTGTCCAAGTTGTCCACATTTACTACACTTATTCAAATTAGAAGACACAACTTCTGAGGATGCCACTTTTGTTGCTTCACATTTTTTGGAATTATGACCCCTAATTCCACATTTTATGCACTTCAAAGGACCATTACTGGATTTTGACAGTTTTTTGTCCTGTTTTTTGTGTTGTTTTCCTCACCAGGTTCCCTCCTCCTAACTATTTTTGGCCTACCAGGCATTCTGAGTTTCTTTGGGAGGCAACGGTGCTTCTCTACCACTAACTCTTGGCCACATATTTATACCACTAATTGGACTGATAACTGGTTCATAGGCCTTCATATAAGTGGCCCTGTGATAGCAAACATCTACATAATTTTCAACATCCTCTCTGTTAGCCCTAAGGGCAAATTATGTAGTTTTGATTAATGACAAATATTGATGAGGACTAAAATGTTTGATTATTGTGTGATAGGTTCTGTAAACTGAGAAGTATGAAGTCTCATTGCTTTGAAGCAAAAGTTCAAGAACAACTTCAGTTAAGCAAGTATTTGAAGTTTGAAGAATGTTGTTCTGAAGATGATCAAAAAGCATTGAAGACTTGAAGTGTAGAGTACATTTAACTTTTAGGTAAATCTCTATGTAAACTCTACACTTGCATGTCTTGGTTATCATTGAATGCATAAGAGAGCATAAAAATAATCTTATGATTTTAAAAGGCTTTGAATGAATCTTTTTATAAGATATGTTAGTAAACTTCATATGTTCTTGTTTTTCAAGCTCATATATGGTTAAATAAGTTTTCTATACATATCAAATGTTTTTCAAACTCATTGAAGTTATATCTCAAATGATTTTACAAAGTTTGAAAATGCTTCCAAAAAATTCGGTCGTCCGAATTTTTGTAGCAAAAGTTTGCTACTATTCTTCCGGAGAAATTCGGAAGAAGATTCGGGACGCAACCAAAAAAATTCGGTCGTCCGAATTTTTGGCCTTCAAGCATGGTCACTGCTTTCTTCCGGAGAAATTCGGAAGAAGATTCGGACGCAGCAAAAAAATTCGGTCATCCGAATTTTTGTTCTCAAAGCATGGTTACTATTCATCCGGAGAAATTCGGGACGTAAGATTCGGACGCAGCCAAGAAATTCGGTCGTCCGAATTTTTACGAAACTAGCGTTTCTAGCCGCTTTTATGAACGCTTTTAACAGATTTTCAAATTCAATAAAAGCTATAAACATGCAAATTTTTGTAACTCTTGAAATCTTGAAAACTCCAAGCATTCAAAAGCATTTAGCAAACATTTCTTAAGCTCTCTTATGTCTTGTGCATTCAATTGATCAACCCAAAAGACATCAAAGTGTGAAGGTGCAAAATTGTGTAATATCTACCATCAAGTGGTAACTTCTACACATTCTCATTTATTTATCAAATTGTGTATTTCTACTAGCTCTAGCAAGGTTATCTTGATAACATAAAATCCTTTAGATAAGGGTGATCCTTGAAAGTGTGATTCAAGGTTGTTTAAGATATAAAACCATTGTTTGTGGTGAGCCTTGTATTGTAAACATTACTAGAAGAGGTTGTGAGTGCAAAACCATTGTTTGGTGAACCTCTCTTGTAATTTGTAAACCTGAACAATTAGTAGATTTGTTGAAATCCTTAAGTGTGAGCTTAAGGTAGTGGATGTAGATCTTGAGGATCGAACCACTATAAATTGTTTGAGTTCTTTGCTATTGCTTTCATTACTGCCTTGCTATCAATTATCTATAATTAGCTTATATAACTTTTTCTGGGTCTAAACGCATAAAAGATTTAAGTTTGCAAAAATTAGCCAAATACCTAATTCACCCCCCTCTTAGGTATTTCAATTGGTATCAGAGCTAGAACTTCTGTGTGTGGTTTAACAACCTAGAAGACAAAGATCCTATGGCTAATATGTCAAACCTACCTTACCTAGAAGGATCTTCCACAAATAGACCACCTTTGTTTAATGGAACAAATTACACTTTCTGGAAATCTAGAGTTAAAATTTATATTTGTTCTATTAATTTTGATTTGTGGAACATAATTGAGAAAGGTCCTTATGTCCCAATGAAAATGAGTGCTGATGGAATAACCTCAGTACCCAAGTCCAATGATGAATTTGATGAGCATGATTCTAAGAAAATGACTTTAAATTATCAAGCCATGAATATATTAAGTTGTGCTTTAGATGTTACTGAATACAATAGAGTTAGTGGATGTGATTCTGCTCATGACATGTGGAGATTACTTCAAATTACACATGAAGGAACTAATCAAGTTAAAGAATCTAAACTTGCCATGCTAGTTAGAGATTATGAATTGTTTACCATGAAACAAGGTGAAAATATTAGTGATATGTTTACAAGATTTACTAACATTTTCAATGGCTTAAAAGCTTATGGTAAAAGTTATACTATGGGAGAGCAAAACAGAAAGATTTTAGATGCTCTACCAAAATCCTGGCAGCCTAAAACACTTGCCATTGAGGAATCCAAGGATTTGAAGACTCTTCCACTTGAAGAGCTCATTGGATCTCTACTGACTCATGAAATGAAGATGAAACGGCTAAATGACAAGGAGGATGAAGAAAAGGGAAGAAAATGAGTTGTACTCAAATCTTCAAATCACTTGAGTGAACAAGAACAGTCTTCAAGTGAAGAAGAAGGAGGAAACAGTGGAGAAGAAGAGATTGCGATGGCAGTAAGGAAGTTTAAAAGATTCTACAAAAAGGAGTTTCTCAAGAAAGGAAGAAAACCAATCAAGAAGAGTGGACAATCCTCATCCTATAAACCTCAATGTTTTGAATGTAAAAGCACAGAGCATCTTGTTGTTGACTGTCCTAAAGCTTTGGAAAAAGAAAGAGAAAGCAAAAACAAAAAGAAATCTGTCAAGAAAGGAAAAGGATTAGCTAGAACATGGGATCAACAAGAAAGTGGGGATGAAAGTGAAGGAAAGGCCAACATATGCTTTATGGCCATTGATGATGAGGTACAATCTTCACCCTCTATTTCAAATGTATATGATGATGATATTGATTCCAGTGATCTTATTGTTGAGTTATATGAAGAATTAAAAAAGGCTTCAAAAAGAAATAAAGAAATGAAACTCAAAATAAATGATTTATCTAAAGAAAATTCAAAATTATGTGTTGAAAATGGAAAACTTCTTG
The DNA here is from genome assembly GCA_030512225.1 of Rauvolfia tetraphylla. Classification (NCBI taxonomy): domain Eukaryota; kingdom Viridiplantae; phylum Streptophyta; class Magnoliopsida; order Gentianales; family Apocynaceae; genus Rauvolfia; species Rauvolfia tetraphylla. The sequence continues at coordinate 599,225 of JAJQKT010000011.1, read as the reverse complement.
AAACCATTAGTTGCATTGCTATTGAAAAAGAAGTTTTGAATACAACTATACAAAACATATCTTTTGAAAACAAAAAACTTTGCACTAGAATTATTTCTCTTGAATCAATGATAAAAGATCATGAGCTTCTAAAAAGGAAAGTTAATGTTCTAACTTTATGCATTGAGAGATTTACAAATGGAAGGGAAAATTTGAATAAATTACTTGGCTATCAAAGGTCTTCATTTATAAAACATGGTCTTGGTTTTACTCATGATTATTCTGCTCCAAAACAGAAAAAATCTTTTGCTAAAGAATCTTATCATTCTAGATCACATATTTGCTGCACTTATTATGGTAAACATGGACACAAGGTGTCTAGATGTTTTATCAAAAGAAAAATAGAAAGTGGTGTTAAAACCATTTGGAAAGTCAAAGAAACTTTTACTAACCCCCTTGGACCCAAGAAAATATGGGTACCAAAAATCACCCTTTCAAATTTGGTATAGGTACAATTTGCTTCAAGATCAAGTGCCACAAAATGGTTCCTTGACAGTGGATGCTCAAGGCATATGACTGGAAATGCATCACTTGTTAGTGAACTTCAAACTACAAGTGAAGGTTTTGTCACATTTGGAGATAAGAAGATAGGGAAAATACTTGGAATAGGTAACATTGGTAAAGGTTCTTTCCCTCTTATCAAGAAAGTATTACTTATTGAAGATTTAAAGTATAATTTACTAAGTATTAGTCAATTATGTGATAATGGATGCAAAGTAGAGTTTAAATGTGATACTTGTACTATTCTTGACAATGCAAGTAACAAAACTATCTTTGTTGCTAAAAGAGTTGGTAATGTATATGTGTTGTATCTTGATGAGCTTATTACAAATGATATTAAATGTCTTGCCATTCATGACAATGATGGATTTTTATGGCATAGAAGATTAGGACATGTAAGCATGGATTTATTAAACAAACTTTCTACACAAGAGCTGGTGAGAGGATTACCTAAATTGCATTTTGATAAAACTCACCTCTGTGATGCTTGTCAATATGGAAAACAATCAAAACATCTTTTAAACCAAAGAAAATGGTTTCTACCTCAAAACCTCTTGAACTAATTCATATGGATTTATTTGGACCTATGAGGACTACTAGTCTTGGTGGTAAAAGCTATGCTTATGTGATTGTTGATGATTTTTCAAAACTCTTCAAAAAGGTTCAAACCTCTCTTGATTGCAAACTGATTTCTATTAGAAGTGATAATGGAAGAGAATTTTGTAACCAAGACTTTACAAAATTTTGTGCTGAATATGGTATTACTCACAATTTTTCAGCTGCCAAAACACCTCAACAAAATGGTGTTGTTGAAAGGAAAAACAGAACCTTACAAGAAATGGCTAGATCAATGCTTTGTGAAAACTCATTACCAAAGTATTTTTGGGCTGAAGCTGTTAATACAGCTTGTTATATCATGAACAGAGTTTTACTAAGACCTTTTATAAGAAAAACACCTTTTGAACTTTTATTTGACAAAACTCCATCAATTGTCTATTTCAAAGTTTTTGGCTGTAAATGCTTCATTTTAAACACTAGCAACTATCTTGGGAAGTTTGATAGAAAATCAGATGAAGGAATTTTTCTTGGTTATTCATCAAATAAAAAGGCATATAGAGTCTATAATAAAAGAACATTGTGTGTTGAAGAAACTATTCATGTAACCTTTGATGAATCTAACATTTATCTTCAAAGAGGAAATGAAGATGACACAGGCACATCAATGGTTGAAAATCATACTCAACACCAAGCACCCACAATGGAAGATCATGCCAAAGAAGAAGAAATAATGGAGCAAGAACAAGATGGTCAATCAAGCAATGATCAAGAACTTCCAAAGGATATCACATATGCAAAAGGTCATCCTAAGGAGCAAATCATTGGTGATGTCTCCCAAGGGGTAAAAACAAGGCAGTACTTTATTGATAACTTTGCTCTTTTATCTCATATTGAATCAAAAAATATTGATGATGCATTGTGTGATAATTTCTGGATTATTGCTATGGAAGAAGAGCTAAATCAATTTGAAAGAAATAAAGTTTGGTCTCTTGTTCCTAGACCTCATGATCATTCTGTTATTGGTACAAAATGGGTTTTTAGAAATAAGTTAAATGAACTAGGAGAAATAGTTAGAAATAAAGCTAGACTTGTTGCTCAAGGTTTCAACCAAGAAGAAGGCATTGACTATGATGAGACCTTTGCTCCAGTAGCCAGATTAGAATCTATAAGAATACTTTTAGCATTTGCTTGCTTTAAAGGTTTTAAACTTTTTCAAATGGATGTTAAAAGTGCTTTCCTAAATGGTTTTATTGAAGAAGAGGTTTATGTAGAACAACCTCCTGGTTTTATCCATGAAAAATTTCCAAATTATGTGTATAAGCTAAACAAAGCTCTATATGGACTGAAACAAGCTCCAAGATCTTGGTATGAAAGATTAAGTGGTTTTCTTCTCTCAAAAGGTTTTACTAAAGGAAAAGTAGACACAACTCTTTTTATTAAAACATCTTCTAAAAATGATATTTTGCTTGTACAAATCTATGTTGATGATATCTGTAAGACCTAAGAGGGGGGGGTGAATTAGGTCTTAGGCTAATTGTCGAAATCTTTTCCCTTTTTACAAATCCTTTGCCTTAATAAAAGCTATTCTTTAATTCCACAAGCTTCAAGTTTATATGTGATGTGATGGTTAAGATAATATCATCAAACTACAACCAATCAATCAACAACAATCAATAAGTAATAACATGAGCATGTAAATAAATAAAGCTATAAGAAAATGAACACACGATTTATAGTGGTTCGATCTCTCCAAGATCTACATCCACTACCTTGAGTCCACACTCAAGGATTTCAACCAATCCACTATAAGCTCAAGTTCAACAATTACATAAGAGGCTAACCACACTATGGTTTTACACTCACAACCTCTTCTAGTAATTATACAAACAAGGTTCACCCTTCCACAAGGGTTTTATATCTAAAGACAACCTCAAGACTAATCTAATCCAAGGCTTACCCTCACACGGGTTTTACACTACAACCTTGATTAATCTAGTCTATGGCTCACCCTAACACAAAAGGGTTTTATGTCACAAGATAACCTTGCAAATTAGCTAATAGAAAATAACACAATTTAATAAGGAGATAAGAATGTGTAGATGTTACCACTTGTAGGTAGAGTTTACACAATATTTCACCTTTACACTTTGCCTTTGGAATCTTGAATGTACACCTTTGAGCACAAGGCAATTTGAGAGCTTTTCAATTTGATTTGATGTAAAATAAGTTAGAGCATGTAAGATTTGTTAAGTTCAAAGTTCTACTAAAAAATCTGGATTTTATGGCTTTTATAGAATTCAAAAATCAGTTTAAACAGCCATAAAACGGCTAGTAACGGCTATTTTCAGAAAATACTGTTCATGTGAATAGTAGTACTGTTTATGTACTGTTCATGTGAATAGTGGTACTGTTCACGCACTGTTCACGCACTATTCATGCACCGGTCAAAAAAATTCGGACGACCGAATTTTCCAGCTTCGTCCGAATCTTCGTCCGAATTTCTCTGGAAAAACCGTCGGCACTATTCATGCACTATTCACAAAATTTGGACGACCGAATTTTTCTCCGTGCGTCCGAATCTTCTTCCGAATCTTCACATGAATAGTATTACTGTTCACAGTGCAGAAAAATTTTTCACAAAATTCGGACGACCGAATTTCTTCTGCATGCGTCCGAATCTTCTTCCGAATTTTTAAAACTTTGTCAAAACATATCCAAATCATTTCAAACAAGTTGGAAAATATTCTAGCCGTAAAGATAAGTCATTAAAGACCTTTTATGTGCAAAAATCATTTATGAAAACTTGATAATTTAGGTAAGTTCAAAACCATTGAAAACATTTAAATCAAGTTTTGTGCTCTCAATTGCAACTCATAGATTCCAAGGCTTAAGAGTGTAGGGTTTACAAAGTTTACCTATTAAGCACATGCAACCTACACTTCATGTCTTCAAAGCCTTCATTAATCTTGAACAAACTCTTCAATCTCTAATCACTTTGACATATTTGAGTTGTTCATGCATTGCTAGCTCCAAGGCAATGAGACTTGCTTCCTTCTTAATCCAACAATCCTATCACACAAATGACATGCATATTAGTCCTCATCAATATTTGTCATTAATCAAAACTACATGATTTGCCCTTAGGGCTAACAATATCATTTTTGGTTCTACTAATATTTCTCTTTGTGAAGAGTTTGCTAAAACTATGCAAAATGAATTTGAGATGAGCATGATGGGAGAACTAAGTTTCTTCCTTGGACTACAAATTAAGCAAACCAAGGATGGAGTCTTCATCAATCAAGAAAAATATACTAAGGAGCTATTGAAAAGGTTTGGAATGGATCAAGCAAAAGGAATAAGTACTCCTATGAGTTCATCAACTAAACTTGATAAAGATGAGAAAGGTAAAAGTATTGATGAGAAATTATATAGAGGAATGATAGGAAGTTTACTCTATCTCACTGCTAGTAGACCAGATATTATGTTTGTTGTTTGCTTGTGTGCTAGATTCCAATCATGTCCTAAAGAATCTCATCTAATTTCTGTCAAACGAATATTTCGTTATTTGATTGATACACATGACTATGGTCTTTGGTTTTCTAAAACTTCATCTTTTGAACTTATTGGATATTCAGATGCTGACTATGCTGGATGCAAAGTTGAGCGTAAAAGTACAAGTGGTCATTGTCAATTTCTTAGTAGTTGTCTAGTGTCTTGGTTTAGTAAAAAGCAGGCTTGTGTATCTTTATCCACAGCAGAAGCTGAATACATAGCTGCAGGAAGTTGTTGTGCACAATTATTATGGATGCAACATACTTTACTTGATTATGGTCTTAAATTTAAGTGTGTGCCTATACTATGTGATAATACTAGTGCTATCAATTTGAGCATTAATCTCATTCAACACTCTAGGACCAAGCATATAGAGATAAAACATCATTAATCTCATGTAAATACAAATGATCAAATTGCTGACATATTTACAAAGCCTTTGGCTGAGGAAAGGTTTAATCACCTAAGAAGTCTTAGGAATTTCAAAATTTAATGACTAATGTGTGTATTAATGTTGTGATGAAAACAGAGATTTATTGATCAAAAATTCGGATGCAGGACAGAAAATTCGGTCGACCGAATTTTCTGAACCAAAGAGACAGAAACTTTCGACCGAAAATTCGGACGCAGACCTAAAATTCGGTCGTCCGAATTTTGCGGATGCATCCCTTTAAATGAAAATCGAACGGTTTCTTCCAAACATTACAACTTCCGAATTTTACATCCTTTCAAAACCTCTCATACCCATTCACGTCCGAATCAAAATCTCTTCAAATCCACACACTCTCATCCCGATTTTCCTTCATTTTTAAACTTCTAAGCCCTAATTTCATACAGAAAACAAATCATTCTCAAGAGAAAACATCATGGTGAGAACAAAGAAGCCCAATGTTGAGAAAGGAAAAGGAAAGGCTAAGGAAGGAGATGGAGACCCAATCCTCAATCAACCAAGAAGGATTCGCATTCCTCAAACACAATCTGGGGTTGACAGGTTTATCTCTATCAAATCTACTCATGAATTTGATGAATGGAATAAGAATAGTAGAAAGATTATTCCTGGATATAAGGTGGATGCTGATAAACTATCTAGTATGGATATGGTTCTGTCCTATTTCAATGATGTTGGATGGAGTAGTTTGTTGTTTATTAATGAAGATTTTTATCCTACTTTGGTATATGAATTCTATGCAAACCTAAAGGAGGAAAGAACTGAGATTGTTGGGGATGATAGGATACAATGGTATTCAACTAGAGTATCCCAGGTTGATATTGAATTAAGTGAAGCCCTGATTAACAGAATTTGTGGTGTAAGTGACAGTGGGGCTAAATATTATGCACCCTCAATGCGTTGCTATGATCGTCAACTCTTTACATATGATAGATTTGAACAACCATTTACAAATGGAAGAGAGTTTAGATCTATAAAAGAGAGGGAAATCAAGAATTTGGATGCTAGAGGTAGAGTATTGCATCATATGGTAACTACTATGATTGTTCCTAACTTTGGACATAAATCATCAGTAGGTAATATGCATATGGTATTAATGTTGGCCTTGCATGAACAGAGGAAATTGAACTTTGGATATATAGCCTTAAGACACATGATTACTGCTAGAAAAATAGTAACCAAGGCATTCCCTTTTGGAAGGCTGTTAACAAAGATCTTTAAGCATTTTAAGATTAAACTTCCAGGAAGAGGACAAGCCTTTAAAAGTGGAGAAATATACACTGATGAATCACTTAAGAGAATGCAGCTTATCCTTGATGATGATGGAGTATGGAAAACAAAAAGAGGATCCTCTCCAAAAAGATTAGGAAGAAAGAAAAGGACAGAAAGTGTAGAAGAGGAAAAGTAGCAGGATGAAGATGAGGAAGATGAGGAAGAGACCCTTGCAAGAGAAATAAAGACAAAAAGAAAGCATGACACTTCAAGTGAGGGGGAGCAACCACCAACAAAAAGAAGAGTAGTTGAAGAAGAAACTGAAGTTGAGTCAAGTGGTGAAGGAATAACTAGAGGTGACACCATAATAGCCAAAGCATTCCAAGAAGCCTTGAACAATCAAGTCAAGGAAATGGAGAAGATGTATAAGTTCTTTGAATCATTTGCTCCAATGGTTCTAGGAAAATTAGATGGACTAGAGAGTAGAGTGAAACACATTGAGGAAATCCTAATGAGAAATACTCAAAGTGGTGAAGGACCCTCTAGGCCTCAAGATAGAAATGAGGAAGATGATGATAAAGAGGAAGATAAGAAGGACAAAGATGATGACAGTGATGATGGGGATGAACAAGGAGGAGATGATGAGACAGTGGCAGAACAAGAAGAAGAAGAAGAACATGTACATGAAGAACCACAAAAGGCAGGAAGCCAAGTAGCTCAAGCTGAAATTGTCTCACCATCACACATTTCATTCAGCCAAGGAAGAGTGAAGCACTTGGCCATCAAGAAAGGGATTAGCAGAGCCTCTTCATCAACATCACAAGACTAAGCATCTCTTCCATACTATTTACTGCTTTAAGTTATTTAAATTTTTAGTTATGCATCTAATGTTATAATCTTCTTCAGTATTTTTTTCTTGCATCTTATGTAATAGTGAAGCTCAATGATGAAATCTCAGTGATGAGAGCTTCCTTTATGTGTTAAATTGTTAATCTCATTTTCATTGACCCCATCTTTGACTGATGACAAAAGGGGGAGAAGAAATGAGGATGACAAAATGTGTGAAAAACTGCTGTATGGGATGAGATAATGAATTTTTGAATTTTCTCTATATGAATTGATAATGAATTTTCTGTATATGGATTTCTGTATGCATGTTTTCTGAGTCTTATGTCTCAATCCTATAGATGTTTTTCTATGTGTTTTCTGTAAATGAATAACTTGTTCTTGAATTGTTACTCTATGAAAACTCTATGAAAACATTTGAATGCATGAGCTATAACTTGTTGCCAAAAAGTATTCTATTGTTTGTTCAAACTGATCTAAATCTGTTTTAATCTCTCTATTATGTTTGAACAACCTTAGGCATTCATTATATTGAATTTATTATAGTTTTTGACTTAAGATTTAAAAATTCGGATGCATGATCAAAAATATTCGGATGCATGCATATTTTGCTGTCAAAAAGTGCTCTATTGTTGTTCAAATTGATTCAAACTTGTTTTAATCTCTTCCACTAAGTTTGAACAACCTTAGGAAAGCTTATTTTCAAAAATTGAAGCTTTCATTTAACGTATTTTAAAATTCGGACTTGATATGTCAAAATTCGGATGCATAGCATCTCAAGTCCAAACTTGTTGAAAAATGAGCACAATCTAAGGGGGAGCAATGTTAATCTTTTCTTATCTTTAATACCTTTCTTATAAGTTGTCTTAATGCTTAAATGCTTTATCTTCTATCCTAGTAGTTGGAAGGAAGGAGGTTAATGGAGGTTGGTTGAGTCATAGGCTCATATTGAGCCTTTTGTATGTCAATGTGCTAAATTGGTTATTTTCTATCATTGACATTAATACTTCTATGTACTACATTGTTTTAATCTATCACATTTTGCATCAAAGTTTGTCATCATCAAAAAGGGGGAGATTGTTAGCCCTAAGGGCAAATTATGTAGTTTTGATTAATGACAAATATTGATGAGGACTAAAATGTTTGATTATTGTGTGATAGGTTCTGTAAACTGAGAAGTATGAAGTCTCATTGCTTTGAAGCAAAAGTTCAAGAACAACTTCAGTTAAGCAAGTATTTGAAGTTTGAAGAATGTTGTTCTAAAGATGATCAAAAAGCATTGAAGACTTGAAGTGTAGAGTACATTTAACTTTTAGGTAAATCTCTATGTAAACTCTACACTTGCATGTCTTGGTTATCATTGAATGCATAAGAGATCATAAAAATAATCTTATGATTTTAAAAGGCTTTGAATGAATCTTTTTATAAGATATGTTAGTAAACTTCATATGTTCTTGTTTTTCAAGCTCATATATGGTTAAATAAGTTTTCTATACATATCAAATGTTTTTCAAACTCATTGAAGTTATATCTCAAATGATTTTACAAAGTTTGAAAATGCTTCCAAAAAAATTCGGTCGTCCGAATTTTGTAGCAAAAGTTTGCTACTATTCTTCCAGAGAAATTCGGAAGAAGATTCGGACGCAGCCAAAAAATTCGGTCGTTCGAATTTTTGGCCTTCAGCATGGTCACTGTTCTTCCAGAGAAATTAGGAAGAAGATTCGGACGTAGCAAAAAATTCAGTCGTCCGAATTTTTGTTCTCAGCATGGTTACTATTCATCCAGAGAAATTCGGATGAAGATTCGGACGCAGCCAAGAAATTCGGTCGTCCGAATTTTCTGAAACTAGCGTTTCTAGCCGTTTTATGAACGTTTTAACAGATTTTCAAATTCTATAAAAGCTATAAACATGCAAATTTTTGTAACTCTTGAAATCTTGAAAACTCCAAGCATTCAAAAGCATTTAGCAAACATTTCTTAAGCTCTCTTATGTCTTGTGCATTCAATTGATCAACCCAAAAGACATCAAAGTGTGAAGGTGCAAAATTGTGTAATATCTACCATCAAGTGGTAACTTCTACACATTCTCATTTATTTATCAAATTGTGTATTTCTACTAGATCTAGCAAGGTTATCTTGATAACATAAAATCCTTTAGATAAGCGTGATCCTTGAAAGTGTGATTCAAGGTTGTTTAAGATATAAAACCATTGTTTGTGGTGAGCCTTGTATTGTAAACATTACTAGAAGATGTTGTGAGTGTAAAACCATAGTTTGGTGAACCTCTCCTGTAATTTGTAAACCTGAGCAATTAGTAGATTTGTTGAAATCCTTAAGTGTGAGCTTAAGGTAGTGGATGTAGATCTTGAGGATCGAACCACTATAAATTGTTTGAGTTCTTTGCTATTGCTTTCATTACTGCCTTGCTATCAATTATATATAATTAGCTTATATAACTTGTTCTTGGTCTAAACGCATAAAAGGTTTAAGTTTGCGAAAATTAGCCAAATACCTAATTCACCCCCCCTCTTAGGTATTTCACTCTCCTTGACAAGCAATTGAAGTAACTGCATGAAGACAAGGGATCCATTTAAATCCCATTTTCTACAAGAACAAGTCTTTTGCCCTAGATCCACTGCAAAACACCTCACCGTACATATGCTCTACTTGGTACCTCCCATTACTAGCACCCCGAGGGATACAACTTGCTGACTGTTCCTAAGCCCTCTTTCTTTCACATCCACTCTCTCTTGGCCTCTTGCCTAGTCATAAGATAAGTTCTTATAGACTCTAGCATTCCAAGGATTGGTTTAGACCTAGCTTGCAAGATTGCAGAATTGAAACTTTCACACATGTTCTTTAAAAGCATATCACACTTTGTGTGAGACCTAAAAAATGTCCTTGACCAGTGTGAGGGGGGTGAGGTAGTGAGCAACCTATCATGTGCCTCAGCATCTAATTTTTTCATTACAGCCATGAGTTGGGATGTGTAGCCCTTGCACAAGCCCAAAGTTGCTGCTTCAATGCATGCCCTGCAAACAATTTCTTAAAATTGTTGTGCAAATGCCTAACACAAAATCTATGCTCTGCTGCTGGGCATACTTCTGCAACTGCTAGCGTTAGACCATACAAACAATCAAAATTTTTACATCGAATCGGTGAACCAAAAAGACTATGAAATATTTAAAACAGACTGAAAATTCTTAACTTTTGTCTATCTGACATGAATGTCCACTTCTCCTGTTCATGTACACCAAGATCTAACATCAGTAATTCCACGAACCATTTCCAGGTCTCTTTATTTTCAATCTCAACAACTGCAAACACAAATGGGTACATTGAATTATTCGGATCAATCCCTACAGCCGTCAATAAGACACATGGATGTGGTCCTCTTAAGTGACACCCATCTGTACAAATAACCTTCCTGCACCCTTCAATAAACCCTTCCCTAAGTGCACCAAGGCACAAGTAGAATCTTTGGAATCTCTCTTTCAGTTTACTGTCTGTTTCAGTTGACATAATCACAGTGTTTCTGTTGTCCAAATTTCTCAATTCTTGAATGTAGTCCCATAGTTTTGCATATTGATCCTTATATTTCCCTTCAATTATTTCCCTGGCCTTTGCCTTTACTCTGTACACAATGTCTGCTGTAATGTTAAAATTTAAATCTCTATGAACTTTTTCCATGAAATCTTGCACTACAACACCCTTACTTGCCCTAAAATCATCAATGTATCTTTTTGCCAAATATGTTGGGCCTAACAGTTTAATATCACTTCATCTGCTACACTTATGCTCATCCTGAATTTTTTTAATGCGAAAATTTGTACTTCCATAAATTTTTGATGCATATATGAGCCAATCACATCCCTTGCTTAAACAAACAGCCTGAATCCTACAGGAATCACTTCGCACAATCCTAACCAACTTACCCATCTTGACCTTGTGTGATTTTACTGCAGCTTTAAATTATTTTTTGCTGCTGAATATCATCCCACAAACAAATTTGGGATTTTCCATATCAATTTCAGGCTTGAACCTCACATGTCTACGCCTTGAATGCTGTAATTCACATTCATCAGAGCTAGAGGAATTTGCTATACCCTCATCCATGAACAAATTCAGATTTTCAGAGTGTCCTTCTGTAGGAAGCCCTCCCCCTCTACTGCTTGTTGGATTTTGGTTGTCCTGCTTTGATTGATTCTCATTCCTTGTTTTACCCCCCAACAGTTCTTCTTTTACTGGAATTAGACCAAATGATTTATTCCCTATCACTACCCTCAAATTCAGATTCAACAAAAGAACTACATGCTGAGGAGTACCCGCTATCTTCTGGCTGAAAATCTTCATCATCTGAAGATGTATTAACAGGACAACACTCCCTCACTTGTTTGCCTTTATTGCTTTTATCAATTTCAGACCCACTCCTAACTAACTTTTTATCAGACTCTTTTTCAACCCGTGGTGGTGATGGTGCATCTAGTAAAGGTAAGCTAAATAGTTTATCTTCCTCATACACAAAGAAAACTTCAACTACGTTATTGGCAATACCAACTTCTGCCATTAACCCATCATCTTCTTCGGTGATTGCAAAAGCCAAATGTCTTTCTTCACCACTACCATCAATATTATACAAATAACCAATATTAGCATAGCCTAACATTTATGCCATTTTATCCAAAACACATAGCGAAAATCTATCAACATTACAGTAGTCAAAATAATCCACTCCACCACCTACATAAGTTTTATTGGTTCTGCCCAATAATTTGCCCCCATGGTAGACTTTTACAGTAAAATCACCTGAGCCTTTATCTGAATAAAAAACACAGCAATATTGAGCATTGAAAACAGATTGACTTGGGACCACTAAAATATATTGATATCAAATCATACTATAAGCAACTTACAAGAACTAAATTTTTAGACAATGCAACCACATTTACGAACAACTTGGGATACCAAACTAGGAAAAAACAAAAAACAGCATTGTGAATCTCATTTTTACTTTCAGAACTACATCATCAACTGGTGAAAACTTTCAGGAAAAAACTCCACTAATCACCTGCAAGCAATAACAGAAAAAAGCAGGTGCACACCAAAATCAATGCTAAACATCTCTTCACAGTCATTGTCAGAAAATATCAACCATTTTCGAAAAAAAACAAGTGAACACCATATCCAGTCCAGGGTTGCCGAACACTTACCATAAACGGCAGCCCCACAATGGTCTCCAACGTCTCTTCGCAGAAGCATCTTCTTCGGTTAAACCATACATCAAGGAGCAAGAAATGTGGTTGGGCTGGTTTGATTTCCTTACAGTTACAGATTTCAATGGTGGAATGCACTTGCGGAGTTTTGGGGAAAAATTGTCATTTGGGTTAAATGATTAAGACTCGGGTTCGAGTTGGCTTGACCCATTTAAATTGGGTACAGTCATTAAGTATAAATGGACTGATATACCCTTGACAAAAATGCCATGTGTGTTTCACGTGCATCTTGCCACCGGAAAACACCGTCTGCAGTGGTAGGTGGGTATAACATCGAGCACGAAAATATATTACTGGTACTAAAATTTGAAGAAATTTATTATGGCTTCTTTTGCAGATTCGAAAATAGTTGAATGTTATTTGCAGTCATTTTCCATAGTTATTATTTAGAACTAATTTCTCACTTATTTAAGGCTAATTGAAAGAATTTGCGGAGTTTGACTAGTTTTGGTGAATTAAATGTTTATGTACTTAGTTGAATTATGTGATTTTATTTGTAAAGTATAATTTAATTCACTCTATATGTCAAGTTCTCTGTGGAACATGGGAACTTTGGCCGAAAGGAAACAAAATTGAAGGAAAAGACGGTAGAAGACAAATAGAGGAAAACGGTAGGGAAAAAAACTTGACAGAACGAAGAAGTTAAGGACTTGGGATTTAATTGCAAGCTCAAATCAGGCTTTTCCATTCTTCTATTTTATTTTTTTATTTTTTAATTATTTTATGTTAATTAAATTTATGACTTTAAATATTTGGATCACGAGTAGTTAAATCTTTTGTGACTAAGACTTTCGATGAAGGCCGAAACTCTTATAGATTTAATTAATTTCAATTAAAGATTGTTACTTTTATCTCAATTTTGGTTAATTGTTATATTGTTCTTAATGCTTACAATTTTTTGGCCAACTTTTGCATACCTTTAAATTTATTCTAGTGGATGAGAAGTATTAGATTAAATTAGAATATAGTAATAACAACACATCCTAAAACTAATTCAAGATAGATTCAGTTTCTTTGTGTGGTTTTAATGATTAGAAAACAAAAGTTAGGAAATTTCATAGAGGTTTTTATAGCTTTGATAATTAAAATCACGTAAAAAGACACAATTAGTTTATTAATTAAAGTTAAGAGCTTTTCACTAATAGATTAGGCCTAGCTTTTAATTGATAATTTTACCATTAACCAAGTCGAGAATTAATTTAAAAATTAATAATTTTTCATAAGAGGAGTAAATTTGATTTGGAGTGTCTTAGTCTATCATTATCTTTGAATTTTAATTAATATAATTATTAATTTTTTTGTTTATTATTATTAGTTACTTTTCTTAGTAATAAGTTTTTAAACGAAATCATATTTATTTTGGTTTAAATTGGGTTATAAGTAAAAGAATTCTGTAATTAGGTAGAAATCCTTGTTGGGATAACTTGTACTCACTACTTTATTATTTGTTTGGCATCTGTACACTTGCAAATTTCACATTAATATTTTAACACTGTTGACAGGGATTTTTATCTAGTGTTACCTTTCTAGGAATTGCTTGAGTGGTCAAATATACTAAGTCGTAAATGGTGTATTATGAAAATTGCAATACACTAATGGTGCATTTGGTGCACCAGGAATAGAATGGCTTTAACATCATATTCCGTTCTAGTGTTTGATATGAAAATTTTGTGTAGGAAGGTCTTTCCATAGGGAAGTTGACTTCAAAAAAATGTAAGAAAGGCCTTTTCACACTAAAACCTAATAAAAAATCTTTACAGGTTCAGTAGGAATCTTTATAAAAAAATCTTATTGACTATTATATCTTCATAACATTCGATTAAGAAAAAAGCACAATTTAGTCTTGAATTTTATTTTATTTCTCTTAGTAGTACTTCTTGTACTTTGAAATTTTAGTGCGAATTTTATTTAAATGATATTTTATAAATGAATATTTAATTAACCTTTTTTAATATAATTTGAATTTATTGACACAATATACTTGTATCGTAAGGTATTTAAAATATTTCTTGTCAAATTTTTTCTATTATAATATTAAATAATACCCTTGAAAGACCTAAGGGGGGGGTGAATTAGGTCTTTGGCTAATTATCGAAAATCTTTTCTCTTTTTGCAAATCCTTTGCCTTAAAAAAGCTCTTCTTTAAATTCACAAACTTCAAGTTTATATGTGATTTGATGGTTAAGACAAGATTATCAAACTATAAGACCACAACCAATCAATCAACAACTATAAACAATAATAATAACACAAGTATGTAAAACAAGTAAAGTTATAAAGAAATGAACACACGATTTATAGTGGTTCGATCTCTCCAAGATCTACATCCACTACCTTGAGTACACACTCAAGGATTTCAATCAATTCACTATATGCTTACTTCAAGTAATTACACAAGAGGCTCACCCTTCAATGGGTTTTACCACAACAACCTCTTTTCAATCTAATAAACAAGGTTCACTCTTATCACAAAGAGTTTTATGTCACTAGACAACCTAGACCAATCTAATCCAAGGCTCACCCTCACCAATGGGTTTTACACAACAACCTTGATTAATTTAGTCTATGGCTCACCCTCCACAAGTGTTTAATGTCTCTTGACAACCTTGTATCAATCACAACAATAATATAAAGAGAGAATTTGAATGTTACCAACACTTCTTGGTGGATGAATACAATTGCTAGCACCACTTCACTTCTTGCCTTTGGAATCTTGAATTTCAATCTTTGAGCACAAGGCAATTTGAGAGCTTTTGATATAATTTTGATGTAAAACAAGTTAGAGCTTCAAGGATTTCTTTTGTGCAAGAGTTCTATCAAAAATCTAGAGTTTCTAGCCTTTATAGAATTTGAAAATCAGTTAAAACGGCCATAAAACGGCTAGTAACGGCTAGTTTCAGAAAATTCGGACGATCGATTTCTGCATCCGAATTTTTCGCTACAAAATTCGGACGACCAAATTTTTCTTCATGCGTCCGAATCTTCTTCCGAATTTCTCTGGAAGAACAGTAGCAAACTTTTGCTACAAAATTCGGACGACCGAATTTTTTGCCCTGCGTCTGAATCTTGCATCCGAATTTTTCAAACTTTGTCAAAACATATTCAAATCAATTCAAACAAGTTGGAAAACATTCTAGTCTCAAAGATAAGTCATTAAAGACCTTTTAAGTGCAAAAACCATTTATGAAAACTTGATAATTTAGGTAAGTTCAAAACCATTGAAACCATTTAAATCAAGTTTTGTGCTCTCAATTGCAAGTCATAGATTCCAAGGCTTAAGAGTGTAGGGTTTACAAAGGTTACCTATTAAGCACATGCAACCTACACTTCATGTCTTCAAAGCCTTCTAACATCTTGAACAAACTCTTCAATCTTTAATCACTTTGACATATTGGAGTTGTTCTTGCATTTTAGCTTCAAGGCAATGAGACTTCAAACTTCTTAATCCACAAATCCTATCACACAACATACAAGCATATTAGTCCTCATCAATATTTGTCATTAATCAAAACTAATCATAACTACATGATTTGCCCTTAGGGCTAACAATCTCCCCCTTTTTGATGATGACAAACTTTGATGAAAAATGTGATGGATTTAAACAATGTAGTACAAAGAAGTATTAATGTCAATGATAGAATATAACCAATTTAGCACATTGTCATATAAAAGGCTCATTATGAGCCTATGACCCAACCAACCTCTATTTGCCTCCTTCCTTCCAATAATTAGGATAGAAGATATAGCATTTAAGCATTTAGAAAAAGTTCTAAGAGAGGTTTTAAGGTTGTAAAAGTTTAACAATGCTCCCCCTTAGATTGTGCTCATTTTTCAACACATTTGGACTAGAGATATCATGCATCCGATTTTTTTTTGCATAGCAAGTCCAAACTTTAAAATAAGTAAAATGAAAGCTGCAAATTTTGTACCTAAGTTTGTTCAAACTTATTAGAAGAGATTAAAACATATTTGAATCAATTTGAACAACAAAGAAGCACATTTTGACAACACAATATGGATGCATCTGAATTTTGACATTCCAAGTCCAAATTGCAATAAATTCAATATAATGAAAGTTTAATGTGAAATAAATCTTTCCTAAGGTTGTTCAAACATAATGGAAGAGAATAAAACATATTTGAATCAATTTGAACAACAAAGAAGCACTTTTTGGCAACAAATATGCATGCATCTGAATTTTTGAACCTTGCATCCGAATTTTGAGTCAAAATTTTTGCAACAAGTTTGAAAAGGTGATTTTGCCGTTTAAAATGAAATGTTGAAGTATTCAAACATGTATGTCCACAAAGGCACTTAGTTTAGCTTTGCAAAATCACAAAATTCATGCATTCAATTGTTTTCTTGAAGTAATTCAAAATCATAGGTCAAGAAAGAACCAAGTTCAAGATTTCAATCTCAACTTAACCTTATTCCAAAATCTAAGAAAACAACTAAAACCTCACATATTATAACACTTTCAATTTAAATCAGAAATGCAGCCAAATATTTTCACATTACTCATTACATATTGCACATCAACATATACACAACACACAACACATTTACAGCAAGCACATAGCACATTTTTGTAGCCATTCTTTCTCCCCCTTGACACATATATGGATTTTCAGAAAATTCACACATTTTCTCTTCATGCATGAGGAATTCCACTGCTATTTCACATTTTCACACATTTTGTCATCACATTTTCTTCTCCCCCTTTTGTCATCAATCAAAGGTGGGGTAAGAGTACTTGGACAACAAAAGTGAAACAAAAGAAGCTCTTATCACAAAGATTTCATATATTGAGCTTCAAAACAGTATAATGACTAGAAAGGCACAAGTAAATTTCAATGTTAAAGCATAACATGTGCATCAAGGCATAAACTAAAATAGGCAATAAAATAGAGTTTAGGGATAGAAAGGCTTAGTCTTGGATGCGCTTCATGATCTTCACTTCCAAATTTGTTCGTTGTGATAGCCATGTTTCCTTGATCTCTATATGATGGGGTCCTTCATTTGTTGACTCCTTGCTCGTGTAGTTCGACTTTGGAAAGTTACTAATCGAGAGGATCATTGGATCTTCTTCCTTTGAACCACATTTTCCTTCTCTCTTGGCTGAAGGAGATTGGTGATGGATTTGTGATTTGACTTTGTGAAACTCCCTTCACTTTCTTCTTCTTGCTTGTTCTCTTGAGCATTACCTCTTTGTTCTTCATTCTCAAGCTCTTCTTTCTCTTGGAGTGCTTCACTGCCTTTTCCTTCATCGTAGTTTTCTTCTTTAGCTCTAAAGGAACTAGCACCATTTAAAAATCACTTGAGAAATCTTTCTCAAGTCTTCTTCCATATTCTTGAGTCTAGCTTCTAAACCATCAAATTTGCCAAGAATCATTAGAGCAACAGACTCGAAGAATTTACATAGTTGTTCAATGCCTCTTAAAACACCTTGGCAACTATGGTGTTACTTCTAGTGAGATTATCACCTTCAATGGAGAATACCTCTTCAAATAGTCTTCTTTTTTTTTTTATAGGGATTTGCTCCCCCTCACTTGGTGACTCATGCTTCCCTTTTTTTTTTAATTTTCCTTTCTCTAGCAAGGATTTCCTCTTCCCTAAATGACCTAAATTGTCTACCATTTGTGAAAGCCTCTTCAAATCTCTCATTTGTGAACAATTCAAGAATAAAGCAATGTTATCCCAATGAGTAATACCTTGCCTCATTATCATCTACCCCACAAAATTCTGTTCACTAAGGCATTATTGAACTCAAAATCCACTTGATACACTCTCGAGGAATACCATTAAACTACATTATCCCCATAATGTTCAATTCTTTCTTCTTTAAGATTTGCATAAAGCTCATATGTAAGGGCAGTATAAAATTCTTCATCAATTACTAGTAAATTGCTCCAATCAATATCATCAAATAGAGATAGAACATTATCAATATTGGAGAGTTTATCAAAGTTTACTTTGTTTCCAGGAATAATTTTATTTTATTTTTGTTCTTCTTGCTCCATTATATTCTTCAGCAATATATATCCAAAATTCATTTTTTTATGCATGGCTAGCATAATTATCGCATACATATTATCAATAGAAGATTTGTGTCCAACGTATGCTATAATCAATGTAGTAAGAATGTGATGTAAAACTCTTTCACTAGCATAAAAAAGCTTTTATCTCTCTCTCCTTTCTAGTCTTGAGGCTTCTACCATTTATATAGGCATTCTCAATTCTTTCATGTGAGTATAACTCACTTATAAAACAATGTCCCTCAGAAGAATAATGCCTAAATCCAACATCCTCAACATCACAAATTCTATTGATCAATGCATTATCAATCTCAAAAATCAACTTGTGATATTCTTGAAAAATACCACTAAATAGCTTTATTACCAACTCACTCAACTCTTTCTTCCTTATTATTTGCTTAAACTCCATAAACTAAATAAGGTAATAGCATTCATCAAACACAAGCAAACTAGCCCAGCTCATATAATTTAAAAAATGAGAGTATATTACCCATTTCGGATAGTTTGATGACATCCACCTTATGGCTTGGATTTGTCTTATGGTTCCTTTTTGTCCAATCATCAAATTCAGTAGTAGCCTCCACTGTGACAAATCTATCCATCCATGACATGATTTGAGAAACATAAACCTTCCTTGGTTCGTTGGTTACTAGTCCTCCTTCTCTATCTTTGGCTTTTCCCTTTCCTTTTCTCATGCTAGGCTTCTTTGTCCTCACCTGGAGCTACACACTTGAATATACTCGTTAGTTATTGAATTTTGAAATCCCTAAGCTTCTTCTAAGATTGGTCAAACCTTTCTTCGGCCAATGACTTAGTAACGATATCAATGAATGCAAACATGCTTTAAATAAGTATTATTCTTAGTAGAATTATATCTAATGAGATGAAGTTTGATCTCTATATGCTTTGTCCTAGTTTGTTGAATAGTATGATGGTCAAATCTATTGCATTAGTGTTATCACATAATATAACCACACATTTGAAATATAGACCATAATCACGTAGAGTATTAATAAGGTAATAGAGAATGTGTTTAACAACAATCAAATGAGATTCTATAGGACAAGATGAAATCTAGCACACAAGCACATGACAAACATAATATTGTTTCTACTTGCTATCAAATAGAGTTGACTACTCCTATGAAACCTTTTTATTCTTGTCAAGCATGGTTGATAAACTTATGGAAGTGCTTATACCTTAACTTGATTCATGAAAGTTCCATCCTTGGTTTGCTTGATTTGTGGGCCAAGAAAGAAATTGAGTTTTCCTATCATGCTCATTTCAAATTTACTTTTCATTAACTTGGAAAATACATCACAAAGTGAAGTATTAGAAGCACCAAAAATTGTATCATATATTTGGACAACTTATAGATCATTGTTACAAGAGGTTTTTTATGAAAATAGTAGTGTTAACCTTTCCTCTTGAAAATCCTTTTGAAAGAAGAAAATCACTCAATTTTTCATACCAAGCTCTAGGAGCTTGTTTTAAATCATACAAAGCTTTGGATAATTTTGAAACATGTTTAGGAAACTTTTCATGATCAAAACAGGGTGGTTGTTCCACATAAATTTTTTCTTCAATAGAACCATTTAAAAAAGCACTTTTGACATTCATTTGAAAGAGTTTGAAACCTTTAAACATGCAAATGCCAAAATAATTCTAATTGATTTAAATCTACTAACCGGAACTAAAGTCTCATTATAATCAATGCCCTCTTTTTGATTGAATCCTTGGGCAACAAGTTTAACCTTATTTCTAATAACTTCTCCGGATTCAATAAGTTTATTTCTAAAAACCATTTAGTTCCAATAATGGAATGATCATGAGATTTAGGAATTTGCAAATTTTGTATCTTTCAAATTGATTTAATTTCTCTTGCATAGTAATAATCCAAAAATCATCACACAATACATCATTAATACTTTTAGGCTAATATGTAATAAAAGAATAAAGTTATTGATAAAGTACCGCCTTATTTTTTTCTCCTTGGGAGATATCACCAATGATTTTCTCCTTAGGGTGCCCTCTTGAATATCTTAGGTTCTTTGAGAGCTCTTGGTCACCACTATGTTGGTCATCTTGATTTTGTTCAATCATTTCTTCCTCATTGGTGTGATCCTCCAAAGTTGGTGCTTGAAGATGGGTTTGATAGTCATTCATAGATGCACCTACATCATCTTCATCTTTTCTTTCCAAGTAAATGTAAGATTCATCAAAACTAACATGAATAGTTTCCTCATCATGTAAGGTTATTTTTCTTAGAAACTCTATAAGCCTTGTTGTTAGAGGAAAAACCAAGGAATATCCAGTTATTCAATTTTCTATCAAAATTTTCAAGTTATCACACATATTCAATATAAGGCACTTACAACCAAATATTTTGAAATAGACAAAATTAACTAGTAGTATACAATATAAAGTACTTTGTTATGCATATTCATGTATATTTGATACAACCTGTCATGTATGTTTAAATTCTAGAGTATTCTATCAAATAAAAGTTCAAAAGATATTTTTCAAAAACAAAATGACTTCAAAAGAACTCTATTAAAAAACATAACACTGCAGTGTTTTCAGTTTTGTCCCAAAAATGTTTTGGTAAAGAATTTTCTCCAAGTATAGACTTAACCATTTCTTGTAAGGTTCAATTTTTCTTTTCAATAACTCCATTTTGTTGAGGTGTTTTGGCAGCCAAAAAGTTTGTGAGAAATCCCATTCTCATCACAAAGTTTTGTAAAATCTTGATTGTAAAATTCTCTCCCATTGTGACTTCAAATAGAAATCAATTTGCACTCAAGAGAGATTTGGACCCTTTTGAAAAGTCTTACAAATTCATGAAAGAACTTCATTTTTTTGAGCTAGAAAGATCACCCATGTAAATCTAGAGAAATCATCAACAATCATATATGAATTCCTCTTACCATCAAGACTAGTGATCCTCATTGGTCCAAACAATCCATATAAACAAAATTTAAGAGGTTTTGAAGTGAAAATCATTTTATTCGGTTTGAAAGATTGTTTTGTTTGTTTTCCATATTGACAAGTATGTCAAAGACAATTTTCTCAAAACACATTTTTAGCAATCCTCCAACTAAATCTTGAGAGGAAAGTTTGTTCAACAATTCCATGTTCACATGACCAAATCTTCTATGCCAAGAAAATCATTATCATAAGCAACAAGTTCATCAAGCTTATCAAGATAAAACACACACTGAAACATTTTGTGAGTAATTGATCAAAATCACAAAATATCATTTTGTCATACAAGTTCGGGCGACCGAACTTATGGCCTACATTCAAACTTCAAGTTCAAACATTTTGTAAAGTTTCATAAAGATGTTTTTGACCAAGCAAATGCATAGATATTCAATCATAGCTATTTTAATCATTTTATCATGACATATAATCAATTTCAAGAACATATCAACCATGAATTCAATCTCATATCTTCAATGTTACCTAATCAACTTGATAGAAGCAATTGACAAGTCATGGTTGGCAAATTTTCAAATTTTAACAAAGGAATTCTTAACTGAAACTTTGCATGTTGGCATTTAATATCACACAATTGACTAATGCTAAGCAAGTTATAGTTCAAATCAGTACTAAGCAACATTTGTTTAAAAAGAAGAGAGGAACCTTTACCAACATTGGTTACTCCAAGAATTCCTCCTTTCTTCTTGCCTCAAAAACAAATCATTCTTTGGTTGCTTTGACCTTGATTATAAATGAGGTGTTTTCCGTTATTCTTTAAGCCAACATCATCAATATACCTCTTAGTTGTGCTTGAGTTTGAATTGTAGTGTACCTGCAATAAAGGAGAGGAAGTATCCTTTGGTACCCATACTTTCTTTGGTCCGTGGGGATTAGTAATAGTTCCCTTAACTCTCCAAATGGTTTTTACACCATTCTCTACTTTTCTTTTAACATAACATTTGGTGACTTCATGTCCATGTTTTCCACGATAAGTACAACAAGTATGATGGAAAGAAGTAGAAGTAGCTCTAACAAAGAAATTGTTATGTTTAGGCACATTATTGACATAATTGTAACCAAGACCGTTTTTAACAAGAGAAGATATTTGAGATCCAAGTAGTTTGTCAAAATTGTCTCTTCCATTTGTAAATTTTTCAACACGTGATGTAAGATCATTAATTTTCTTTTTCAAAATTTCATGATCACTAAGCATTTTTTCAAGAGAAGAAACTTTTGTACAAAGAGATTTATTTTCAAGAGATATGTTTATTTAAAACTTCTTTTTCAATATTTAAACAGTCAATAGATTCAAGAAGTTTTTTGTTCTCACAAAATAATTTTGAATTTTCATTCAATAACTCATTAATTTTGAGTTTCATTTCCTTATTCTTTTTCGAAGCCTTTTTTAATTCTCCATACATCTCAACAAGTAATTCACTAGGATCATCAATATTATCATAATAAGAAGTAGAGGTAGATGGAGTAGGTTGTACCTCATCTTCCATTGCCATGAAGCACACATTTGCTCTTTCTTCTTCATGAGTGACTTGAGCGGAATCACATTTCATGAGCCTAAACATTCCATCACTCTATTGTATTCATTGACAACCAACGCACAACAAAGAATGTTCATTGCTTGGTAGTTTAATGTCATCTTTCTTGAATCGCTTTCATCATACTCTTCCATGGACTTCGGTTCCCTTGTAACTCCATCGGCTTTCAATCTCAATGGCACATAGGGACCTTTCTCAATAATATTCCACAATTCATAGTTAATAGAACAAATGTAAATCTCAATTCTAGACTTCCAAAAAATATAATTAGAACCATCAAACAATGGAGGTCTATTAGTGGAGGAACCTTCCACATAAGGAAAATTTGATAAACTAGCCATATGATCTTTACTTCTAGGTTGTTAGACCTTAAAAAGAAGACCTTGCTCTGATACCAATTGAAACACCTAGGGGGGGGTGAATTAGGTCTTTGGCTAATTATCGAAAATCTTTTCTCTTTTTGCAAATCCTTTGCCTTAAAAAAGCTCTTCTTTAAATTCACAAACTTCAAGTTTATATGTGATTTGATGGTTAAGACAAGATTATCAAACTATAAGACCACAACCAATCAATCAACAACTATAAACAATAATAATAACACAAGTATGTAAAACAAGTAAAGTTATAAAGAAATGAACACACGATTTATAGTGGTTCGATCTCTCCAAGATCTACATCCACTACCTTGAGTACACGCTCAAGGATTTCAATCAATTCACTATATGCTTACTTCAAGTAATTACACAAGAGGCTCACCCTTCAATGGGTTTTACCACAACAACCTCTTTTCAATCTAATAAACAAGGTTCACTCTTATCACAAAGAGTTTTATGTCACTAGACAACCTAGACCAATCTAATCCAAGGCTCACCCTCACCAATGGGTTTTACACAACAACCTTGATTAATTTAGTCTATGGCTCACCCTCCACAAGTGTTTAATGTCTCTTGACAACCTTGTATCAATCACAACAATAATATAAAGAGAGAATTTGAATGTTACCAACACTTCTTGGTGGATGAATACAATTGCTAGCACCACTTCACTTCTTGCCTTTGGAATCTTGAATTTCAATCTTTGAGCACAAGGCAATTTGAGAGCTTTTGATATAATTTTGATGTAAAACAAGTTAGAGCTTCAAGGATTTCTTTTGTGCAAGAGTTCTATCAAAAATCTAGAGTTTCTAGCCTTTATAGAATTTGAAAATCAGTTAAAAAGGCCATAAAACGGTTAGTAATGCTAGTTTCGGAAAAATTCGGACGATCGATTTCGCATCCAGATTTTTTTCGCTACAAAATCGGACGACCAAATTTTTTCTTCATGCGTCCGAATCTTCTTCCGAATTTCTCTGGAAGAACAGATAGCAAACTTTTTGCTACAAAATTCGGACGACCGAATTTTTTGCCCTGCGTCCGAATCTTGCATCCGAATTTTTCAAACTTTGTCAAAACATATTCAAATCAATTCAAACAAGTTGGAAAACATTCTAGCCTCAAAGATAAGTCATTAAAGACCTTTTAAGTGCAAAAACCATTTATGAAAACTTGATAATTTAGGTAAGTTCAAAACCATTGAAACCATTTAAATCAAGTTTTGTGCTCTCAATTGCAAGTCATAGATTCCAAGGCTTAAGAGTGTAGGGTTTACAAAGGTTACCTATTAAGCACATGCAACCTACACTTCATGTCTTCAAAGCCTTCTAACATCTTGAACAAACTCTTCAATCTTCAATCACTTTGACATATTGGAGTTGTTCTTGCATTTTAGTTTCAAGGCAATGAGACTTCAAACTTCTTAATCCACAAATCCTATCACACAACATACAAGCATATTAGTCCTCATCAATATTTGTCATTAATCAAAACTAATCATAACTACATGATTTGCCCTTAGGGCTAACAACCCTAATCAAATATAAAAGAAGAATCAGCATCCCATTCTACTTTTTTCTGCTAAACGATCGAATGAAAAAAAAGATTTTAAACTCATTTTAGATGAAAAAGAATTCTAAGTAGAAAGATATTTCATTACATTTTATTTCTGTATACCATACGCAGCATCAAATTTTCTTTCTTAAATCTCTCCCACATTCTCTCTTTCACCAATTTAATGCTCTCACATATCCTTATATTTTACTTTATTTTTGTTAGAGTTTTATTATTTTTGAAAAGTTTCATATTTTTCAAACTTTTTATAACGATAGTATTATATTAGTGAGAGGAAGAATGGGAAAACAGCGGAGAGAAGGCCCGAACCGAGTGAAACAAGCTGCTCATTTCCCTTTCAATCCATTCAATGTGTATTCCGGTGTGGCGGCTTCCAAGTTTGAACCGTCTGGGAAAGACAAGATTCATAATCTTCACTGATGGAATTTGAACGAATAGAAATGGTTTTTAATGCACGGATTTTGTCTTTGTTGTTAATCACTTTTCACGGAAGAATAGGTTGATTAGATTGCTCATATTTTCACTGAATCATAGTTGGTGGAGACTTTCTTGGAAGATCAGGTAGCTGATATTTTCACTAAATTGTAGATAGTAGAGTCGTTTTCGAGGTTGAACAGGATGCAAGGTCCCATCAAATTTGAAGCTGCCGTTAAAAAGAGTACAGCTTCATCTATGTCCCTATCGTAATCATAGTTGCGTAGGGGAACAAACGTTACGTCGTAACTAATAAATTAGATTTTTCACGTTTTTTTTTTCATTTGAAAAGATATTAATTTCATTTAATTCTTTTTTTAAAAAAATTAAATCTTTATTAAATTAAAGAAAAAATTACAATAGAGACCCATAATAGACTTTTATAATGCGGCAGGAATAAGTCAACAGTATACAATAAGGAACCTAAAATTTTTTTTTTTACTGTAAATGTCATTTTCAACAGTATACAATAGCTCAACAGTATACAACCTTCCTTGAATGGTTCATACTCTTACACGATTTTAGTTTTTTTTTTTTTTGAAGAACATCACATGGTTAATTCAATGAGATTAATATAAAGATCAGAAATAGGAATCATTTCTGAAGCCTCATCGATGCCTTCATTTATAAAAGTCTCCAAGCGTGGAATAGGGCCAATATATAGTGGCAATTCAATAGCAGCTTTGCCACGAAGCTGCTTTGCAGAATTGAAACTTGACTGGTGGCTGTGTTGCCCATAACAGCTTTGACTGACTTGCTGAACAACCTCAAAACTAGTCCCATCAAGCACCTCTTTTTGAGGCTTTGCACAGTTCGGTTACATTTGGTTCAACTTTGGTGTTGGCGGCGGCGTGTTATCCCACACCAATGCATTGCGGGTTCCGTACGTGAAAGTCGGAAGGGGACTTGGTTCGTGAGAAACTTTCACTTAGCTTCAGAAAGCCCTTGGTTCATGGGTTTAGCTAAGACAGTACACTTCAGTTCGGCTAAATCGGTCAGATGGAAATTGCTGCGAGTTACTAACGATTGCTTAGTTTTAGCCTAGCTTTAGCAAATGGTTGAGTGGACCTAGAGAATGCCCTAGGTTGGTTGGGGTGTAACCAACTCATCCCTTCACTTGTGAAATACTTCTATTCATTGCTGGACGGACATAGAAGAGTGTGGAATTAAGTCTGTCGGTCCTTTGTAGGATTGGTCCCTCTATTCTATAGTGTTAATGAAAGGTTGGGCGTTTGGCCTATAAGCTATGTTTCCGTTTACAACATTCTTCTGGTTTATGTTTCCTTGTGAGTTCACTCAAACTAAACGCTGCTACGGCTGACTAACCTCATTAGTTAGTGCTGATATGAGACTAAGGATTGTTGGTTTGTATAAGGCTTTTGACATTTTGGTATGAAAGTCTGATTTTGGTGTCTATAGCTGGAACACCTTGGCTCCCAAAACACTTTCTTCAACTACTATCGCGGATCGTCTTTTAGTTCAAGAACGGTTGGCCAATCTAGAAGACTATATGGGTACCCCAGATCGTGAAGGTGTTCTTTCCCTCACTTTGCAAATGGGGTAGATTCATGAGTCCCTTGAGGCTATATGAAAATGATTTGCAAATGTCCCAAATGGCTTGGACAAAAAGAACAAGTAGTTGGTGGAGGATCCAACCTAGCTCATCGATCCGGTGAATGAAATCAATTGTAACGATGTGCTGTTGAAATAGTTGACGATGAGTGGCCATCAACAAAACTTGCACACAAGCAATGTGAACAACGGGCTATCAATATAGAAAATTAATATTCTAGAGCACAGTCCTCCATTCAACAGAAAATCAAAGTTCCAAAGGAACTTCAAAATTTCATTTGGGACATGGATTCAGCAACATGCCTATATCCAATCTCAAGCATTTTTACTAAACATAATCTCTTTAATGATAGAGATCAAACTATACAACTCTAATTATCTTGTAACTAGAAACATCTCAAGTTGTACCCACTAGTTTTACCAATAGATCTAGCAACTATTACCACTAGTTTTCAATAAATATAGCAACTACTGTAGATTTTTAATAGATCTAGTAACTGTTTTCCACCCAAGAACCTCCTTGGCCTTGATGGCACAAGTTTACAATTGGTTCTTGTGAACCATGAAGAGATGGAGATGAAAAGATAAAAGCTTTCACTTGCTTCCAATATCAGCTCATACTTTGCGCAATTGCTCTTTGTTGCTTGGTAGTGTTTCTCCCTTCAATTTTACCTTTCTATTCTCGGCTTCAATAACTCTCAACTTCTTAGAGAAACACATTCATCTCATTAAAGTTTTCGTACTGAAGTTTGTATATATAATGGATATACAAAGCCTTTGAAATAATGAGAGATGGTGTGAAAAGATATCTCCTTTGCCAACTTGAAATTTCAAGAAAAATATGATTTTGTTTCTTTTGTGAACCTTCACTTTTGCAAAGAGCAAAAGTCTTAATTTGGTCAAGCCTATGTGAAGATGTAGCCTTTTTTCTTGTCAAATATTCTTTTTACAAGACCAAGGTCTCCAATCGTCATTGCCTATGTGAAAGTGTAGAAATCCTTTGATTAAATCTCCCTTTCACAAGACCATGCTTCCAATTGATCATTCTCATGTGAATGGTAATTCTTCTTTTTACAAGACCACAATTCCATCTTTACAATTGGTCATTACCTATGATAAAGTCTGGAAATCTTTTGGGTAAATCTCCTTTTACATGTAGAAGAAAAGGCCTATCATCTTTGACTTTGGATAAAAAGTTTTCCTTCATGAAATAGACACAAAATTGCCTTTTGTGTTCCAAAGTCCTAAAGATTTACCAAATGCACTTTTCAGATTATTTATTTTTGATAAAACAATTTTGACTAGTATAAGACACATAAAGCTCACAATATCTCTCCTACTATTCTTAATAGTAGTATTTAAGACTTAACTACAAACAAAAAATCTATTCTTGAACCTTACATTTGGTTTACTTGATCATGATCATTTCTTCAAGATTTATTCTGAAATCACTTGACACAGTAGTAAGAATAGATAAGTGAACATAAGATGTAGGAGGTTAAAAATCTAAATTAAGATCATTTATCAACCTAGGAATGGTCTGAGTTTGGAAAAAATTCAAAATAGCATCACATTTGGGCTTACCTTCTACGCTAGGCTGACAATAAGTCCTACTTTCAATTTGGTTAGCTCTGACTTGAGTTTCAACCTCCTCTTTTACTTCTTCTTCTTTATCTTCCTTTTTTTAAAAAAAATTCAGGGGAGCATTTTTATTCTGCATTCTACTGTCTTAAAAAGAATCTTTTCTAACAATCCTCATAATCCCCATGAATAACTTAACTACTTTCTCCTACTTTAGCTTTTACTTTCTAAGCTCTCATGCCTTTTAGCTCATCTTTAGAAAGCTTGAATAACAGATTCGCCTCCTACATATCCTCAACCAATTTCCTTATCACTCTAGTGGATGAGCTAACTTTGTTAACTCTTTTAGCTTCAATCTTCTAAATATCAACTACTGGCACACTTCATGTATTTTTCTCTTTCTCAAGCTAAACTGTCTCCTTTTTTTGAATTCTTTCCTTTTTTTGTCTCGTTTGATATTTTGGTTTTATCCTTTTCCTCTTTGGCCTCTTTCAACTGTTTGAGATTTAGCTTCATCACTTACCTTCTCCCTTCTGTTATCCTTCATCACACAAGTGTTCTTATCCTCCTCAACACCCTCTTCTTCTTAATTTTTATAGCTCTCGTCTTATAACTTGGACATTTTCAACCGTGTTTCTTTTACATCTGCTTTTCTTTCAACATCATCACCATTTCAGATTCATCCTTTATTTCACTAGCTTGATAATCTTTCTCATCTTCTATTTAACCCTCAAATTTTTTTTCCTTCTCACACTTTTCACCTTCATATTCCTCATTATCCTCTTCATCTTCTTTTTCTTTTCTCAATCACAGCTCTGAAATCCTCAAATTCTAAATCTTGATTCAAGAACTCAAACAACAAGGCTTGTATCATTGCATAAGGCAACCCACTACTTTAGATCACAAGGAAAGATTCTTTGAGTAGAAGGATGGAGTCTTTGGTTGAGTAGGACAAATATGAGTGAATAAATACCAATAAAGGAATATGAGAGGTTTGGTATGAGGAAAAATTGATATGGAGAGAGGAGCAACTATCCAAAATAGGGGGAAGTGCAAGATTAATGGTGAGATCTAAAATGACTAAGAATATGGTTATCTTACCTAGATGAAGTGAGAGAAAAAGATAGAAGGATTTATTTCAAATCCAAGTGTCAGTTACCCTATGATCTTTTATCTCTGTCTCCCTTGTTTACCTGTGAACTATAGGTCAAAGTGTGATACCCCAAACTCCTCCGCTAGGTTCCACTGCGGCTGAGTAAGGTATCAGCGTGCCTCTCGGCACTAATGTGTGCAACTACGAATCTCGTTTGGAGGAAAATGAAGGAGAAAAGTATACATATAATACAATATGATACAATTATAGAAAACATCAGCTGAAGTGTATAAATATATAAGTAGATCCTATATCTTATATTATCTATGTTCAACCTTCATTTACAAATGGCTGTAAAACAGACTTCTCTCGCTCTCTAGCGAAAGGTAACAGAAAAGGGCACAAACTGGTTGAATACATATGTGAGCCCTTCACCAAGCTAACTCCGAAGCAAATCAAAGAATCGCTGTTCTGATCCATGATTTATGACATCTGAAAATAACCATTAAACAAAAACACGTGTGAGTTAGAAAGCTCAGTGAGTTCACGTGTGTGCTGGTGTGTTTCCAAAATGTGAGGTTTCCAGAATATGAGGGTAGATGCATATGCACAGTAGTTCAAAAGTATTTTAGATTCAATTAATTTTTCTTATTCTAAAATAATGCACAAAATCTCATGATCAGGTTTGGGCTTAGCTGGGAAGTCTGAGATAATCAAGACACCTCAACATAGCTCTTCAAACCAAAATTTCTCAAACATGACAAAGATTCAGATTCTTGCTCAACGGTAGAATTGCCGGAGCCAATAACGGGGTCATCAGGACTTTAATCCCGGCATCCCGTAGTGAATACCAGCCATACAACAGGACGAACATTCGATTTACAGACTACCTTATGCCTCCCCAAAAAAACCCCAGGCTAAGGATCTGGGGCACCTACCAGTCCAACCCTGGTGATCAGCCTTAACATTGAGCCCCTCCTGACTCTCTGTTAAGTGACCGCAGACAGAAACCCATAGTGCCAGTTGGGCCACGCCCTTCCCGACATACTATGTCTTCATCAAGTGGATCCACAAGACAAAGTTTACGGGTTCCACGCCAGCGGAAGAGGCCCTAGTACGGGGGACTAGCCACGTACAGTGCAATCCACTGACGCTTCAGGATCAGATCATATCCAAATCATATCTGGTCAGGACGGAGTTTTTATGCACATTTTCAAATATCAAGGCCACTCAAGTAGCCACCCAAATGATTCCAAATTCATAATCAACTCAAATTTCAACATAACTTCAAAATAACAACCACCCGCCAGTTCAATCATGTAAATGCAAGTTTTTTAAATATGCCATGAAAATGCACATGACTTTCTAAAAATACACAATAAAATATTTCTCGAAAATCACTTGCATTTGTAGATCATGTTCAAATATTTTAATATTCAAATTAAATAAATACTTATTTGGAGCACTGCTCCGAAATATTTCTAAAGCACCAGTAAGAATATATGATGGAGAACCTCTTCGGCTTAAAATAAATAATTAAAGCAATTCTCGTGGAGAACCTTTCTAATTTAAAACAGGTAGTAAAAGAAATTCTCAAAATAATATAAATATAGTGAGTTTGGGATTTGTAAACTTACCTGTTAGCAAGTGTTAGAACTACTTGCTATCTTACGAGAAATGCAAATCTCTTACAAATCCACATAGCTAACCTTTGATCGAAAATTCTGATGATGGTAAAGTCTAAGTTATCGAACTAGTCTCTCTAGGATATTCTAGGCATAGGTCTAGGCCTACATTTACAATTACAAAAACACTCAATTATTCAATACTTTATAAATATATATTCTTATAAAAAGTTATATATATAAATATCATTATATTATAATAAAATAATACAATAGTATTATTATTATATTCTCAAATATTTTTATATGTATATTAATGTAATATAATATTCTCAAACACTAAATAGTGAATTGTTAAGAGAAAAATATATAGAATAAAAATATCATTTTAGGAGAATAAAATATCACTTTAATTTAAATCTCAAATCTCATAATTTAGCCACTTTTAATATTTCAATTTCTCAAATATAAAAGTTGCAACTAAAACAAAGAAACTTAACTCAAGTTAAAGTAAAACAAAAACTTTAAATCAAATAAATAATTTTTACTATACCAAACTTTATAGCAAACATAAACAAAATTATTTCTTCAAAAATTCCAAGACTCACAAATCAAATAAAAAAATCATAAATAAAATAACATTAGTAATTAAACAAAATTTAAATCAAATAAAACTAAACAAAACTTGAAATAAAATAAGAATACAATTAATTTCTACTATAATTCTTAACAAAACCATAAAATAAATTAAAGAAATCACAAACAAAAATTACATTTACCTTAATTCAATGAGAAGAACTCAAGCCAAGGAGAAGAAAAAGAAAACAAATTAAAAAGAAGTAAATGGAGAAAGGCCGAAGAGGAGTAATCTGTGAAGCAAAGCAAGCAAGGGAAATGAAAAAGAAAAGAAAGAAGAGAAAGCAACCGAGGGAGAGAAAAGAAAGAAACTAAATGAAGAAAACAACAAAATAATCAAACCATTTATAGGAATCATGAATCGGTGGAGAATTGATGAATCATCAATTCAAGTGGCCAAGTGTCACTTGAATTGATGATTTCATATTTTATTATTTTTTTCTTTTTTTCTTTCTTTTCCTTTTTTTTGAAAAGATTTAAAATCTAATAAAAAATTAAACTATCGAATTTAATGTTACCAAAAATTATATATTATATTACACACAAAACACACAAAAATTGTTATAGGACGGGATGTTACACAGAGTGAGAATATTTTCCTGAGTCATTGAGAGTATCTTTACACACAAAATTTTTCTAGATATATCAAGCCAATATCAAACGTAGTATCTAGCAAAATAATTTCTCAGAAATCTACAACTAAAAATTCAAGTACTGAGAAATTCAAGTTCAGCAAAGTTCAACACTTTAGCAGTAACTACATAGAATTCAAGGGAATTCACAAAACAAAAGTATTTCTCATGATGGAAACAAGAGTGATATATAAGAGAAAATATGTAAAATATGTACCAATGCACAAGATGAGTGAATTTGGAAACAGATCAACCCTTAAGGCTCATCAAACCAAGTTCCATGCAAATTTTACAAAAGGGTTCCTCACTCAAAGAATTTGTAAAAATATCAGTGAGCTGCTTGTCAATAGGCACAAAAATTAGCTCGATAGTTCCAGACTTAACATCTCTAATGAAGGGATGCATTATTTTAATGTGCTTAGTTCAAGAATGTTGCATAGGATTTTTGGTTGCAAAATCCTCATGTTGATGCTTGTTCCAAAAAATTTGAGCTACACAGCTTCCAGCTAAGATATAATTTGCCATGGCAGTTGATAAGCTAACTACAGTTTGCTTCTTGCTGTGCCATGAGACCAATACATGTCCAAGGAATTGAGAAGTTCCTAAGGTGCTTTTCCTATCAACTACACTTCCTGCAAAGTCAGCATCACTATATCCCACCAACTCAAATGATGTGTCTTTAGGATACCATAAGCTAAATTCTTGAGTACGCACAAGATATCTCAAAATTCTCCTAACATCAGTCAAGTGTGATTCTTTGGGAGTAGCTTGAAAACGAGCATAGACGCACACATTAAAACGAATATCAGGCGTACTTAGAGTAAGATAAAGTAGTGAGCCAATCATACCTCTGTATAGCTTGTTATTCACACTCTTACCTTTTTCATCCTTATCTAGCTTGATTGTGGTATTCATGGGAGTCTTAATTGGCTTTGAATCTTCCATTTGAAATTTCTTCAATAGCTCATTTGTGTATTTAGCTTGATTGAGTTTCTTTATTTCAAATCCAAGGAAGAAGATCAATTCTCCAATCATACTCATTTCAAATTCTCCCTACATCAGGCTAGCAAATTCTTTGTACAAATTTTTATCAATAGTTCCAAAAATCATGTCATCCACATACACTTGGGCATTGAGAATTTCTTTAGAATCACTTTTAGTAAACAAGGTTTTGTCCACCTTTCCTCTTAAAAAGGACATTTTCTAGTAATAGCTTGCTAAGTCCTTCATACCATGCTCGAGGAACTTGTTTAAAAGCATACACAGCCTTAAATAGGTAGAAAGCATCATTAGGATTTTCGAAACTTTCAAAACTAGGTTGCTACTCAACATAAACTTCTTCTTTCTGAAAGCCATTTAAAAATGCACTTTTAACATCCATTTAGAATAACAAATTTTTTTTGAAACATGCAGATGCACACAACATCCTAATTGCTTTTAGCCTAGCAACAAAAGCAAGGATTTCATCAAAGTTTATACCTTCCTCTTGGTTGTAACCTTGAACAACTAACCTTGCCTTATTTCTGATAACATTCCCATTCACATCAAATTTGTTTTTGAACACCTATTTTGTACCTATGATAGACTAATTTTTTGGTCTTGGAACTAATTTCCAAACATTTTTCCTTTCAAACTTATTTAACTGTTCCTACATGGGCTACATTGAGCTTTCATCTTCTTCTGCTTCCGCATAATGTTTAGGCTCAATTTGTGAAACAAAAGCAACATTTCCAACCATCTTTTGAGTTGGCTTCTTGCGACGATTTTCTTAGAAGGTTTTTCCAAAACATTCTCCTTAGCATGATATTTATGCAATCTTCATTCTTTGGGCAGATTTTCCAAATTAGTTTGAGAAATTTTCTCTTAATCAGGATTTGTTGTACTATCATTATCTTGACTCATTCTCTATTCAACAACTTCCTACCCACCATTTTCTCCTAGAGGTTCATAGCTGATTTCTACATTCCTTTTATTTTGATCATTTCCACTTTTATCAGCAAGTAGCTCATGTTCTTTCTTATTTGGTGCAGTTGAGCTAGTTTCACTGAAGGTAACATGAATTAACTCTTCCACAACAAGGGTCATTCGGTCAAAAGCTCTAAAAGCCCTGCTTTGATTTGAGTGTCCATGGAAGATTCCTTCATCAACTTTTGTATCAAATCTTTCAAGTCGTCCTTCTTATCATTTAGAATGAAACACTTGCATTAGAAGACCCTAAAGTATCCAATGTTGGGTTTTCTCCCTTTCCACGGCTCATGTTATGCCTTTTCCAATGTTCATCTCACCAGTGCTCTATTCAGAATGTAACAAGATGTTTTTACACCTTCAGCCTAGAAGAACTTTGGCAATCTACTTTAACTTAGCATAGTCCTTGCCATCTCTTGAAGCGTCATGTTTTTCCTTTCCACTACTCCATTTTGCCATGGAGTTCTTGGTGTTGAAAAGTTGTGATTGATGCCTTTTTTCATTGCAAAATTCCTCAAATATCTTGTTCTTGAATTCTCTGCCATAATAACTTCTGATTGCAATCATGTTGTATCTCTTTTCATTTTGAATTTTCTTCCACAAATTAAACAAACTAGTTAAATGTCTCATTCTTTCGGGCTAGGAAGAGGATCCATGTAAATCTGAAGTAATCATGAATAATAAAAACACGTAGGATTTACCACATAAGCTAGATAGAGTAACAGGACCAAACAAATCAAAGTGAAGTAGTTCAAGTGGTCTAGAGGTAGAGATAACCCCTTTGGATTTGAATGATGATTTAGTTTGTTTTCCAACCTGACATGTATCACACATGCTATCTTTTTCAAATTTTAGCTCAAGAAGGCTATTAACAAGTTCTTTGCTTGACATTTTTGAGATTAGATACATGCTAGCATGCCGTAGTTCCTATGCCACAAATCATCACACAATGAAGCTAGACATATACCATTCAAGCTATCCAGACAGTTTCCATCAAGTATATAGACATTCTCAACTCTTTTCTCAGTAAAACTACACTATCATCATGCATTCTCACAACTTTACAACAAGATGCTTCAAAGATGACTTCCATGTTCTTGTCACATAATTGAATTACACTCAATAGATTATATTTCAAGCTATTTACAAAAGAAACATCTTTCATCTAGACTAGTTCCTATTGTAACATCCCACCCCAGGAACGATGAGGCGTGCTTGTTTTGAAGTAGAGTGTATAATTTTTATATATAAAGTATTTGAGGAACTATCATGAGTTAGTTTAATTTATTTTTGGGATTATTTGTGATCATGTTTTTTAGAAAAAAAACCAACAAACAAGTGAAACATGAGTCACTTCTTTTTCACCAATGTTAGTGATTCCATTGATTTTGCTCCTTTTGTTTTTTCTTCCATTTTCTTTCATTTCTTTCTTTCTTTCCCACGGTTTGCTCTCTTTTCTCTTCTTCTTGGTTTGCTTTCTTTTCTCACGGTCTGGTTTTCTTTCCTTCTCCTTGGCTTGATTTCTTCCTTACTAATTAAGGTAAGATTTCATATTATTTTTGTTTGTAAGTTCTCTTGTTTGTTTTATAATTTCTTTAAATTTAAAGTAGAAATTGTATCTACATGTTTGGACCAGCGAACGGTTGTTATTTTGAAATTATGTTGAGATTAGATTTGGTTATAGATTTGGATTCATTTGGATGGCCATTTGAGAGACCTTTATATTTGAAAAGTTGCATAAAAACTCTATCCCAAAAAGATATGATTTGGAATATGAATGGATATGAATATGATATGATTTAGAATATGATGTGATTGAAATATGATTTGAGCTTGAAGCATCAATGGATTGCACTATACATGGCTAGTAAGGCCTCTTCTGTTGGCATGCAACGCATAGACTCTGGATTCTAGATCCACTAGAAAGGGGGGCACAATATGTCAAGAAGGGTGTGACCAGAAGGGGCTCAATGTTGGATCAAGAAAACCTATATGAATGTAAAACATTTTTGAACTACTATGCATATGCATCTACCCTTATATTTTTGAAAACTCATATTTTCAAAATACATTGGCACACACTGAACTCACTAAGCTTTTTAGCTCACAGATGTTTATAATGCTTCTTTTCAGATGACTTAAACTATGAATCAGAGTAGTGATCGTTTGATTCGCTTCACAGTTAGCTCATGGAGGGGCACATATGTGTGTGTGGTCAATTTCTACCTTTTGTTACCTTTCACTTATTAGGGAGAGAAAAGTTTGTGTTTCAAAGATTGAGTTTGTGATGATATAAGATACAAGGTCCACCTATGCATTTGTATATTTCTGCTGACATTTTCTATATTTGTATCATATTGTATTATGTGTATACTTTTCTTCTTCCTATTTCTCTTAACGTAATTCATATTTGAAAATTTTAGTGCTGAGAGGCACGGTGGTACCTTACTCAACTGGAGTGGAATATAGCAAAGGGATTAGGGGTATCATATCTATGATTTTACCTTTGCTGTTGTCACCAAAGCTAACAGTTCCAACTTTCTTCAGTCTAGTTGGGTGAACTTCTTTTGATCACTCGTCATGTGCCTAGAACAACCACTATCTATGTACCATCCACTTTTGATAAGCGTGCTCTTGAGACACACTTGCAAAACATATTACTTCTTTTTAGGTTCCCAAACTAAATTGGGTATTTTTTGGTCAATAGGTGCATTAGCTTGAGAGCCTTTTGGCACCCAGAACATTTTAGCTCAATACTTTTTCATTTTGGTGAAGTTAGCTGGATGTCCTTAATGACCACAAGAAAAGTAAACTATGTGTGAGTGACTAGAGGATGCGGCCTTTAGAAGGTGATGCACATATTTTCTTTGAGAAGATGATGGATCATATCCTAATGTAGATTTTTCAAGAAGCAAATAAAGATTTTCTTTTCTTTTTGTAAACTTTGTCAAATCTTTTGTCAAGGAGTCGACCTTCTTTTGTAAGGTGTCACTTTGCTTCAAAAGCTTAGTATTCAAATCATTTGAAATGACAAGATTTTTTCTCAAAATTTTTAGCTTATAAACTGCTTCATCTAACTACTTCCAAGTTTGACCAAGAAGCAAACCAGAAATAGTTTTAGAAGAACCAGGAAAACTAGCTTGAGTAATTTAGATAAGCTAGATTCAAAAAATTATGTTTCTTGCAGCTCTTTTTTATATTTCAAAGTTTGGAATCTTTTTTGAATTGCACATATTTCTTTGTGAGATTTTTGTATTCTTTGTAAAGTTCATTGTAAGCATCTTCAAGTTCCCCATAAGCTATAGAGTTAGAAAAGTATACCTCATATTTGGTTTGGTCAGGTAATTTTCATCTTTGTCCTTGTTGTTGTTGCATTCTCCATCTTCTTCTGGCATTCGACATAGATTTTCTTTTTCAGTACTTTCTCCTTCCTCTTCACTTGAGAAGCTAGAATCATCACTACCATTCCATGTGCTAGCTACCATGGCTTTCTTTTTCCCTGTCTTTCACTGTTTCTTTAGCTTGGGACAGTTTGGCTTGATGTTACTAGGTTTCTTGTATTCATCGCACACTACATCTATTCCATCTTTCTTTGATTGAGATTCAGTTTTTGGAGGAAGGTTCTTCTTCAATATCCTTTTGAGGTTCTTACCATTCTTTTTGTATAATTTTCTGAATTTTGGAGCTAGTAGAGCCATCTTTTCATCCTCCATTTCATTGGACGTTTCATTTTCACTGGATAAAGCTTTCAAGGCAATGTCACCTCTTTTCTTCCTCTCACTAGAAGAACATTTTTCATGAGTCATAATCATTTCATGCGTCAACAAAGATCCAATGAGTTCATCATATCAATATTTGGTCAGATCCTTAACTTCACATACAAATGCCACTTTGACTTCCCATTTTTCAGTTAGGGGTCTGAGAATCTTTTTAACCATTTATTATTCAGTTAGCTCTTTGTCCAGAGCTTTCAGTGAGTTTATAATATCAGTGAACCCATTGTTCATTTTATATAGTCACATCATATTCATAGTGAACATTTCGTAATCTCTCCACAAAATGTTAATTTTTTATTCTCACTTGATTGGTTTCTTTATAAGTAACCTCAAGTTTATCCCATACTTCTTTAACCAATTTACAAGTATAAATTTTGTTATATTCATTCACATGAAGAGCACAGTGAAGAATATTTAAAGCTTTGGGATTAATTTGGATTTTTTCCAATTAGGCTCAAAATATTCAGATTCTGGGTTGACAACTTTCATATCCTCAACAATTTTTGTTGGAATGATAGGACCATTCACAATGTATAAAATTTCTCATCCTATTTTTTTGATAAGAATAGTTTCAGTCACGAAAGGGTGGTGGACGAGAAATCGATTGTCCTTCTGGTAAACCGTAACCAACAATCCTTGATGTACCAGCCATTAATCTTTTCTAGGCTTTTAAACCTTTTCGCTATAAGAGACTAGATCTAATACCAATTGTGGGTTCCAAACAATGTCCAAGAGGGGGTGAGCTGGACTTTATAAAAAAATTGACTTATTTAAAGGGGAATTTAAAATACAAACGTTGAAGTACTACTAGCTGGATGATACAACAAAAGTTGAAGTCCAGTCTTAGTATCAAGCTATTTTTCATGAGCTAATCATGGGGTGATATTAGCTTGTGTATCTCAAAGACCTTTGCTAGATTCAATGTACATTTTCCCATTATTTTCGAGGATTCATGGTCGTAAATTGCCAAGCTAGTCATTGTAGTTTAAAACTAGCTTCAAAAAGTTAGCAGGCTAATTGTTCGTAACAAACAATTTAAAAGACAATTTTTGTGAAATTGTCAAAACAACAGTTTCAACACATCTTTCCACTAGGAGGAGAGTATGCTATGAACTTTATCATTCTTGCAGAAAATATGTTTGCCAAACAGAAAGTGAGTGAAGATAAAACAAGTGAACAATCAAAGCTAAGTAAAGCCCGAGGATTTTTATAGTTGTTCAACATCATATCCACATCCATACCTTGAGAATCCCATCTCAATAATTTTCATTGAATAAAATGTCTTTAACGGTAGAGGCCAAATCATACAACTCTTAATATCTTACACCCACTAGTTTTACAAATAGATTTAGCAACTATCACTACTAATTTTTAATAAATCTAATGACTATTTTTCATCCAAGAACCTTCTCGGCCTTGACGGCACAAGTTTATAACCAGTACTTGTGAACCGTGAAGAGATGGAAATGAAAAGATAGAAACTTTCACTTGTTTCCAATATCAGCTCACACTTTGCTATCTGGTAGTGATTCTGTCTCAAATTTTAGCTTTCTGCTCCTAGCTTGAAGAACTCTCAACTTCTTTGAGAATCACATTCATCTCATAGAAAGCTTTTGTGCTGAACTTTACATATATAAAGGATATGCAAAGCCTTTGAAATGATGAGAGATGGTGTGAAAGGATGTCTCTTTGCCAACTTCAAGTTCCAAGAAAATTTTGATTTTGTTTCTTTTGTGAACTTTCACTTTTGCAAAGAGCAAAAGTTTTCATTTTGTCAAGCCCATATGAAGATGTAGCCTTTCTTTCTTGTGAATTCTTCTTTTTACATGACCAAGGTCTCCAACCATCATTGCCCATGTGAAAATGTAGAAATCCTTTGAGTAAATCTCCTTTTCGCAAGACCATGCTTCCAATCGGTCATTCCCATGTGAAGGATAATTCTTCTTTTCACGAGACCACAATTCAACCTTTCTAATTGGCTATTATCCATGAAAAAGTCTCAAAATCTTTTGAGTAAATCTCCATTTTGCAAGTACCAGATGAAAGACCTAAGAGGGGGGTGAAGTAGGTCTTTGGATAATTATCTAAAATCTTTTCTCTTTTTGCAAATCCTTTGCCTTAATAAAAGCTCTTCTTTAAAATCATAAACTTCAAGTTTATATGTGATTTGATGGTTAAGACAAGATTATCAAATTATAAGACTACAACCAATCAATCAAAAACTATGAACAAATAATAATAACACAAGTATGTAAACAAGTAAAGCTATAAAGAAATCAACACACGATTTATAGTAGTTCGATCTCTCCAAGATCTACATCCACTACCTTGAGTCCACACTCAAGGATTTCGATCAATTCACTATATGCTTAATCCAAGCTATTACACAAGAGGCTCACCCTTCAATGGGTTTTAACACAACAACCTCTTTTCAATCTATTAAACAAGGTTCACTCTTATCACAAAGAGTTTTATGTCACTAGACAACCTAGACCAATCTAATCCAAGGCTCACCCTCACCAATGGGTTTTACACAACAACCTTGATTAATCTAGTCTATGGCTCACCCTCCACAAGGGTTTTAAGTCTCTTGACAACCTTGTATCAATAACAACAATAATATAAAAAGAGAGTTTAGATATTACCAACACTTCTTGGTGGATGAATACAATTGTTAGCACCTCTTCACTTCTTGCCTTTGGAATCTTGAATTTTAATCTTTGAGCACAAGGCAATTTGAGAGCTTTTGATATAATTTTGATGTAAAACAAGTTAGAGCTTCAAGGATTTCGTTTGTGCAAAAGTTCTTTCAAAAATCTAGAGTTTCTAGCCTTTATAGAATTTGAAAATCAGTTACAACGGCCATAAAACGGCTAGTAACGGCTAGTTTCAGAAAATTTGGATGACCGAATTTTTGGTCGAAAATTTTCGGACGTACTGTTCACTATGCGGGGGAAAATTCGGACGACCAAATTTTTCCATCTGCGTCCGAATCTTTTTCCGAATTTCTCTGGAAGAACAGTCGGTACTATTCACATGAATAGTCTTACTATTCATTGTGCAAGAAAATTCGGACGACCGAATTTTTCATCCTGAGTTCGAATCTTGCATTCGAATTTTTCAAACTTTGTCAAAACATGTTCAAATCAATTCTAACAAGTTGGAAAACCTTCTAGCCTAAAAGATAAGTCATTAAAGGCGTTTTAAGTGCAAAAACCATTTATGAAAACTTGATAATTTAGATAAGTTCAAAACCATTGAAACCATTTAAATCAAGTTTTGTGCTCTCAATTGCAACTCATAGATTCCATGGCTTAAGAGTGTAGGGTTTACAAAGTTTACCTATTAAACACATGCAACCTACACTTCATGTCTTCAAAGCCTTCTAACATCTTGAACAAACTCTTCAATCTTCAATCACTTTGACATATTGGAGTTGTTTTTGCATTTTAGCTTCAAGGCAATGAGACTTCAAACTTCTTAATCCACAAATCCTATCACACAACATACAACCATATCAGTCCTCATCAATATTTGTCATTAATCAAAACTAATCAAAACTACATGATAGAAAATAACTAATTTAGCACATTGACATACAAAAGGTTCAATATGAGCCTATGACCCAGCCAACCTCCATTTACCTCCTTCCTTCGAAATAAACTAGGATAGAAGATATAGCATTTAGAAAACTTCTAAGAAAGTTTTAAGGTTGTTAAAAGCTTGTCAATGCTCCCCCTTAGATTGTGCTCATTTTTCAACAAATTTGGACTAGGGATACTATGCATCCGAATTTTGACATATCAAGTCCAAACTTTAAAATAAGATAAATGAAAGCTCCAAATTTTGTAAATAAGCTTTCCTAAGGTTGTTCAAACATATAGTAAGAGATTAAAACATATTTGACTCAATTTGAACAACAAAAGAGCACATTTTGACAACACAATATGGATGCATCCGAATTTTATAGCATGCATCCGAATTTTGAAACCTTGTATCCGAATTTTGAATCCAAATTTTTTGCAACAAGTTTCAAAAGGTGATTTTGCCTTTTAAAATGAAATGTTGAAGTATTCAAACATGTATGTCCACAAAGACAATTAATTTAGCTTTGCAAAACCACAAAATTCATGTATTCAATTGTTTTCATGAAGAAATTCAAAATCATAGGTCAAGTCAAGAACCAAGTTCAAGATTTCAATCTCAGCTCAACCATATTCCAAAATCTCAGAAAACAACTCAAATATCACATATTATAATACTTTCAATTTAAATTCTAAATGCAGCCAAATATTTTCACAGAATACATTCATTTTACATTTTGATCTATAGTACACATACGTAGCATATTTACAGCAAGCACATTCACATTACATAGCACATTGCAGCCATCATTCTTTCTCCCCCTTGACATATGTGAAAGACCTAAGAGGGGGGGTGAATTAGGTCTTAGGCTAATTATCAAAATCTTTTCCTGTTTTGCAAATCCTTTGCCTTAATAAAAGCTCTTCTTCAAATTTACAAACTCTAAGTTTATATGTGATTTAATGGTTGAGACAAGATGATCAAACAATAAATTCACAACCAATCAATCAACAACTAAGAACAAATAATAATAACATAAGTATGTAAACAAGTAAAGTTATAAACAAATGAACACACGATTTATAGTGGTTCGATCTCTCCAAGATCTACATCCACTACCTTGAGTCCACACTCAAGGATTTCAATCAATCCACTATATGCTCAATTTCAACAATTACATAAGAGGCTAACCACACTATGGTTTTACACTCACAACCTCTTCTAGTAATTATACAAATAATACAAGGTTCACCA
Organism: Rauvolfia tetraphylla; assembly: GCA_030512225.1. NCBI lineage: Eukaryota > Viridiplantae > Streptophyta > Magnoliopsida > Gentianales > Apocynaceae > Rauvolfia > Rauvolfia tetraphylla. Next base: position 556,087 of record JAJQKT010000011.1, on the reverse strand, counting down.
AACACAATGGTTTTATATCTAAAGACAACCTCAAGACTAATCTAATCCAAGGCTCACCCACACACGGGTTTTACACTACAACCTTGATTAATCTAGTCTATGGCTCACCCTTCCACTAAAGGGTTTTATGTCACAAGATAACCTTGCAAATGAGCTAGTAGAAAACATAATTAAGATAAGAAAAGAGAGAGTGTAAGATGTTACCACTTTGTTGGTAGATGATTACACAATGTTTCACCTTCACACTTTGTTGCCTTTGGAATTTTAAATTTCAATCTTTGAGCACAAGGCAATTTGAGAGCTTTTCAATTCAATTTGATGTAAAACAAGTTAGAGCATGTAGGATTTGTTTTGTTCAAAGTTCTACAAAAAAATCTGGAGTTTATGGCTTTTATAGAATTCAAAAATCAGTTTAAACAGCCATAAAATGGCTAGTAACGGCTATTTTCAGAAAATAATGTTCATGTGAATAGTGGTACTGTTCATGCACTATTCATGCACCGGTCACAAAAATTCGGACGACCGAATTTTCCAGCTTCGTCCGAATCTTCGTCCGAATTTCTCTGGAAAAACAGTCGGCACTGTTCATGTGAACAGTAGTCGCTGTTCATGCACTATTCACAAAATTCGGACGACTGAATTTTTCTCCATGCGTCCGAATCTTCTTCCGAATTTCTCTGGAAGAATAGTAGGAACTGTTCACATGAATAGTCTTACTATTCATTGTGGAAGAAAATTCGGACGACCGAATTTGCATCCGAATTTTTCAAACTTTGTCAAAACATGTTTAAATCAATTCAAACAAGTTGAAAAACATTCTAGCCTCAAAGATAAGTCATTAAAGATCTTTTATGTGCAAACACCATTTATGAAAACCTGATAATTTAGGTAAGTTCAAAACCATTGAAACCATTTAAATCAAGTTTTGTGCTCTCAATTGCAATTCATAGATTCCAAGGCTTAAGAGTGTAGGGTTTACAAAGGTTACCTATTAAGCACATGCAACTTACACTTCATGTCTTCAAAGCCTTCTAACATCTTGAACAAACTCTTCAATCTTCAATCACTTTGACATATTGGAGTTGTTCTTGCATTTTAGCTTCAAGGCAATGAGACTTCATACTTCTTAATCCAACAATCCAATCACACAAATGACATGCATATTAGTCCTCATCAATATTTGTCATTAATCAAAACTACATGATTTGCCCTTAGGGCTAACAATCTCCCCCTTTTTGATGATAACAAACTTTGATGCAAAATGTGATGGATTTAAACAATGTAGTACAAAGAAGTATTGATGTCAATGATAGAAGATAACCAATTTAGCACATTGACATTCAAATGGCTCAATATGAGCCTATGACCTAACCAACCTCCATTTGCCTCCTTCCTTCCAACAACTAGGATAGAAGATATAGCATTTAAGAATTAAGAAAACTTCTAAGAGAGGTTTTAAAGGTTGTAAAAGTTTAACAATGCTCCCCCATAGATTGTGCTCATTTTTCAACAAGTTTGGACTTGAGATACTATGCATCCGAATTTTGACATATCAAGCCCAAAATATAAAATAAGTGAAATGAAAGCTTCAATTTTTGAAAATAAGCTTTCCTAAGGTTGTTCAAATATAGTGGAAGAGATTAAAACAAGTTTGAATCAATTTGAACAACAATAGAGCACATTTTGGCAACAAAATATGGATGCATCCGAATTTTAAAACATGCATCCGAATTTTGACATTCCAAGTCCAAATTGTAATAAATTCAATATAATGAATGTTTAATGTGAAATAAATATTTCCTAAGGTTGTTCAAACATAATGGAAGAGAATAAAACATATTTGAATCAATTTGAACAACAAAAGAGCATGTTTTGGCAACAAAATATGCATGCATCCGAATTTCTAAAACATGCATCCGAATTTTTAAATCATGCATCCGAATTTTGAGCTTTCAATTCCAAACTATAAAATATGTGAGATAACAACTTCTATTTTTGAAAATAAGCTTTTCTAAGATTGTTCAAATATGATAGGAAGGATTAAAACAGTTTTCAAACAATTTGAACAACAAAAAAGACATTTTTGACAAGAAGATCTTGATGCGTCCTAATTTTTGGTCTGCATCCGAATTTCAAGTCCAAATTTTTGGAAACAAGTTGAAAAGGTGATTTTGCATTATCAAAAGAACTATAGAAGTACTCAAATATGTATAGCTACAATAGCACTCAGTTTATCTTTGCAAAACCACAAAGCTCATGTATTTAATTGTTTTCATGATGTAATGTAAAGTCATAGGTCAAGTCAAGAACCATGATAAAAACTTCACAATCCCAACTTAACCATTTTTAAAATCTCAGAAAACAATCATTTTAAATTTGAAATGCAACCAATTATTTTCACAGTACACATTCATAGCACATTTCAACTTATAGCACACATGCATAGCACATTTACAACAAGCACATAGCACATAGCACATCTTGCAGTCAATATTCTTTAATTCCACTGCTATTTCTCATTTTCACACATTTTGTCATCACATTTCTTCTCCCCCTTTTGTCATCAATCAAAGATGGGGTTAATGAAAGTGAGACAGCATGTATCACATATAAGCAGTATATGGACTAAACCTCATTTGGCAATTTAGTAATATATTAGCCAATTCTCATAAACTGTATATTGGCAATATTCAGCAATTCTCTAGTCAAATAATTATTATCCTAATAGCAATAAGCATTATGTAGTATCTTCAATAATAATACAATAAGCAATATATTATCAACTTCTTCTCCCCCTTTTTAGCAATGATTAAACTTGGGGTAAGAATACTTGGACAGAAAAAGTGAAACAAAAGAATCTCTTATCATAAGGATTTCATGCATTGAGCTTCAAATCATTATAATGACTAGATAGGCACAAGTAAATTTCAATATTAAAGCATAACATGTGCATCAAGGAATAAACTAAAATAAGCATAAAAATAGAGTTTAGGGATAGAAAGGCTTAGTCTTGGATGCGTTTCATGGTCTTCACTTCCAAATTTATTTGTTATGATGGCCATGTCTCCCTTGAGCTCTATATGATGGGGTCCTTCATTTGTTGACTCCTTGCTCGTGTAGTTCTGCTTTGGAAAGCTACCAATTTGAGAGGGTCTTTGGATCTTCTTTCTTTGAACCATATTTTCCTCTCTTGGCTGAAGGATATTGGTGATGGATTTGTGCTTTGACTTTGTTAAACTTCATTCACCTCCTTCTTCTTGCTTGTTCTCTTGGGCTTTATAGGAACTTGCACCATTTAAAACCACTTGAGAAATCTTTCTCAAGTCTTCTTCCATATTCTTGACTCTAGCTTCTAAACCATCAAATTTGCCAAGAATTATCAGAGCAAAAGACTTGAAGAATTTGTCCATCTTCTTCATTTCCTCTACATGGTTGTTCAATGTCTCTTGAAACACCTTGGCAACTCTTCAAATAGTCTTCTTTTGTGGAAGGTTGCTCCCTCTCACTAGATGAGTCATGTTTCATTTTAATTTCCTTTCTCTAGCAAGGATTTCCTCTTCATCCTCTTATTCTTCATCATTTTCTTCTTCCTTCTTTTTCATTACTTTCTTCCTCCTTTTCTTCATCATTTGCTAGCATCTCTTCTTTCACCCTTAGAGGAGTTTTTCTTCTAGCCCTTCATACATTTTCATCATCAAGTATTCAAGGAATTCTCTTTAGTGAGTTGTTGGTGTAGACTTCTTCACTCTTTATTGGTCAACTACTACAAGACAATTGCACTTGGAGATACTTGAAAACCTTGGTAAACAATTTGCTATGTGGCAAAGCCTTACGTTCGGTTCTTCTAGCTGCCATTATATTCTTTAGCACTATATATCCAAAATTCATTTTTCTTTTCTTATGCATGGCTAGCATAATTACAGCATACATATTATCAACATAAGATTTGTTCCCAAAGTATGCAATAATCAAGGTAGTAAGCATGTGATGCAAAATTCTTTCACTAGAATAAGAAAGCTTTTATCTCTCTCTCCTTTCTAGTCTTGAGGCTTCTTATCATTTATATATATAGGCATTCTCAATTCTTTCATGTGAGTATAACTCACTTATAAAACAATGTCCCTCGGAAGAATAATGCCTAAACCCAACATCCTCAACATCACAAATTCTATTGAGCAATGCATTATCAATCTCAAAAATCAACTTGTGATATTCTTGAAGAAAACCACTTCATAGCTTTATTATCAACTTGCTCAACTCTTTCTTCCTTAATATTTGCTTAAACTTCATAAACTAAGGAAGGTAATAGCATTCATCAAACACAAGCAAACTAGCCCAGCTCATATAATTTAAAAAATGAGAGTATATTACCCATTTTGGATAGTTTGATGACATCCACCTTGTGGCTTGGCTTTGTCTTATGGTTTCTTTTTGTCCAATCATCAAATTCAGTAGCAGCCTTCACTGTGACAAATCTCTCTAGCCATGACATGCTTTGCAGAACATGAATCTTCCTTGTTTCATTGATCACTGGTCTTCCTTCTCTTTCTTTGTCTTTTCCATTTCCTTTTCCCATGCTAGGCTTCTTTGTCCTCACCTGGAGCTACAACACTTGAATACACTCATTAGTTATTGAATATTGAAATTCCTAAGCTTCTTCTATGATTGGTCAAACCTTTCTTCGGCCAATGGCTTAGTAACGATATCATTAATTTGTTCGTTAATGCAAACATGCTTTAAACAAGTATTACCCTTACTAGAGTGATCTCTAATGAAATGAAGTTTGATCTCTATATTCTTTATCATAGTTTGTTGAATAGTATGATGATCAAATTTATTGCATTAATGTTATCACATAACATAGCCACACATTTGAAATAGACCATAATGACTTGGAGTATCAATAAGTTAATAGAGAATGTATTTAACAACAATCAAATGAAACTCTTTAGGACAAGATGAAATCTAGCACACAAGCACATGGAAAATATAATATTGGCTCTACTTGCTGTCAAATAGAGTTGACTACTCCTATGAAACCATTTTATTCTTGTCAAGCATAGTTGATAAACTTATGGATGCTTATACCTTAACTTGATTCTTAAAAGTGCCATCCTTGGTTTGCTTGATTTGTGGGCCAAGAAAGAAATTGAGTTTTCCTATCATGCTCATTTCAAATTTACTTTTCATTAACTTGGAAAACAATCACAAAGTGAAGTATTAGAAACACCAAAAATTGTATCATAAATTTGGACAACTTATAGATCATTGTTACAAGAGGTTTTTTTTTTTGAAAATAGTAGTGTTAACCTTTCCTCTTGAAAATTCATTTGAAAGAAGAAAACTACTCAACCTTTCACACTAAATTGTAAAAGCTGGTTTTAAACCATTCAAAACTTAGTATAGTTTGAAAATATGATTAGGAAACTTTTCATGAGCAAAACCGGGTGATTGTTCCACATAAACCACTTCCTCAATAAAACCATTTAGAAAAGTCCTTTTGACATTCATTTGAAATAACTTAAAGCAAGTACAAGTCAAAAGCATTCGGAACAAGAGTTTCATCATAATCAATTCCCTCTTCTTGATTGAATCCTTAGGTAACAAGTCTAACCTTGTTTCTAACAACTTCTACGGATTCAATAAGTTTATTTCTAAAAACCATTTAGTTCCAATAATGGAATGATTATGAGATTTAGGAATATCCAAAATTTTGTATCCAAACTTATTTAATTCCTCTTGCATAGCAATAATCCAAAAATCATCACACAAGGCATCATCAATACTTTTAGGCTCATATGCAATAAGAGAATAAAGTTGTTGATAAAATACCGCCTTATTTTTACTCCTTGGAAGATATCACCAAAGATTTGCTCCTTAGGGTGGCCTCTTGGATATCTTAAGTTCTTTGGGAGCTCTTGGTCACCACTAGGTTGGTCATCTTGAATCATTTCTTCCTCATTGGTATGATTCTCCAAAGTTGGTGCTTGAAGATGGGTTTGATTGTCATTCATAGATGTACCTACATCATCTTCATCTTTTCTTTCCCAAGTGAATGTAAGATTCATCAAAATAAACATGAATGGTTTCCTCATCATATAAGGTTCTTTTCATTATAAACTCTATAGGCCTTTTTGTAAGAAGAATAGCTAAGAGATATATCAATATCCATTTTTCACCAAATTTAAGTAAGTTGTCACAAGTCTTTAAGATAAGACATTAACCAATCATTTTAAACTATGCAATTTGAGTCATTCTATAAAAGAGAATTCAAAAGACGTTTTTCTTCAAAATGATCTTGAGAGAATTCTTTTTATCATAGCATGTGATGTTTATGACTTTGGACCGGAAATATTTTTGAAGAAGAATTTTAACAAAGCATGGACCTAGCCAATTTTTACAAAGTTCAAATTTTCTTTTCAATAACACCATTTTATTGTGAAGTTTTTGCAGTTGAAACAATTATATGAAATTCAATTTTCAAAGCAAATTTTGTAAGACTTTGTTGTAAAATTCTCCCATTGACACTTGTAATAGTAATCAATTGCACTCAAGGGAGGTTTGAACCTTTTTCAGTAGTTTTTCAAACTTATGAAACACTTCATCTTTTTGAGCAAAGAAGAATGCTAAAGTGAATATTGAGAAATCATCAACTACTAGTAAAGCATACTTCAAGTCATCAATACTAGAGTTCCTTATAAGTCCAAATCAATCCATATGAACATGCTCAAGATGTTTTGAGGTCTAAATGAATTTTCATGTGTTTGAAAGATTCTTTTGTTTGTTTTCCATATGGACAAGTATCTCAAAAACAATTTTCTCAAAACACATTTTTAGAAATCCTCTAACTAAACCTTGATAGGAAGGTTTGTTCAACAAATCCATGTTCACGTGACCAAATCTTCTATGCCAAGAAAATCCATTATCATAAGCCACAATACATTCATGATTATCAAGATAAAACACACATTGAAACATTTTGTGAGTAATTGACCAAAATCACAAAATATCATTTTGTCATACAAATTCGGACGACCGAACTTATGGTCTTCAAGTCCGAATATTTTGTAAAGTTTCATAAAGATGTTTTTAACCAAGCAAATGCATAGATATTCACTGATAGATATTTTAATCATTTCATGATGACATATAATCAATTTCAAAAACATATAAACCATGAATTCAATCTCATATCATCAATGTTACCTAATCAACTTTAGAGAAACAATTTACAAGTCATGGTTGGCAAATTTTCAAATCTTAACAAAAGGGATTCTCAAATGAAACTTTGCATGTTGGCATTTAACTTCTTATTCATTGTCACACAATTGTATAATGATAAGCAAGTTATAGTACAAATAAGCAATAAGCAACATTTGTTTAAAAAGAAGAGAGGAACCTTTACCAACATTTGTTACTCCAAGAATTCTTCTTTTCTTCAAAAACAAATCCTTCATTGGTTGCTTTGACCTTGATTATAAATGAGGTGTTTTCCTTTATTCTTTAAGCTAACATCATCAATGTGCCGGTTAGTGGTGCTTGAGTTTGAATTAAAATGTTCCTGCAATAAAGGAGAGGAAGTATCCTTTGGTACCCATACTTTCTTGGGTCCATGGGGGTTAGTAATAGTTTGCTTAACTCTCCAAATGGTTTTTACACCATTCTCTACTTTTCTTTTAACATAACATTTGGTGACTTTATGTCCATGTTTTCCACAATAAGTACAACAAGTATGATGCATGGAAGTAGAAGTAGCTCTAACAAAGAAGTTGTTATATTTAGGCACATTATTGACATAATTGTAACCAAGACCATTTTTAACAAGAGAAGATCTTTGAGGTCCAATTAGTTTGTCAGGATTGTCTCTTCCATTTGTAAATTCTTCAACACATAATGTAAGATCATCAACTTTCTTTTTCAAGATTTCATGATCACTAAGCATTTTTTCAAGAGAAGAAACTTTTGTACAAAGAGATTTATTTTCAAGAGATATGTTATGTAAAGAAACATTCAAAACTTCTTTTTCAATATACAAGCATTCAATAGAATCAAGAAGCTTTTTATTTTCACAAAATAATTTTGAATTTTCATTCAATAAATCATTAATTTTAGTTTTCATTTCCTTATTCCTTTTTGAAACCCTTTTTAATTCTTCATACAATTCAACAAGTAGCTCACTAGGATCATCTACAATATCAACATCATCATCAAAACAAGTAGAGGTAGAAGGAGTGGATTGTACCTCATCATTTATTGCCATGAAGCACACATTTGCTCTTTCTTCTTCATGAGTGATTTGAAGTAGTTTCCACATTTCATGAGCGGAATCACATTCCATCACTCTATTGTATTCATTGACGACCAACGCACAACAAAGAATGTTCATTGCTTGGTAGTTTAATGTCATCATTCTTGAATCGCTCTCATCATAGTCCTCCATAGGCTTTGGTTCCCTTGTAACTCCATCGGCTTTTAATCTCAATGGCACATAGGGACCTTTCTCAATAATATTCCACAATTCATAGTTAATAGAACAAATGTATATCTCAATCCTAGACTTCCAAAAAATATAATTAGAACCATCAAACAATGGAGGTCTAGTAGTGGAGGAACCTTCTGTATAAGGCAAATTTGATAGACTAGCCATATGATCTTTACTTCTAGGTTGTTAGACCTTAACAAGAAGACCTTGCTCTGATACCAATTGAAAGACCTAAGAGGGGGGGTGAATTAGGTTTTAGGCTAATTATCAAAATCTTTTCCTGTTTTGCAAATCCTTTGCCTTAATAAAAGCTCTTCTTCAAATTTACAAACTCTAAGTTTATATGTGATTTAATGGTTGAGACAAGATGATCAAACAATAAATTCACAACCAATCAATCAACAACTAAGAACAAATAATAATAACATAAGTATGTAAACAAGTAAAGTTATAAACAAATGAACACACGATTTATAGTGGTTCGATCTCTCCAAGATCTACATCCACTACCTTGAGTCCACACTCAAGGATTTCAATCAATCCACTATATGCTCAATTTCAACAATTACATAAGAGGCTAACCACACTATGGTTTTACACTCACAACCTCTTCTAGTAATTATACAAATAATACAAGGTTCACCAAACACAATGGTTTTATATCTAAAGACAACCTCAAGACTAATCTAATCCAAGGCTCACCCACACACGGGTTTTACACTACAACCTTGATTAATCTAGTCTATGGCTCACCCTTCCACTAAAGGGTTTTATGTCACAAGATAACCTTGCAAATGAGCTAGTAGAAAACATAATTAAGATAAGAAAAGAGAGAGTGTAAGATGTTACCACTTTGTTGGTAGATGATTACACAATGTTTCACCTTCACACTTTGTTGCCTTTGGAATTTTAAATTTCAATCTTTGAGCACAAGGCAATTTGAGAGCTTTTCAATTCAATTTGATGTAAAACAAGTTAGAGCATGTAGGATTTGTTTTGTTCAAAGTTCTACAAAAAAATCTGGAGTTTATGGCTTTTATAGAATTCAAAAATCAGTTTAAACAGCCATAAAATGGCTAGTAACGGCTATTTTCAGAAAATAATGTTCATGTGAATAGTGGTACTGTTCATGCACTATTCATGCACCGGTCACAAAAAATTCGGACGACCGAATTTTCCAGCTTCGTCCGAATTTATCTGGAAAAACAGTCGGCACTGTTCATGTGAACAGTTGTCGCTGTTCATGCACTATTCACAAATTCGGACGACCGAATTTTTCTTCATGCGTCCGAATCTTCTTCTGAATTTCTCTGGAAGAATAGTAGGCACTGTTCACGTGAATAGTATTACTGTTTACAGTGCAGAAAAATTTCGGATGACCGAATTTGCATCCGAATTTTTCAAACTTTGTCAAAATATGTTTAAATCAATTCAAACAAGTTGAAAAACATTCTAGCCTCAAAGATAAGTCATTAAAGATCTTTTATGTGCAAAAACCATTTATGAAAACTTGATAATTTAGGTAAGTTCAAAACCATTGAAACCATTTAAATCAAGTTTTGTGCTCTCAATTGCAATTCATAGATTCCAAGGCTTAAGAGTGTAGGGTTTACAAAGGTTACCTATTAAGCACATGCAACCTACACTTCATGTCTTCAAAGCCTTCTAACATCTTGAACAAACTCTTCAATCTTCAATCACTTTGACATATTGGAGTTGTTCTTGCATTTTAGCTTCAAGGCAATGAGACTTCATACTTCTTAATCCAACAATCCTATCACACAAATGACATGCATATTAGTCCTCATCAATATTTGTCATTAATCAAAACTACATGATTTGCCCTTAGGGCTAACAATATGCATGTATTTTCAGAAAATTTACACATTTTCTATTCATGCATGAGAAATTCCACTGCTATTACACATTTTCACACATTTCCACACATTTTGTCATCACGTTTCTTCTCCCCCTTTTGTCATCAATCAATGATGGGGTAAGAGTACTTAGACAACAAAAGTGAAGATTTCACATATTGAGCTTCAAAACATTATAAGGACTAGAAAGGCACAAGTAAATTTCAATGTTAAAGCATAACATGTGCATCAAGGCATAAACTAAAATAAGCAACAAAATAGAGTTTAGGGATAGAAAGGCTTAGTCTTGGATGCGCTTCATGGTCTTCACTTCCAAATTTGTTCGTTGTGATGACCATGTTTCCTTGATCTCTATATGATGGAGTCCTTCATTTGTTGACTCCTTGCCCGTGTAGTACGGCTTTGGAAAGTTACCAATCGAGAGGATCTTTGGATCTTCTTCCTTTAGCTTTATAGGAACTTGCACCATTTAAAATCACTTGAGAAATCTTTCTCAAGTCTTCTTCCATATTCTTGACTCTAGCTTTTAAACCATCAAATTTGCCAAGAATCATTGGAGCAAAGGACTCGAAGAATTTATCCATTTTCTTCATTTCCTTTACATGGTTTTTCAATGTCTCTTGAAACACCATGGCAACTATGGTATCACTTCTAGTGAGATTTTCACCTTCAACTTCTTTTCCTTCAGTAGAGGGTACCTCGTCAAATAGTCTTCTTTTGTGGAAGGTTGCTCCCCCTCACTAGATAACTCATGCCTCATTTTGGTTTTCCTTTCTTCAGCAAGAATTTCCTCTTTTTCCTCTTCTTCTTCTTCATTTTCTTCCTCAACCTCCTCACTTTCTTGTTAATAGTCTCCCATACGGTAAGGCTTCGTTGGCTGGTTTTCTTGCACTAATCATATGCTTCAATGCCATGAATCCAAAGTTTAGTCTTCTATGCTCATGCAAGGCAAGCATAATCACCATATGCATAGTGGTAGTCATGTGATGCATAACCCTTCCTCTAGCATCAAAGGCTTTGATTTTCTTTTCCCTAATTGACCTAAACTGTCTACCATTTGTGAAAGCTTCTTCAAATCTTTCATTTGTGAACAATCCATGAATAAAGTAATGCTGTCCCAATGAGTAATACCTTGTCTCATTATCATCTACCCCACAAATTACGTTCACTAAGGCATTATTGAACTCAAAATCCACTTGATATACTCTAGAGGAATACAATTGAACTACATTATCCCCCTCATGTTCAATTCTCTCTTCTTTAAGATTTGCATAAAAATCATATATAATGGCAGTATAAAATTCTTCATCAACTACTATTAAATTGCTCTAATCACTATCATCAAATAGAGATAGAACATTACCCATATTGGATAATTTATTCAAGTTTACTTTATTTCGGGAATAATTTTTCTGTTCTTCTTGCTCCATTATATTTTTTTAGCATTATATAATCCAAAATTCATTTTTTTTATGCATGTCTAGCATAATTACAGTATACATATTATCAATAGAAGATTTGTGCCCAAAGGATGCTATAATCAAGGTAGTAAGCATGTGATGCAAAATTCTTTTACTAGCATCAAAAAGCTTTTATCTCTCTCTCCTTTCTAGTCTTGAGGCTTCTACCATTTATATAGGCATTCTCAATTCTTTCGTGTGAGTATAACTCACATATAAAAGAATGTCCCCCGGAAGAATAATGCATAAACCCAACATCCTCAACATCACAAATTCTATTGAGCAATGGATAATAAAAAAAAATCAACTTGTGATATTCTTGAAGAATACCACTGAAGAGCTTTATTATCAACTTGCTCAACCTCTTTCTTCCTTAATATTTGCTTAAACTTCATAAACTAAGGAAGGTAATAGCATTCATCAAACACAAGCAAACTAGTCCATCTCACATCATTTAAAAATGAGAGTATATTACCCATTTCGATAGTTTGATGACATCCACCTTGTGGCTTGGATTTGTCTTATGGTTCCTTTTTGTCCAATCATCAAATTCAGTAGCAGCCTCCACTGTGACAAATCTATCCAGCCATGACATGCTTTGAGGAACATGAACCTTCTTTGGTTCATTTGATCATTGGTCCTCCTTCTCACATCTTTTGCTTTCCCTTTCCTTTTCTCATGCTAGGCTTCTTTGTCCTCACCTGGAGCTACAACACTTGAATACACTCATTAGTTATTGAATTTTTAAATCCCTAAGCTTCTTCTAAGATTGGTCAAACCTTTCTTCGGCCAATGGCTTAGTAATGATATCATTAATTTGTTCATTTATGCAAGCATGCGTTAAACAAGTATTACCCTTAGTAGAATGATCTCTAATGAAATAAAGTTTGATCTCTATATGCTTTGTCCTAGTTTGTTGAATAGTATGATGGTCAAATTTATTGCATTAGCGTTATCACATAGCATAGTCACACATTTGAAATATAGACCATAATCACTTAGAGTATTAATAAGGTAATAAAGAATGTGTTTAACAGTAATCAAATGAGATTCTATAGGACAAGACGAAATCTAGCACACAACATAATATTGGCTCTACTTGATATCAAATATAGTTGACTACTCCTATGAAACCTTTTTATTCTCTTCAGGTATAGTTGATAAACTTATGGAAGTGCTTGTACCTTAACTTGATTCATAAAAGTGCCATCCTTGGTTTGCTTGATTTGTAGGCCAAGAAAGAAATTGATTTTTCCTGTCATGCTCATTGCGAATTTTGCATTAACTTGGAAAACACATTACAAAGTGAAGTATTAGAAGCACCAAAAAATTGTATCATACATTTGGACAAGTTATAGATAATTGTTACAAGAGGTTTTAATGAAAAGATTTATGTCAAGTTTTCTTAAAAAATAACTTTTGAAAGAGGAAAACTATTGAATATTTCATACCAAGCTCTAGTAACTTGTTTCAATCCATATAAAGCTTTGGATAATTTGAAAACATGGTTAAGAAACTTTTCATGATCAAAACCGGGTGGTTGTTCCACATAAATCTCTTCCTCAATAGAACCATTTAGAAAAGAACTTTTGACATTCATTTGAAATAACTCAAAACCTTTAAAGCAAGTAAAAGTCAAAAGAATTCTTATGGATTTAAGTCTAGTATTCGGAGCAAACGTTTTATCATAATCAATTTTCTTTTCTTGATTAAATCCTTGGGTGACAAATCTAGATTTATTTCTACACCTTCCCTGGATTCATTGAGTTTATTTCTAAAAACCATTTAGTTCCAATAATGGAATGATCATGAGATTTAGGAAATGAGAAATTTTTGTATCTTTCAAATTGATTTAATTCCTCTTGCATGGTAATAATCTAAAAATCATCACACAATACATGATGAATACTTTTAGGCTCATATGAGATAAAAGATCAAAGTTATTGATAAAGTACAGCCTTATTTTTACTCCTTGGAAGATATCACCAATGATTTGCTCCTTAGGGTGCCTTCTTGAATATCTTAGGTTCTTTGAGAGCTCTTGGTCACCACTAGGTTGGTCATCTTGATTTTGTTCAATCATTTCTTCCTCATTGGTATGATCCTCCAAAGTTGGTGCTTGAAGATGGGTTTGATAGTTATTCATAGATGTACCTGCATCATCTTCTTCTTTTCTTTCCAAGCAAATGTAAGATTCATCTAAACCAACATGAATGGTTTCCTCATCATATAAGGTTCTTTTCATTATAAAATCTATAGGCCTTTTATTAGAAGAATGGTTAAGAGATATACCTATATCTTCTATCAAATTTAAGTAAGTATCAAAAGTATTCAAGATAAGACATTTATAATCAAACACTTTAAAATATGCAACTTGAGAAGTTATATAAAAGAGAACTTCAAAAGAAGTTTTTCTTTAAAATGATCTTAAAAGAATTCTATATATCATAGCATGTGTTGTGTTTCGGCTCAAAACAAAATTTTTTGAGGAATTTTCACAAAGCATAGATCTAACAAATTTTTGCAAAGTTTAAATTTTCCTTTCAATAACACCATTTTGTTGTGGGGTTTTTGAAGTTGAAACAATTATATGAAATTCAATTTTCATCACAAATTTTGTAAAGACTTGGTTGTAAAATTCTCCCATTGTCACTTCTAATGGAAATCAATTTGCACTCAAGAGAGATTTGGACCCTTTTGAAAATTCTTACAAATTCATGAAAAGAACTTCATCTTTTTGAGCTAGAAAGATCACCCATGTAAATCTAGAGAAATTATCAACAATCATATATGAATACCTCTTAACATCAAGATTAGTGATCCTCATTGGTCCAAACAATCCATATAAACAAATTTTAAGAGATTTTGAAGTGAAAATCATTTTCTTAGGTTTGAAAGATTCTTTTGTTTGTTTTCCATATTGACAAGTATGTCAAAGACAATTTTCTCAAAACACATTTTTAGCAATCCTCCAACTAAATATTGAGAGGAAAGTTTGTTCAACAAATCCATGTTCACATGACCAAATCTTCTATGCCAAGAAAATCATTATCATAAGCAACAAGTTCATCAAGCTTATCAAGATAAAACACACACTGAAACATTTTGTGAGTAATTGATCAAAATCACAAAATATCATTTTGTCATACAAGTTCGGGCGACCGAACTTATGGACTACATTCAAGCTTCAAGTTCAAACATTTTGTAAAGTTTCATAAAGATGTTTTTGACCAAGCAAATGCATAGATATACAATTATATCTATTTTAATCATTTTATCTTGACATATAATCAATTTCAAAAACATATCAACCACGAATTCAATCTCATATCATCAATGTTACCTAATCAACTTCATAGACTTCATAGAAGCAATTGACAAGTCATGGTTCCCAAATTTTCAAATTTTAACAAAAGGGATTTGTAAGACCTAAGAGGGGGGGGGGTGAATTAGGTCTTTGGCTAATTATCGAAATCTTTTTTCCTTTTTCCAAATCCTTTGCCTTAATAAACGCTCTTCTTTAAATTCACAAACTTCAAGTTATATGTGATTTGATGATTAATACAAGATTATCAAACTATAAGACCACAACCAATTAATCAAGAACTAAGCATAAATAATAATCACAAGTATGTAACCAAGTAAAGCAATAAGAAAATGAACACACGATTTATAGTGGTTCGATCTCTCCAAGATCTACATCCACTACCTTGAGTCCACACTCAAGGATTTCAACCAATCCACTATATGCTCAAATTCAACAATTACACAAGAGGCTAACCACACTATGGTTTTACACTCACAACCTCTTCTAGAATTATACAAATAATACAAGGTTCACCAAACACAATGGTTTTATATCTAAAGACAACCTCAAGACTAATCTAATCCAAGGCTCACCCACACACGGGTTTTACACTACAACCTTGATTAATCTAGTCTATGGCTCACCCTTCCACAAAAGGGTTTTATGTCACAAGATAACCTTGCAAATGAGCTAGTAGAAAACACAATTAAGATAAGAAAAGAGAGTGTGTAAGATGTTACCACTTTATTGGTAGATGATTACACAATGTTTCACCTTCACACTTTGTTGCCTTTGAAATCTTGAATTTCAATCTTTGAGCACAAGGCAATTTGAGAGCTTTTCAATTCAATTTGATGTAAAACAAGTTGGATAATGTAAGATTTGTTAAGTTCAAAGTTCTACTAAAAAATCTGGAGTTTATGGCTTTTATAGAATTCAAAAATCAGTTTAAACAGTCATAAAACGGCTAGTAACGACTATTTTCAGAAAATACTGTTCATGTGAATAGTGGTACTGTGCATGCACTGTTCATGTGGATAGTGGTACTGTTCATGTACTATTCATGTACTATTCATGCACCGGTCACACAAATTCGGACGACCGAATTTTCCAGCTTCGTCCGAATCTTCGTCCGAATTTCTCTGGAAAAACAGTCGGCACTGTTCATGTGAACAGTAGTCACTGTTCATGCACTATTCACAAAATTCGGACGACCGAATTTTCCAGCTTCGTCCGAATTTCTCTGGAAGAATAGTAAGTTTTGTGCTCTCAATTGCAACTCATAGATTCCAAGACTTAAGAGTGTAGGGTTTACAATATTTACCTATTAACCACATGTCACCTACACTTCATGTCTTCAAAGCCTTCATTAATCTTGAACAAACTCTTCAATCTTTAATCACTTTGACATATTTGAGTTGTTCATGCATTGCTAGCTCCAAGGCAATGAGACTTCATACTTCTTAATCCAACAATCCTATCACACAAATGACATGCATATTAGTCCTCATCAATATTTGTCATTAATCAAAACTACATGATTTGCCCTTAGGGCTAACAGGATTCTTAACAGAAACTTCGCATGTTGGCATTTAACTTCTTATTCATTGTCACACAATTGACTAATGTTAAGCAAGTTATAGTTTAAAACAGCACTAAGCAACATTTGTTTAAAAAGAAGAGAGGAACCTTTACCAACATTGGTTACTCCAAGAATTTCTCCTTTCTTCTTGCCTCAAAAACAAATCCTTCTTTGGTTGCTTTGACCTTGATTATAAATGAGGTGTTTTCCGTTATTCTTTAAACCAACATCATCAATATACCACTTAGTGGTGCTTGAGTTTGAGTTGAAGTGTACCTGCAATAAAGGAGAGGAAGTATCCTTCGGTACCCATACTTTCTTGGGTCCGTGAGGGTTAGTAATAATTCTCTTAACTCTCCAAATGGTTTTTACACCATTCTCTACTTTTCTTTTAACATAACATTTGGTGACTTTATGTCCATGTTTTCCACAATAAGTACAACAAGTATGATACATGGAAGTAGAAGTAGCTCTAACAAAGAAGTTGTTGTATTTAGGCACATTGTTTACATAATTATAACCAAGACCATTTTTGACAAGAGGAGATCTTTGAGCTCCAAGAATTTTATCAAGATTGTCCCTTCCTTTTGTAAATTTTTCTATACATGGTGTAAGTTCATCAACCTTCTTTTTCAAAATCTCATGATCAACAAGCATTCTTTCAAGAGACAAAATCTTTTCACAAAGAATCTTATTTTCAAGGGACATCTTTTGTAAAGAGACATTTAAAACTTCTTTTTCAATATTCAAGCATTCAATAGAATCAAGAAACTTTTTATTTTCACAAAACAATTTTGAATTCTCATTCAATAGATCATTAATTTTGGTTTTCATTTCCTTATTCTTTTTCGAAGCCTTCTTTAATTCTCCATACATCTCAACAAGTAATTCACTAGGATCATCACTATCATCATCATAAGAAGTAGAGGTAGATGGAGTAGGTTGTACCTCATCTTCCATTGCCATGAAGCACACATTTGCTCTTTCTTCTTCATGAGTGTCTTGAAGTAGCTTCCACATTTCATGAGCGGAATCACATTCCATTACTATATTGTATTCATTGACTACCAATGCACAACAAAGAATGTTCATTGCTTGGTAGTTTAATGTCATCTTCCTTGAATCACTCTCATCATATTCCTCCATGGGCTTTGGTTCCCTTGTAACTCCATCGGCTTTCATTCTCAATGGCACATAGGGACCTTTCTCAATAATATTCCACAACTCATAGTTAATAACACAAATGTAAATCTCAATCCTAGACTTCCAAAAAATATAATTAGAACCATCAAACAATAGAGGTCTCGTTTGACTTTGGATAAAAAGTTTTCTTGCTTTAAATAGACATAGAAATGCTTTTTGTGTTCCAAAGTTCTAAAGATTTACCAAATACAACTTTCAAAATATTTATGTTTGAGAAGAGAATTTGGACTGGTATAAGACACATAAAGCTCTCGTTATCTCTCCTACTATTCTTAACACTAGTATTTAAGACTTAAAATAGAAAATCTAGTCATGAACCTTGCATTTGGGTGACTTGATCATGTTCATTTCCTCAAGATTTAATGTGAAATCACTTAACATATTTCATTAGATTAATTAAAAGTTTTTTGTTAGTCATCAAAAGTGAGAAGTTGTAACTAGAGTTTACAGAAGCATTATTTGTTGAGAACCAAATTTATGGTGGTTATGGATAACATGCCAATCACTTATTTTCCCAACTCAGAAAAAGTTGACCCCAAAGCAAGCTTGTTGACAAGAGTTCTTGGCATAGTTCGACTTTGATTGGGTGCATAGGCTGGGACGAGAGAACCTAGTTGCCGATACACTTAGTTGTAAAATATTGATGAATACTTTGCTGCCTTGTCCTTCCTTGAAATGGATTTTCAAGCCAAAGTGAAAACGAAGGCCCTAACGAAACAAGTTGCAAATGGTTTTGTGTAACAATATTGGTTGGAGACTAATCTTATGCAAGCTATGGGGAATCAAAATTATGTTCCAACTAGAACCTTGGGGCGTCATGTCCTGAATGAGACCACGATACCCAATCGGCTAGGCATTTGGGTGGGGAACAAATGAACGCCTTACTGTCTTGACCATTTTATTGGCCAAGAATGGTAGATGATGTGGAATTTTATGTCAAAACATGTCTTTGTGTGCTAACAAGACATGCTAGATAGAAAGAAAGAGGCAAGATTGTTGTAACCCTTACAGAACAATGGGAATCCGTTTCTATAGATTTCATTTCTGAATTACCCAAGGCTTACGGTAGGATTTCCATCTTCGTTGTTGTTGATCGATTTTTGAAGTATACTATTTTCATGGTTGCTCCATAAGCAAGAACTGCTGATGCAGCTACTAAGTTATTGTTTAGAAACATAGTAACCACTACAAGAAAATGCACTATTAGCGATGGATAATGGCCAAATCCATCACTAAACTCACTTAGCGACGAATAATGTCCAAATCCGTCACTAAACTCACTTAACCATAGCTAATTGTGACAGATTTACGTCGGGAAAAAATTTGGTCAAAGTTATAGTGCGAATTGCTTAGTGACGGATTAGCGATGAAAAAATTAAATCAAAATAAAAAAAAATTTAAAATCAGTTTGCTAATTCCTTACAAATTAGCAACGGATTAGCGATAGATTTATTTTATTCATATATTAATATTTTAGCAACGGATTAGTAATTAAAGATTGGTTTTCAATTTTCTAAATTTGATGGCCATTTTTCCTGTTGCTAATCTATTACTAATTAGTGACGAATAAATTTTTTTAAGTATTTATAATTTTTATTTCTTCCAACTTTTTCTCTCGCAAAGTGGTTGCTAATTTGCGATCGCTTAGCTACTGATTTTTTGCATTTTTAAATTTTTAAAATAATTTATGTTGCTAATATGTTGGTATTTTTTAAATTTTTTAAAAAGTCTTTCGTCTCTAGTCCATTGCTAATTTTTTAAAAATTTAAAAAATATATTTTAAATAATTATATATAGTTGCCGTATAAAAATTCGAATATTAAAACCTCTAAAAATATTGTATGTAAATTAGTAAGTAACAAAAGTGCTGCTCTTACAAATACAAATTGATAAATAAAATATTTGTAAAGCATCAAATATCAAATCAAAATCATATATATGCAAAATGAAATTCTAATATATCGATTAGCGTTCACATCAGATGCCACAGCTGGAGCTGAAAGAGGTGGCGATGGTGGATTTATGGGGCCCTGGGACAGAAGATGGTGATCAAGAGACTCAACTGTATAATGGTCATCAGTTTTATCATTACCCCCAAACGACAGAGGCAGATTTAGGGTCCGTGATAGAAATGACAAATAATTTGTGATACTCTTTACTTTTTTCTCAACTTCTTCTCAACTTTCTGCTACATCTTTTTCCCGTCATCCAACTTCTTCTGTAAATGTCTAACGTCATACAACAAGGATGTAGCTACTCCCACACAAGTAGAAGAAAGATCCAACCTCCATCTGACCTTCGATCTCTCTGAGCCCAATCCAAATACACAGTTCTTCTTGAAGCCTCATCTAGCCTAAAGGAATTGTGACATCTTGTCAAGTGGTCGATGAGAATTCACAGAACATTCAGAATCTGGCTGAGAATAACATTCTTTGATTCCCTAAACATTATGCTATAGAAATAAAAATTAAAAACTCCATATAAATATTAATAATTATAATAGTTATTTTATAACTATAAAAGATTGTTGATTCGTACCAAAGTTTGTTGTGATTTCTCATTGACATACTCACCCTGGTTTGGCCCTCTTTGAGAAGTGTGAAGTTTCTCAAACAAATCCACATAACAATAATCATTGCCTTTTTCTTTCCACTATAATTTCAATATAAAAAATACTAAATGTTATTTTTGTATAAAATATTTAAAAACTC
The DNA here is from genome assembly GCA_030512225.1 of Rauvolfia tetraphylla. Lineage (NCBI taxonomy): Eukaryota > Viridiplantae > Streptophyta > Magnoliopsida > Gentianales > Apocynaceae > Rauvolfia > Rauvolfia tetraphylla. Next base: position 535,465 of record JAJQKT010000011.1, on the reverse strand, counting down.
CTTTAAAAAGTGTAAAGTAATTAAGTTTAGCATCCTATTCTCATGCTTCATAGAAGATATAGACCTATCCGTGTGAGATGTGCCGCTAGCAGCAACTTTATTCCGCTTAGTAGTTGAAGAAATATGTTGAAACCCCTCAGTTTCCCACTCCTATAACATTTGCTCCCAATAATCTGGTGAAATCCAGTTTAGAGGTTTTTGGTTAGCTCGGGCCTTGCACAGCTGGTCGAAAAGTCGGTTACGACACTTCTTATTCCAAATCTTCCGTATCCGACTGCTATGCTCTGGGAGCCAACTAAAATTACTCTGCAAATCCATTAGATAAAAAAATCTGCCACATAGTTGCTATTAAATTTCTATTAAAACCAATGTTTCTAATGTAAAAAGAATGAAATATATATATTTTTGTACTTAGAATCTATAAGTCGAACCACATGTTTTGTACATCTACAAGAATATTTGCAAATCTGGTGTAAGGTGTAGTGTAGTGTCATTGAAATATCTGTGATATCTCTCTAACAGCCTCTATTGATGGGGAGAAACTAATTCAATAAAATGAACGTTCAATTAAACAGTTTCAATTGAAGAGAGTTGCGATTATGCATAGTATCATTACAAGTTGATATTCTAATACCTTTAGCCTTGTTAACCATTGTATGTTTTGACAAAGAGCCTTCTTAAAAACAACTTCAGTGCTGATCAAAAAACTTTAAGGGTGTAAAAATACCCTTCTCAAAGATAGTTTCAATGTGTACCAAATCAAAAAAATTCAAAAATAGATAGTACTTACCTGTCACCATCAAGCGCAATCAAAATACATGTCTCTAAGATCTCTGCTTTGGGCGCAGATGTAACGAATGGAAGGTGTCGATATAGGGCTCTATTGTTGTCGTAATGAGCCCATATAGGGCAACAGTAGCTAATTGCATAACCGCGAACCCAAACTTGGAGACGGAGTATGATCATCTGTAGTCTTAGACTGCTCTGGTGGTGTTCTTTCGATTTACCTTTTACATCTATTATAGTGTTAAACACACTATCAATGACATTTTTCTCGTTATGCATGATGTTAATGTTATGGCGAATCAGATTAGTTTTCCAATACAACAAATCCCAAAAGATGCTCCTTTTAGCCCAATTGTGGTGGATGCCTCTGCCCTCGTCCCTTCCAACTTCTACTGCAGTGTTGACTATATTTGGCAAATTGCACACTCTTTGCCACATCTCATCTCCAAAAGCTCGCCTCTTTGGCAAATTGCACACTCTTTGGTACATCTCATCTCCAGAAGCTCCCCTTATGGGTGCAGAGGTCTCACCGGTCATATCGGTTCTAAATGACTTTGTATCCTTCCTATATGGGTGATCCGAGGGCAAGAACCACAAGTGATAATTGAACCAAGATTATTTGGACCCATTCTACAGGTGAAACAATTTTGTTAGCTCTATACAATAAGGACATACTAATCTTTCTAGTGTACTCCATCCACTTAGCATGCCATAAGCAGCGAAGTCGTTAATAGTCCATAGAAGTTCTGCTCGCATTTGAAATTTTTTTTTCTTCAAAATGTCATATGTTCGGACTCCTACACCATAATTGATGTAATTTGTCTACAAATGTTATAGATAAATATTGATTTTATGTTTTGGATTCTTTATCCCTGGCACAATTACTGTGAGGAACATTACTAGATCTTTCATGCATATCCAAAGATGTTTTAAGGACTAACAGTAACGAGCCAACCAGAATATTGTTTTCCTGACATCATGAATGGTGAAAACCCATCGATGCACAGAGTAAGACAAACATTTTGAACCTCATATGTTCAGTAGTCTTTTTAGATGCAAAGAGTCTCAGGAGTCTTTGTGTCACTGGAAGGTAATACATCTTTTTCAAAAGAATAGCTTTATGTCGTTTATTCTTCCCGATCTTCTTCTTTGACATATATTAGACATGACCACAAAACTTGCAATCACTCCTATCTATATCATCCTTTCAATAAAGCATACAACTATTCGAACAAACATCCATCTTCTAAACTGGCAAACCAAATCCGAGGACCATCTTCTTTGTTTCATATAGGTCATCTGGAAACCTATTATTGCTTGGCAAAACCTCCTTTATCAGTTGCATCATCTGATTAAATCACTTCTGGCTTAATATTTAACAATCGAGAAACAACCTATAATAATGAGTGGTTTGTACAACCCTCCAATATAGGAGTGTCAGCAGCTTCCAACATATCATAAAATCTCTTAGCTTCAACATTAGGTGGTTCCTCAACATCAACAGATGATGGAGGGTTAATTGGAAAGTCTCCAGCAATTGAATCAATAACCATTTGTTGCAATTGATTAACTGCGGCTGCACCGGAGTGAGACCTTCGTCATGACTCTTCCAACAATAATAATCATAGCCAAATCTATACAAGTGCATCTCCATCTCATCGGGAATTAGGAAAGCTCTATTTCAACCAATTCACTATATGCTCAATTTAGGCAATTACACAAGAGGCTCACCCTTCAATGGGTTTTACGACAAATAACCTCTTTTTCAATCCTACAAACAAGGTTCACCCTTCCCAAAGGGTTTTATATCAAAAGACAACCTAAAGACCAATCTAATCCAAGGCTCACCCACACATGAGTTTTACACAACAACCTTGATTAATCTAGTCTATGGCTCACCCTTATCAAAGGAATTTAACGTCACAAGATAACCTTGTAATGAGCTAGAGAAAAAAACAATTTAATAAAGAGAAAAGAGTGTGTAGATGTTACCACTTGTTGGTAGATGTTTACACAATATTTGCACCTTCACACTTTGATGACTTTGGATTGATCAATTGAATGCACAAGACATAAGAGAGCTTAAGAAATGTTTACTAAATGCTTTTGAATGCTTGGAGTTTTCAAGAGTTCAAAACTTACAAAAGATTACACGTCTATAGCTTTTATAGAATTTGAAAATCAGTTATAACGGCTGTAAAACGGCTAGTTAACGGCTATTTTCAGGAAATTCGGACGACCGAATTCTTTCTGCTGCGTCCGAATCTTCATCCGAATTTCTCTGGAAAAACAGTGACCATGCTGAAGGCCAAAATTCGGACGACCGAATTTTTCTTCATGCCTCCAAATCTTCTTCCGAATTTCTCTGGAAGAACAGTAGCAAACTTTTGCTACAAAATTTGGACGACCGAATTTCTTGGAATCATATTCAAACTTTGTAAAATCATTTGAGATTTAACTTCCAAAGGTTTGAAAAACATTTGGAATATATAGAAAACTTATTTAGACATATATAAGTTTGAAAACCAAAATCAAATTCCTTTGATCATATAAAGTTTACTTAAAAGCTTTTAGGACACAAAACCACATTCATTAAGAAATTTATTTAAATCCTTTTAAGATTAAGAAACCTATTTTATGTTCTCTTATGCATTCAATAGACTCCAAGACATACAAGTGTAGAGTTTACATAGATATTTACCTATTATCATATCTGCTCTACACTTCAAGTCTTCAATGACTTGAGTTCATCTTTGAATAACCTTCAAAAGACTTCATAGTTTATTGAGGTTGTTCTTGCACTTTGGCTTGAAGGCAATGAGACTCCAAACTTCTTAGTTTACAAATCCTATCACACAATAAAAACATATTCGTTCTCATCAATATTTGTCATTAATCAAAACTACATGATTTGCCCTTAGGGCTAACAGACACAACAAAATTTCAAGCCTCAATTGTAGCAAATAGAAATCCACAAATTACCGTATTCTGTCAAATTTAGATAGAACAACACATTTCAATAGTACGTTCTATAGAATAATGCATTACTAAAATGTGTTCTGAGTTGACAACGTGTAATCGTAACGCATTAAACTAGTAAAACCAAAAATAAACCATAATGTGTTCATTAAGTATATTGAGAAAATTGGCTTGTCAAGAACGTATTCTAGTAAACAAATTGGGTTCATCCGGTTGCTAATCCCTCCCAATTTCGTCGCTAATCCCTCACAATTTGACGAAGGATTGCTACGAATAGTTAAAAATATATTTTAGTTTTACAAATAAGATTTTCATTGCTAATCCCTCGTTGATTGGCAAGGGACTAGCAACAGATTTGCGACGAAATGTTTAAATATGTTTTATTCAAGTTAACCAAGGATTCCACAACTAATACTTCCCTAAACCTTGCTAGGGATTAGCGAGGATAATCTAGGGGTATTTGTTAATAATTTATAAAATTAAACCAATGTTAATTAAACCAAGTAATATAAATATCTACTCCAAATAATGTATGTTACTATTTACTAATATAGTAATTAATGCAAAGAACAGTGAATGCTATAAAAATTTTAACATGTTACATTACACTAATATATCCTATATGCATTACAACAAATTTTGTCTAGACATATGAATGATATATGCTTTACAAACATGTTAAATTTATGAACTATAGATGTACAAGATCAAAAATACAATCTAAATTCATCATAATGGCTATTTATGATACAAAAATATAATATAGTAAAAAATTACTGATTATTCACAGATCTACATCACCCATAGAATATGGAACAAAAATTAATACAAGAAATATTGACATTTTGAAATTCTGTCACAAATCTACAGCTAATTAGCTACAGATTAGCAACAGATGTGTACTTACAGGCCAAAAACGAAGCAGGAAATTAATCCCTTGTTAATCTCTCGCTAATCCACTACTAATTAGCAAGGATAAGCAATGGAACGCAAATTGCAATTATCCAAACCCCTATTCTATTGCTAATCTCTCGCTAATTGTCAAGGAAATAGGGATGGATTATGGAATTGGAATACCAATATTTTTACAATTATACAAACCCCATTCCGTTGCTAATCCCTAGCTAGCTAGGGATTAGCGACGGATATAAGATTTGGAATACCAATCTTTTCGCAATTTTTCAAACCCCATTCCTTCAATAATCCCTAGCTAATTAGCTAGGGATTGATGATTGATATAGGAATTGGAATAACAGCTAGGGATTGATGATTGATATCGGAATTGGAATAACAACTTTTTTCAATTATCTAAACACCTATTCTGTCACTAATCCCTCGCCAATTAGAAAGGGGTTAGCGATGGAGTAAGGAATTGGAATGCCACATTTTTGCACTTATCCAAACAACCATTCCATCGCTAATCATTTGCTAATTAGAGAGAGATTAGCAACGAAAAATTAAAGAAATAAAATTTTTAAATTTTAAAATTAACTTTTTATCGTTAATTGCTTGCTAATTAGCTTGGGATTAGTGACGAAAAAAATAAAAATAATAATTTTTATTTAAAATTGGTTGTTTGTAGCTAATCCCTTGCTAATTTGTGAGGGATTAGCAACAGAATATATTTCATAAATGAAAAAAATAGCTTTTTAATTTAAAATTAGATGTCAGTCACTAGTCCCTCGTAAATTTTTGAGGGATTAGCGATCGAAGAGAATAAGTTTTTTTAATTCAATAATTATCTATCCATCGCTAATTCCTCACTAATTAGTGAGGGATTAGGTACAGAGAGGGAATTTTGGTCAACTTTTGCCATCGGTAAGTTTCCCTCACTAAATAGTCACAAAGTTGGCAATGGAATTTGGTCGTCGCTAATTGATGGATATAGTTAGTGACTGTGACAATAGATTCACTAGTTGTTTTTGGACAACGTTGTTTGGGTTTCCTTGAAAGGAATTGAAGTTTTCTACTACAACAAATCCTCAAACGGATGGATAGACAAACAACACCTCGTATGTAGCAGTAATATTATGCAGACTTACCTAATAAATGATTGCAACTCGTAGTTGCCTTAAGTTCCTCTGATGTTAGATATCTAGTACAAATTTGCCTAATTCCCCTTCCTGAAATATTGAATGTTGACAAACTAGGGCCATGCAAGTTTTGCTCGCTAACACCTTCATCATTTTGAACAACGGTTATATATCTTATCTATACGTGAGGCTCAAAATAATAGGAGAAAAATGTCAATACTTCTTCCATTAAGAAAACATTGCAAATAGATCCTTCAACCCTTGCCTTATTCTTAACCTTATTTTTCAAGCGATACAAAAACCTGAAATATTAGTAATAAAGTTGTATACAACATATCATTCGTCCATTTTAGCAAATGAGAACAATACATCGTCAAACAAATATTTACCTCTCGAATGGGTGCATCTATCGTTACTGAACCGGGTCAGCAACCTTGGCTTCATAAGGCAAGTGGATCATAAGGTGCTCTATCACGTCACAGAACCCCGGCAGAAAAACCTTTTCTAACTTACAAACCAGAATTACAATGGTTTTCTCCTATTCTCTCAGACGAGATACCGATAGTTTAGGAGAACACAAGTCACGATAGAAAATCCTTAACTCCGTTACAATGTTCCATGTTGGTATCGAAAGAAATTCTCTGAAATAAATTAATCTCTCCATAAACACATGACAGTCATGAGATTTCATTCCTGACATTTTTAGCTATTTCATATCAACATATCTTCCCAAATTAGAAGCATATTGATAAGATTATAATTTAATCATTATTTAGAATAAACTTCTCACTTATTTAAGGGCTAATTGATATAAATCTTATGACTTTGACTTGTTTTGGTGAATTAAATATTTATGTACTTAGTATGAATTAATTAAGATTATTTTATTTATAAAGTATACTTTAATTTACTAATTTTACTAATTATTGATGTAGGGGCAAAATGAAAATGTCAAGAGAAGAAAATAGGAAAGAAGAATTGAATAGAAAAGGAAATAAAAATTCATTATGCCATTTCAAAATTGATAAGGATTCAATTTAAAGAAAAAAAATGAAGATTCTAAATTTGACTTTCATTTAGAATATGATTGGGAATCCAAATTGGATTTAAATTCCTATTACACCAAAAGTAAGAAGAATTCGGCAGCCAAGGAGAAGGCAAAATGAGGGCAGCCAAAGCAAGGAATTTGGGGCAGCTTAAGGGAAAAGAAATCGGGCAACCAAGAGGAGATTTTTTGGGCAACAAAAGAAACAAATTTCGGGTAGCAATTGGAAGCATCGGGCAGCAAAAAGGAAGCAAATTTAGGGCGGCCAAAGAGGAGATTTGGAGGGCAGCCGAGAAAGCAAAAATAGGGCAGCAAAGGGAGAGAGATTCGGGTAGAAATTGGAGAGATTTTCGGGCAGCCAATGTGATAAATGAGGGCAGCCAAATTGGAGAGAAAATCGGGCAGCCAAGGGCAAAAGAAATTGGGAAGGAAGAAGACAAAATGGTGGAGAAGCAATTTGGACAAAGGACTGACCGAGGCAATGGAGCAAAAACAGTGGCGACAAGCTTGAGACAGAGGGGATTCGTCTTCTTCTCTTTTCTTATTTTGTTTATTCTTTTATTTTTTATATTAATTAAATTTATAACTTTGAATATTCGGATCATGAATAGTTAAATCTTTTATGACTAAGACCTTCGATGAACGCTGAAACGCTTATGAATTTAATTTATTTCAATTAAATATTGTTTCTTTAATCTCGATTTTGGTTAATTGTTATTATTGTTTTTAATGCTTGTAAGTTTCTAGCCAATTCTTGCATGCCTTTACATTTATTCTAGTGGCTGAGAAGTGCTAGTTTAAATTGGATCATGGTAATAACAACACATCGTAAAACTGACTAGAGATAGATTCGGTTTCTTTGTGTGGTTTCTAGCGAGTAGGAAACAAAAGTTAGGAAATTCCATAGAGGTGTTTGCGGCTTTGATAATTAAAATCATGTAAAGATACGATTGGTTTATTAATTAAAGTTAGGAGCTTTTCACCAAGAGATTGGGTCTAGCTTATAATTGGGAATTCTACTATTAACCAAGTCGAGAATTAGTTTGAAGAAATAAACTATTTGTCATAAGAGGAGTAAGTTGGATTTGGAGTGTCTTAGTCTATTCATTGCCATTGATTTTTAATTAATATAATTATTAATTTTTGTGTTTATAATTATTGTTAATTATTTTTATTGGTAATTAAATTTTAGATAATATCACATTTATTTTGGTTTAAGTTCGGTTATAAGTAAAAGAATTTTGCAGTTAGGTAGCAATCCTCGTTGGGACAACTTGTACTCACTACTTTATTACTTGTTCGATATTTGTGCACTTGCAAGTTTTTGGCGTCGTTGCCGGGGATTGTTTTTATCTAGTGTAGAATTTAATTACTAGGCCTAAGTTTAAACTTTTTAAAAAAAAATCAAAATTTTTTTTTGATATTTTAAATTTTTTATTCTATTTTGTTTGTTATTGTTATTATTATTATTATTATTTTTTGTACATGAATACTCGCAGTTCCTCAAATAAGAAACCTTTGATATATATTTCTGATATTGAAAAGTTTGCTCGTCATAATAGGAGTGAATTTTATAAGAGGAAATACGAGGAAATCGTCACATCAATCGAATCTTCAAATTCAGAGGATAGTTTCAAATTCGACTATATCAGTGAACCAATGGAGAATAATCAGCCAAGAGGTATGACTTTAAAAGACTATACAAAGCCAAAGATGGAGGGTCCCTCTCCAGCCATCAACTGTCAAGGGGTCACTGCTGCAACTTTCAAGATTGAGGCAGCATTCATTCAAATGGTTCTCAATACTCCATTTTTCGGATTGTCACATGAAGATCCGCAAGCGCACATATCATATTTTTTGGCAATTTGCGATATTTTTCAAATTGGTGGAGTGCATGAAGATGCAAAAAGGCTCAGGCTTTTCGCTTTCTCTTTAAGGGATAAAGCTAGATCATGGCTAAACTCTCTTCCTACAAATTCTATTTCTAATTGAGACCAATTGCAGGAAGCATTTTTAAATAAATACTTTCCTCCAATTAAGACTATTCAAATGAGATCTAATATTTACAATTTTTTGCAGGGTCCTACTGAGTCTTTACATGATGCATGTGAGAGGTTCAAAGAATATCTTAGGTTATGCCCTCATCATGGAATGGCAATAGGAATGCAAGCACAAACATTTTATAATGGCTGCAGAGAAGATGTTAGATCATCATTAGATGCAGCTAGTGGTGGAGCATTTATGTCAAAAGAAGAGCAAGCTGTATGGAATTTATTGGACGAGATGGCCTAGAATAGCTCTCAATGGTCTAACCCAAGAGCTATTCCCCCAAAGAAGGCTGCTGGAGTGGCAGATATGGACCCTAATGCAGGAATCATGGCTCAACTTGATGCAATAAATAAGAGATTGAGTTCGTTAAATGTTGCAGCCACAAACCATCACTGCGAAATTTGTGGAGGAAATCATCTCACAAACCAATGTTTGCAAGGTAATATGGTGAATTCTTATTATAATACTAATGAAGTTAATTTTGTTGAACAAAATAATAGGAATAATGATCCATATTCATCCACTTATAATCCGAGATAGAGGAACCACCAAAATTTTGGATAGAGGCAAAATAGTCAAGTTCAAACACCACCTCCACCCGATCTCCAACAAGAAAAGGTAAGTCTCCTTGAGAATACTCTTACAAAGTTCATTGAAGTTGCCACTAACAAATTTGTGAGTATTGAGAATGAGAATCAACAACTCAAGAAATCCTTCAAAGCAATATAAGTTGACCAACAAAATATAAAGGCTTCTATGAAGAACTTAGAAGTACAAGTGGGTCAATTAGCAGCTGCAATACTCCATAGACCTCAAGGAGCACTTCCAAGTGACACGAAGCGAAATCCTAGGGAGTTGAAGGCTATTACGGTAATCGATAAAGATGATTTCAAGAATTCTAAAGCTCCCAAAATATAATAAAGGTGAGGAAGAATATAATAATGACAATGTTGATTTTAGTTCTCTTCCTTTCCCCCAAGCTGTTAAGCATCATTACATTGATTCTCAATTCAAAAAGTTTCTTGAAATATTCAAGAAACTTCAAATTAACCTTCCTTTTGTGGATGCCTTAGCACAGATGCCTCGATATGCAAAATATTTGAAAGATGTTTTGGCTAGCAAAAAGAAACTCAAAGACTTTCAACAGATTTACTTAAACGAGGAATGCTCTGCAATACTTCAAAGAAAATTACCGCCTAAGCTACAAGATCCAGGGAGTTTTCATATTCCTTGCTCTATTGGTGATTTTTATTTTAAAAATGTATTGTGTGATTTAGGTGCTAGTATCAACCTTATGCCTTTATCCATTTGTAAAAAATTGGGGTTGAAAGAAATTAAGGACACTACTATTTGTCTTCAAATGGCTGATAGATCAATAAAATATCCTAGGGGAATAGTAGAAAATGTTCTTGTTAAGGTTGATAAATTATATTTTCCAGTGGATTTTGTGATTTTAGATATGAATGATGATTTTGATCTACCTTTGATTTTAGGAAGGCCTTTTTTGAATACTTCTAGAACCTTAATTGATGTGGAAAAAGGTCAAATAACATTGAGGGTTGGGGATGAATGTATACAATTAAATGTTTTTGAATCATTGAGTAATTCCTCCAAGGGAGAATCTATATGTGCTATAAATATTCTTGATGCTGTAGTGGATGATTCTTCTAAACTTTTTGCAGAAAAATTGAATTCAAAATGGAACAAACCATTCAAGGAAGAAAGAGAGCTTCCAAAAGAGGACATTGAGGATAATGTGAAAAAAAGGAAGTTTTTCTTAAAGTGGCACAAAGTCAAAAATAGTTTGATAAGAAGAAGCATATCCATCAGGAAGTCGAAGATCCTTCACCTAGTCAAGAACAAGTCTCTTTTGTTCCGATGTCAGTGGATATTTAGCCTTTGGAATGGAAATTTTCCTTTCTCTAACACTAATAACATGTAACTCAAGTCTGTCGCAATATACCTCAACATCATGGCGAGCTTCTACGTTGTCTTTCGATTTATCTTTCACATTATCAAAGACATTTTCTCATTATGCATCACGTCTATGTTATGGCGAATCAGATTAGTTTTCCAACAAATCCCAAAAAATGCTCATTTTAGCCCAATTGTGGTAGATGCCTTTTCCCGCGTTCCGCCCAACTTTTGTTGCAGTGTCCACTATCTTTGGCAAATTCCACACTCTTTGCCACATGTCATCTCCAGAAGCTCACCTTATGGGTATAGGGGTCTCACGGCCCCTATCTTTTCTGAATGACTTTGTATCATTCATGTATGGGTGCTCTCAGGGCAAGAATCACCGGTGACGATCGAACCAAGATTTTTTCGAGCCATTCTACAGCTAAAACGATTTTGTTAGCTCCATACAATAAGGACATGCTAATCTTCCTGTTGTACTCCATCCACTTAGCATGCCATAAGCAGGAAAGTCATTAATAGTCCACATAAGTGTTATACGCATTTGAAAATTATTTTCCTTTGAAATGTCATATGTCAGGACACCACTACACCATAATTGTAATAATTCATCTACAAAGGTTGTAGATAAACATTGATTTTATGTTTTGGGTTCTTTGGCCTTGAGACAATTAGTGTGAGAAACATTACTGGATCTTTCATGCACATCCAAGGAGGCAAGTTGTAAGGAGTAACAATAACAGGCCAACTAGAATACTACTTTCCTGACATCCCGAAAGGAGAAAACCCATAGGTTCATAGAGCAAGACAAACATTTCAAACTTTCTTGGCAAATTCCTGATAGGTCTTATCGAAGTGGTACCAATCTTACAATCTGTCGAATGGCTCATAACTCCTGGCTCTAACTGACTCTCTGCATGCCACCTCATATGTTTGGCAGTTGTTTTAGATACAAATAGTCTCTGGAGTCTTTGTAGCAAAGGAAGGTAACACATCTTTTTGAAAGGAACATCCTTATGTTGTTTATTCTTTCCGATCTTCTTCTTCGACGTATATGGGGCATGGCCACAAAACTTGCAATCTTTTCTATCTATATCATCTTTCCAGTAAAGCATACAACTATTTGGACAAACATTTATCTTCTGAACAGGCAAACCAAGTCCGGAGACCATCTTCTTTGTTTGATAAAAGTCATCTTGAAGCTTATTATTGCTTGGCAAGACCTCCTTCATCAGTTGCATAACCTAATTAAAGTACAGCTCTGAAATATTATTCTCTGATTTAATATTTAGCAATCAAGAAACAACTGATAACAACAAGTGCTTTGTGCATCCCTCCCATATAGGAGTGTCTGCTGCTTCCAACATATCATAAAATCTCTTAGCTTCTACATTAAGTGGTTCCTAAAAATCAACAGATGACGGAGGGTGTGTTGGAAAGTCTCCACCAAATGCATCAATGACCATCTGCTGCTGGGCAAGCCGAGGTATCAATTACTGTGGATGCACTCTGCCCTGGATTCAGATCCTCGCCATGACTTGCCCAGTAATAGTAATCAGAGACAAAGCCAAACCTATACAAGTGCATCTCCACCTCATCGGGGAATAGGTGAGCTCTACTCTTACATTTTACACATGGACATCTTAGCCACGACGTCCAATCTTTGGACAAACAATAGGAAATAAAACCTTTTACCCTTTGCTTATATTCTATTGTAATCCCTTTTGAACCCTTGCACGTGTCTCCTATACATCCAACTACGATCATCTATCTATATTAAGCAGCATTGTCTTAATAAATTTTAAAATTTTCTACAACATTATCCTAAAGTTCTCAATTAAGACATCCTTAAGTAAAATTTGACAGAGACTCTCCTAAAAAATAGACTTTTCTAGGCGCAAAGGCCACTCCAAATTCAACTCATAAGATAACCCAAAAAAATATAACATCACATATCTTTTCTACAATAGAGAAATATGCATAGTATCTGTGCATCCACAAAGCAATTCTTGCAAAAATATATCTCCACTATGCCTAACAAGAAGGTATGGAGACTGTAGGTTGCTGCATGAAATGGTGAAGGGATTTTGTTAGTTCAGAACATTTTTGGGTGTTGCAACTATGCTTTTGCCTTTGTCCGATCAAGGGGATTTAATATCATTTGATTATAAATATTTAAAGAAGGTTATGGGTATTCCTTAGGGTGAACTATGCGACTTGAAATACATTAAATTTAAATAATAATAGAACTGCGTGAAGAGAATTAGACATTGACTTGTCATGCAATAATGAAAAGTGGCATGACGGCTTTTAGTTTAATTTGTTGCTAATCTCTAGTTAATTAGCGAATGGATAATTAAAAAGCTTTTTCCATTAAAATTAATTATTTCATCGCTAATTTCTTGCTAATTAGCTAGGGATTAGCAACGTAATAGGTATATGATAATTGCAATGTCTATTGGTATTAAAAATTTAATTATTCGGTCATTAATCCCTCACGAATTAGCTAGGGATTAGTGATGGAAGGAGGTAGGAAACATAAAAAAGTTGAAATTGAGTCGCTGATCCCTCACTAATTAGAGAGGAATTAGCAATGGAATAGCAATTTGAAAATTGCAAACTTATTTCCATTAAAATTAATTGTTCCGTCGCTAATCCCTTTGCTAATTAGCTAGGGATTAGCAACTTATTAGGGATTGGATAATTGCAAGACTATTTTTATTATAATTTAATTATTCCGTTGCTAATTAGCTAGGGATTAGCGACGGAATATGTATTGGATAACTGAAACTTCTATTGCTATTAAAATTTCATTATTTGGCAACTAATCCCTCGTCAATTAGCTATAGATTAGCGATTGTAGGAGATAGGAAATATAAAAGAATTCAAATTGCGTCACTAACCCCTTGCTAATTAGCTAGGGATTAGCAACGGAAAAGGGAATGGATTATTACAAAGCTGTTTCCATTCAAATTAATTATTTCACCGCTAATTCCTCCCTATTTAGCTAGGGATTAGCAACGGAATAGGGAAAGGATAAATGCAAATCTATTTCTATTAAAATTTAATTATTTCATCACCAATCCCTCGCTAACTAGCTGGGGATTAGCAACGGAATAGGTATTGGATAATTGCAACTTTGATTGGTATTAAAATTTAATTATTCGGTCGTTAATCCCTCGCTAATTAGCTAGGAATTAGAAATGGAAGGAGAAGAAAACATAAAACGTTTTTTCTTGAAATTGCATCGCTAATCTCCCGCTAATTAGTTAGGGATTAGCAACGGAATAGGGATTGGATATTTACAAAACTATTTCTATTAAAATTTAATTTTTTCATCGTTAATTCTACACTAATTAGCTAGGGATTAGCAATGGAATAGGGATATGATAATTGCAACATCTATTGCTATTAAACTTTAATTATTCGGTCGCTAATCCCTCGTTAATTAGCTATGGATTAGTGATGGAAGTAGATAAGAAATAAAAGAAATTTACAATTTCGTCGCTAATCCATCGCTAAATAGCTATGGATTAGCAACCGAGTAGAAATTGGATAATTGCATAACTATTTCTATTAAAATTGAAGTATTCCGTCACTAATTCCTTGCTAATTAGTTAGGGATTAACAACGGAAATATTTAGAAATAAAAAAATTTATTTGTAATAATAAATTTAGCTATCCCTCCCCAATTTGCGAGGGATTGGCGATTGCATAAATTTAGGAATTAAAAAATTTATTTTTAAAATTAAAATTATTCTTTGATGGGAAAAAACTCTAATTAGTATCTACTTTATGAAATTCCCTTAGCTTATGCTATACAGTGAATATGTAAGACCATTCGTCCAAGAGAGCATATGATAAACATATAAGTGAATAATTATAACTAAATATATGTATACTTTTATAATTTCCACTATATATAATACCTATTTGATTTAGACCTATAAAATATTCTGTCATGCCTACCTTTAACAGTGTTATTCAAAGGACTCAATGGTAACTTTTCTAGTCTACGCTCAATCAATATTTTATATGATTTTGTGTTCGGGCTTTGGTTTTCTCCGTCAAGGAAGTCTAGTTTAAATACTCAGTATTTGAGCCAACACGCATTGCACTGGGGCATCCTTTCTGTGGTCAGAATTAGAAGATTTCTTTAATGGCTTGCGTCCTTTATGCCACCGGACAAATTCATCTTCTGCACATTCTTTAATATAATCACAATGTTTGTCCCACTGACTTGCTGGTGCCTGCCTGGAGAAAATTAAAGTAATTACTTTAATTTCTGAAAACAATACGTGCGTACAAAGTGTTAATAGTTTGATTTGAAGAAAATTTAATTTTATTTAAAAATTAATTTTTATATTATTTTTAAAATTAAATTAAATTTAATTTACTTTTAAAATAATTATTTAAAATTAAAATATTTTTGTTTTTTAAAAAATAAAATAAATAAAATTTTAAATTTTAAATTTTAAAATAACATTAATTATACTCTAATTTAGTTTAAGTTATAAATCTTAAAATAGTATTTAAAAATGTACAAAATGAAGTACATTGAATTTTTAAAATAATCTTAATTTAGTTTGAGTTATTAGCTTAAAATAGTGTTTGTCAAAATATATAAATTTAGTATTTTATATTTTAAAATAATATTAATTAAGATGTAATTTAACTAGAGTTATTAATCTTTAATTATAGTTAATAATTAGTTTGCAGAAAATTTAATTTTTTAATTTTTTTTAATTTGACTTTGTCCAAATTGAAAAATGAACCAAATTGTAATTTAAAGATAAAAAATTACCTTTTTAAATTAAAATTAATAAAATCAAACTGAAAATCAAATTAAAATTTGATTGGATTCTATTCTTAAATATTTTTCAAATAATAATGCATACCCCAAAACTGCATTTGTATAGTCTGATTTCTCCTCTTTGTATAGCCTGACATACATTGTTGGAACCCTATGATTACGGACAGAGGCCCAATAACCTCTGATGGGTCTAGACTCACAGAGCCCAATCCTAAGAAGGAGATAGTTTACATGTCCATAGGGATTGCGTTGAGGGGGAAATATTGAGTGCAATGCCACGCAGAAGAAAACTACTGTTTGATCCAAATGGACATCCGATAAAATTTGAATAGGATTCTGGAGTTATAAAAGGTGAGGTACATGGAAGGATGAACTCCTTGCCTCTAAATCTTATCAGGAAAACATGAATGATTTCATGAAGACTTCAAGTCCTTGAGAATTTTTGTTCCTAAGAGTTTCAAATTATTGTTTCCTTTTTGCCTTGAAATCCTGAGTGATTAAATCCAAATTCCTCATAAATTTAATTATATTTTTAATACTATTGTATTTTCATTAGTTTTCCTCATTTTAGCCATGAAATTTATATTACACTTTTCTTTTTTAAATTCTCGCCTCTCCTGCACGATATCCCGAAACTCACGTTGTGCTCATTGACGTTATCATTCTTACTTTTTCGAAAGAAATAGGCGGCATGCTTAGTTAAAAAATTGATTGTACACTGAATTCTTTATCAAAGTTATTTTGCTGAAACCTTTTTTGTTCATGCTAATCCTAAGGGCAAATCATATAGTTATAATTAGTTTTGATTAATGACAAACATTGATGAGGACTAATATGCTTGTATGTTGTGTGATAGGATTTGTGGATTAAGAAGTTTGAAGTCTCATTGCCTTGAAGCTAAAATGCAAGAACAACTCCAATATGTCAAAGTAATTGAAGATTGAAGAGTTTGTTCAAGATGTTAGAAGGCTTTGAAGACATGAAGTGTAGGTTGCATGTGTTTAATAGGTAAACTTTGTAAACGCTACACTCTTAAGCCTTGGAATCTATGATTTGCAATTGAGAGCATAAAACTTGATTTAAATGGTTTCAATGGTTTTGAACTTATCTAAATTATCAAGTTTTCATAAATGGTTTTTGCACTTAAAAGGTCTTTAATGACTTATCTTTGAAGCTAGAATGTTTTCTAACTTGTTTGAATTTATTTGAACATGTTTTGACAAAGTTTGAAAAATTCGGATGCAAGATTCAGACGCAGGATGAAAAATTCGGTCGTCCGAATTTTCTTGCACAATGAACAGTACCACTATTCTTGTGAACAGTACTACTATTCATATGAGCAGTACTGACTGTTCTTCTAGAGAAATTCGGAAGAAGATTCAGACGCAGGTGGAAAAATTCGGTCGTTCGAATTTTCCCTCGCATTGTGAACAGTACGTCCGAAAATTTTAGACCAAAACTTCGGTCGTCCAAATTTTCTGAAACTAACCGTTACTAGCCGTTTTATGGCCGTTTTAACTGATTTTTAAATTTTATAAAGGCTAGAAACTCTAGATTTTTGAAAGAACTTTTGCACAAAAGAATTCCTTGAAGCTCTAACTTATTTTACATCAAAATTATATCAAAAGCTCTCAAATTGCCTTGTGCTCATAGATTGAAATTCAAGATTCCAAAGGCAAGAAGTGAAGTGGTGCTAGCAATTGTATTAATCCACCAAGAAGTGTTGGTAACATTCAAATTCTCTCTTTACATTTTTGTTGTGATTGATACAAGGTTGTCAAGAGACTTAAAACCCTTGTAGAGGGTGAGCCATAGACTAGATTAATCAAGGTTGTTGTGTAAAACCCATTGGTGAGGGTGAGCCTTGGATTAGATTGGTCTAGGTTGTCTAGTGACATAAAACTCTTAGTGATAAGAGTGAACCTTGTTTATTATATTGAAAAGAGGTTGTTGTGGTAAAACCCATTGAAGGGTGAGCCTCTTGTGTGATTTCTTGGATTAAGCATATAGTGAATTGATTGAAATCCTTGAGTGTGGACTCAAGGTAGTGGATGTAGATCTTGGAGAGATCGAACCACTATAAATCATGTGTTCATTTCTTTATAGCTTTACTTGTTTTACATACTTGTGTTATTATTATTGTTTATAGTTGTTGATTGATTGGTTGTGGTCTTATAGTTTAATAATCTTGTCTTAACCATCAAATCACATATAAACTTGAAGTTTGTGAATTTAAAGAAGAGCTTTTATTAAGGCAAAGGATTTGCAAAAAGGGAAAAGATTTTCAATAATTAGCCAACGACCAAATTCACCCCCCCTCTTAGGTCTTTTAGTTCATATTTGTGTTCTCTACTTAGTTACCGTGCTCACATCTACACACCCGAATTTTATTGCAGAAGATAATTAAGAATTTTTATTTCTTATAAAATGAAAAAAAATGTCAGCTCAACTCTAAACTTTTAGATTTCTTTCCAGACAACATTTATAAGAGGAAGAACTAAAAGCAAATTGGAACCTAGGTTACCAGCAAACCTTAGGTGACATTGCCTTTATGTTTTTGTCAAATATTTAGTGAATATATTTTTCATATAATGTGCATTTCTGCACGCATAAAGTGGAGATGGAAAATATAATTTTTTAGTTAGAATGCAATTTACTTTTATCACCCAAACATGAACAATAATAGGAGAGCAAGAATAAAAATCATGAGTTTTATATATAATGACGATTGTTAGCCCTAAGGGCAAATTATGTAGTTTTGATTAATGACAAATATTGATGAGGACTAAAATGTTTGATTATTGTGTGATAGGTTCTGTAAACTGAGAAGTATGAAGTTTCATTGCTTTGAAGAAAAAGTTCAAGAACAACTTCAGTTAAGCAAGTATTTGAAGTTTTAAGAATGTTGTTCTAAAGATGATCAAAAGGCATTGAAGACTTGAAGTGTAGAGTGCATTTAACTTTTAGGTAAATTTCTATGTAAACTCTACACTTGCATGTCTTGGTTATCATTGAATGCATAAGAGAGCATAAAAATAATCTTATGATCTTAAAAGTCTTTGAATGAATCTTTTTATAAGATATGTTTGTAAACTTCATATGTTCATGTTTTTCAAGCTTAAATATGGTTAAATAAATTTTCTATACATATCAAATGTTTTTCAAACTCATTGAAGTTATATCTCAAATGATTTTACAAAGTTTGAAAATGTTTTCAAAAAATTCGGTCGTCCGAATTTTGTAGCAAAAGTTTACTGCTATTCTTCCAGAGAAATTCGGAAGAAGATTCGGACGCAGCCAAAAAATTCGGTCGTCCGAATTTTTGGCCTTCAGCATGGTCACTGTTCTTCCAGAGAAATTCGGAAGAAGATTCGGACGCAGCAAAAAAATTCGGTCGTCCGAATTTTTGTTCTCAGCATGGTTACTATTCATCCAAAGAAATTCGGACGAAGATTCGGACACAGCCAAGAAATTCGGTCGTCCGAATTTTCTGAAACTAGCCGTTACTAGCCGTTTTATGAACGTTGTTAGCCCTAAGGACAAATCATGTAGTTTTGATTAATGACAAATATTGATGAGGACTAATATGCTTGTATGTTGTGATAGGATTTTTGGATTGAGAAGGAAGAAAGTCTCATTGCCTTGGAGCTAGCAATGCATGAACAACTCAAATATGTCAAAGTGATTAGAGATTGAAGAGTTTGTTCAAGATTAATGAAGGCTTTGAAGACATGAATTGTAGGTGACATGTGGTTAATAGGTAAATATTGTAAACCCTACACTCTTAAGTCTTGGAATCTATGAGTTGCAATTGAGAGCACAAAACTTGATTTAAATGATTTCAATGGTTTTGAACTTACCTAAATTATCAAGTTTTCATAAATGGTTTTTGCACTTAAAAGGTCTTTAATGACTTATCTTTGAGGCTAGAATGTTTTCTAACTTGTTTGAATTTATTTGAACATGTTTTGACAAAGTTTGAAAAATTCGGATGCAAATTCGGTCATCCGAAAATTTTCTGCACTATGAACAGTACCACTATTCTTGTGAACAGTAATACTATTCACGTGAACAATACCTACTATTCTTCCAGAGAAATTCGGAAGAAGATTCGGACGCATGGAGAAAAATTAGCGAATTTTGTGAATAGTGCATGAACAGTGAATAGTGCCGACTGTTTTTCCAGAGATTCGGACGAAGCTGGAAAATTCGGTCGTCCGAATTTTTGTGACCGGTGCATGAATAGTGCATGAACAGTACCATTATTCACATCAACAGTATTTTCTGAAAATAGCCGTTACTAGCCGTTTTATGGCTGTTTAAACTGATTTTTGAATTCTATAAAAGCCATAAACTCCAGATTTATTAGTAGAACTTTGAACTAAACAAATCCCACATTCTCTAACTTGTTTTACATCAAATTGAATTGAAAAGCTCTCAAATTGCCTTGTGCTCAAAGGTGTACATACAAGATTCCAAAGGCAAAGTGTAAAGGTGCAACATTGTGTAAAAATCTACCTACATGTGGTAACATCTACACATTCTTATCTCCTTATTAAATTGTGTTATTTTCTACTAGCTCATTTGCAAGGTTATCTTGTGACATAAAACCCTTTTGTGTTAGGGTGAGCCATAGACTAGATTAATCAAGGTTGTAGTGTAAAACCCGTGTGAGGGTAAGCCTTGAATTAGATTACTCTTGAGGTTGTCTTTAGATATAAAACCCTTGTGGAAGGGTGAACCTTGTTTGTATAATTAATAGAAGAGGTTGTGAGTGTAAAACCATAGTGTGGTTAGCCTCTTATGTAATTGTTGAACTTGAGCTTATAGTGGATTGGTTGAAATCCTTGAGTGTGGACTCAAGGTAGTGGATGTAGATCTTGAGAGATCGAACCACTATAAATCGTGTGTTCATTTTCTTATAGCTTTATTTATTTACATGCTCATATTATTATTACTTATTGATTGTTGTTGATTGATTGGTTGTAGTTTGATGATATTATCTTAACCATCACATCACATATAAACTTGAAGCTTGTGGAATTAAAGAAGAGCTTTTATTAAGGCAAAGGATTTCAAAAACAATGAAAAGATTTTGATAATTAGCCTAAGACCTAATTCACCCCCCTCTTAGGTCTTACAAACGTTTTAACAGATTTTCAAAATCTATAAAAGCTATAAACATGCAAATTTTTGTAACTCTTGAAACCTTGAAAAACTCCAAGCATTCAAAAGCATTTAGCAAACATTTCTTAAGCTCTCTTATGTCTTGTGCATTCAATTGATCAAACCAAAGACATCAAAGTGTGAAGGTGCAAAATTGTGTAATATCTACCATCAAGTGGTAACTTCTACACACTCTCATTTATTTATCATATTCTGTAGTTCTACTAGCTCTAGCAAGGTTATCTTGATAACATAAAATCCTTTAGATAAGGGTGATCCTTGAAAGTGGGATTCAAGGTTGTTTAAGATATAAAACCATTGTTTGTGGTGAGCCTTGTATTGTAAACATTACTAGAAGAGGTTGTGAGTGTAAAACCATAGTTTGGTGAACCTCTCTTGTAATTTGTAAACCTGAGCAATTAGTAGATTTGTTGAAATCCTTAAGTGTGAGCTTAAGGTAGTGGATGTAGATCTTGAGGATCGAACCACTATAAATTGTTTGAGTTCTTTGCTATTGCTTTCATTACTGTCTTGCTATCAATTATCTATAATTATCTTATATAACTTGTTCTTGGTCTAAACGCATAAAAGGTTTAAGTTTGCGAAAATTAGCCAAATACCTAATTCACCCCCCTCTTAGGTATTTCAATTGGTATCAGAGCTAGAACTTCTTTGTACGGTTTTACAACCTAGAAGACAAAGATCCTATGGCTAATATGTCAAATCTACCTTACCTAGAAGGATCTTCTACAAACAGACCTCCATTGTTTGATGGAACAAATTATACATTTTGGAAGTCTAGAGTTAAAATATATATTTGTTCTATCAATTTTGATTTATGGAACATAATTGAGGAAGGTCCCTATGTCCCAATGAAAATGAGAGCAGATGGAGTAACTCCTGAACCCAAATCCACTGATGAATTTGATGAGCATGATTCAAGGAAAATGACTCTAAATTATCAAGCCATGAATATATTAAGCTGTGCTTTAGATGTTACTGAATATAATAGAGTTAGTGGGTGTGATTCTGCACATGATATGTGGAGATTACTTCAAATTACACATGAAGGTACTAATCAAGTTAAAGAATCTAAACTTGCTATGCTTTTTAGAGATTATGAATTGTTTACTATGAAACAAGGCGAAAATATTAGTGATATGTTTACAAGGTTTACTAATATCTCCAATGGCTTGAAAGCTTATGGTAAAGGCTATACTATGGGAGAGCAAAACAAAAAGATTTTGGATGCTCTACCAAAATCTTGGCAGCCAAAGACGCTAGCTATTGAGGAGTCCAAAGATCTAAAAACTCTTCCTCTTGAAGAACTTATCGGATCGCTACTTACTCATGAAATGAAGATGAAGAGGTTGAATGATAAGGAAGATGAGGAAAAGGGAAGAAAAGGAGTAGTGCTTAATGCCTCAAACAACTTGAGTGAACAAGAACAATCTTCAAGTGAAGAAGAAGGAGGAAACAATGGAGAAGAAGAAATTGCAATGGCAGTGAAGAAGTTCAAGAGATTCTACAAAAAGGAATTTCTCAAGAAAGGAAGAAAGCCAGTCAAGAAGAGTGGACAATCTTCATCATATAAACCTCAATGCTTTGAATGCAAGAGTACTGAGCATCTTATTGCTGACTGTCCCAGAGTGTTGGAAAGGGAAAGAGAAAGCAAAAACAGAAAGAAATCTGCCAAGAAAGGAAAAGGACTAGTTGGAACGTGGGATCAACAGGAAAGTGAGGATGAAAGTGAAGGAAAGGCCAATATATGCTTCATGGCCATTGATGATGAGGTACAATCTTCTCCCTCTATTTCAAATTTGTGTGATGATGATATTGATTCTAGTGATTTAATTCTAGAATTGTATGAAGAACTGAAAAAGGCTTCAAGAAGAAATAAAGAAATAAAATCCAAAATTAGTGATCTTTCAAATGAAAATTCAAAATTATGTCTTGAAAATGATAGACATCTTGAGACCATAAATTCTCTTACCATTAAAAAGGAAGTTTTGAACACTACCATACAACATGTATCTTTTGAAAACAAAAAGCTGTGTTCAAAAATTATTTCTCTTGAATCAATGCTAAAAGATCATGAGTTTTTAAAAAAGAAAGTAAATGATCTTACTTTATGCATTGAGAAATTTACAAATGGAAGAAACAATTTAAATAAATTACTTGGGTATCAAAGATCCTCATTTGTAAAGCATGGTCTAGGTTTTACACATGATTGCCTTCATTCAAAACCAAAAGAGACATTTGTTAAAGAATCTTCTCATTATAGGTCTCATACTTGCTGTACATATTGTGGTAAGCATGGACACAAAGTGTCTAATTGCTTTATAAAAAGAAAGATAGAAAATGGAGTAAAGACTATATGGAAAGTTAAAGGAACTATCACTAACCCTCTTGGACCCAAGAAGATATGGGTACCAAAAATCACTCTTTCCAATTTGGTATAGGTACAATTTGCCTCAAGATCAAGTGCCACAAAATGGCTTCTTGATAGTGGTTGTTCAAGGCACATGACTGGAAATGCATCACTTGTTAGTGAGCTTCAAGCTACAAGTGAAGGTTTTGTCACTTTTGGAGATAAGAAGAAAGGGAAAATACTTGGAATAAGTAACATTGGTAAAGGTTCATTCCCTCTTATCAAACAAGTTTTACTTATTGATGGTTTAAAATATAATTTACTTAGCATTAGTCAATTATGTGATAATGGTTGCAAGGTAGAGTTTAAATGTGATACTTGTACTATTCTTGATAATGCAAGCAATAAAACTATCTTTGTAGCTAAAAGAGTAAGTAATGTATATGTGTTATATCTTGATGAGCTTATCACTAATGACATTAAATGTCTTGCAATTCATGACAATGATGGATTTTTATGGCATAGAAGATTAGGACATGTGAGCATGGATTTATTGAATAAACTTTCTACTCAAGAACTAGTTAGAGGATTACCAAAAATGCATTTTGACAAAACTCGGATTTGTGATGCTTGTCAAAATGGAAAACAATCAAAAACATCTTTCAAACCAAAGAAAATGGTTTCTACCTCAAAGCCTCTTGAATTAGTTCACATGGACTTATTTGGACCTATGAGGACTACTAGTCTTGGTGGTAAAAGATATGCTTATGTGATTGTTGATGATTTTTCCAGATTTACATGGGTAATATTTTTATCGCAAAAAGATGAAACATTTTATGAATTTTCAAAACTTTTTAAGAAGGTTCAAATTTCTCTTAATTGCAATCTAATATCTATTAGAAGTGATAATGGAAGAGAGTTTTGCAATCAAGATTTTACAAAATTCTGTGATGAGTATGGTATCACTCATAATTTTTCAGCAGCCAAAACACCTCAACAAAATGGAGTTGTTGAGAGGAAAAACAGAACATTACAAGAAATGGCTAGATCAATGCTTTGTGAAAACTCTTTACCTAAATACTTTTGGGCTGAAGCTGTAAATACAGCATGCTATGTAATGAATAGAGTTTTACTAAGACCTTTTATAAGAAAAACACCTTTTGAACTTCTATTTGATAAAACTCCATCAATTGTCTATTTTAAAGTATTTGGTTGTAAATGCTTTATTTTAAATACTAGTGACAATCTTGGTAAGTTTGACAGGAAATCTGATGAAGGTATATTTCTAGGCTATTCATCTAATAAAAAGGCTTATAGAGTCTATAATAAAAGGACATTATGTGTTGAAGAAACTATTCATGTAACTTTTGATGAATCTAATATTTATCTTCAAAGAAGAAATGAAGATGATACAGGTTCTTCAATGGTTGAAATCAAAATCAATACCAAGTACCTACATTGGAAGATAATGCTAAAGAAGAAGAAATAATGGAGCAAGAACATGATGGTCAATCAAGCAATAATCAAGAGCTTCCAAAGGATCTCACATATGCAAGAAGTCATCCTAAGGAGCAAATCTTTGGTGATATCTTACAAGGAGTAAAAATAAGGCGGTATTTTATCAATAACTTTATTCTCTTATTGCATATGAGCCTAAAAGTAGTGATGATGCCTTGTGTGATGATTTTTGGATTATTGCTATGCAAGAGGAATTAAATAAGTTTGGATACAAAATTTTGGATATTCCTAAATCTCATAATCATTCCATTGTTGGAACTAAATGGTTTTTAGAAATAAACTTATTGAATCCGTAGAAGTTGTTAGAAACAAGGTTAGACTTATTGCCTAAGGATTCAATCAAGAAGAGGGAATTGATTATGATGAAACTCTTGTTCCGAATGCTTTTGACTTGTACTTGCTTTAAGTTATTTCAAATGAATGTCAAAAGGACTTTTCTAAATGGTTTTATTGAGGAAGTTGTTTATGTGGAACAATCACCCGATTTTGCTCATGAAAAGTTCCTAATCATATTTTCAAACTATACTAAGTTTTGAATGGTTTAAAACCAGCTTTTACAATTTAGTGTGAAAGGTTGAGTAGTTTTCTTCTTTCAAAATAATTTTCAAGAGGAAAGGTTAACACTACTATTTTCATAAAAAAAAAACCTCTTGTAACAATGATCTATAAGTTGTCCAAATTTATGATACAATTTTTGGTGTTTCTAATACTTCACTTTGTGATGCGTTTTCCAAGTTAATGAAAAGTAAATTTGAAATGAGCACGATAGGAAAACTCAATTTCTTTCTTGGCCCACAAATCAAGCAAACCAAGGATGGCACTTTCATGAATCAAGTTAAGGTATAAGCACTTACATAAGTTTATCAACCATGCTTGACAAGAATAAAAAGGTTTCATAGGAGTAGTCAACTCTATTTGATAGCAAGTAGAAACAATATTATATTTGTCACGTGCTTGTGTGCCAGATTTCATCTTGTCCTATAGAATCTCATTTGATTGTTGTTAAACACATTCACTATTACCTTATTGATACTCTAAGTGATTATGATCTATGTTTCAAATATGTGGCTATGTTATGTGATAATACTAATGCAACAAATTTGACAATCATATTATTCAACAAACTAGGACAAAGCATATAGAGATCAAACTTCATCTTATTAGAGATCATTCTACTAAGTGTAATACTTGTTTAAAGTATGTTTTCACTAATGAACAAATTAATGATATCATTACTAAGTCATTGGCCGAAGAAAGGTTTGACCAATCTTAAAAGAAGCTTAGGAATTTCAAAATTCAATAACTAATAAGTGTATTCAAGTGTCGTAGCTCCAGGTGAGGAAAAGGAAAGGGAAAAGCCAAAGAAAGAGAAGGAGGATCAGTGATCAATGAACCAAGGAGGGTTCATGTTCCTCAAAGCATGTCAAGGCTTGATAGATTTGTCATAGTGAAGGCTGCTACTGAATTTGATGATTGGACAAAAAGGAATCATAAGAAAAATCCTAGCTACAAGGTGGATGTCATCAAACTATTCAAAATGGGTAATATACTCTCATTTTTAAATGATGTGAGCTGGACTGGTTTGCCTATGTTTGATGAATACTATTACCTTCCTTAGTTTATGATGTTTATGCAAATATTAAGGAAAAAATAGTTGAGCAAAGCAAGTTGGTAATAAAGCTATTTAGTGGTATTTTTCAAGAATATCACAAGTTGATTTTTGAGATTGATAATGCATTGATCAATAGAATTTGTGATGTTGAGGATGTTGGGTTTAGGCATTATTCTTCTGAGGGACATTGTTTTATAAGTGAGTTATACTCACATGAAAGAATTGAGAATGCCTATATAAATGGTAGAAGCCTCAAGACTAGAAAGGAGAGAGAGATAAAAGCTTTTTTATGCTAGTGAAAGAGTTTTACATCACATTCTTACTACATTGATTATAGCATACGTTGGACACAAATCTTCTATTGATAATATGTATGCGATAATTATGCTAGCCATGCATAAAAAAAATGAATTTTGGATATATATTGCTAAAGAATATAATGGAGCAAGAAGAACAAAAATAAAATAAAATTATTCCTGGAAACAAAGTAAACTTGGATAAACTCTCCAATATTGATAATGTTCTATCTCTATTTGATGATATTGATTGGAGTAATTTACTAGTAATTGATGAAGAATTTTATACTGCCCTTACATATGAGTTTTATGCAAATCTTAAAGAAGAAAGAATTGAACATTAGGGGGATAATGTAGTTTAATGATATTCCTCTAGAGTGTATCAAGTGGATTTTGAGTTCAATAATGCCTTAGTGAACAGAATTTCGTGGGGTAGATGATAATGAGGTAAGGTATTACTCATTGGGATAACATTGCTTTATTCTTGAATTGTTCACAAATGAGAGATTTGAAGAGGCTTTCACAAATGGTAGACAATTTAGGTCATTTAGGGAAGAGGAAATCCTTGCCAGAGAAAGGAAAATTAATAAAAAAGGGAAGCATGGGTCACCAAGTGAGGGGGAGCAAATCCCTATAAAAAAAAAAGGAAGACTATTTGAAGAAGTATTCTCCATTGAAGGTGATAATCTCACTAGAAGTAACACCATAGTTGCCAATGTGTTTTAAGAGGCATTGAACAACTATGTAAATTCTTCGAGTCTGTTGCTCTAATGATTCTTGGCAAATTTGATGGTTTAGAAGCTAGACTCAAGAATATGGAAGAAGACTTGAGAAAGATTTCTCAAGTGATTTTTAAATGGTGCTAGTTCCTTTAGAGCTAAAGAAGAAAACTACGATGAAGGAAAAGGCAGTGAAGCACTCCAAGAGAAAGAAGAGCTTGAGAATGAAGAACAAAGAGGTAATGCTCAAGAGAACAAGCAAGAAGAAGAAAGTGAAGGGAGTTTCACAAAGTCAAATCACAAATCCATCACCAATCTCCTTCAGCCAAGAGAGAAGGAAAATGTGGTTCAAAGGAAGAAGATCCAAAGATTCTCTCGATTAGTAACTTTCCAAAGTCGAACTACACGGGTAAGGAGTCAACAAATGAAGGACCCCATCATATAGAGCTCAAGGGAGACATGACCATCATAACAAACAAATTTGGAAGTGAAGACCATGAAGCGCATCCAAGACTAAGCCTTTCTATCCCTAAACTCTATTTTGATGCTTATTTTAGTTTATTCCTTGATGCACATGTTATGCTTTAATATTGAAATTTACTTGTGCCTTTCTAGTCATTATAATGATTTGAAGCTCAATATGTGAAATCTCTGTGATAAGATCTTCTTTTGTTTCACTTTTGTTGTCTAAGTACTCTCACCCCAAGTTTAATTGCTGATAAAAAGGGAGAGAAGAAGTCGATTTATTATTGTTGAGATGCTACATAATGATTATTGCTGTTAGGATGATAATTATTTGACTAGAACTATACTGTTTATGAGAGTTGGTCAATACATTGCTAAATTGCCAAATAAGAGTTGATCAATATACTGCTTATATGTGATACATGTTGTCTCATTTTCATTAACCCCATCTTTGAGTGATGACAAAAGGGGGAGAAGAAATGGGATGACAAAATGTGTGAAAATGTGAAATAGGAGTGGGATTCCTCATGCATGAATAGAAAATGCAGGCTTTCCACGTTCTTCGTACCAATGGAGTTAATGTTCAAATGATTTCTCAAGGCGCGTCTAAGGGTGTGAATTTTCTGAAAATCCATGCATATGTCAAGGGGAAGAAAGAATGTTGACTGCAAGATGTGCTATATGCTATGTGCTTGCTGTAAATGTGCTATGTATATGTGCTATAGGTTGAAATGTAAAATGAATGTGTTTTGTGAAAATATATGGCTGCAATTGAAATTTAAATTGACTATGTTATACTATGTGAGGTTTTGGTTATTTTCTGAGTTTTTGGAATATGGTTAAGTTGAGATTAAAATCTTGAACTTGGTTCTTGACTTGAC
Source organism: Rauvolfia tetraphylla (assembly GCA_030512225.1). Taxonomy (NCBI): domain Eukaryota; kingdom Viridiplantae; phylum Streptophyta; class Magnoliopsida; order Gentianales; family Apocynaceae; genus Rauvolfia; species Rauvolfia tetraphylla. The sequence goes on along the minus strand of JAJQKT010000011.1, from coordinate 506,815 downwards.
CTACAATTGAATGCATTAGTTTTGTGGTTTTGCAAAGCTAAAATGAGTGCTATTGTAGCTATACATATTTGAGTACTTCTATAGTTCATTTGAGAATGCAAAATCACCTTTTTAAACTTGCTACCAAAATTTTGGACTTGAAATTCGGATGCAAACCAAAAATTCGGATGCATCCAAACTTTCTTGCCAAAAATGTTTTTCTGTTGTTCAAATTGTTTAAAAACTGTCTTAATCCTTCCTATCATATTTGAACAATCTTAGAAAAGCTTATTTTCAAAAATTAAAGTTGTTATCTCACATATTTTACATTTTGGATTTGATATCTTAAAATTCGGATGCAAGTTTAAGAAATTCGGATGCATGCATATTTTGTTGCCAAAATGTGCTCTTTTGTTGTTCAAATTGATCTAAATCTGTTTTAATCTCTTCTATTATGTTTGAACAACCGTAGGCATTCATTATATTGAATTTATTACAGTTTTGACTTAAGATTTAAAAATTCGGATGCATGATCAAAAAATTCGGATGCATGTTCTGAAATTCGGATGCATGCATATTTTGCTGCCAAAAAGTGCTCTATTGTTGTTCAAATTGATTAAAACTTGTTTTAATCTCTTCCACTAAGTTTGAACAACCTTAGGAAAGCTTATTTTCAAAAATTGAAGCTTTCATTTAACCTATTTTAAAATTCAGACTTGATATGTCAAAATTCGGATGCATAGCATCTCAAGTCCAAACTTGTTGAAAAATGAGCACAATCTAAGGGGGAGCAATGTTAATCTTTTCTTACCTTTAATACACTTCTTATAAGTTGTCTCAATGCTTAAATGTTGTATCTTCTATCCTAGTTGTTGGAAGGATGGAGGTTAATGGAGGTTAGTTGGGTCATAGGCTCATATTGAGCCATTTGAATGTCAATATGCTAAATTGGTTATTTTCTATCATTGACATTAATACTTCTATGTACTACATTGTTTTAATCTATCACATTTTGCATCAAAGTTTGTCATCATCAAAAAGGGGGAGATTGTTAGCCCTAAGGGCAAATTATGTAGTTTTGATTAATGACAAATATTGATGAGGACTAAAATGTTTGATTATTGTGTGATAGGTTCTGTAAACTGAAAAGTATGAAGTCTCATTGCTTTGAAGCAAAAGTTCAAGAACAACTTCAGTTAAGCAAGTATTTGAAGTTTTAAGAATGTTGTTCTAAAGATGATCAAAAGGCATTGAAGACTTGAAGTGTAGAGTGCATTTAACTTTTAGGTAAATTTCTATGTAAACTCTACACTTGCATGTCTTGGTTATCATTGAATGCATAAGAGAGCATAAAAATAATCTTATGATCTTAAAAGTCTTTGAATGAATCTTTTTATAAGATATGTTTGTAAACTTCATATGTTCATGTTTTTCAAGCTTAAATATGGTTAAATAAGTTTTCTATACATATCAAATGTTTTTCAAACTCATTGAAGTTATATCTCAAATGATTTTACAAAGTTTGAAAATGCTTTCAAAAAATTCGGTCGTCCGAATTTTGTAGCAAAAGTTTGCTACTATTCTTCCAGAGAAATTTGGAAGAAGATTCGGACGCAGCCAAAAAATTCGGTCGTCCGAATTTTTGTTCTCAGCATGGTTACTATTCATCCAGAGAAATTCGGACGAAGATTCGGACGCAGCCAAGAAATTCGGTCGTCCGAATTTTCTGAAACTATCCGTTACTAGCCGTTTTATGAAAGTTTTAACAGATTTTCAAATTCTATAAAAGCTATAAACATGCAATTTTTTGTAACTCTTGAAACCTTGAAAAACTCCAAGCATTCAAAAGCATTTAGCAAACATTTCTTAAGCTCTCTTATGTCTTGTGCATTCAATTGATCAACCCAAAGACATCAAAGTGTGAAGGTGCAAAATTGTGTAATATCTACCATCAAGTGGTAACTTCTACACACTCTCATTTATTTATCATATTCTGTAGTTCTACTAGCTCTAGCAAGGTTATCTTGATAACATAAAATCCTTTAGATAAGGGTGATCCTTGAAAGTATGATTCAAGGTTGTTTAAGATATAAAACCATTGTTTGTGGTGAGCCTTGTATTGTAAACATTACTAGAAGAGGTTGTGAGTGTAAAACCATAGTTTGGTGAACCTCTCTTGTAATTTGTAAACCTGAGCAATTAGTAGATTTGTTGAAATGCTTAAGTGTGAGCTTAAGGTAGTGGATGTAGATCTTGAGGATCGAACCACTATAAATTGTTTGAGTTCTTTGCTATTGCTTTCATTACTGTCTTGCTATCAATTATCTATAATTAGCTTATATAACTTGTTCTTTGTCTAAACGCATAAAAGGTTTAAGTTTGCGAAAATTAGCCAAATACCTAATTCACCCCCCCTCTTAGGTATTTCAACGATGAAACTGAATTAGTTTCTACAACGAAAGAGTCAAAATGATAATACTGGTTAGTTTGATTTTAGACGACTTAATTAAATTACAGTACATCTTGACGAATAAATGATGATTTTCAAACTCACTGTTATCAAGCACTTTAAGATGCCTTCCTTCTCATGAATGCCAAGCACTTTACTTATTCATATCGCTTCAAATGTTCATGTCAAAGCTTCTCTGTTAACAACAGGAATGGCACATGTCTAAATAGGAGTGGAAAATATTGATGCAGAAACATACCTTTAATGGTAACCATAATTGTTCAAAATGAATCTAAAAATATACTCTCACCGGTTTTATTGTCAAGGACAAAAGCTCTAGAGTCTTCTACACTATGTATATCAAAAGAAGAAAATCTCATAGACCGATAGATATCATAGGCTTTATCTATATAGATAGCCTAAGGACTTATAGAGTAAATTGTGTATGTATGTATTTCCATCCATCAAGGAAAGTAATTGATATCCATAATCTAATCAAATCATTAATCTATCTCACTTACCATTTAGGAGACCTTAGTTATCTCAATTTATAGTAACTAAATGCGTGAGCCATACTTAAGTCATTAAATTAGCGATGATGTCTAACATTCTTCCCCTTGACCCGTACATTGTGAGTTAGACAACTGCATTGAGTGAGAAAAACAAGAACATGATCATATAATCATTCACTCACTCAAAACTGTAAGATCATGCAAATACACTTAACTAGAAGATATAATACGAGAATTATGGAGGTCATGCTTTATAACAAACATTTCCTTCCATGTATTACTACACATAATATTTCCTATTCAAGTGTCAAAACTTTATGAATGTACTTAATATAAGTATTATTCAGGTTCCACTTTAGTACTTAATGTAAGTAATATGGATCACATTTTAGTACATGAAAATCGTATGTGCATAATCATGTAAAATAAGAAATATATTAATTTTTCTAGACAATAATCAAAGAAAAGCAATTCAAAATGGGTTTCTAAGTCCCATATGGATTACATGATCCTGAAAAATATTAGCTAGTAATCCTTTAGTCATAGGATCTGCCACCATCAAGGTAGTGCTAACATGCTCAAATGACACAACTTGCTTCTTGATGTAATTTTTGTCTATTAGATACTTGATGTCTATGTGCTTACTATGACTACCACTCTTTTTGTTCTTGGAAAAGTATATAGCAGGCAAATTATTATAATAGACCTCTAATGGCCATGAAATCAACTATACGCATGTTCAGATGCAGACCTGAAGAATCGGTCATCAAAACTTTGTGGTTACAATGTTTTAAATGAAAACCAAATAGCTTTTTCAAACATTTCAACTTCCGAATTCTTTCTTATTTCAAAAGCATTCTTAACCATCTGAGTCCGAATCACAATATCTCTAAAACTTCACCATTTTTACTTCGATGTGCTTTCATTTTTGAATTCCAAGTTCTAGATATATCCTAAACATCACTACTTTTCAAACAAAAACATCATGGTGAGGACAAAGAAGCCAAATGTTGAAAAGGGGAAAGGAAAAGCCAAGGAGGGAGATGGAGGCTTAATCATCAATGAACCAAGAAGAGTTCTTTCGTACCCTCATACATGAATTCTATGCAAACCTCAAAGAAGAAAGAATTGAACAAGTAGGAGATGATGTAGTTCAATGGTATTCATCCAAAGTATCCCAAGTGGATTTTGAATTTAGTGATGCTTTGATCAATAGAATTTGTGGAGTAGATGATAGTGGGGAAAAGTATTACTCACATGGAATGCATTGTTATAATCGTGAACTCTTCACAAATGAAAGATTTGAAGAGGCATTCACTAATGGCAGAGAATGTAGGTCCATTAGAGAGAGAGAAATAAAGAGATTAGATGCTAGAGGAAGAGTACTGCATCACATGATTACTACTATGATTGTCCCTATTTTTGGACATAAGTCATCTGTTGGTAACATGCACATGGTAATTATGTTAGCCTTGCATGAACATAGAAGAGTGAATTTTGGATATATGGCTTTAAAGCACATGATTACTCCAAGGAAAACAGTAACCAAGGCTTTTCCATATGGAAGGATGTTAACAAGAATCTTTAAACATTTTCAAGTTAAACTTCCAGGGAGAGGACAAGCATTTAAGAGTGGAGAGATTTATACTAATGAAACTCTTAAGAGAATCCAATTAGTTCTTGATGAAGATGGCATATGGAGAACTAAAAGAGAAACTCGTCCAAGAAGAGAAGAGAGTGAAGAAAGTGAAGAAGTTGAGGAAGAGGAGGATGAAGAAGAAACTCTTTCTAGAGAAATGAAAACTAAGAGGAAGCATGACACTTCAAGTAAGGGGGAGCAACCCCCCTCAAAAAGAAGATTATTTGAAGAAGTCCCTACATCCAAATCTCAACTATATATTGGAATTGATTGTAATGGTGAAGGAATAACTAGCGGTAACACAATAGTAGCTAAGGCATTCCAGGAAGCCTTGAATAATCATTTCTAGGAAATGGAGAAAATGTATAAGTTCTTCAAATCTTTTTCTCCAATGGTTCTTGGAAAATTTGATGGATTAGATAATAGAGTGAAACACACTGAAGAAATTTTGATGAGGAATACACAAAGTAGTGAAGGACCCTCTAGGCATCACGATAGAGATGATGATGATGATAGGAATGTGGAAGGTAAGAAAGAAGATTAAGATGATGACAATGATGATGGGAATGATGATCAAAGAGGCAACAGTGAGCATGTGGCGAGACAAGAAGAAGAAAAAATGAACCAGTGCATGAAGAGCCACAAGAAGGAGGAATTCAAATAGAAAGAGCGGAAATCGTCTCACGATCAACCATCTCTTTCAGCCGAGGAAGAGTGAAGCATTTGGCAATCAAGAAAGGATTTATCCAAGCCTCTCCATCAACATCACAAGACTGAGCATTTCTTCAACCTTATCATTTTACTCCTTTTAATTACTTATTTGTACTTAGTTTAACCTATATGCTTTAAATTTGCAACTTGGCCTATGAACTTGTTACACTTTTCTTTAAAATGCTGCAATTTATGTAATAGTGAAGCTCAACGATGAAACTTTAGTGTTGAGAGCTTCTTTTAAGCTGTTATATGTACTAAACTGTTAGTCTCATTTTCATTAACCCCATCTTTGAGTGATGACAAAAAGGGAAGAAAAATTTGATTGTATGACTGATGACTGTGATATGTGTTGTATATGCATAAGTGTGTGATGTATATTGTGCTATGACTGCAGTGTGTGCATTTGTTTGAAGTTTGAGATCTTGTTTGTTTTCTAAGATTATTATGGAATTTGGTTAAGTTGATGGTTCTTGACTTGTCCTATGATCTTAAATTTCAAATGAAAACAATTGGATGCATGAGTTTTTGTGGTTATGGACATACATATTTGAGTACTTCAACATTTCATTTGAAAATGCAAAATCACTTTTTCAAACTTGTTGCAAAAAAATTTGGACTTGAAATTCGGATGTAGAAAAAAAAATTCGGATGCATCAAGATCTTCTTGCCAAACATGTTTTTCTGTTGTTCAAATTGTTTGAAAACTGTTTTAATCTCTTCCATTATATTTGAACAAACTTATGAAAGCTTTATTTAACTTTAAACATTCATTATATTGAATTTATTACAATTTTGATTTGAAATCTCATTATTCGGATGCATGTTCTGAAATTCGGATGCATCCATATTTTATTGTCAAAAAGTGCTCTTTTATTGTTCAAATTAATTCAAATATGTTTTAATCTCTTCTAATATGTTTGAACAACCTTAGTAAAGCTTATTTACAAAATTTGCAGCTTTCATTTCATCTATTTTATAGCTTGGACTTGATATGTCAGAATTTGAATGCACAGTATCTCAAGTCCAAATTTGTTGAAAAATGAGCACAATCTAAAGTGGAGCATTGTTAATCTTTTCTGACCTTTAAAACCTCTCTTAGAATTTTTCTAAATGCTTAATTACTATATCTTCTATTCTAGTTGTGTTGGAAGGAAGGAGATAAATGGAGTTGGTTGGGTCATAGGCTCATATTGAGCCTTTTTAATGTCAATGTGCTAAATTAATTATCATCTATCATTGACATCAATGCTTCTTTGTACTACATCGTTTAAGTCCATCACATTTTGCAAAGTTTTTCATCATCAAAAAGAGGGAGATTGTTAGCCCTAAGGGCAAACCATGAAGTTTTGATTGAGTTTTGAATAATGACAAACATTCTTGTGGACTAATCTTTATGTCAATTGTGTGATAGGATTATTGGATTAAAGAAGTATGAAGTCTTGTTGCCTTCAAACCAAAGTGCAAGAAGAACTTCAATGAGTCAAAGTGATTGAATATTGAGGAAGTTTGTTCAACAATGATTAAAAGGCATTGAAGGCTTGAAATACCTAAGAGGGGAGTGAATTAGGTATTTGGCTAATTTTCGCAAATTAAAACCTTTTATACCTTTAAGCAAAGAACAGATTATATGAGTCAAGGTATAAGCAATTTATAGCACAGTAATACAAGAAAGTAAGATTAAAGAACACAAGCAATTTATAGTCGTTCGATCCTCAAGATCTCCGACCACTACCTTAAGCCTACACTTAAGGATTTCAATCAGTCTACTATATGCTCAGGTTTACAAATTACAATAGAGGCTCACCACACTATGGTTTTACACTCACAACCTCTTCTAGTAACTTTTACAAACAAGGCTCACCACACACAATGGTTTTATATCTCAAACAACCTTGAATCACAACTTCAAGGATCACCCTTATCTAAAGAGTTTTATGTTATCAAGATAACCTTGCAAGAGCTAGTAGAAAAACACAATTTGATAAAAAGATAAGAGTGTGTATATGTTACCACTTGTTGGTAGATTTTTACACAAACTTGCACCTTCATACTTTGATGTCTTTGGATTGATCAATTGAATGCACAGGACATAAGAGAGCTTAAGAAATGTTTGTAGAAGACTTTAGAATGCTTAGAGTTTTTAAGAATTCAAAACTTACAAAGAATCTAAAGTTTATAGCTTTTATAGATGTGAAAATTCAAATGCAACAATTATAAAACGGCTAGTTTCAGAGAACTTCAGACGTCCGAACTTCAAGCCATGCGTCCGAACTCTCGAACGAACTTTACTGTGCCAAGCTGTCTGGAAAAGTTCAAACGTCCGAACTTTTCCTCATGCGTCTGAACTTGCATCCTAACTTCTCTGGAAAAATAGTGACCATTCTATCAGAGAAAGCTTGGACGACCGAACTTTACTCTATGCGTCCAATCTTGCGTCCGAACTTCTCTGGATGCACAGTAACCATTTCCAAAGTTTGGACGACCAAACTTGCATCCAAACTTATCAAATTTAGTCAAATCTTTTGAAAATCATTGCTAATAACATTGAAAACATTTTGGATGACTGGACACATCATTTAGGCTCATTTAAACATAATAACCTTTACAAAACCATTTTGATCATACAAAATTTTCTTAAGATCATTTGAGATTTTAAAAAACATACCTGTTCTCACAAAGTTTATTGAAAACCATTTCAAAAACAGGTTTTGTGCTCTCTCATGCATTCAACTAATTCCAAGACATGCAAGTGTAGAGTTTACAGAAAAATATACCTATTTAGCATATGAACCCTACACTCTAAGTCTTTAATGCCTTCAATCATCTTGAACATATTCTTCAATCTTCAATCTTTTTTGGCACAATTGAGTTGTTCTTGCATTGTGGCTCCTAGGCAATAAGACTTCATGCTTCTCATTCTTTCAATCCTATCACTCAACATACAAGCATATTAGTCCTTATCAATGTTTGTCATTAATCAAAACTGATTATAACTTCATGATTTGCCCTTATGGCTAACAATCTCACCCTTTTTGATAATGACAAACTTTGATGCAAAATGTGACGGATTTAAGCAATGTAGTACAAAGAAGCATTGATGCCAATGATAGATAATAACCAATTTAGCACATTGACATACAAAAGGCTCAATATGAGCCTATGACCCAACCAACCTCCATTATCCTCCTTCCTTCCAACAAAGATAGAAGATATAGCATTTAAGCATTTAGAAAAAGTTCTAAGAGAGGTTTTAAGGTTGTAAAAGCTTAACTATGCTCCCCCTTAGATTGTGCTCATTTTTCAACAAGTTTGGACTTGTGATGCTAAGTATTCTAATCTGACACATCAAATCCAAACAATAAAATAGGAGAAATGAAAGCTGCAATTTTTGAAAATAAGCTTTCCTAAGGTTGTTCAAACATATTAGAAGAGATTAAAACATATTTGAATCCATTTGAACAACAAAGGAGCATATTTTGACAACACAATATGGATGCATCCGAATTTCAAAACATGCATCTGAATTTTTTAAATTTCAAGTCCAAACTGGAAAATATGTGAGATGAAGGCTTTAATTCTTGAAAGTAAGTTTTTATAAGATTGTTCAAATATGATAGGGAGGATTGAAACAATTTTCAAACAATTTGGACAACAGAAAAATTAGTTTTGGTAAGACAATTTGGTTGCGTACGAACTTTTGGTTTGCAGCTGAACTTCAACTCCAAAATTTTGAACTCTATCCTCACATATAATAAATCTTCCAGTTTTAAATTTCAAATGCACCAATATAGTAAAATATACCACAAAACAGTACACACTCATATTAGCATATACATTTCATCACATTGCATCACACATTACAGGTACATATAGAAAATATCAGCACACTGCATCCATCATTTCTTCTCCCCCTTTTGTCATCAATCAAAGTTGGGGTAAATGAGAATGAGACTGACAATTACTAAAGGAAGCTCTCAACTCTAAGGTTTTCATCATTGAGCTAATTGATAAAGTACAGAAACAGAAATTTAAAGTGCAAATCAGAGAAATTAAAAACATACTGGTAAGTGTTCATAATAATAAAAGTAGTAAATGAAGAGAATAGTGAAGATGTGCTTAGTCTTTGGATGTTGATGGAGAGTACTTTCTTGGCTTCTTCTTGACAGCAACATGCTTGACTCTTCCATGACCAAATGTTGGATTTGATGGAGTTGCTATTTCAGTTCTTGTAATTTGGGCTCCTTCTTGACTGATTTCAGCTTGCTGCACTTCTTGATCTCTTCCTTGAGACTTCATGGATCTGTTCCTTCCCATTTCCTTGATCACCATCGTTATCGTCATCTCCACTGTCACTGTCACTACCTTCTTCATTCTTCTTGTTTTCTTCGTCATCCTCATCATCCTTTTCTTCTTGAGTTTTAGAAGGCCCTTCACCACTTTGAAGATTTCTTATCAATATTTCCTCAATGTGCTTGATCTATTCTCTAGACTGTCCAATTTTCCAAGCACCAAAGGAGCAAATGTTTCAACGAATTTATACATTTTCTCAATTTCTTTCATGTGGTTGTTTAGTGCTTCTTGAATTGTACCTTCTCTGGAAATCTCTTCAGCACTAGGCTCTTCTCCAACCGTAGGATGTGACTTAGAAGTAGGCTCTTGTTCAAAAAGTCTTCTCTTGATGGGAGGTTGCTCCCCCTCACTTGTTGAATCATGCCTTCTTTTAGTTTTCATTTCTCTAGCCTATATTTCTGCCTCATCTTCTTCCTCGTCAGTTTTCTCAATTTCAAATCTCCTTGGAGGGGTTTCTCTTTTAGTTCTCCACACTCCCTCATCATCAAGAGATAATTGTATTCTCTTGAGGGAATCATTGGTATAAATTTGTCCCCTTTTAAAGGTTTGTCCTCTAACAGGCAGCTTGACTCTAAAATGCTTGAAAAATCTTGTCAAGAGTCTTCCATATGGTAATGCCTTGTCTAGCCCCGTACATATGCTTCAATGCCATGTATCCAAAATTTAAATTCCTATGCTCATGCAAAGCAAGCATAATCACCATATGAATGTTCCCCACAAATGTTTTGTGACCAAAGTTAGGAATGATCATGGTTGTTATCATATGATGCATAACTCTTCCCCTTGCATCTAAAACTTGACCTCCCTTTCCTTGATTGTTCTAAATTCTCTGCCATTTGTGAAGGGTTCTTCAAATCTAGCATTTGTGAATAGTTCTCTAATGTAGCAGTGTTGCCCCATAGAGTAATACCTTGCTCCACTATCACTTACTCCACAAATTCTATTCACTAGTGCATCATTGAATTCAAAATCCATTTGTGATAATCTAGAGGAATACCATTGATTTACATTCTCTCCCTCATATTCTATTCTTTCTTCTTTTAAATTTGCATAGAATTCATACACTAGGGAGAGATAGTATTCTTCATCAATAACTAATAGATTGCTCCAGCCAATATCACCAAAAAGAGATAGGACATTACCCATGTTTGTGAGCTTTTCAAAATCAACTCTGTTTCCAGGGATGATTTTTCTTGATTTCTTGCTCCATTCTTCAAAATCGGTTGCAGCCTTGACAGAAACGAACTTGTCTGCTCCAAATGAGGACTGTGGAATCCTAATTCTCCTTGGTTCATTGAGAGCTCGTCCTCCTTCACTGACTTTTCCTCTCCCTTTTCCTTTCTCAATGTTTGCTCCCTTTGTTCTCACCATGATGATTTTCTGATGAAAAGCAGAGAAATCTAAGAAGTATTTAGAGTTAGGGCGTCAAAAATCCAAGTGATTTGATGCGAAAATGGTGAAATTTTAGAAAGATTTCAATTTGGACGCGAATAGGTAGGCAAGGGTTTGAATAGGAGAGAGTTTGGATGTGTAAATTGTGAGTAACGGCTATTATGGTTACTTAAAAACTGCTGTAATTGCTGTAAACTGCAAAGTTCGGACGCCCAAAGTTTTTGGTCTGCATCCGAACATGCGTCCGAACTTTTCTGTTTCTCCAGTTTCAGAAAGTTCGGATGTCCGAACATGCGTCCTAACTTTTCTGTCCAAAATTTTCTGACAAAGTTTGGACGATCCATTTTCACTCAATGCATCCGAATTTTTCCTGCTTTTGACACACTTAAACAAACGCATTAGTAATTGAATTTTGAGATTCCTAAGAGTCTTCTTAAGTGAGTAAACCTTTCCTCATCCAAAGGCTTTGTGAATATATCAGCAATTTGATCATTTGTATTAATATATTCTACGCATATGTCCCTTTTGGCAACATGATCACGAATAAAATGATGCTTAATCTCTATATGCTTTGTTATAGAGTGTTGAATGGGATTTATGCTTAAATTGATGGCACTAGTATTATTACACAAAATAGGTATGCAATTAAATTTAATACCGTAATCAAGTAGCGTATGTTGCATCCATAATACTTGAGCACAACAACTACCAAAATACATTTGAAAGAAATTAAATGAGATTCTTTAGGACATGATTGAAATCTATCACATAAGCACACAGAAAACATAATATCAGGTCTACTTGCTGTGAGATAGAGTAAATTCCCAATCATACCTCTATATGACTTCTCATCCACATTTTTACCTTTTTCATCTTTGTCAAGTTTAGTTGATGAGCTCATTGGAGTACCTATCCCTTTTGCCTGATCCATTCTAAATCTTTTTAAAAGCTCCTTGGTATACTTAGATTGATTTATGAAGACTCCATCTTTGGTTTGCTTAATTTGCAACCCAAGAAAGAAATTCAATTCTCCCATCATGCTCATTTCAAATTCATTTTGAATAGATTTGGCAAAGTCTTCACAAAGAGATATGTTAGTAGCACCAAAAATTATATCATCAAACATAAATTTGTACAAGTAAAATATCATTATTGGTAGATATTTTTATATAAAGAGTTGTGTCTACTTTTTCTTTTGTAAAACATTTTGAAAGAAGAAATCCACTCAATCTTTCATACCAAGCTCTTGGGGCTTGTTTCAATCCATAGAGAGCTTTGGTTAACTTAAAGACATGATTTGGAAATTTTTTCATGAATAAAACCAGGAGGTTGCTCTACATAAACCTCTTCTTCAATAAAACCATTTACAAAAGCACTTTTGACATCCATTTGAAATAGTTTAAAACCTTTAAAATAAGCAAAAGCCAAAAGTATTCTTATAGATTCCAATCTGGCTATTGGAGCAAAGGTTTCATCATAATCAATGCGTTCTTCTTGGTTGAATCCTTGAGCAACTAGTCTAGCCTTATTTCTAACAACTTCTCCTAATTCATTTAATTTATTTCTAAAAACCCATTTTGTACCAATAATGGAATGACCATTGGGTCTTGGAACAAGGGTCCAAACTTTTTTCCTTTCAAACTGATTTAACTCTTCTTCCGTAGCAATAATCCAAAAATATCACTCAATGCATCATCAATGTTTTTAGGTTCTAAATGAGATAAAAGAGCAAAATTATCAATAAAGTACCGCCTTGTTTTAACTCCTTGGGAGACATCACCAATGATTTGCTCCTTAGGATGACTTCTTGCATATGTGAGATCCTTTGGAAGTTCTTGATCATTGCTTGGTTGACCATCTTGTTCTTGCTCAATTATTTCTTCTTCTTTGTCATGATCTTCCAATGTGGGTACTTGGTGTTGAGTTTGATTTTCAACCATTGAGGAACCTGCATCATCTTCATTTCTTCTTTGAAGATAAATGTTAGATTCATCAAAAGTTACATGAATAGTTTCTTCAACACATAATGTCCTTTTGTTATAGACTCTATATGCCTTTTTTTGTATGAATAGCCTAGAAATATGCCTTCATCAGATTTTCTGTCAAACCTACCAAGATTGTCACTTGTGTTTAAAATAAAGCACTTACAGCCAAAAACTTTAAAATAGACAATTGATTGAGTTTTATCAAATAGAAGTTCAAAAGGTGTTTTTCTTATAAAAGGTCTTAGTAAAACTCTATTCATTACATAGCAAGCTGTATTTACAGCTTCAGCCCAAAAATATTTTGGTAAGGAATTTTCACAAAGCATTGATCTGGCCATTTCTTGTAAAGTTATGTTTTTCCTTTCAACAACACCATTTTGTTGAGGTGTTTTGGCAGCTGAAATATTATAAGTGATGCCATACTCATCACAAAATTTTGTAAACTCTTGGTTACAAAACTCTCTTCCATTGTCACTTCTAATAGAAATCAGTTTGCAATCAAGAGAATTTTGAACCTTCTTGAAAAGTTTTGAAAAGTCATAAAATGTTTCATCTTTTTGTGATAAGAAGGCTACCCATGTAAATCTTGAAAAATCATGAACAATCATATAAGCATATCTTTTACCACCAAGACTAGTAGTCGTCATAGGTCCAAATAAATCCATGTGAACTAGTTCAAGAGGTTTTGATGAAGAAACCATTTTCTTTGATTGTTTTTCATATTGACAAGCATCACAAAGACGGGTTTTATCAAAATGCATTTTTGGTAATCCTCCAACTAGTTCTTGTGTGGAAAGTTTGTTCAATAAATCCATGCTCACATGTCCTAATCTTCTATGCCATAAAAATCCATCATTGTCATGAATGGCAAGACATTTAATATCATTAGTAATAAGCTCATCAAAATATAACACATATACATTACTAACTCTTTTAGCAACAAAAATAGTTTTATTACTTGCACTGTCAAGAATAGTACAAGTATCACATTTAAACTCAACTTTGCAACCATTGTTACATAATTGACCAATACTAATAAATTATACTTTAAACCATCAGTAAGTAAAACTTGCTTGATAAGAGGAAAAGAACCTTTACCAATGTTACCTATTCCAAGTATTTTCCCTTTCTTCTTATCTCCAAATGTGACAAAACCTTCACTAGTAGCATGAAGCTCACTAACAAGTGATGCATTTCCAGTCATGTGCCTTGAGCAGCCACTGTCAAGAAACCATTTAGTGGCACTTGATCTTGAGGCAAATTGTACCTACACCAAATTAGAAAGAGTGATTTTTGGTATCTTCTTGGGTCCAAGGGGGTTAGTAATAGTTCCTTTGACTTTCCAAATGGTCTTAACAGCATTTTCTGTCTTTCTTTTTTTAAAACATCTAGAAACCTTGTGTCCATGCTTACCACAATATGTGCAACAAGTATGAGACCTAGAATGAGAAGATTCTTTAACAAATAACTTTTTTGTTTTGGATCAAAACAATCATGTGTAAAACAAAGACCATGTTTTACAAATGAAGATATTTGATAACCAAGTAGTTTATTTAAATTTTCTCTTTCATTTGTAAATCTCTCAATGCATAAAGTAAGATCATTAACTTTCCTTTTTAAAGACTCATGATCTTTTAGCATTGATTCAAGAGAAATAATTCTTGTACAAAGCTTTTTGTTTTCAAAAGATATGTTTTGTATGGTTGTATTCAAAACTTCTTTTTCAATGGTAAGGCAATTAATGGTCTCAAGAGGTTTATCATTTGCAACACATAATTTTGAATTCTCATTTGATAAATCATTGATTTTGAATTTCATTTCTTTGTTTCTTTTTGAAGCCATTTTTAATTCTTCATACAATTCTACAATCAAATCACTAGAATCAATATCATCATCACAGAAATTTGAAATAGAAGGTGAAGATTGTACCTCATCATCAATGGCCATAAAGCATATGTTGGCCTTCCCTTCACTGTCATCCTCGCTTTCTTGTTGATCCCACGTTCTAGCTAATCCTTTTCCTTTCTTGGCAGATTGCTTTCTGTATTTACTGTCTCTTTCCCTTTCTAGCACTTTGGGACAGTCAACAATAAGATGCTCTGTGCTCTTGCATTCAAAGCATTAAGGTTTATAGGATGAGGATTGTCCACTCTTCTTGACTGCCTTTCTTCCTTTCTTGAGAAACTCCTTTTTGTAGAATCTCTTGAACTTCCTCACTACCATTGCAATCTCTTCTTCTCTACTATTTCCTCCTTCTTCTTCACTTGAAGATAGTTCTTATTCACTCAAGTGATTTGAAGTCTTGAGTACAACTCCTTTTCTTCCCTTTTCTTCATCTTCCTTTTCATTCAACCGTTTCATCTTCATTTCATGTGTGAGTAGTGATCCGATAAGCTCTTCAAGAGGAAGAGTTTTTAGATCTTTGGACTCCTCAATAGCAAGTGTCTTTGGCTGTCAGGATTTTGGTAGAGCATCCAAAATCTTCCTGATTTGCTCTCTCATAGTATAGCTTTTACCATAAGCTTTCAAGCCATTAAAAATGTTAGTAAATCTTATAAACATATCACTAATATTTTTCACCTTGTCTCATGGTAAAAAGATCATAATCTCTAACAAGCATAGCAAGTTTAGATTCTTTAACTTGATTAGTACCTCCATGTGTAATTTGGAGTAATCTCCACATATCATAAGCAGCATCACACCCACTAACTCTATTGTATTCAGTAACATCTAATGCACAAATTAATATGTTCATGGCCTGATAGTTTAATGTCATTTTCCTTGAATCATGCTCATCAAATTCATCAGTGGATTTGGGTTCTGAGGTTACTCCATCTGCTCTCATTTTCATTGGGACATAAGGACCTTTCTCAACTATGTTCCATAAATCAAAATTGATAGAACAAATATATATTTTAACTCTAGACTTATAAAAAGTGTAATTTGTTCCATCAAAAACATTTCGATCGTACAAAATTTTCTTAAGATCATTTGAGATTTTAAAAAACATACTTGTTCTCACAAAGTTTATTGAAATCCATTTCAAAAACAAGTTTTGTGCTCTCTCATGCATTCAACTAATTCCAAGACATGCAAGTGTAGAGTTTACAGAAAAATATACCTATTTAGCATATGAACCCTACACTCTAAGTCTTCAATGCCTTCAATCATCTTGAACATACTCTTCAATCTTCAATCTCTTTTGGCACAATTGAGTTGTTCTTGCATTGTGGCTCCAAGGCAATAAGACTTCATGCTTCTCAATCTTTCAATCCTATCACTCAACGTACAAGCATATTAGTCCTTATCAATATTTGTCATTAATCAAAACTAATTATAACTTCATGATTTGCCCTTATGGCTAACAAGACTTGAAGTGTATGCCAAATATGCTTAATAGTTATATTCTTTTGTAAACCCTACACTTGTGTGCCTTGGAATCTATTGAATGCATAAAAGAGCATAAAATTATTTTTCTTAATCTTAAATGCTTTGAATGAACTTTTTGTTAATAAATGTGTTTTTGTATCTTAAAAGATTTTGAGTAAACTTTGTATGATCAAAGAGATTTGATAATGTTTCTTAAGTTTAAAAATGCCTAAATAACTTATCTATACATACAAAATGTTTCAAACTTATTGAAGTTAAATTTCAAATGATTTTACAAAGTTTGAAAACTAAACTTTAAAATGGCTACTGTGCTTCCAAAAAATTCGGTCGTCCAAATTTTCCTAACCAACATGGTTACTGTTTTTCCAGAGAAATTCAGACGCAAGATCGGATGCATGAAAAAAATTTAGTCATCTGAATTTTCCTTACTAGCATGGTTATTGTTTTTTCAAAGAAATTTGGACGCAAGTTCGGACCATGAGAAAAATTCGGTCGTCTGAATTTTTTCAGAAAACATGCAACAGTAAAATTCGAATAATAAGTTCGGACGCATAAGAAAAATTCGGTCGTCCGAATTTTCTGAAAGTAGCCGTTACTAGCCGTTTTATGACTATTAAAACTGAATTTTGAATTCTATAAAAGATATAAACTCAAGAATTTTTGTAAGTTTTGAATATCTAAGAACTTTGAACATTCAAAAGTCTTTAGCAAACATTAAAGCTCTCTTTTAGCAAACATTAAAGCTCTCTTTTGTCCTGTGCTTTCAATTGATCATGCAGGATACCGAAGGCAACAAAGTGTGAAGATGCAACATTGTTTATTTATCTACCAACAAAGTGGTAACATCTTACACATTCTCCTTTCTTCATTCAATTGTGTTTTCTACTAGCTCATTGCAAGGTTATCTTGAAAACATAAAATCCTTTAGATAAGGGTGATCCTTCAGATATTGACTCAAGGTTGTTAGTAGATATAAAATCCTTTGGTAGGATGAACCTTGTTCGTAAAATTGCAAAAGAGGTTGTGAGTGTAAAACCATTGTGTGGTGAGCCTCTTATGTAATTGCTGAACTTGAGCATTTAGTAGATTGCTTGAAATCCTTGAGTGTAGGCTCAAGGTAGTAAATGTAGATCTTCAAGAGATCGAACCACTATAAATTGCTTGTGTTTATTGATCTTAAATTGTTTATTGCTTTGACACATTGATTGATATATTCTCTCATTGAAACAAACACACAGAATCTAGTTTAGCTTAAACATTGTAAAAGGAAATTATTTTCAAAAAATTAGCCAAAGACCTAATTCACCCCTCTTAGGTCTTTCAAATACACTAATTCAAGAGTTACTGTTAATAAAGAGTATCATAAATAAATTATATAAAATAGTTATAATATATATTAATTAGCTCTCGAGTCTACCATGTTCAAGACATGATTTATTGGACCAATACACATTAAACAAGGACTTATCTAGTCCGGGTTTACGTTCAGGTAACGGGTACACCTCTTGGTTTATACCCAATCTTATCGGGTCTGTCCCTACCCGGCCCGTTGACCGCTCTAGTTAAAACAATGGTTTGCTTAACACTTCTCTAAGATATGGCCCGAATAGCAGGAAGGAAAATGTATCATGAAGTAGATTTACCACTATCTTTGCATCCACCTAAATCTGAGTTTGAATATTCGATAAAATCTAAGGAATTGAAATATTTTTATGTAAGTTTGAAATCTTGGTTCCTTGCAAATATCTCAGAACCCTTTTACCAACTTGACAATAATAGAGACCAGGGTTACTTTGATATCTACTGAGCATTCCTACTGCAAAAACAATATCACGTCTAGTGCAGACCTATGCATACATAATGATTCCAAGAAGAGAAGAATAAGGAATGCCTTTCATCTGTTTTAATTTAAATGCATTTTGAGGACATTGTTGTAGACTAAATTTGTCACCTTTTGCAATAGGTGAGGCAATAGTTGAGTAGTTTTTCGTTTCAAATCTCCAAAACCTTTTAAATGTAGACTTTTTCACACAGTCCAAGTGGCCTTTTGGATCCTTCTTTGTGAATGTCTATGCCAAGGACATAAGAGGCTTCACTTGTATCCTTCATTTTGATGTTTTGAATAAGAAATTGCTTGGTGCCATATAATAAACCTTAATCACTACTTGCAAGTAGGATATCAGCTACATAAAGGATTAAAATAATATATCACCATTTCCCTATAGTTGATCTTTGTCTTTCCTCTGGTTTTTCTTGATTCATCCAAGCCACCAATGATAAAATCTGTAGGATGATTCTTTTTTATTCTTTAGGATGACTTTTTGTGATGAACTGCTATTACTTCTGAATCTGCTATAGTATCTATTGACTATTCTGACAGTGTGTTGATCTTCATATTAAAAGACTCCTGAGGTTTGACAGGATTCGACTCTTTCTTATCTGCTGTGATTGTCTTATCATTCTTAGTTGTAGTAGCATCATTAGCCACCACATTTATAGTCTCCATGACAACTTCACTCTTCTTGTTGAATATATGATAGGCTTTGCTACTGCTGGAGTAACCAAGGACTACTCCTTTATTACTTCTTGCATCAAAATTACCCAAAGATTCCCTTGTCATCGAGAATGTAGTACTTACTATCAAAAATATGGAAATAAGTCAAGTTTGGCTTACGTCCTATCCAAATTTTGTATACAGTCCTAGAATTGTGAGGCCTCAAGTATTGTTGATGACATGTGTTACAGTGTTTACAGCTTCTATCTACTATCTTTGAGATATCTCTTTAGAGTTTAACATAACTCGAATCATTTCTTGAATGGCTCTATTCTTTCTCTCAACTACACCATTCTGGTGAGATGTCTTTGGTGCAGAAAATTCTTGTTGAATACCTTAACCAACAAAAAATTCATTAAACTGTTGGTTGTCAAACTACTTACCATGATCACTTCATAATATGCATAGTGTTGAACTCTTCTAAGTGTGTATCTTGAAGCACAACTTTCAAAATGCATCAAACGTTTCAATTGTTGTCTAAAAAAGTCAACCCAAGTATATTGGGAGAAATCATCAACACACACTAATACATATTTTTTGCCTCCAATACTTTCAGTTTGAGTAGGACCAAAAATACCCATATGCATGAGCTCCAATGCTCTAAAAGTGTTGATCTTCACTGTCTCTTAGTGAGAAGACATTTTCAACTTTCCAATTTGACATGGACCACAAATTCTTCTTCTCGTTTTGGGAAGCTTTGCAATGCCTCGAATTGCTTCTGTTGAGCTCAACTTTTTCAACAGCCTGATATTTTTGCTGCCCAAGATTAACTTCATCATCTTAAGCCATGATACATCGTTGTTCATTTGATTATAGCAACTTGTAATAGTTGTTCGATGTCCTAGCTCTTATGAGAACTAGCCTGTTGGAGTCATCCATAACAAAACACTTATCTTTGTTGAAGTTAAGAAGTATATTATCGTCACACAGTTGGCTTATACATATCATATTAGCTTTCATTCCTTCAACAAATAGAACTTCTTTAAGTGCATGCATACCTTTGATATTTACAGTTCCAATGCCAACTACTTTATTTTTAGAGTCATTACCAAAGGTTACATTACCTCCTTCATAGGCTATGTAGTTCAACAAGACTTCCCTCTGTCTTGTCATATGTCGAGAACAGCCACTGTCAAGGTACCATACATCGTTCATACTTGCTCTAAATGACACATGTGCAACATATCCTCTGAGCTCTACCTTTCTCACACAAATTCGCCTCGATCGAACTGCTTGCATACTCTTGTTGAACTCGGCTTTCACAAATTTGTGCCCTTGTTGTAGATCTTTAATAATTCTCAAACAAATGTCCAAAGAGTGTCCTGCAAGAGAGCAATTCTTACTGTAACAGGGGTTTTTTAGGTTTTCTAATGAAGCTCTTTTTATCTGCAAGTGTTGTTTTTCTTTCTAGTTTAGTCCTGTTTGTTGAAGCAGTGTTGCTGTTGTTGTAGTCCAGTCCTGTCAAATCTTCTGACGGCTTGCCACTGGATAGTATTTCATCAAGCTTCATATTCCCTGAATTCAGCCTTTTAGTGCAACACCTTTTTTTTCATGTTGACGGTTGAGATATGTTTCAATGGTTTGTAAGGATCCCATTAATTCATCCAGCTTCAACTCTGACAAATATCTAACTTTCTCAATGACAGTAACTTTGGCATAAAATTTTGACAATAAGGATCTCAAGGTTTTACGGACAAGTTTTTCTTCAGAATATTTTTTTCCAAGTTGAAATGCTTGATTTGAAATATCTATGACTTTGCTATTAAAGATGGGAATAGTTTCATCTTCTATGATTCTCAATTCTCCGAATTGAGTAGTCAACATTTATAACTTTGACATTTTGATATGACTTGTTCACTCATAAACAATTTGCAGCACCTCCTATTTTTTTTTTGCAGATTGACAAGTTGAGATTAATTTGAATTGTTTTGCATTAGCAGCTATGAAGATGGCATTTAGAGCCCTTGCATTTGTTGCATTCATCTTTCGTTCAACATCTGCCCATTTCTCCATGGGGTTTTCAACTACAATCCCTTCATGATTCTTGATCGTTAGACTCCATCCTTTTTGAACCACAATCCATGCATTCTCATCCACAATATGAATGAAGATTCTCATTCGTGCTTTCAAGTATGTATAATTTGCTCTATCCATTAGTTGCGGCCTTGTTATAGATCCTACTTCTTTGGCAATAATTGCACAAACTACCTTCTCACGATCTCACCTGCAATATAAATAGCCAAACAACAACAATTGACAACCTGCTCTGAGACCACTGGTATGGTTAAGTCTATTCAACTTTTTAGTGTTTGTCAAACTCTGTGTATAGAATTCAATTCTACGGATTTTAATAAAACACGCACAAATAGAAAAGTAAAGTTTGACAAGGTGAAATTGTTAATGCAATTCTGCTCAATAGCCTACGTATACGGGGCCATTCTTAGAAAAACAATCCATTAAAATTTATATTTCAAAAGTCCAAGAACACGGTCTCAATCTGCTCTTGTGATTCCCCTAGTGGACTTAGAAAAACACGCTTTTTTTGTAGCAGCCTCAATAGCCAGATATCCAACAACCACAGTGTTGCCTTCACAATTGGAAATATGGCAACCACAACTTCTATCTTCAAGATTGTTGAACTGTTATCTAGCCACAGATCACTTTTGTTGAACTTTCCTTAATAGGATGCGTCGAACTTCTTTTGATAGGATACAAGAAGATCTCAGTTGCACTTACTATTTTCAACTAACCTCGATCAGTCATAGAACCCTTCTACTCCAGTAGGTGATCTGAATAAAATCATGTCAAGTGCACTCTAGCGTTTGTTAAACTTCAGTTTCCAGCACTTGAGTAGAAACAACACAATTTAATTCCTGAAGCGCATAATAAGAGAAAAAATTGTTCTACTGAAATCTCTAAAAGCATAGCCTCTAAATCATGAGATCAAAGAATGACTCTCAGGAATATTTCATGAAAAACATAAATCCTCTCATTAGAATAATGTCGAGAGCTTCATGAGAATCGATTAGAGAATTTTCACCAATAGAGTTCCGTGAGAGTTTTCTCCAAGAATTAATCTCGAGAATTATCTAGAGAGTTATTTTGCTTTGACTTGAAGCTCATATATATATTATGCAAAAGAATCTTGAGCTTCCTTCTTCTCCAAGATTGGTATCCCAAGAATATAGCAAGAAATTCCAAACATATACGAAGTCAATCTTTGATATTTTGGTGTAGATAGATTTTCATGGGATTCTGCAAATTGTAAAAGCTTTAGAATTCCCTAAATATCTTCTTGCCATAATGGATTTTTGTTCAAATAATGAGAACTTCTAAAGTAGACTCTTCTATGCCATACAATTCTTCTTGGAAAATAATATTTCGTCAAATTCTAATGCCAAGAGACTTTCTAAATATGTTGTTTTCCCCCCTTTGGCAAGCATGTAGTAACAAACTCTCCCTTTGGCATTGTTTTTTGCAAAACCTCCATAAGCCTTCATAATTACTTGCTCAATTAAGTGTATGTCATGAGAATTTAGCAACAGCAATTAACATTAAATATTCAGCAACTGCAGCACATTATGTTGAACAAGAGCATAGCATTGCGTTGATTTCAACAATAGTTCAACAAAGCAAGAATTCCGGTAAAGCAATAGGGCATATTATTGTATCCCAAATGTATCAAAAAATAAGAAAACTGTTAGGCAAAGCCATAAAAGTGTTCAGCAGTTAAAAATTGCAAGTATGACTCCATCAGTCAGTTTGATAGAAATCCACAAGCTCCACAAGCATGTTGAAGTCGAGACCCCCGCCCTGCTCCCCCATCTCCTTGATCTCCCCATTTCTACGTATTATCTCCCCTTTTCTCCTACATCTCCATCATTTCATGTCCTCCCCTTTAAAGGCCAAATTGTCACTGCTCCTTTAAAAGCTGATCAAGAGTTTCTTGGAGACGAAGTTAGGAGGTAGTGACGGTCAGTAGCTGCTGTAAAAGATCATTGACTTGAGTTGTCAAAGTCTGGCATTAGTTGAAACATTCTACCAGTTGCTCTTGAAGAGTGTGAGCATCATCACGGGTAGATGTTGAAGTGACTCTTACACAAGAAAAGCATGCAGCAACACTGCTTTGTCCCACAGCAAAACTGATATATTGGCAGATGACATCCAATTTATGTAAGGAAAATTTGTATAGTGCAAAGTACTTCAATGCCAAAGAAGAAGACTTTAATTGATTTTCTCCAGGCCATTATTGAACTGTATCTCCTGTCAATTCTCTACAAACAACTATGATGTCAAAGTCATCATCGATTCCACCACCTTCAATCTCAAGATGATAATTTGCTCCAAGTACACCAGCTTGCAGTTCAGGAGAGAAAGAAAATGAACTTCTTGGATCATCCACTCCTTTGTCAAGATTGGCATAAAACTCATGCACCGTGTTATGGATATAGAATTCAGTAAAAGTGGCAGTCATACAATTTAACCCTTTTCAACAGATTTATCAATCTGAGTGATGCGTCCCACATCGCTTGCG
Organism: Rauvolfia tetraphylla; assembly: GCA_030512225.1. NCBI lineage: Eukaryota > Viridiplantae > Streptophyta > Magnoliopsida > Gentianales > Apocynaceae > Rauvolfia > Rauvolfia tetraphylla. The sequence continues at coordinate 483,317 of JAJQKT010000011.1, read as the reverse complement.
GAGAATACCCTGGGCTGGCATATATGGCTGGGTTCCAACCTTCCCCTTCGAGCGCGTGGGGCAAAGCTAGGGGTTCAGCCCTATGTCACTAAGCTGCTCATATTTTTATGTTGCAGTCGACTGTCATAATTGAAGAATAACACATCAGAAGCATGCTTAGCTTGAATTTTGACACTATCTCTCTTCTACCTTTTTACTCTACTTCTTAGGCCTTTCCTAATAGGTTCCGTTGCTTTTCTTTTCCTTGAGAGCTTAACTACTTTGATCTTAACATTATCAGAATTTGTTCCTTCACTATCAATTTTTAACATTTCAACAGGATCTAAGTTAATATTGGGACTTGAATGTTCTTCTTTTGGCTTGTCAGATTAAGTTGCTCCAACACTACTAATAAAAGGAACAGTCTCAATAGTCGATAGAATATGAAAAAATACTTCTGATTTAATAGGATGATCATTAAAAGTTCTAGGCTCACCATAAGAACTAGGTGCGTCATTAAAGACATCATGTTTTGCAGTGTGAATAGAAGGATTAACATACACCTCAACTGCTCAGTTAAACCCCCAATATGCATAGATTCAATAGACATCACATTATTCGAATTAACATCCCTAGGTTCAACAGATTCTACTTCAATAGTCTTCAACCAAAGACAGATTAACAGGCAGTGCATTCTCAGAATCATTAGTAGAAAGATTATGATCAATTCTAAATATATAATCTGGCACAAAAATTACATTGCACGAAGTTCTTCATGAATCTCAGGAACATGCATAACAAAGTTTGTGTAATTCAGATAGAATGAAATAGTAAAACCAACAATGCCTCCATCATATGACATAATCTACCTATTCAAACATTCTTCAACAATCGATAGAGATGAAGTAGTAGGAATATCACTAGATGTGTCAACCTCTATTATTCCCTAGGTATGTTTATCGAAATCCTTTGTGAGCCAGATTCTGTTAAAGTCCCGGGTCTTCTTCTTCGAAGTTATGGTATGATCTCCATTGTTCTTAGGGTTTCATAGGCGCTGTGCTTTGGTGAGGATAGAAATTTCTTCAACGTGAGTTTGATAAAGGTGAGAGTTCGAAGAGAGAGAAGGACATCGGTATAGAGTCTAGAATAATGATCAGACTTAAACTCTAGCAAAATAACTCCCTTTATCGATTTTCAAAATCGTCATTTAGAGCCCCTCTCCTAAGTTATCCAAAATCCAGCCTATTTTTGTGATTTTGTTTTTTAAAAAATAGTAAATACAAAAAATTGAGATACATATTTACAACAAATTATATGGAACACCTCCTACATAGTGCATAATCCTAGTGCATTTCTTAAATCCTCAAATATTGAAGCATCAAGAGGTATTGTTATGATATCTATCAATTGTTTTTTGTGCTGCAACATATTCAATGATAACGGTCTTTTGTTCATCAAGTTCCCTGATAATGTGATGACGTATGTTAATGTGCTCTTTTCGGCTATGTTGAACAAGATTTTTTGAGATATCTATTAATTGCACTTGTATTGTCACAATACATCACCAGCTCCATTTGCATCAGTCCATAGTCTTTAGTATTTGCTTCATTCACATCAACCGAGTACAACAACTACCTGCTGCAATATATTCTACTTCTGTTGTTGACAGACAAATAGAATTATGTTTTTTGCTATACCAAGACACAAGATTATTACCAAGAAAAAAACATCCTCCAAAAATACTTTTTCAATCACCACAATTTACAGCCAATTAGCATCATTATAACCGATGAGATAAGTATTTGAATCCTTACTAAAATAAATTCCATATTTTTTTTCTATGATTGAAATACTTCCAAATTTGTTTAGGATATGTCTGGTCTACTTGTTGTTAAGTATACCAAGTCTATGCCGAGAATAGCTACTGTCAAGGTACAATATATCGTTTATACTTGCTCTAAATGGCACATGTTTAGCATATCCTCTGAGTTTTGCCTTTCTGAGCCAAATTCGCCTCGGTCAGACTGTCTGCCTTCCCTTGGTGAACTCGGCTTTCAAAAGTTAGTGCCCTTGTTGTAGATCCTTAATAAGTCTTAAACAGATGTCCCAAGTATGTCCTACGAGAGAGCAATAGTTACAAGTAACAGGGTGGTTTTCATCAAGCTTCATCTTCCTTGAATTCAGCCTTTTAGTGCAACACCTTTGTTTTTATATTGAGAGTTGAGATGTATTTTACAAGGATCACATTAATTCATCAAGCTTCAACTCCAATAGATTTCTAACTTCTTCAATGACAACAAATTTTGGCAGCAAGAATCTCAAAGTTTTGCGAACTAGTTTTTCTTCAGAATAATTTTCACCAAGTTGAAATGTCTGATTTGCAATATCTCATAATCTGTTGCTGAAGATGGGAATAGTTTCATCTTCTGTCATTCTCAATTCCTCAAATTGAGAAGTCAACATATGTAACTTTGACATTCTAATATGGCCAGTTCATTCCTAAACAGTTTCCAGCACCTCCTATGCCTCCTATGCAAATTGACAAGTTGAGATTAATTTAAATTATTCTGTATCAACAAGTTTGAAGATGGCATTGAGAACCCTAGCATTTGTTGCATTCATCTTTCTTTTAACATCTATCCATTCCTCCAAGGGTTTTTCAACTGCAATCCCTTCATGATTCTTGATGGCTAGTGGAGTCCATCATTTTTTAACCATAATCCATGCATTCTCATCCACAGTATGAATGAGGTTTCTCATTCGTGCTTTCCAGTATGCATAATTTGCTCCATCAAACCATGGTGGCCCTGTTTAGATGTTGCTTCTTTTGCCATAATTGCACAAATGACCTTCCCATGATCTAACTTGCTATATAAAAAGCCAAACAGCAACAATTGACAACTTGCTCTGACACCACTTGTATGTTTAAGTTTATGCAACTTTTTAATGTTCGTCAGACTAAACGTGTAGAATTTGATTCTGTACAGTTTAACAAAACACACATACAGAAAAGTAAAGTTTGACACAAGGAAATTATTAACGCAGTTTGGCTCAATAGCCTACGTCTATGGGGCCATGCCTAGAAAAGTAATCCACTAAACTTTATATTTCAAAAGTATAGGAACACGTTCTTAATCTGCTCTAGTGATTCCCCTAGTTGACTCGGCAAAACACTCTTTTGCCAAAGCTGTCTCAACCGCAAGAAATCAAACAACCACAGTGTTGCCTTCATGGTTGGAAACACATCAACTACAATTCCTACCTTCACGATTGTTGAACTGTTACCTAGTCACTACTCGGTTTTATTGAACTCTGCTCAATAGGATGTGACTCCTTTTGACAAGATGCGGCAAGATCCCATTTGTACTTACTACTTTCAATTGACCTTCTACTCTATGAGATGGTCAGAATTAAATCATGTCAAGTGCACTCTCACTTTTGTTGAACTTCAGTTTCCAGAATTTGAATAGAAACAACACAATTTAATGCATGAACAACATAATAAGAGAATAGATTGTTCTGCTGAACTCTCTTAAAAATATAGCCTCTAAATCATGAGATCAAAGAATGACTCTCTCAGGAATATTGCATGAAAAACATAGCAGACTCTAAGTAGAATAATTTCGTGAGCTTCATGAGAATCAATTCGAGAGTTTTCACCAAGAGAGTTTCCGTGAGAGTTTTCTCCAAGAATTAATTTTGAGAGTTATCAAGAGAGCTATTTTGCTTTGGCTTGAAGCTCATATATAAATTATGCAAAAGAGCTTTGAACATCCTTCTTCTCCAAGACTGATATTCTAAGAATATAGCAAGAATTCCAAGAATATAGGAAGTCAATCTTTGATATTTGGTACAGATAGACTTTCGTGAGATTCTCCAAATCGTAGAAGCTTTAGGATTCCCCAAATATCTTCTTCTTGCCATAATGGTGTTTTGCTCAAATAATGACAACTTCTAAAGTAGACTCCTTGATGCCATAAAATTCTTCTTGGTAAAAAATATTTCATCAAATTCTAATGCCAAGAGACTTTCCAAATATGTTGAATCACCCCTTTGGCAAGCATGTCGTAATAGAGGGAACGGAAAATGGTTTCATGAGTTCGGCTTAACTTTTCTCATAGACAAGAAGGCAATCAATTTCTATGTGTTTGATTTGTTCGTAAAAATTTGGACTTGTAGTAGTATGAAAAGCACTTTCATTAATTAACAACGCGGTGGAGAACAATATTGAGGTCTTGTAAAAGATATAGTCACCACAAGTGGCAGAAGCCATTGCGCAATATTCAGCCTTGGAAGAATGGTACGAAATGGTACTTTACTTCTTGGACCTCCAAGATATCAATGAAGAACTTAAATATATAGAGTAACAAAAAATTGACCTTCATGCGGACAACCTATTAAATCAGAATCGGAGGAAGCAAAGAAAACTAAAGAACTTTAAGAGGAGAAAAACAATCCTAATGCAGATGCGCCTTCTAAAGATGAAGAATACTATGAGAAGCATGTAAATGGAGTTTTGTCAACTTATCCAAAAATTGGCTAAGATGTTGTACCACATAACAAATATCAGGCCTTGTCTTAGCGAGATATAATAATTTACCAGTCAGCAGTCTATAACCAGTAGTGTCATTTAAAAGTGTCGAATCATCAGCCGCAAGAGAATATGCAACATCAGTCAGCATAGCAGCATGCTTACAACCAAGGTAGCTTGCATCTTCACGTACTCTAGTGTATGTTTACGGTGACATAAATTACTGCCATTAGAAGAATAAGCCACTTCTAAACAAGAAAGTATTTCGATTTACCAAGATCCTTGATGCGAAAGGAATGATGGAGAAAATCTTTCAATGGCTTTATTCCATTCAGATCATCATCACCAAGAAGTGAGTGATCAATGTAAATTAGCACAACCAGAAATGAGGATAAAGTCCTTTTTCCTCAAATAAGATATTAGTTTGCCCCACTCATAAGGAGGCTAACTTGCTACAATTAAATAACTTATTTCACTTTCTAATGATCATGACTCAATTTAGGCACTCGCTCCAGTGATTGATGGATTGGACCTTTTATGGCACTGAAGGCTAACGCAAGAAGTCAGACTAAACAACTCATTTGACGAAGCTATTTTTATCTTCATTCACTGTCTGCAAGGACTACAACCAGATCTTCACCATCAACAAGTCATCAAAGTAAATTAGAAAAACTAGAAATGAGGTTGAAGTTTTACAGATATATAAGCTTGGAGCATTTTATGTAGCAGGAAAACATTGTGAAAATAGAGCAGTAGTCAACTTGGAATGCCATTGGCGGCTGGCTTGTTTAGGTGATTGAGGAATTTATTCAATTTGCAAACAGAACCTAGTGGACAATGATAATTAGGGGTTGGCTGTACGAAAACTTCTTCAGTTAGGTTACCTTGGAAAAATACATTATTGACATCCTACTGCTAAATACCAACCACAGACAGCAAATGTGGAAAGTAAATTCTAAATTGTTGGCATTTTTACGGCAGGTGAAAAAGTCTCCAAGTAGTCAACTCTTCTTGTTAAATTTAACCCTTTTCAACTAGGTGGGTCTTATAACATTCAATAGAGTCATCTGCTTTATACTGGATACGGAAAAACCATTTGCAGCCAATAGATTTTTTACCGACGAAAAGAGGAGTGATAGTCCAAGTAGAATTATCAATGAGGGCTTTTAACTCCAGGTACACAGTGTCTCTCCATTGTTGCTGCAAAATAGCAGCTTGATAGGAATGGGGTTTCTCATTAGTTAGCACGGTCAATGCAAAAGATTTATGTTTGGGGAAAGCCAAACCATGACCAAGAAATTCAGAAAGATAATGTAGTGTGCACATATATGGAGGAAGAGCTGCGTTGAGGAGAATGCTGCATGTATATTCTTAAAGATAAGATGGACTATTCCGGATGAAAAATCGAGTCAATGGAGTCAACACAAGCAGAAGGGTGATGAACCAAGGGAAGAAGAGTAGTGTCACAATTCTATGGAATTTTAGAAGGAGATGGACTTAAAGTTAGTGGTAAAGAATCCTAATTATCAGAAAAAGAAACGTCTTCATTATGGGTTGCCAAATCTTTGGTAAAGGTAGCTGGAAGAAAAATCTGATTGTGTTAGTATTTGAAAGAAAAGAGAAGTATCCAAATCCTTAGAGGAGCATCTCATGAGTCAAAGAATGAGTATATGGTAATAAAGTATCATAAAAAATAGCATCACGAGAAATAAATATTTCTCAAGCAGAAATGTCGTGAAGAATATAACCTTTTGCTCCTAAAGAGTAGCCTAAGAAGAAACATTTGCGGCGGTGAGGATCGAACTTTGATAGTCGATGAGTAATTATGCAAGCAAAAGCTAAACAGCCAAACACCCTAGGAGACTAAAATATAAAAAACTTATAAGGAGTTTTATTTTGGAGGATAGGTGTTGGGATAACATTGATTAGAAAAAGTACATGTTTAATATGGTACTCCCAGTAAGCCAAGAAGGAGAAGATTGAAATTTGAGTGTATGAGCTATGCTTGATAGAGATTAACAAGAAGAGGAAATTAAGTGGAACTCTCGTTATTTCAGTTAACAATTGGAAGGAAATTATATGCACATACATCAGCCTAGCTATAGCAGTTACCGATACAAACATAGAGTCTAGTGCGGAAGTTCCCTATACAACATCAATCTATGATACAAAGTCAATTTGTCATATGACCATCTCATCAGAGAATATGTCTATCATAAAACAAATCAGTCCATTATTCCATTAGAATAACAACCTCCTTAATTTACTCCTTTACGCCTCGACAGGAAAAACGTTACGTGTTGAAGATGAAGCTTCGATATCAGGAACTGGAAATGTTCACGAGATAATGGCTTCATGAAAACATCAACGAGTTGTGTCTCTCAAGAGAGATACCGTATACAAAGAGCACCGTGAACTACAATTTCACGATGTAAGTGATGGTCAATCTCAATATGACGAGTACGGACATGGAAAATTGGATAGGAGCCATAGAAATGGAAGATATATTATCACAATGCAGTGTGGGAGGAGACCACAAGGGCAATCCAAGTTCGCAAAATTGGTAGCAAAACCAGCAGACTATTTTTTCACAGTCCACTCAAAGAGATTCTGCCCAAAAAAATGCAGGAGCCAGTGATGGAACTACGGTCATCAGGATTGTCAGTCCAATCCGAATAAGAGAATGCATCTAATATAGATGTATCTGTTGAGAGAGTCATCCCTAACTCTCTAGAAGATTCAAGCAAATTGGAGAAGCTTGAGTCATCCCTAACTCTCTAGAAGATTCAAGCAAATTGGAGAAGCTTCAAGCAAGTTGAAGAATATTCAAGAAAGTTGGAGCAGCAAATTTTGACTCAAAGCGTATCTAGAATTCTCTTGAAATAAGAAGCAATTAGAGAGCTCTAGAATTTGCCAAAGTTGGTGAACCAAGATCTATAAATAGGATAGTACTTAGGGGAAGCAAGTGTGCAAAAAATAGTGAAGTGCATGTGTGATGTGTTCCATTGAGTGAGCAAATAAGAGAGAAAAATGAGAGTAAAAGCTACTTCTGTTAGAGTGTCTTGTGAGAAATTAACTATACTCTAAATTTGTGAGTGTTAGGTGGCTTGTAAGTGAGAGTTTATTGGAGTAATAAACTTTTTGTTTAGCAATTCCTTTCAGTACCTCTGCCACTTTAATTCTCAACAAGTGGTATCCGAGTAGGTTATTCTGGGCCTATCACAATTGAGGTAAATACGGTCAGGGACCATATTTGAGTTTGTTGATTGAGAATCATGCTACGAGTAGGTGTTGTCGAAATAAATGGTCGAGGATTGTGCTAAGGTTTTGTCGAAATAAATGGTCGAGGATTATGCTGGACATTAGCTTTCCTGTAATCATGGTATGTGGAGATTCTACTTGTGCACAATCCAAGATTGTGAAGTTGCAAAATACCCTTGAGACATCACACCAAGTTATGACGGCGGGGTTTGTTAATACCATCGAGAAGCTCAACGAGGACAATTGCAGTGAATGGAGTATCATGCTACATAGAGGATAAGGCTTATGGGAGATGATCGTTGGCAACTAGATAATGCCACCTCCAAAGGAAAATGCAACGAAGTAAAAAAAATGGGACACGAATGTTGGTAAGGCTTTATCTATCCTAGCCTTAATAGTAGAGAAGCAGTATTTAGATAAAATTAAAGATACAAAAATTGCTAAGGAAGCGTGGGACACATTAGTAGAGTTTTTCACAAAGGCAAATGACTCCAATTGCAGTGGCTCAAAAAATGAGTTGATGACACTCACACAAGGTGACATGATAGTTAGTCAATTATTTGACAAAGTTAAATGTTTGTTTGAGAAAATTATGAAATTAGATCTGCTTCATCCTGTCGATAAGACAAGGATGAAAAGGATAATAGTGCAAGGTCTTCGTCATGAATTCAACCCCATAGCATCAACACGTGGATAGGTTAAAGAACCAACTTTCAATGAGTTGGAAAATATGTTGGTTGATGAAGAGGCTATAAATAAATAAAAAGTTAAGAGTCTCAAAGCAAGATGAGGAGAAAGTACTCTTTACCAGAAGCCAAAAGTTTAGAGTAAAGAAAAATTGTGAAGAAAGAAAAAATCAAGGCAGACAAAACTCAAGACAAGTATGCCCTTGGAAAGGCTCCCAACCAGGGGGAGATGATAAACCACAAGGAGACAATAATAAAAAAAATTACTGACAAGCTGACGTCTATTACAATTGTACGAAGAAAGAACATTTCATCGGAGATTGTTGGCATAATCACAAAAAAAGGAAATAATGATATTTCCAAGAAGACAAATAGCAGTGAAGATGAATTAGATTTTCAAGCATCTCTTGCACTAGTAGAAGATCATACCCTTGTTACGGTAAGTGATAATTTCATCGATTTTAGAAATGACTAGATAGTAGATTAGGTGCTCGAATCATATAACAGGATATAAGAAAAAGATCCTAAATATTGAAGAGTACAATGGAAAATGTGATGTGGTGACTGCAAACAATTCAAAGATGCTAATCACACATGTTGGCAATGCCAATGTGATACCTTATTTCAGCTCAACTGAAGTGGAGTCAAAAAATGTACTATATGTGCTAGGTATAAAAAAAAATCTTCTCTCAATATCACAATTAACTTCAGTAGGTAAATTTTGTGGTGTTTGGTCCAAAGGACGTGAAGGTGTATCACCAATTGAAGCCAGTGGGACCACAAATTATAGAAGGATGCAAGCTAGAGTCTGTCTACCTAATGTTAGCAAAAATGGCATACGTAGACAAGACAAGGAAGAATGAGACACTGGATTTATGGCATGAACTATTGGGACATGTGAGCTATACCATATTAAAGGCAATGATGAAGAAAGCAATGCTCAATGGCTTTTCATAGTTAGAAGTTCGAGACAGCGTAGTTTATGCCAGATGCCAATATCAAAAAGCACACCAACAATCATATTAGGGGTCAAAGTTTAGAGTCAAAACACTATTGGAGTTGGTAAACTTAGAGGTGTTTGGACTAGTGAAGCAAGCATCGGTAGGTTGCTATCTCTATATGGTAATATTTATGGATGACTATTCTTGGTATGTCTGGATAGATTTTATGAAAGATGAAGGAAAAGGTTGAAGATGACATAGGTCATCAAATACAGTGTCTTCGTACAGATAATGGTGGAGAATATAGCTCGTACAAGTTCACTGAATTCTTAAAAAATACTGGAATAAGAGGACAATTGACATGTCCAAACACCCCACAACAAAATGGAGTTGCAGAAATGAAGAACAGGTATTTGGCAGAGACTTGTCAAAGCATTCTACATTCCAAAAATGTATGAAGACTGTGGTACATATTACAAATAAACAGCCACAAGTACAGCTTGGCTTTACTTTACACTATGAGAAGTTTTGGAAGAAGAAACCTTCGGTGTCTCATTTTCTAGTATTTAGATGTGTCTTTTATGTGCTTGTACCTAACCATTTGAGAAGTAAGTTCGACAAGAAAGCTATTCGCTGCATTTTCGTAGGATACGATTCTCGAAGAAATGGATGGATTTGTTGTTATTTGTCCAGAGATGTCGTGTTTGATAAAACATCCTGTTGGTGGTCATCTCCAGCATTGAAATTGCCAGACTTCAAGGAAATTGAGGAAGAGTTCTAAGAAAGATTAGAAGAGCTAGAGGGAGATTCTTTACGATCGTAGTTGACTACTCCTATGAAACCTTTTTATTCTCTTCAAGCATAGTTGATAAACTTATGAAAGTGCTTATACCTTAACTTCATTCATGAAAGTGCCATCCTTGGTTTGCTTGATTTGTAGGCCAAGAAAGAAATTGAGTTTTCCTATCATGCTTATTTCAAATTTACTTTGCATTAACTTGGAAAACAGATCACAAAGTGAAGCATTAGAAGCACCGAAAATTGTATCATACATTTGGACAAGTTATAGATCATTGTTACAAGAGGTTTTAATGAAAAGATTTATGTCAATTTTTCTTAAAAAATAACTTTTGAAAGAGGAAAGCCATTGAATATTTCATACCAAGCTCTAGTAACTTGTTTCAATCCATATAAGGCTTTTGAGAGTTTGAAAACATAATTAGGAAAATTTTCATGAGTGAAATCATGAGGTTGTTTTACATAAAATTTCCTCATTAATAAAACCATTTGAGAAAGCACTATTAACATCATTTGAAAGAGTTTGAAACCTTTAAAACATGCAAACGCCCAAAGAATTCTAATTGATATAAATCTACTAATTGGAGCTAAAGACTCATTATAATCAATGACCTATTCTTGATTGAATCCTCAGGCAACAAGTCTAACCTTGTTTCTAACAACTTCTCCGAATTCAATAAGTTTATTTGTAAAAACCATTTAGTTCCAATAACGGAATGATCATGAGATTTAGGAATATCCAAATTTAATATCTTTCAAATTTACTTAATTCCTCTTGCATAGCAATAATCCAAAAATCATCACACAATGCATCATCAATACCTTTAGGCTCATATGAGATAAAAGAATAAAGTTATCGATAAAGTACCGCCTTATGTTTACTTCTTGGGAGATATCACCAATGATTTGCTCCTTAGGGTGGCGTTTTTAGATATCCTAAGTTCTTTGGGAGCTCTTGGTCACCACTAGGTTGGTCATCTTAAATTTGTTCAATCATTTCCTCCTCATTGGTATAATTCTCCAAAGTTGGTGCTTCAGATGGGTTTGATAGTCATTCATAGATGTACCTACATCATCTTCATTTTTTCTTTCCAAGTAAATGTAAGATTCATCAAAACTAACATGAATGGTTTCCTCATCATGTAAGGTTGTTTTTTGTTATATATTGTATATGTCTTTTTTTTTCATTAGAAGAATAGCTAAGAGATATACCTATATCCGTCTTTCTATCAATTTTAAGTAAGTTATCACAAGTATTCAAGATAATACATTTATAACCAAACACTTTAAAATATGCAACTTGAGGAGTTATATAAAAGAGAACTTTAAAAGATGTTTTTCTTCAAAAAAAATCTTAAAAGAATTCTTTTCATCATAGCATGTGTTGTTTATGGCTTCAGCTCAAAACATATTTTTGAAGATGAATTTTCACAAAACATAGATCTAACAAATTTTTTTAAAGTTAAAATTTTTCTTTCAATAACACCATTTTGTTGTGGGGATTTTGCAGTTGAAATAATTATATGAAATTCAATTTTCATCACAAATTTTGTAAAGATTTGGTTGTAAAATTCTCCCATTGTCACTTCTAATGGAAATCAATTTTGCACTCAAGGGAGGTTTGAATATTTTTGAATAGTTTTACAAACTTATGAAACACTTCATCTTTTTGAGCAAAGAAGATTACTAAAGTAAATATTGAGAAATCATAAACTACTACTAAGGCATACTTCATGTCATCAATACTAGAGTTCCTCATAAGTCCAAATCAGTCCATATGAAGAAGCTCAAGATGTTTTGAGGTATAAAAGCATTTCATGTGTTTGAAAAATTCTTCTGTTTGTTTTTCATATTGTTAAGTATCTCAAATAAAATTTTCTCAAAACACTTTTTTGGCAATTCTCCAACTAAATCTTGATAGAAAAGTTTGTTCAATAAATCCATGTTCACGTGACCAAATCTTTTATGCCAAGAAAATCATTATCATAAGCAACAAGACATTCAAGCTTATCAAGATAAAGCGCACATTGAAACATTTTGTGAGTAATTGATCAAACTTATGGTCTACAACCAAACTTATGGTCTACATCCAAACTTCAAGTCTGAACATTTTGCAAAGTTTCATAAAGATGTTTTTGGCCAAGCAAATGCATAGATATTCAATCATAGCTATTTAATCATTTTATCATGACATATAATCAATTTCAAGAAGTTTTGAGGTGAAAATCAATTTCTTAGGTTTGAAAGAAAATTTTGTTTGTTTTTTCATATTGGCGAGAATTACAAGGATGATTTTTGTCAAAATGCATTTTTTGATAATCTTTTAACAAGTAAAAACAATATTCAACATGTCCATGCTAACATGATCAAGTTTACTGTACCGGAAATAACTGTCATCATCATGAGTGGAAAATCATCTAACTTTATAAGCAACAAGTTCATCAAGGCAAGGCACATAACCATTACTAATACAATTTTCAACAAAAATAGTTCTACCATTGGCACCATCAAGTATAGTGCAAATTTTACATTTAAATTTAACTTTTCAATCATTGTCACAGAATTGACTAATGCTAAGCAAGTTATAGTTCAAATCAGCACTAAGAATCATTAGTTTAAAAAGAAGAGATGAACCTTTACCAACATTGGTTACTCCAAGAATTCTTCGTTTCTTCTTTTCTAAAAAACAAATATTTTATTGGTTGCTTTGACCTTGCTTATGAATGAGGTGTTTACCGTTATTCTTTAAGCCAACATCATCAATATACCTCTTAATGGTGCTTGAGTTTGAATTGAAGAGTACCTACAATAAAGGAGAGGAAGTATCCTTTGGTACCCATACTTTCTTGGGTCCGTGAGGGTTAGCAATAATTCCCTTAACTCTCCAAATGATTTTTACACCATTCTCTACTTTTCTTTTAACATAGCATTTGGTGACTTCATGTCCATGTTTTCCACAATAAGTACAACAAGTATGATGCATGGAAGTAGAAGTAGTTCTAACAAAGAAGTTGTTATATTTAGGTACATTGTTTACATAATTATAGCCAAGACCATTTTTGACAAGAGGAGATCTTTGAGCTCCAAGAATTTTATCAAGATTGTCCCTTCCTTTTGTAAATTTCTCTATACATGATGTAAGTTCATCAACCTTCTTTTTCAAAGTCTCATGATCAACAAGCATTCTTTTAAGAGATAAAATCTTTTCACAAAGAATCTTATTTTCAAGGGACATATTTTGTAAAGAGATATTTAAAACTTCTTTTTCAATATTCAAGCATTCAATAGAATCAAGAAGCTTATTATTTTCACAAAAACAATTTTGATTTCTCATTCAAAAAATTATTAATTTTGGTTTTCATTTCCTTATTCCTTTTTGAAGCCTTTTTTAATTCTCCATACATCTCAATAAGTAATTCACTAGGATCATCAATATCATCATCATAAGAAGTAGAGGTAGATGAAGTACGTTGTACCTCATCTTCCATTGCCATGAAGCACATATTTGCTCTTTCTTCTTCATGAGTGACTTGAAGTAGCTTCCACATTTCATGAGCGGAATCATATTCCATCACTCTATTGTATTCATTGACGACCAACACACAACAAAGAATTTTCATTGCTTGGTAGTTTAATGTCATATTCCTTAAATCGCTTTCATCATAGTCCTCCATGGGCTTAGCTTCCTTTGTAACTCCATCAGCTTTCAATCTCAATGGCACATAGGGACCTTTTTCAATAATATTCCACAATTCATAGTTAATAGAACAAATGTAAATCTCAATCCTAGACTTTCAAAAAGTATAATTAGAACCATCAAACTAGCCATATAATCTTTACTTCTAGGATGTTAAATCTTAACAAGAAGACCTTACTCTGATACCAATTGAAAGACCTAAGAGGGGGGGAGGGGTGAATTAGGTCTTTGCCTAATTATCGAAAATCTTTTCCCTTTTTGCAAACTTCAAGTTTATATGTGATTTGATGGTTAAGACAAGATTATCAAGCTATAAGACCACAACCAATCAATCAACAAGTATGAACAAATAATAATAATAACACAAGTATGTAAACAAGTAAAGCTATAAAGAAATGAACACACGATTTATAGTGGTTCGATCCTTAAGATCTACATCCACTATCTTAAGCCTATACTTAAGGATTTCAATCAGTCTACTATATGCTCAGCTTTACAAATTACAAGAGAGGCGTACCACACTATGGTTTTACACTCACAACCTCTTCTAGTAACTTTTACAAACAAGGTTCACCACACACAATGGTTTTATATCTCAAACAAACTTGAATCACAACTTCAAGGATCACCCTTATCTAAAGAGTTTTATGTTGTCAAGATAACCTTGCAAGAGCTAGTAGAAAAACACAATTTGATAAGTCTTCAATGCCTTCAATCATCTTGAACATACTATTCAATCTTCAATCTCTTTTGGCACAATTGAGTTGTTCTTGCATTGTGACTCCAGGGCAATAAGACTTCATGCTTCTCAATCTTTCAATCCTATCACTCAACATACAATCATATTAGTCCTTATCAATGTTTGTCATTAATCAAAATTAATTATAACTTCATGATTTGCCCTTATGGCTAACAGACCTGATATTATGTTTGTTGTGTGCTAATGTGCCAAATTGCAATCTTGTCCTAAAGAATCTCATCTATTGTCAAACTTATTTTTCGTTATTTGATTGATACATATGACTATGGTATATGGTTTTCAAATTCTTCATCTTTTGATCTTATTGGATATTCAGATACTAATTTTTTCGGATGCAAAGTTGAACGTAAAAGTACTAGTGGCCATTGTCAATTTCTTGGTAGTTGTCTTGTGTCTTGATACAGTAAAAAACAAGCTTGTGTGTCTTTATCTACTGCTGAAGCTGAATATATTGCTGCTGGAAGTTGTTGTGCTCAAATATTATGGATGCAGCATACTCTACTTGATTGTGGTCTTAAATTCAATTTTGTGCCTATACTATGTGATAATACTAGTGCTATGAATTTGATCATAAATCCCAATCAACATTTTATAACAAAGCATATAGAGATTAAACATCATTTTATTCGTGATCATGTTGCTAAAAAGGATATATGCTTGGATTATGTGTATACAAATGATCAAAATGCTGATATTTTTACCAAGTCTTTGGCTGAGGAAAGGTTTAACTATATAAGAATACTCTTAGGAATTTCAAAATTCAATTACTAATGTGTTTGTTCAAGTACGACAAAAAACAAGAAAATTAGGACGCATAATTTGGATGCAAAATGGAACGTCCAAACTTTCTTCAGAAAAAATATGGACAGAAAAGTTCTGACGCTTGTTCAGACGCATGACAGAAAGTTTGGACGTCTGAACTTTCTAAAACTGAAGAAACAGAGAAGTTCGGACGCAAGTTTGGATGCAGACCAAAACGTTTGGTCGTCCAAACTTTGCGGTTACAACGGTTTTAAAGAAACCAAATAGTCGTTAGACACAATTTTATCTTCCGAACTCTCTCGCTTTTCAAATTTCTCGCTGCTCATTTGTGTGCAAACCTAAATCTATCTGTAATTTCACCATTTTCACATAAATTCTTCATTGTACTACATTGTTTAAATCCATCAAATTTTGCATCAAAGTTTGTCATCATCAAAAAGGGGAGATTGTTAGCTCTAAGGGCAAATCATGCAGTAAAATCATTTGAGATTTAACTTCAATAAGTTTGAAAAACATTTGGTATGTATAGAAAACTTATTTAGGCATATATAATTTTGAAAAATCAAAATCAAATTCCTTTGATCATATAAAGTTTACTTAAAAACTTTTAGGACACAAAACCACATTCATCAAAAAAAAATTCATTCAAAACCTTTTAAGATCATAAGACTCATTTTATGCTCTCTTATGCATTCAATAGATTCCAAGGCTTAAGAGTGTAGGGTTTATAAAGTTTACCTATTACGCACATGTAACCTACACTTCATGTCTTCAAAGCCTTCAATCATCTTGAACAAACTCTTCAATCTTCAATCACTTTGACATATTAGAGTTGTTCTTGCATTTTAGCTTGAAGGCAATGAGACTCCAAACTTCTTAGTTCACAAATCATATCGCACAATATAAACATATTAGTTCTCATCAATATTTGTCATTAATCAAAACTACATGATTTGCCCTTAGGGCTAACAATTATTTTGTCATGTCTCAACTTTTATATTTATATAATATACTAAACCATGAGAATTGATTAATTGTTGATAAGTTGTAAATGTGAATTATGTGTAAACTCTACCGATTAAATATAAATTGACTCCCTTGCAGGGGTGAGATATTGATTTATGTTGAGAGTCTCTGTTAGCCATAAGGGCAAATCATGTAGTTATGATTAATTTTGAGTAATGACAAACATTGATGAGAACTAATGTACTTGTATGTTGAGTGATAGGATTGATAGATTGAGAAGCATGAAGTCTTATTGCCTTGGAGTCACAATGCAAGAACAACTCAACTATGCCAGAGGTGATTGAAGATTAAAGAGTATGTTCAAGATGTTTGAAGGCATTAAAGACTTAGAGTGTTGAGTTCATATACTAAATAGGTATATTTTTTTGCAAACTCTACACTTGTATGTTTTGGAATCAGTTGAATGCATGAGAGAGAGCAAAACTTGTTTTTAAAATGGTTTTCAATAAACTTTGTGATAACAATTATGTTTTTGAAATCTCAAATGATCTTAAGAAGATTTTGTATGATTAAAATGTTTTGGTAACGATTTTTGTGTTTAAATGTGCCTAAATGATGTGTCCATTCATGCAAAACATTTTTAGTGTTATTAACAATGATTTTCAAAATATTTGCCTAAATTTAATAAGTTTGGATGCAAGTTTGGTCATCCAAACTTTGGAAATTGTTATTGTTTGGGGAAAAGTTCAGATGTCCAAACTTTCTCTGATAGCATGGTCACTGTTTTTCTAGAGAATTTTGGACGCAAGTTCGGATTCATAAGGAAAAGTTCAGACGAGCTGCGACAGGCGCGGGAGGTGGCAGGCTAGGACAGCGCAGGCGGTGGGACGCTGGGTAGCCTAGCGGCAAGGGAAATGGCTGGCTGGGCAGGCACGGGCTGAGGGAGGCGCAGGAGTCATTGAATGGGAAAGAATGGTTGTTCAAATTCTGAATCAGAAGAAGGTGTTTGCGACGATTTAGGACGGAAAGGTATTTCTAATTTTATTTATTAATGGTAAAAAATCTGTCACAAATCAATCCCAAATGTGCGACGGATTTGTGACGGAATTAATTTCATTGTGGCGGCTCTTTTTTGTGGTTGAAAATTTTAAATTTTGTCGCAAAACTGTCACAAATTTGCAACACATTTGAGACACATTTGCAACCAAAAATTAATTTATAATGTGTTTCTTAAGTTATTTTCTTTCTCTTCCACTCCTCCAATAAGTTTATGGTTAAAATTTGTTAATAATAAATATTTATGAAATATACTCATTTTAATTATCATATATGTCGTGCTAGTATATGAATTAATTTCATTAACACTATATGTTGTATAGCATTACATGTTATAAATTGGTCATATTCAAAGTTATAAAAATTAATATAATACACATATGTAATATACATTTATATGTTTTGTAAAATGTTTTATTATACTTAATAGATATGCTATACCAAAAAAAATTACAAAATACATATTCGAATTTGTCTTTATATAAAGACTGCTAACTACAGAGTACCAGGTGATTGAACCTTTCCTCAGCCAAAGGCTTTGTAAATATGTCAGCAATTTGATCATTTGTATTTATATATTCTAAGCATATATCTTTCTTAACCACATGATCACGAATAGAATGATGTTTTATCTCTATATTCTTAGTCCTAGAATGTTGAATGGGATTTATGCTCAAGTTAATAGCACTCGTATTATCACATAGTATGGGTACACAATTGAATTTAAGACAATTTAAGACCATAATCAAGTAAGGTATGCTGCATCCATATCAATTGTGCGCAACAACTGCCTACAGCTGTATTCAGCTTCTGCAGTGGATAATGACACACAAGCCTGCTTTTTACTAAACCAAGATACAAGACAACTACCAAGAAATTGACAATGACCACTTGTGCTTTTATGTTCAATTTTGCAACCAACATAGTCAGCATCAGAGTATTCAATAAGTTCAAAAGATGAAATTTTTGAAAACCAAAGGCCATAGTCATGTGTATCAATCAAATAACAAAAAATTCGTTCGACAGAAATTAGATGAGATTCTTTAGGACATGATTAGAATCTAGCACATAAGCATAAAACAAACATAATATCTGGTCTACTAGCTGTGAGATAGAGTAAGCTTCCGATCATACCTCTATATAATTTATCATCAATACTTTTACCTTTCTCATCTTTGTCAAGTTTAGTTGATGAACTCATTGGAGTACCTATTCCTTTTGCTTGATCCATTTCAAATCTTTTCAGTAGCTCCTTGGTATATTTTGCTTGATTGATGAAGACTCCATCCTTGGTTTGCTTAATTTGCAGCCCAAGGAAGAAACTTAGTTCTCCCATCATGCTCATTTCAAATTCATTTTGCATGGATTTAGCAAACTCTTCACAAAGGGAAGTATTAGTAGCACCAAAAATAATATCATCAACATAGATTTGCACAAGTAAAATATCGTTTTTAGAAGACATTTTAATAAAAAGAGTTGTATCTACTTTTCCTTTTGTAAAACCTTTTGAAAGAATAAAACCACTTAATCTTTCATACCAAGCTCTTGGAGCTTGTCTCAGTCCATATAGAGCTTTAGTTAATTTGAAAACATGATTTGGAAACTTTTCATGAATAAAACCAGGAGGTTGTTCTACATAAACCTCTTCTTCAATAAAGCCATTTAGAAAAGCACTTTTGACATCCATTTGAAATAGTTTAAAGTCTTTAAAACAAGCAAATGCCAAAAGTATTCTAATAGACTATAATCTGGCCACTGCAGCAAAAGTTTCATCATAATCAATGCCTTCTTCTTGGTTGAAGCCTTGAGTAACAAGTCTAGCTTTATTTCTTAAAACTTCTCCTATTTCATTTAACTTATTTCTAAAGATCCATTTTGTACCAATAACAAAATGATCATGAGGTCTAGGAACAAGAGTCCAAACTTTATTTCTCTCAAACTGATTTAACTCTTCTTCCATAGCAATAATCCAGAAATTATCACACAATGCATCATCAATATTTTTCGGTTCAATATGAGATAAAAGGGCAAAATTATCAATAAAGTACCGTCTTATTTTAACTCCTTGGGAGACATCACCAATGATTTGCTCCTTAGGATGACTTCTTGCATATGTGAGATCCTTTGGAAGTTCTTGATTATTGCTTGATTGACCATCTTGTTCTTGCTCTATTATTTCTTCTTCTTTAGCATGATCTTCCAATGTAGGTACTAGGAACCTGCATTATCTTCATTTCTTCTTTGAAGATAAACGTTAGATTCATCAAAAGTTACATGAATAGTTTCTTCAACACATAATGTCCTTTTGTTATAGACTCTATATGCCATTTTATTTGATGAATAGCCAAGAAATATGCCTTCATATGATTTTCTATCAAACTTACCAAGATTGTCACTAGTGTTTAAAATAAAGCACTTACAACCAAAAACTTTAAAATAGACAATTGATGGAGTTTTATAAAATAGAAGTTCAAAAGGAGTTTTTCTTATAAAAGGTCTTAGTAAAACTCTATTCATTACATAGCATGCTGTATTTACAGCTTCAGCCCAAAAGTATTTAGGTAAGAATTTTCACAAAGCATTGATCTAGCCATTTCTTGTAATGTTCTGTTTTTCCTCTCAAGAACAACATTTTGTTGAGGTGTTTTGGCAGCTGAAAAATTATGAGTGATGCCATACTCATCACAGAATTTTGAAAAATCTTAGTTACAAAACTTTCTTCCATTATCACTTGTAATAGAGATCAGTTTGCAATAAAGAGAAATTTGAACCTTCTTGAAAAGTTTTGAAAATTCATAAAATGTTTCATCTTTTTGTGATAAAAAGATTACCCATGTAAATATTGAAAAATCATCAACAATCACATAAGCATATCTTTTACCACCAAGAATAGTAGTCCTCATAGGTCCAAATAAATCCATGTGAACTAGTTCAAGAGGTTTTGAAGTAGAAACCATTTTCTTTGGTTTAAAAGATGTTTTTGATTGTTTTCCATATTGACAAGCATCACAAAGACGGGTTTTATCAAAATGCATTTTCGTAATCCTCTAACTAGTTCTTGAGTAGAAATTTTGTTCAATAAGTCCATGCTCACATGTCCTAATCTTCTATGCCATAAAAACCATCATTGTCATGAATGGCAAGACATTTAATATCATTAGTGATAAGCTCATCAAGATATAACACATATACATTACTAACTATGTTAGCAACAAAAATAGTTTTATTACTTGCACTATCAAGAATAGTACAAGTATCACATTTAAATTCTACTTTGCAACCATTGTCACATAATTGACAAATACTAAGTAAATTATACTTTAAACCATCAATAAGTAGAACTTGCTTGATAAGAGGGAAAGAACCTTTACCAATGTTACCTATTCCAAGTATTTTCCCTTTCTTCTTATCTCCAAATGTGAGAAAACCTTCACTTGTAGCTTGAAGCTCACTAACAAGTGATACATTTCCAGTCATGTGCCTTGAGCAGCCACTGTCAAGAAACCATTTAGTGGCACTTGATCTTGAGGCAAATTGTACCTATACCAATTTGGAAAGAGTGATTTTTGGTACCCATATCTTCTTGGGTCCAAGGGGGTTAGTAATAGTTCCTTTGACTTTCCAAATGGTCTTAACCCCATTTTCTATCTTTCTTTTTATAAAGCACTTAGAAACCTTGTGTCCATGCTTACCACAATATGTGCAACAAGTATGAGACCTAAAATGAGAAGATTCTTTAACAAATAACCCTTTTTGTTTTGGATCAAAATAATCATGTGTAAAACCAAGACCATGCTTTACAAATGAGGATCTTTGACAACCAAGTAATTTATTTTAATTTTCTCTTCCATTTGTAAATCTCTCAATGCATAAAGTAAGATCATTTACTTTCCTTTTTAAAAACTCATGATCTTTTAGCATTGATTCAAGAGAAATAATTCTTGAACAAAGTTTTCTGTTTTCAAAAGATACATTTTGTATGGTAGTATTCAAAACTTCTTTTTCAATGGTAAGAGAATTAATGGTCTCAAGAAATTTATCATTTTCAACACATAATTTTGAATTTTCATTTGAAAAATCATTTATTTTGGATTTCATTTCTTTATTTCTTTTTGAAGCCTTTTTCAACTCTTCATACAGTTCTACAATTAAATCACTAGAATCAATATCATCATCACAAAAATTTGAAATAGAAGGTGAAGATTGTACCTCATCATTAATGGCCATAAAACATATGTTGGCCTTCCCTTCACTGTCATCCTCACTTTCTTGTAGATCCCACGTTCCAGCTAATCCTTTTCTTTTTTTGGTAGATTTCTTTCTGTTTTCTCTTTCTCTTTCCCTCTCTAACACTTTGGGACAGTCAGCAATAAGATGCTCTGTACTCTTGCATTCAAAACATTGAGGTTTATAGGATGAGGATTGTCCACTCTTCTTGACTGGCTTTCTTTCTTTCTTAAGAATTCCTTTTTGTAGAATCTCTTGAACTTCTTCACAGCCATTGCAATCTCTTCTGCTCCACTATTTCCTCCTTCTTCTTCACTTGAAGATTGTTCTTGTTCACTCAAGTTATTTGAAGCATTAAGTACTACTCCTTTTCTTCCCTTTTCTTCATCTTCCTTATCATTCAACCGTTTCATCTTCATTTCATGTGTAAGTAGTGATCTAATAAGCTCTTCAAGAGGAAGAGTTTTTAGATCTTTGGACTCCTCAATAGCAAGGGTCTTGATAACATAAAACCCTTTAGATAAGGGTGATCCTTGAAGTTGTAATTCAAGGTTGTTTGAGATAAAACCATTGTGTGCGGTAAGCCTTGTTTGTAAAAGTTACTAGAAGAGGTTATGAGTGTAAAACCAAAGTGTGGTTAGCCTCTCTTGTAATCTGTAAACTTGAGCACATAGTAGAGTAATTGAAATCCTTAAGTGTAGGTTTAAGGTAGTGGAGGTAGATCTTGAGGATCGAACCACTATAAATTGCTTGTGTTCTTTGATCTACATTTTTTATATTGTTTTGCTATAAATTCTTTCTATCTTGTCCATATAATCTGTTATTGATCTATACACATAAAAGGTTTGATTTTGCAAAAATTAGCCAAATACCTAATTCACCCCCCCTCCCCCTTAGGCATTTCAATTGGTGTCAGAGCTAGAACTTCTTTGTGTGGTTTTCAAACCTACCTTACCTAGAAGGATCTTCTACAAACAGACCACCGTTGTTTGATGTAACAAATTACACTTTTTGGAAGTCTATAGTTAAAATATATATTTGTTCTATCAATTTTGATTTATGAAACATAGTTGAGAAAGGTCCCTATGTCCCAATGAAAATGAGAGCAGATGGAGTAACCTCAGAACCCAAATCCACTGATGAATTTGATGGGCATGATTCAAGAAAAATGACATTAAATTATCAGGCCATGAACATATTAAGTTGTGCATTAGATGTTACTGAATACAATAGAATTAGTGGGTGTGATTCTGCTCATGATATGTGGAGATTACTCCAAATTACATATGAAGGTACTAATCAAGTTAAAGAATCTAAACTTGCTATGCTTGTTAGAGATTATGAATTGTTTACTATGAAACAAGGTGAAAATATTAGTGATATGTGTACAAGGTTTACTAATATTTTCAATGGCTTGCTATTGAGGAGTCCAAAGCTCTAAAAACTCTTCCTCTTGAAAAGCTTAATGGATCACTACTTACACATGAAATGAAGATGAAACGGTTGAATGATAAGGAAGATGAAGAAAAGGGAAGAAAATGAGTAGTTCTTAATGCCTCAAATAACTTGAGTGAACAAGAACAATCTTCAAGTGCAGAAGAAGGAGGAAACAGTGGAGAAGAAGAGATTGCAATGGCAGTGAAGAAGTTCAAGAGATTCTACAAAAAGGAATTTCTCAAGAAAGAAAGAAAGCCAATCAAGAAGAGTGGACAATCCTCATCATATAAACCTCAATGTTTTGAATGAAAGAGTACAGAGCATCTTATTGCTGACTGTCCCAAAGTGTTAGAGAGGGAAAGAGAAAGCAAAAACAGAAAGAAATCTGCCAAGAAAGGAAAAGGACTAGCTCGAACGTGGGATCAACAAGAAAGTGAGGATGAAAGTGAAGGGAATGCCAACATATGCTTTATGGATATTGATGATGAGGTACAATCTTCACCCTCTATTTCAAATTTGTGTGATGATGATATTGATTCTAGTGATTTAATTGTAGAATTGTATGAAGAACTGAAAAAGGCTTCAAGAAGAAATAAAGAAATGAAATCCAAAATTAATGATCTTTCAAATGAAATTCAAATTTATGTATTGAAAATGATAGACATCTTGAGACCATTAATTCTCTTACCATTGAAAAAGAAGTTTTGAATACTACCATACACCATGTATCTTTTGAAAACAAAAAGCTTTGTTCAAGAATTGTTTCTCTTGAATCAATGCTAAAAGATCATGAGCTTTTAAAAAGGAAAGTAAATGATCTTACTTTATGCATTGAGAGATTTACAAATGGAAGAGAAAATTTAAATAAATTACTTGGTTATCAAAGATCCTCATTTGTAAAGCATGGTCTCGGTTTTACACATGATTGTTTTGATCTAAAAACAAAAGGGTTATTTGTTAAAGAATCTTCTCATTATAGGTCTCATACTTGTTGTACATATTGTGGTAAGCATGGACACAAAGTTTCTAAGTGCTTTATAAAAAGAAAGATAGAAAATGGGGTGAAGACCATTTGGAAAGTCAAAGGAACTATTACTAACCCTCTTGGACCCAAGAAGATATGGGTACCAAAAATCACGCTTTCCAATTTGGTATAGGTACAATTTGCCTCAAGATCAAGTGCCACTAAATGGTTTCTTAACAGTGACTGCTCAAGGCACATGACTGGAAATGCATCACTTGTTAGTGAGCTTCAAGCTACAAGTGAAGGTTTTGTCACTTTTGGAGATAAGAAGAAAGGGAAAATACTTGGAATAGGTAACATTGGTAAAGGTTCCTTCCCTCTTATCAAGCAAGTTCTACTTATTACTGGTTTAAAGTATAATTTACTTAGCATTAGTCAATTATGTGACAATGGTTGCAAAGTAGAGTTTAAATATGATACGTGTACTATTCTTGATAGTGCAAGTAATAAAACTATATTTGTTGCTAAAAGAGTTAGTAATATATATGTGCTATATCTTGATGAGCTTATCACTAATGATATTAAATGTCTTGACATTCATGAGAATGATGGATTTTTATGGCATAGAAGATTAGGACATGTGAGCATGGATTTATTGAACAAACTTTCTACTCAAGAACTAGTTAGAGGATTACCAAAAATGCATTTTGATAAAACCCGTATTTGTGATGCTTGTCAATATGGAAAACAATCGAAAACATCTTTCAAACCAAAGAAAATGGTTTCTACCTCAAAGCCTCTTGAACTAGTTCACATGGACTTATTTGGACCTATGAGGACTACTAGTCTTGGTGGTAAAAGATATGCTTATGTGATTGTTGATGATTTTTCAAGATTTACATGGGTAATCTTTTTATCACAAAAAGATGAAACATTTTATGAATTTTCAAAACTTTTCAAGAAGGTTCAAATTTCTCTCAATTGCAACCTAATCTCTATTAGAAGTGATAATGGAAGAGAGTTTTGCAACCAAGATTTTACAAAATTCTTTGATGAGTATGGTATCACTCATAATTTTTTAGCTGCCAAAACACCTCAACAAAATGGTGTTGTTGAGAGGAAAAAACAGAACATTACAAGAAATGGCTAGATCAATGCTTTGTGAAAATTCTTTACCTAAATACTTTGGGCTGAAGCTGTAAATACAGCATGCTATGTAATGAATAGAGTTTTACTAAGACCTTTTATAAGAAAAACACCTTTTAAACTTCTATTTGATAAAACTCCATCAATTGTCTATTTTAAAGTGTTTGGTTGTAAGTGATTTATTTTAAACACTAGTGACAATCTTGGTAAGTTTGATAGAAAATCTGATGAGGGCATATTTCTAGGCTATTCATCAAATAAAAAGGCATATAGAGTCTATAACAAAAGGACATTATGTGTTGAATAAACTATTCATGTAACTTTTGATGAATCTAATATTTATCTTCAAAGAAGAAATGAAGATGATGCAGGTTCCTCAATTGTTGAAAATCAAACTCAACACCTAGTACCCACATTGGAAGATCATGCTAAAGAACAATAAATAAAGGAGCAAGAACATGATGGTCAATCAAGCAATAATCAAGAACTTCCAAAGGATCTCACATATGCAAGAAGTCATCCTAAGCAGCAAATCATTGGTGATGTCTCTCAAGGAGTCAAAACAAGACGATACTTTATTGATAACTTTGTCCTTTTATCTCATATTGAACCTAAAATAATTGATGATGCATTGTGTGATAATTTCTGGATTATTGCTGTGGAAGAAGAGTTAAATCAGTTTGAGAGAAATAAAGTTTGGACTCTTGTTCTTAGACCTCATGATCATTCAGTTATTGGTACAAAATGGATATTTAGAAATAAGTTAAATGAACTAGGTGAAGTTGTTAGAAATAAAGTTAGACTTGTTGCTCAAGGCTTCAATCAAGAAGAAGGTATTGATTATGATGAAACTTTTGCTCCAGTGGCCAGATTAGAATTTATTAGAATACTCTTGGCATTTGCTTGTTTTAAAGACTTTAAACTATTTCAAATGGATGTCAAAAGTGCTTTTCTAAATGGTTTTATTGAAGAAGAGGTTTATGTAGAACAACTTCCTGGCTTTATTCATGAAAAATTTCCAAATCATGTTTTAAAATAAACTAAAGCTCTATATGGACTGAAACAAGATCCAAGATCTTGGTATGAAAGATTAAGTGGCTTTCTTCTTTCAAAAGGTTTTACAAAAGGAAAAGTAGATACAACTCTTTTTATAAAAACGTCTTCTAAAAATGATAGTTTACATGTGCAAATCTATGTTGATGATATCATTTTTTGTGCTACTAATACTTCCCTTTGTGAAGAGTTTGCTAAAACTATGCAAAATGAATTTGAGATGAGCATGATGGGAGAACTAAGTTTCTTCCTTGGGCTGCAAATTAAGCAAACCAAGGATGGAGTCTTCATCAATCATGCAAAGTATACTAAGGAGCTATTGAAAAGGTTTGGAATGGATCAAGCAAAAGGAATAAGTACTCCAATGAGTTCATCAACTAAACTTGATAAAGATGAGAAAGGTAAGAGTATTGATGAGAAATTATATAGAGGTATGATCGGAAGCTTACTCTATCTCACAGCTAGTAGACCAGATATTATGTTTGTTGTATGTTTATGTGCGAGATTCCAATCATGTCCTAAAGAATCTCATCTAATTTCTGTCAAACGAATTTTTCGTTATTTGATTGATACTCATGACTATGGCCTTTGGTTTTCAAAAACTTCATCTTTTGAACTTATTGGATATTCTTATGCGGATTATGCTGGTTGTAAAGTTGAACGTAAAAGCACAAGTGGTCATTGTCAATTTCTTGGTAGTTGTCTTGTATCTTGGTTCAGTAAAAAGCAAGCTTGTGTGTCTTTATCCACTGCAGAAGCTGAATATATAGCTGCAGGTAGTTGTTGTGCACAATTGCTATGGATGCAGCATACCTTACTTGATTATGGTCTTAAATTCATTTGTGTGCCCATACTATGTGATAATACTAGTGCCATTAACTTGAGCATAAATCCCATTCAACATTCTAGGACTAAGCATATAGAGATAAAACATCATTTCATTCGTGATCATGTGATTAAGAAAGATATATGCTTAGAATATATAAATACAAATGATCAAATTGATGATAGATTTACAAAGCCTTTGGCTGAGGAAAGGTTCAATCACCTAAGAAGACTTAGAAATTTCAAGATTGAATGACTAATGTGTGTATTGAAGTTTTGGTGAATACATGAAATTTTCGATTCAAAATTCGGATGCACTACAGAAAATTCAGTTGACCGAATTTTCTGAGTGACGACCGAATTTTCTGAACTAAAGAAACAGAAACTTTCGATCGAAAATTCGGATGCACACCTGAAAAATCGGTCGTCCGAATTTTACGAACTTGACCCTTTAAATGAAAACTAAACAATCTTCTCAACACTTCAACTTCCGAATTTCACATCCTTTTTAAAACCTCTCATACCCATTCACATCCGAATCAAAATCCCTTCAAAATCACACATTCTCATTCCGATTTTCTTTCACTTTTAAACTTCTAACCCTAATTTCATACAGAAAACCAATTCTCCTCAAGAGAAAACATCATGGTGAGAACAAAGAAGCCAAATGTTGAGAAAGGAAAAGGAAAGGCTAAGGAAGGAGATGGAGACTCAATCCTCAATCAGCCAAGAAGAATTCGTATTCCTCAAACATTATATGGGGTTGACAGGTTTGTCTCAATTAAATCTACTCATGAATTTGATGAATGGAATAAGAGTAGTAGAAAAATCATTCCTGGATATAAGGTGGATATTGATAAACTGTCAAGCATGGATATTGTCATATCTTATTTCAATGATATTGGTTGGAGTAGCTTGCTATTCATTGATGAAGAATACTATCCTACTTTAATATATGAATTCTATGCAAACTTGAAAGAGGAGAGAATTGAGATGATAGGGGATAATGTGATACAATGGTATTCATCTAGAGTATCACAAATAGACATTCAATTCAATGAATGATTGATAAATATAATTTGTGGAGTGGGTGACAATGGAGCTAGATATTATTCACCATCCATGCATTGCAATGATCGTGAACTCTTCACATATGTTAGATTTGAAGAAGCATTTACCAATGGAAGAGAGTTTAGAGCTATAAAGGAAAGGAAAATCAAGAACTTGGATGCTAGAGGTAGAGTGATGCATCACATGATAACTACAATGATTGTTCCTAATTTTGGACACAAGTCATCAGTTGGAAATATCCATATGGTAATGATGCTAGCCCTGCATGAGCATAGAAGAATGAACTTTGGGTATATAGCCTTGAAACACATGATTACTGCAAGAAAAACAGTAACCAAGACATTCCCATTCGGAAGGTTATTAACTAGAATCTTTAAGCATTTTAAGATCAAACTTCCGGGAAGAGGGCAAGCCTTTAAGAGTGGTGAAATTTACACTAATGAAACACTTAGGAGCATGCAATTAGTTCATGATGAGGATAATGTATGGAGGACAAAAAGAGAAACCCCTCTGAAAAGAATAGAAAGAGAGAGAATAATAGAAAGTGAAGAGGAGGAAGAAGAAGAGGATGAAGAGGAAACCCTTGCTAGGGAAATGAAAACTAAAAGGAAGCATGACACCTCAAGTGAGGGGGAGCAACCCCCAACAAAAAGGAGACTGTTTGAAGAAGAAACTGGAATTGGGTCAAGTGGTAAAGGAGTAACTAGAGGTGACACCATTATAGCCAAAGCATTCCAAGAAGCCCTGAACAATCATGTCAAGGAAATGGGGAAAATGTATAAGTTCTTTGAGTCATTTGCTCCAATGGTTCTTGGAAAATTAGATGGAATGGAGAATAGAGTAAAGCACATTGAAGAAATCCTTATGAGAAACACTCAAAGTGGTGAAGGACCCTCTAAGCCTCAAGATGGAAATGAGGAAGAAAGAGATTGAGAAGTAAAGAAAGGAGACAATAAGGACAGCAGTGATGAAGATGATGATCAGGGTGGAAATGAAGAGACTATAGCAGAAGAAGAACAGCAAGAACATGCTCATGAAGATCCACCAGTGGCAGGAAGTCAAGTAGCTCAAGCTGCAATTCTATCTCCAGCAACAATCTCTTTCAGTCAAGGACGAGTTAAGCACTTGGCCATCAAGAAAGGAGTGAGCCGAGCCTCCCCATCAACCTCACCATCACAAGACTAAGCCTTCTTTTCTAATCTCTTTACTGTATTTTGTTCATTTATCTCATTAAGCATGTTGCTGCATTTTCTATTCTAAACTTGTAAAGTATTTTGTTGCATTTTATGTAATAGTGAAGCTCAATGATGAAATCCCAGTGATGAGAGCTTATTTTATATGCTTCTCATTTTCATTGATCCCTTTATTTTTTTTAATCATGACAAAAGGGGGAGAAAAATATCACAATATACTGCAATATGTGAACTTAGTCTTTAATGATGCTGCAACCTGCAATATGAATCTTTATGCATTAAAATTCGGATGCAAGGTTTAAATAATTGGATGCATCCATATCTATGGTCAAAATGTATTCTTTTGTCGTTCAAATTGATTCAAATCTGTCTTAATCTCTTTCATTATGTTTGAACAACATTATGAAACCTTTATGTCACTTTAAACTTCAATTATATTGAATCTATTACAGTTTGGACATGAGTTTAAAAATTCAGATGCATGAGTTTAAACATTCGGACGCGCATGTGGTTCAAAATTCGGATGCCTGCTATAAAATTCGGATGCATTCATATTTCACTGTCAAAATGTGCTCCTTTGTTGTTCAAATTAATTCAAATATGTTTTAATCTCTTCCAATATGTTTGAACAAATTTAGGAAAGCTTATTTACAAAATTTGCAGCTTTCATTTTACTTATTTTAAAGTTTGGACTTGATATGTCAAAATTCGGATGCATAGTATCTCTACACCAAACTTGTTGAAAAATGAGCACAATCTAAAGGGGAGCATTGTTAAACTTATACAACCTTAAAACCTCTCTTAGAACTTTTTCTAAATGCTTAAGTGCTATATCTTCTATCCTAATAGTTGGAAGGAAGGTGGTTGATGGAGGTCGATTGGGTCATAGGCTCATATTGAACCTTTTGTATGTCAATGTGCTAAATGGTTTGTTTTCTATCATTGACATGAATACTTCTTTGGCCTTCAGCATGGTCACTGTTCTTCCAGAGAAATTCGGACGAAGATTCGGATGAAGCAGGAAGAATTCAGTAGTCTTTTTCAAATTCTATAAAAGCTATAAACGTGCAATCTTTTGTATGTTTTGAATCCTTGAATACTCTAAGCTTTCTAGAGTCTATTACAAACATTTCTCAAGCTCTCTTATGTCTTGTGCATTCAATTGATCAATCCAAAGACATCAAAGTGTGAAGGTGCAACTTTGTGTAATTTCTACCAACAAGTGGTAACATCTACACACTCATCTTTACTTATTAAATTGTGTTGATCTACTAGCTCTAGCAAGGTTATCTTGATAACATAAAACCCTTTAGATAAGGGTGATCCTTGAAGTTGTAATTCAAGGTTGTTTGAGATATTAAACCATAGTGTGGTGAGCCTTGTTTGTAAAAATTACTAGAAGAGTTTGTAAGTGTAAAACCATAGTGTGGTGAGCCTCTCTTGTAATCTGTGAACTTGAGCACATAGTAGAGTTATTGAAATCCTTAAGTGTAGGCTTAAGGTAGTGGAGGTAGATCTTGAGGATCGAACCACTATAAATTGCTTGTGTTCATTGGTCTACATTTCTTATATTGCTTTGCCATAAATTGTTTCTCTCTTGTCCATATCATCTGTTATTTATCTATACATATAAAAGGTTTGAATTTGCAAAAATTAGCCAAATACCTAATTCATCCCCCCCCCCCCCCCCCGCGTAGGTATTTCAGTTGTCTAAATTCTAATTGACAACAAAAACTTACTTTATTTGAAGGCAAAGAATAAGACAAAAATCTTCATAGAAAACTTCATAGAAACCGAACAGAAACTAGTAAAATCTTTTGTAAAAACCATTACCTTCATTGAAAATTTTAACGAAACCGAATAAAACTCGGTAAAAGAATCACATAAGATAAAAGCTAAAAACTTTCGAATAAGAAAAAACAAGTCTTGAAAACAACGAATCATATGAGACTAAAGCTCGAATCTTTTTTTAAAAAATTCACCAATGCAAACTACTTTGAGGAGATATGTGATTCAATGTTGCAGAGGCACGTGAGGAATTTCACAAATAAGCTCAAGGCTCAAGTGTGTGCACACGCTGTTCGAATTCCGCCACTCCTCGTTACCAAATAATATGGCTAAAGAAGGCTCTAATACCACATGAAAGAAATTATAATATGGACATGAACCAAAATATGTCTCGCAGCAAAAAAAATTAACTAAAATGCTTATCTTTAACTAATATTATTTAAGTAATTGCGTAAAGATAATACCTTGATTTGTACAGCCTTGATTCCTCCATTTCTGTGTAGTTTTGTATGGGAGTCTTCTAGCCTATGTCTATCTATGTTAAAAAAAACCTTAGAACTGATGGTGTTACACAGGCTTTATATAGGCTAGGCTATGGACCCTCATATGATAGATACCAATTAGAGTTTCCTTCCATCAAGGAAACATCCGGAATATATTCCAAAATTATAACCATATCTTTATTAATATTTACCTAAGTTACTTAGAGAGAAGAAAATATGGTAACTACTTATAATATGCGGGCCACATCTTTTTATCAAGACCAAATTTTTACAATGACTTATCCCGGAATGATTGTGTATCCTCCACAAGAACACTTGTTATCACAAGCGCACTTAGAAATCGACCGTAAGATTGAGATTTCATCCTATATTATCTTTGGTTGTGTGTAGTATTCTGTCAAATTTATATTCCCCGGTTTTATAGAATGAATATCTTGCAAGAGATTTGGAAGCCGAACCTGGCACCTTTGGAATAAAGGCCTTTTAAATGTTCCCAGACCTCCTCAGCAGATTCCATAAACATGACACTTTGGGCGACGGGCTTATCAATGCCGTGCCCGATCCAAGAGAGGACCATGCTGTTGCGCTGTTCTTATCGTTTGAAAATTAATTAGATTGTCTTTGTCCAGACAAGTGATAATGCCATCAATGAAACCCAATTTGTTTTTAAACAGAAGATCTTGACCAAGAATGACAATTACCGCTGATCAGTGGTGAGTTCACAAGAATCAAGTAAGGTTTTCATTAGTCGACAAATGAAAAGGACTAGAAGTTGGAATTTCTTCTATTGTTGCCATTAGTCCTGTAACTGACAATATGAAGAAGGGAAAAGCGGCAAAAAACTAGAAGCAAGTCGTTCTATGAAGAAAAACTGCTCTTACCATGTGAATGAAAACTACAAATCCTTCGTTTCTTATGCTATTTTATTGAAACTGAAGGACATATGCACACACTCATATAGATCAGCTAAAGAAAAAAAGAACCCAATTAGATCAGCTAGGCCTAACTCAGATAACAATGAAGGAATAAGATTACAAAAAAATAATACAGATATAAAACAAAAGATCACAGCTGTTAATTTATGAATTCATTATCCTATACTTTTTTATGCTTGAAAATGCCCTTGAACTATTTTTGTTTTGCCCTCCTTTTTCAAAATCTTTTTTTAACTCATTGGACCCTTCAATTATTGTTGAAGGCCCTAAAGTGCCTAATTGCTACATAATCCAGCGAATAGAGGCAGCGCTAGAGGAGTAAAAATATCACACACTATATTTTCTCCGAATCCATTAAGTATGTGTCAATGATACCCAATTCAAGAAATTAAAATCAAGACCCAGTCGGTCTCTTTCTCTATTTCGAGGTTTGATTTGAAGATTTTTTGTATTTTGGGGAATTCATGGAAGGCAATTTATCATCTAGGGGTATGATGCCAGGAAGCAGTGCCTTTGGTGGTCTGAATTTGCAATGCTCTATATAGGTTCATCGCCACCAACATCTTCGCTTCTCTTCGCTTCTGCCATGCCATTGCTTGGTTTCTTCTCTTTGCTCTCTCACCACTGTTGTTCTCCATTTGGTCTCTTCTCTATCATTGTCTTGCCGTCCTCGGCCCCGTTGCTCTTTCTTTCTTTTTGGTTGCAGAAAGAAAAGACCACGCATTGGCAATTATAGACCAAGACCCACTTGGTCTTGGTTTTCGGTTTTGATTTCTTAGATCAGGTATTATTGACTCAAATATAATGAATTTGAGGAAAATATGATGTGCCATGTGTGATATTTTTTGTGATGCCCCAATTTCATATATGATAACTGTAAGAAAGGTGATTTGTATATGAATATGGGCTTAAATATCCAATGTTATATAACTTGGAATATTCATTTTAGTATAATGACAATGGTTGTCAAGTAGTTGGCTGTAGGTGCTGTCAGGCTCATGAGTTGCACTCTCGGGCTCGCGAACACGGGGCATGACATTGTGGTATTAGAACAGGTTATCAGCCAGACCTATGGGAACTAAATGCTACATCGTGTGCGGTAAGAACCACCTCTAGAATCCCACACCCTTATTTTGGTCCTGGACTAATGATTTTGGGGATGCTAGGGCCTTAAGAGGAGGCGTATGTGATGCCCTAATCCCACATGTAATAACTGTAAGTAAAACGATCTGTATATAAATATTGGTCTAAGTATCCATTATCAACTACTTGGAATAACTATTTTTGTATAGCGAGGATGGTTGCCAATTCTGACACCGTCTCTATCCACTGAGTTCCACTGCATTTGGTATTTTAAACCCTTCAAAATTATTTGAAAGGTATAACGATTCAAAAAGTGGTTTTTGTTAAGAGTAGCAATAAGAAAATAGTACAACGGCATTATTGGCTAATTTCTCCATAATTAATTTATTATCTTCTTATTATGATATTCTGGAAAGAGGCTGTGAATGATGAAATGGACTCGTTAACTTCCAATAATCGGGTGTACGCAGATCCTTCAACGGAAATTATAACGCAAATGCGAGCATAGACAAACCTAAGGCAGCATTCACTACAAAAGGTTTTTCACAGAAAGAAGATCATTTCTCTTTGATGCTTCCTCTTTAGTTACTAGGGTGATGTTCATTTGATTTTCATCCCTATTGTTGTAAATTATAGTCTACATAATCATTAATGGATTTCAAATTTGAATTTTGAAATGGACATATAATTAGAAGAAAAAATTTGTATGGATTATTTGGAGTTATTCATATATTGAGACTAAAACTAAAAATTGGCTTTATGGTTTAAAGAAGCATTGAAAATGGGATATGAAAATCGCTACAAATATATGGACTATGCTATATACATAATCGATTATGTTAGTTGATTTTTTATAATTAAAGTCAATTAATTAAGTCAATTTTTTACTATGTCTACATGACTTTGTTTTGGTTTCACGAGTCATTCGGAGCTAGTAGAATTAGTTATTGCAAGAATTAATGATTTGCAGTTCCCAATTTTTATTTTTATTTATTAATTGTAACTAAAATAAATGAAGCAGTTTATAGTTATAATTATATAGAAGTCTTAACTATTAATAATATCTCAGATTTCCTCATATTTTGTTCCTCTATCTATTACATTATCTATTCCTCCAAAATTTATCCAATAAAAAGTTCGAGTCATGCTTGATTGTTAATAGTTTAAGACAAATTAGTGTTAGGAACCGCTTATATTATAAATATCATGAAAATTTGCATGTAATTATTTGCCTGTATTGTCGGTATATTTATATTTGGTTCTAATATGCCTATTACTCAATAAAGAAAAAGTTTCTTTGGTAGTCACTTTAACATAAAAGATTTGGGGGATGAAATTTTGTTTTAGATATGAAGAATACCAAGTCTATTGATAGTGATAAGGTGATTTATAAGCAGTAGGACTTTGCAAGTTCGGTAGTAAGAGAGTATAGAGCATTAGGAATATATATCTTTAAAAGGAACTATGAGATACTTGTTCTATAGAATACATGTTATTATGAAGTTGATTAGAATATCATATTCGACGAAAAGTGTATATTCTACTATACTTGAAGATTATTGCGATGTCTGATTAGAATACCATGTCAGATGAGTGTTTCCTTACCGTTAATTATATATTTACGATATGGTAAAGTCGAAGAAACAAACTATACTAGCGAACTCGTCTTTAAAGAAAACGCATTCACTTTCATTTTAATTCATCACAACAACACTGCTGCTATTAGCAAGATTGAAAAAGTTATTATTCAGCAAAAAAAAATCGAAAATTTTATTATTGTTACTGTAAATCTAGATCCATATGGTGGAAGCATCACATCATTACATGTTTTTTAAGTGGTGGTATTGTTCATGTTGAGTATATCAAGTCTCTTGACATCGTTATAATATGTTGAGGGGAGTGGATTGAAGCTGTAAACTTAGCCTTCAGCGCAACCTAAGATTATAATAAAAGGAAACTTAGCCTTCAGCACAACCTAAGATCACAAATGCAACTAGTTGCTTTTGAATATTCGGTGAATACATTTGCATTGTCCGCGTATTCAACCTGTCGTAAAAGCTAGAAGCAAAACCTCAAACTGACGTTGGGAAACAAAATTATGCTTACAAAAAGCTATTTACCAATTTCAGCAATGAAACAACAAAAAGAAGAACAACTCATGAATAAGAATGGCTAACAATATCTATTCTCCATCACTTCTTTGCACTTCGTTAACCTGTATCGCATGACATGAAAAGAAGGAAGCCCTATGTAGCCAAGAACAAACTGCCGACAAAAGATAGCAGCTAAATGCGTCCATTTTAGGCCTAATTTGTGTTGCCGGCAATTCATCCTTGGCTGCATTGCACTGCCTTTCTTCTCATGAAATGCCTCACGCTGGTTATTCAAGAAATGCATCTCAAGGCTTCTTTGGATCTAGCACTGAGTATGAAAGTATATATAGGGCAAGAAAGTTGCCAAATGGGGTAGGGGTGTGGGATCTCTTATCTGTTCTCAGTAGTCAACTAACTCTAAGAATGCATGTGATTACCATGCCTTAGAACAGGAATCAATTAAGATTCCTCATCAATGCATCGCTAATGAATTTTCTCTCTCTCTCTCTACCCACTTTTCCTTCTCTCTACTCCTCTCTGCACAGAGAAGCTTTCTGCACCTCTTTTGCGCCCAGCCATGGCTAGCAGCCGGATCTTTTTGTTTCCTGTCTTTTTTTTTTTTTGTAATCTCACCCCCCCCCCCCATTTTGACAACATTCCATGATAGATCCTTTTCTATATAATTTTCATTGAAATTATTTAAGATGTAAAGCGAAATCTTTTGCAAATCTTTGTAGATCGTGCTTTTTCTCTTCACTTCCGTAGAGAAATCTATCTACAAGAACTTAATATGCACCATTTTTCAGCGTTTTGCCTCTTTCATAGGTTATTTTTAAACCTGTTGATTCGTTCATAATTTTTTAGATTTTTATTTTTTAAGGAAAAGGTTAAAACTGAATTTCGCTTGTCTCTATGCTCCAAGAATACCGATGAAGATGCTTCAAAGTAGATTAAAGTGTATTTGTTTATTCTCTTACTAATATTAATATTATTGTATATTATCCTCCCAGAGTATCTAGAGTATGAGATATTTTCAATTATCATGTTTTAGAATCAGTGTGTAATTTTTATTCTTTTAGTTATTAGGTTATCCTAGTCCCTCAACTCCCCTCTTTTGATGTATTAGAGAAGGAATTTGAGGAATGTTCTAATTGTAATGACATTGGCTATTTAACTATTAATGAATAATTTATTCAAAAAATTAAGATTCCTCATTATGGTGAAGGAATCTGGGTGGTCAATTCCAAGGATGACATCTAGTAGGTTTTTGTGATAATTTTCAGCATGGGTTTTATTCGAAAAGGAAAGAGGAAAAAAAAGGAAAAATAGCAAAATTCCTCATGGTGCTGAATATGGAAAGTTTGACATTGTAGAAAGTGGTGGTTGACTAATTGAGAGAATAAAGCATCTATTGGTACACATGGAACTTTTATGCTCTAAAGAATGTCTTGTCAGTTGAATGCAAATTGGCAAATATTTTGGTATTGGATTGTATAAATAGTAAGAATCACTACAATTTGTCAAAGTGTCAAAGTTCAACTTTTCCCACCTTACATATAATAAAGTGAAATCCTTTCACGGATGTACAATAGAATTGCAGACGGTTGGTATTCAACTTATAGTGTATGTAGTAGATCTTATGGTGCAAATATCTTTGACATCTGTATACACTATTTAATAAGTATATGTGCTAATAGAGTAGCGAAGGCCGAAATCCTGTATTTCACGTACCATTAGTGGTTGGCTATATTAAATCATTAAATTGGGAGTTTCATTCAATTTGACGCAGTGCCTCAGAATGTTGTGCCTTAAGAGCTAGTTTGGTTGAAGAAATTTGAGGAGAGTTCTTCCATGACAGGTAAACAGAATGAATGCTCGAAGCAAATTAAGAGATTCCTGAGAAAACACATGATTAACATTTCTATAGAAGTTTTTGTTCTTTCTTTCCATTCATAATTTGATCACCTCTTTGCATTTCTCCTCTTTTCTCTTCACCGCTACCTCCCACTTCTCTTCATTTGTCTCTCTCGTTTGCCATTTCCTTAAAAATGAAAAATCAATTTTACACATCTAAACTTTAGGAAATAATTCCTTTTACTGAAACTATTAGTGTCATTTTTTTGTTTCCTTCTCAAAGGATGTCTGTCTTGTTGCAAAATTGAGCAAGATTATGACTTCCGCATACAACGGTTAGCATTGTTCTTTTGCATCTGGATTTTGACAACAAATTTCCACCACCATGAGAATTACTAGTCATACAGTAATTCTAAATTGAAAATAATTGATTTGCTAAAAGGGAATTGAAGCCAAATTAAATATAATCCAGAAGATTAAAATTCTTTTCTAAAAATGAAAATTCCTAAATCTTTTAGTCTTTTATTGTAATTCGGATCACGTAACAGAATCAACCCTTAGATTGGTTGTTATATCCATTTCCGTGGACTTCGTCCAAAAGAGCAACCGAAAGTCAATTCTTTAAGATTTTATAGTTCAATGAATTCAATCTTCCCTCCAAAGGATCAGAAACCTAAGCTATTTAAACTAACTTGTGTGATCATCTACCAAGCAGTGGTAATATCTCATTAAATATCTTTTTATCTCTTTATTTATTTGCTCAATACAAGGTTATCTTGTGACATAAAACCCTTTTGGTAAGGGTGATCTTTAAGGCATTGATTCAAGATTGTCTTTGTACATAAAATCCTTGTGGTGAGGTGAACCTTGTTAGTAACATTGTAAAAGAGGTTGTTGGTGTAAAATGCTTGTGGGATGAGCCTCTTGTGTAATTGATTGAATTTGAGTATTGAATAGATTGATTGAAATCCTTGGGTGTGGACTCAAGGTAGTGGATGTAGATTTTGAAGAGATCAAACCACTATAAATTGCTTGTGCTCTTTGCTCTCCCTTGTGTATTGCTTTATCATTGTGTTCATTACATTCTCATTGAAACAATTGAATATAAACTTTCCAAACCAAGTTCATAAAAAGGAATTAGTTTTCGAAATTTAGTCAAACACCTAATTCACCCCTCTCCCCTCTTAGGTCTTTCAATTGGTATCAGAGCAAGGGCTTCTTTGTATTGTTTTACAACCTAGAAGTTAAGATCTTATGTCTAATGTTTCAAACTTACCTTATTTGGAAGGATAGACTTCCTTTATTTGATAGAACAAATTACACATTTTAAAAATCTAGAATTAAGATATATACTTGTTCTATTAACTTTCATTTGTGGAATATTGTTGAGAAAGGTCCTTACATACCAATGAAAATGAGAGATGGAGTTACTAGAGAACCAAAGCCTATAGACGAAGTTGATGAGGCTGACTCTATGAAGATGACATTAAATTACCTAGCCATGAACATATTGAGCTGTGCACTAGATGTGAATGAGTACAATCAAGTTAGTGGATGCAACACCGCTCATGATATGTGGAGACTTCTTCAAGTAACACATGAAGGAACAAATCAAGTAAAAGAGTCAAAGCTTGCAATGCTAGTAAGAGATTATGAGCTATTCACCATGAAGCAAGGTGGGAATATTAGTGATACGTTCACAAGATTTACTAACATCTCCAATCGTCTAAAAGCCTAAGGGAAGAATTACACAATTGGAGATCAAAATACAAAGATATTGGATATTCTACCAAAGTCTTGGCAACCAAAGACTCTTGCTATTGAGGAATCAAAATGCTTGAAAACTCTTCCACTTGATAATCAAACTCATCCTCAAGTACCAACTTTGGAAGAACATGCCAAAGAAGAAGAAATAATAGAGCAAGAACAAGATGGCCAACTTAGTAGTGACCAAGAGCTTTCAAAAGATCTAAGATATGCAATGGGTCACCCTAAGGAGCAAATCATTGGTGATATCTCCCAAGGAGTTACAACAAGGCGGTACTTTATTGAAAACTTTATTCGTTTATCTCATATTGAGTCTAAAAATATTGATGATGCCTTGTGTGATGATTTTTGGATTATTGCTATGCAAGAGGAGCTAAATCAATTTGAAAGAAACAAAGTTTGGTCTCTTGTCTCAAGACCTCATGATCATTCTGTCATTGGTACAAAATGGGTTTTTAGAAACAAATTAAATGAAATAGGAGAAGTTATAAATAAGGCTAGACTTGTTACCCAAGGATTCAATCAAGAAGAAGGCATTGATTATGATGAAACTTTTGCTCCGATAGCTAGACTTGACTCCATAAGAATACTTTTAACTTTTGCCTGTTTTAAAGGTTTTAAACTATTTCAAATGAATGTCAAAAGTGCATTCCTAAATAGTTTTATTGAGGAAGAGGTTTATGTGGAACAACCACTCGGTTTTACTCATGAAAAGTTTATGAACCATGTTTCCAAGCTAACCAAGGCTTTATATGGATTGAAACAAGCTCCTAGAGTATGGTATGAATGATTAAGCGGCTTTCTTGTCTCAAAAGGACTTTCAAAAGGAAAAGTTGACACAACATTGTTTACAAAAACCTCTTGCAACAATGATCTCTTACTTGTGTAAATTTATGTTGATGATATCATATTTGGTGCTACTAATACATCTCCTTGTGATGAGTTTGCCAAATTAATGCAAAATGAATTCGAAATGAGCATGATGGAAAACTCAATTTCTTTCTTGGGCTTCAAATTAAGGAAACTGAGGATGGAGTGTTCATAAATCAAGCAAAGTACACCAAAGAGCTCTTGAAAGGATTTGGAATGGATAAAGCAAAAGGAATAAGCACTCCAATGAGTTCATCAACCAAACTTGATAAAGATGAGAAAGGTAAAATTATTGATAAAAAGGTATACAATGGTATGATTGGGAGTTTACTTTATCTTACCGCAAGTAGACTGGATATTATGTTTGTTATATGCTTATGTGCTAAATCTTAAAGAGTCTCGTTTAAGTTCTGTAAAACGCATTTTTCGTTATTTGATTGATATACATGACTATGGCCTTTGGTTTTCAAAATCCGTCATCGATTTGCGACGGAATATTATCCGTCGTCGATTTGCAACGAACTGTATCCGTCGCAAAAGTCCGTCGTAGATTTGAGACGATTCTGTTCCATCGCAGGCTTATCGTCATTCGCAAATGATCTGCGATGGACGATAATCCTTCTCAAATCAATTTTAATTATTAATTATTAATTATTAATTATTAAAAATAATTATTAAATTTTAATTTTTAATTAAATATTTTAAAATTTTTAAGTATTAGTTTTCAATAATTTTTAAATAAGTATTTTAAAAAATAAGCATAATTAATAGAATAATTTAAAATAAAATATTAAATTAAAATAAATATAATTAATCTGTTAACTGTCAATGTTTTATGTGTACAACATTAAAAAAATGAAACAAAATCTATGTAACTATAGGAGGCGGTGATGCAGACGTTAAAGGAGGCAGAAGTGGATTTGGAGGGCCAGTCGTTGGAGGATGGTCGTCAGGCGAATCGATAGTATAATCCTCATCAGCCCCCGTTTGCGTGCTCTTTGGAATTTGGTATCGAAAAAGGAGGTAGAGGTGGAGAAGGCGGCGGAGGCAGATGTAGTGCATCGGACATAACTCGCAAATACTGGTCCAAACTAGCAAATCGTTGTTGAAAATAACCGCGCATCGACCTCTCTCTGTGCAACTGACTGTAAAGAGATGCGTACTCTGGATGCAACGTAATCAATCAAGCTGCTGGAACAGAGGGCGACGTGGACTAATATAACCTCCGTCGCATGTGAACTGCCTTCGAACCCAATCCAAAAATCCGATTTTTCGAAGCACTGCCAGCAACATCCACAAATAGGGATTTCTCATCCAATGTATGCTGAGAAATTACAAATCCTATGACTCCACCTGCGAATAGCGCTCCTTCAAAGCGTTGACGCTATCCTGCAAATTGTATACATCATAAATTTATAACGATGTCTAACAATAAAACTATTAATAGAAAATACGGAGTAATATAATCTGTAAACTTACTAACATATGTTGTGATTTCTCACTGAAGTGGAAGTCATCTCTGTGCTCCTTACGCTACAATTATATTAGAATTAAATAACAAGGATAAAAATAATGATTATCATCCAACACTCGTGCTCGCTGAAGAAAATGCATCCTCCCGTGTGAGTCGGTCCAGGAGCAGCTGCTCTATTCCACTTAGCAGCGGCTGAAACAGGCTTGAATTGTTCAGTGCTCCAGTGATCCTGCCAGAGTTGGCTCCAAATTTCAGGAGATATCCACGGTGGACATTTTCCCCTACACCGAGCCTTTGGTAGCTGATCAAATAGATGACGAGTGCATTTGTCGTCCCAAATACTTCGTATCTGATCAGCATGCTCTGGAAGCCATAGATAACGTCTCTGCAAAGTCGTTTAAAAAAATCAAATATATAAATATATGTAGATATATATATATATATATATATATATATATATATATATATAATATAAATATGCTCTGGAACCACATGTCCTGAAGCTCTAATGGGACCGCCTCAAAATTAGGATATGGTCCAGTGAAATGTCGGTGAAATGTATCCGATATCAAATGCACCGCCCCCTCTGCTGGGAAGAAACTGTTCCATTACACAAATGAACAGTTAGTCATTCAACAAAAAATTTGAATAAATTTTTGCGACAGTAAATAAAAACTTACTCGTCGTCGCTCGGGCTATCAGAATGCGGACTTCTTCTATCTGAGTCCCACCTGTAGAAGCTGCTGTAGAGGGTACCACAGAAGCTCTGGTCAAAGGCGTATGCTCAGACTTCGCTGCACGTGTGCCATCCTCACTCGGTAAAGACATCAGCTCAGACTCTGCAATTCGGCTCTGAATTTCCAGTTTCATATGCGTTGTATAAGCTGAGTGTTTACAATCACGAAGATTCAACAAGCCAACGAACATATGGAAAAAAGATGTACGTGACCAATGGTTGCATCTCTTCACAATTGAGATATATATAATTAATAGCTGCCTTAAATTCTCAGGAAGAAAGGTATCTGATAATTGTGTTCCTGATAAACTTTCCTGCTACATTACATATGGACAAACCACATATTTCTGAAACACCTTCGTCATTGCGAGCCAGGTTTGTATGTTTAGTCTGGACATGCAACTCGAAGTAGTCATAAAAGTGTTAGCCCAAAGGGCAAATCATGTAATTTTGATTAATGACAAATATTGATGAGAACTAATATGTTTATATTGTGTGATAGGATTTGTGAAGAAAGAAGTTTGAAGTCTCATTGCCTTCAAGCCAAATGGCAAGAACAACCTCAATAAGCTATGAGTCTTTTGAGGCTTATTCAAAGATGAACTCAAGGCATTGAAGACTTGAAGTGTAGAGTAGGTATGATGATATGTAATATCTATGTAAACTCTACACTTGTATGTCTTAGAGTCTATTGAATGCATAAAAGAGCATAAAATTGGTTTCTTAATCTTAAAAGGTTTTTGAATGAATTCTTAGTAAATATGGTTTTGTGTCCTAAAAGTTGTTAAGTAAACTTTATATGATCAAAGGAATTTGATTTTGGTTTTCAAATTGATATTTGTCTAAATAAGTTTTCTATATATACCAAATGTATTTCAAATCCTTGGAAGTTAAATTTCAACTGATTTTACAAAGTTTGAACATAATTCCAAGAAATTTGGTCGTTCGAATTTGGTAG
Source organism: Rauvolfia tetraphylla (assembly GCA_030512225.1). Lineage (NCBI taxonomy): Eukaryota > Viridiplantae > Streptophyta > Magnoliopsida > Gentianales > Apocynaceae > Rauvolfia > Rauvolfia tetraphylla. Next base: position 439,903 of record JAJQKT010000011.1, on the reverse strand, counting down.
CAAAAGTTTGCTACTGTTATTCCAGAGAAATTCGGAAGAAGATTCGGAAGCATGAAGAAAAATTCGGTCGTCCGAATTATTGGTCTTTAGCACGGTCACTGTTCTTCCAGAGAAATTCAAACGAAGATTCGGACGAAGCAGGAAGAATTCGGTCGTCTGAAAAATTCGGACGAAAAATTCGGTCGTCCGAATTTCCTGAAAATAGCCGTTAACTAGCCGTTTTATAGATGTTTCAACTGATTTTCAAATTCTATAAAACCTATAAACCTGAAATTTTTTGTAAGTTTTGAATCCTTGAATACTCTAAGCTTTCTAAAGTCTATTACAAACATTTCTCAAGCTCTCTTATGTCTTGTGCATTCAATTGATCAATTCAAAGACATCAAAGTGTGAAGGTGCGTGCAACTTTGTGTAATTTCTACCAACAAGTGGTAACATCTACACACTCATCTTTACTTATTAAATTGTGTTGATCTACTAGCTCTAGCAAGGTTATCTTGATAACATAAAACCCTTTAGATAAGGGTGATCCTTGAAGTTGTAATTCAAGGTTGTTTGAAATATAAAACCATAGTGTGGTGAGCCTTGTTTGTAAAAATTACTAGAAGAGGTTGTAAGTGTAAAACCATAGTGTGGTGAGCCTCTCTTGTAATCTGTGAACTTGAGCACATAGTAGAGTTATTGAAATCCTTAAGTGTAGGTTTAAGGTAGTGGAGGTAAATCTTGAGGATCGAACCACTATAAATTGCTTGTGTTCATTGTTCTATATTTCTTATATTGCTTTGCCATAAATTGTTTCTCTTTTGTCCATATCATCTGTTATTGATCTATACATCTAAAAGGTTTGAATTTGCAAAAATTAGCCAAATATCTAATTCACCCCCTCCTCTTACGTATTTCAAAAAGAATGTAGACGCCTCTTCAAACAAATATGCATTGCAAATTGATCCCTAGACCCTTGCCTTATTTTTAACTTTCAACTTCAGGTGATATAAGAATATGCACATGGGCAATTTAATGGTGTTAGGACCTGCACTTTCATCAATCCCTCATTCTGTACACATTCAGCGTGCCACCTCATGTGTTCCCCAGTTGTTATTGATGCATACAACCTCTGCAATCTCGAAGTCAAAGGAAAGTAGTATATTTTCACCTCTTTTTGCGTCTATTCTTCCGAAATTTTCTCCTTTGCATGTACCGGGGACTCCCACAGAACTTACATTCCCGCAAACCAACATCCACCTTCTAATAAAGCATGCAACTATTTAGGCAGCAATCTATTTTCTCCACTGGCAAACCGAGTCCAGAAACCATATTCTTGGTATGGTACAAGTCCTCCAGAAGCAGATTATTCTTTGGTAGATATTCCTTAATCAGCTGCATTACCTGATTAAAATATCTTTCCGAAATATTATTCTCAGATTTAATATTCAGCATCCGAGTAACAAATGATAACTGCGAGTGGTTCGCGCATCCATCCCACAGAGGAGTATCCGCAGATTTTAACATATCATAAAATTTATTGGCTTCCCCATTAGGAGGTTCTTCTTCGTCGACACCCGCCAACAGGTCTAATAGATTGTCCAAACCAATGCCATCCATTACCATCTGCTGAAATGGATTAATAGGGATAGATTGGGATTGAGAACTGGTTGGAACAATCTCTGGATGCAACGGAGTAAGGCTCTCACCGTGACTGGTCCAACGATGATAATCGGCGGCAAATCCAAATCTATACAGGTGCACCTGCTCTTCATCGGGGGAAATGTGTACCTTGTTCTTACACTTCGTAAAGCCCTTAACCCCATCTTTATATTCATTTGTGATTGTCTTAATTCCTTTGCGTATGTCGATTACACATCTAACTACGATCATCCATCTACATTAAAAAAATATTGCCTATTAAATTTTAACTAATTCCAAAAACAAATTTAGGGGTTTTGCATGTCTTGTTATAATAGAGTCGAAAACTTAGACAAGTGTTAATTAAAGGTAAAAAAAAAATTGGCAGCATCTCTGCTATAAAATAGACTTTTTCCAAGTACAAGCCACCACAATCAATCTCCACATCCAAATTAAATTCTCCCAAAAAATAAATCCATGTAAATATACCCAAAATTCATAAACATCTTCGTAAATATTATAAGCATCTTCACAAAATTAAAAAATATCAAAACCATTCTCAATTAAAAAAATTAAAAAACACAGTAATAAAAAATAAAAAAACATGTGCCAAAATTACAAGATAAATAGAAAAGAAAAGGAAAATATTAGAAAAAAAGAAAAAACAAAAAATAATATAAAAATTTCAAAAACAGAAAAAATATGGAAAAAATAGAAAAAAAGAGGGGGGGGGGGGAGAGAATTTTGGGCTAAATTGAATTAGAGACAAATGGAGAGAATAAGTGTTCTGAGATTAACAATAAGACATTTGCGACGGAATTTTTCTTTTTTTTTCTACAACGGCTAAATTATCCGTCGCAAAATAGCTACGAGTTTACGACAAACTTGATTTCAATGTTATTTAATTTCAAATTTCATCGCAAAGCCGTAGCCAATTTGTGATGGAATTTATTTCTAATTTTATTTATTAAAGGTAAATAGGTCGTCGCAAATCCGTCGCCAAACTGCAACACATTTGCAATGGAGTTGCTACAAAATTTAATTTTTAATGTGTTTCTTAAGTTCTTTTCTTTCTCTTCCACTCCTCCAATAAGTTTATGATTAGGATTTGTTAGTAATGAATATTTATGACATATATTCATTTTAATTATCATATATGTTGTGCTAGTATATGTATTAACATCATCAACACTATATGTTGTAGAACATTATTACATATTATAAATTAGTCACACTTAAAGCTTTAACTATTAGTGTTATACACATATGTAATATGCAACACATTTGTATGATATTTCATTACAGTCAATAGATATGTTATATCAAAATCAATTACAAAATACATATTCGTATGTCTTTATATAAATACTATTATATATCGAGTACCAATATTTCATAATACATATTACAAGCATACTTCATTTATGAACACCGTGAGGTATGGCTCACAAAAAACAAATACAGATGCAAGAAGAGAAGGGAAAAAAATTAATCCGTTGCAAATCTGTTGCAAATCCGTCGCAAATCTGAAGTAAATTTGCGACGGATATTATTTTTTTATTTAATTTTAAACTTCCGTCGCAAATTCGTAGCAAATCTGCAACGGATTTAGGACGGAAATTATGTAAACATTTTTTTTATTTCTATTTTTTAATTTCATCGCAAATTCATCGCAAATCTGCTACAGATTTGTGACCGAAATTATTTAAATATTTTTATTTCTATTTTTAATTCCGTCGCAAATCCGTTGCAGATCTGCGACGGTTTTGCGATGGAATTTGTGTAAGCCTTTTTTATTTCTATATTTTAATTTTCGTTGCAGATCTGCTACAGATTTGTGACAGAAATTATTTAAATATTTTTTTATTTTTATTTTTAGATTCCGTCGCAAATTTGTCAAATCTCTGCTACGGATTTATTTAAACAGTTTTTTATTTCTATTTTTAATTCTGTCGCGAATCCTTCGCAGATCTGCGACGGAATTTATGTAAACTTTTTTTATTTCTATATTTTAATTTCCATCGTATATCTGCTACAAATTTGTGACAGAATTTATTTAAATATTTTTTTATTTTTATTTTTAAATTATGTCGCAGAATATGCCGTTGCAATTTTCCGTCGCAAAATTCATTTTTCCTTGCAGTGTTATGCAGGATGCAAAGTCGAACGTAAAAGCACTAGTGGTCACTGTCAACTTCTTAGTAGGTGTCTTGTATCATGGTATAGTAAGAAACAAGCATATGTGTCCTTATCTACCACAGAGGCTGAATATATCTCCGCCGGTAGTTGTTGTGCTCAAGTGCTATGGATGAAGCATACTCTACTTGATTATGGTCTAAATTTTAATTTTGTGCCTTTTCTATGTGACAATACCAGTGCCATCTATCTAAGCATAAATCCCATTCAACATTCTAGGATTAATCATATAGAGATTAATCATTTTATTAGTAATCATGTAGCTAAAGAAGATATATGCTTGGACTATGTGAACACAAATGATCAAATTGTTGATATATTTACCAAGTCTTTGGCCGAGGAAAGGTTCTTTTATCTAAGAAGACTTTTGGAAATTTCAAAATTCAATTACTAATGCGTGTGTTGAAGTATGGTAAAAATAGGGAATATTCTGATGCATAATTTAGATGCATTGAGTGAAATTCGGACGTCCAAAACTTTTTCCAGAAAATTCTAGACAGAGAAGTTAGGACGCATGGCAAAAAATTCAATCGTCCGAATTTGCTGAAATTGAAGAAACGGTTATTCAATTTCAGCAAATAGAATCAAACTCTGCGTGTATAGCAGTTTTAAATATAATCAAACAGTTATTCCTCTCATTTCTAAATTCCGAATTCCTTCTTTCCTCAAAACCCGCATGACCCACCTGCGTCTAAACCCAAATTTCTCTATGATCTCACCATCTTCACCTCAATTCACTAGCATTTCTGAGTTCTAAGCCATAAATACACCTTACAATTCACTTTCTCTCAAAGAAAAACACTATGGTGAGAACAAAGAGAGTAAATGTTGAAAAAGGAAAGGGCAAAGCAAAGGAAAGTGATGGAGGATTAATCATCAACAAACCTAGAAGAATTCGAATTCCTCAAACTTCATCAAAGCTGCCACTGAATTTGAAGAATGGAGTAAAAGGAGCAGAAAAATCATTCCTGGACACATGGTCAATGTGGATAAGCTCTCAAATATGGGTAATGTCCTATCTCTTTTTGGTGAAATTGGATGGTGCAATTTACTAGCAGTTGATGAAGAATTTTATCGTGCTCTTATATATGAGTTTTATGCAAATCTTAAAGGGGAGAGAATTGATCATATGGGATACAATGTAGTTAAATGGTATTCATCTAGAGTGTCACAAGTTGTTTTTGAGCTCAATGATGCTCTAGTAAACAAAATTTGTGGAGTCGATGATGGTGGAGCAAAGTATTACTCTTTGGGGGCAACATTGCTATATTCATGAATTATTTACAAATGAAAGGTTTGAAGAAGCTTTCACTAATGGTAGGCAATTTAGATCTATCAAGGAAAAGGAAATCAAGCCATTGGATGCCATGGGAAAAGTGTTGCATCATATGATTACTACATTGATAATTCCAAACTTTGGACATAAGTCTTCCGTTGGTAACATGCATCTTGTAATAATGCTTGCTCTACATGAACATAGAAGATTAAATTTTGGGTATATGGCTTTGAGACACGTGATGGGAGCAAGAAATACAGGAAATAAGGCCTTGCCCTATGAAAGATTTCTTACTCAGTTCTTTAAGCATTTCCAAGTCAAACTTCCCGGAAGAGGACAAGTTTTCAAGAGTGGGGAGATCTACCCTAATGATTCTCTCAAAAGGATGCAGTTAGTTCTCAATGAAGATGGAATATGGAGAACAAAAAGAGAAAATCCTTTAAAAAGGGAAGAAGTTGAAGAAAGTGAAGAGGTTGAAGAAGAAGAAGATGAAAAACAAACTTTAGCAAGGGAAATGAAGACAAAGAAGATGAATGACTTATCAAGTGAGGGGAGCAACCTACCTCGAAGAGAAAACTCTTTGAAGAAGTGCCTACTCCTCAATCACATCCCAATGTTGAAGAGGCCCTTATTCGTGAAGGGATTACTAGAGGTGATACCGTCGTTGCTAAGGCATTCCAAGAAGCCTTGAACAACCACATCAACGAAATGGAGAAAATGTACAATTTCTTTGAATCCTTTGCTCCAATGGTTCTTGGAAAACTAGATGATTTGGAAAATAGAGTGAAGCACATAGAGAAGATATTAATGATAAATGTTCAAAGTGGTAAAGGAACCTCTAGGCCTCAAGAAAGAGAAGAAACAGATGATGATGAAGATAAAAAAGACAACAAGAATGAGAATGATGATAACGATAATGATGACGAAGGAGATGATTTTGAGCTAGCGGCTTCAACAAGAGAAAAGAATGAAGAAAAGGATTCCGAATCACAAAGGGAAGATCAAGGGGAGCAGCAAGCTGGCATTAATGAGGAAGAAACCTTGATTGCCAAAGCTGAAATTATCACTCCCTCCAACTTGACATTCAAACAAGGAAGGGTTAAACATGTGGCAGTCAAGAAGGGATCTAGCAAATACACTCCATCACCATCACAAGTCTAAGCATCTCTTCTCTCCTATCTTTACTGCTTTAGATGTACTTAATATATTTTATGTTGGTGTACTTAGTATAATTTATGCATTTCACAACTATTTTTATTTCTAGCATGGTTTTTGTAGTTTCACAGTGCTTTCTAGTTTTTGTAATGTTTTTATGAAGCTCAATGATGAAACATTAGTGTTGAGAGCTTGTTTGGTTAATGATACTTTGATCACCCCAAGTTCAATTAAGGGGAAAAGAAGTTGATTTACCAAAATGTGCTAACATGATACATGCTGCTTATTGTTGTTGATATGCTATTAACATGATAAATGCTGCTTATTGATGTTTGCTGCTTATTGTTGTTGATACTGTTACCAAAATGTTCTAACAGTAAGTTATTTTGCTTATATTGCAAAATGAGACTAGCATAATGTTTGCTAAATATTGCTCATATAGGATAATGACACTTAACTATGATGATTGTGATTCACCCCATCTTTGAGTGATGACAAAAGGGGGAGAAAGAATTGATGACATAAAATGTAATATGTTATGTGTAATGGTGTTATGTGGTGTTATGTGTTTATTTGTACCTGTGGCTGCATTTTGAAGTTTAAATTGGTTGCATTTGGAATTTAAATTAAATGTGCTGTATTATGTGAAATGTGGTTGTATATGATGCTATATTGAAAATTATCTCAATTTTTCCAATCATAGTTGAACAACTCTAGGAAAACTTATTTTTCAAAAAAAAATTGCAGCCTTCATTTTACATAGTTTACAGTTTAGACTTGGAATTTCAAATTTAGGATCCGCAACATCTCAAGTCCAAACTTCTTGAAAAATGAGCACAATCTAAGGGGGAGCATTGTTAATCTTTTCTGACCTTTAACACTGTTTAAATCAATCACATTTTGTATCAAAGTTTGTCATCATCAAAAAGGGAGAGATTGTTAGCCCTAAGGGCAAATCATGTAGTTTTGATTAATGGCAGACATTGATAAGGACTAATTCATATGCTATTTGGGTGATAGGATTTTTGGATTAAGAAGTAAAGAGTTCTTATTGCCTTGGAGCTAAAAGTGCTAAGGACAACTCAAGTGTCCTATGAATTGTAGGTTTACACGTGCTTAATAGGTATATTCTTGTAAACCCTACACTTGTTTGTCTTGGAATCTATTGAATGCATAAGAGAGCACAAAACTTGCTTTTGAATCTTAAATGGCTTTGAATAATCTTTGAATTACCAAGTGCTTTGATAACAGTCTTAGAGTTCAAAAGATTTTAAATGACTTATCTTTTAGTTCAAAATTATTTTAAACTTATTGAGGATGATTTCTAAACATTTTGACAAAGTTTGAACAGTTCAGACTCAAATTCGGATGTCCAAACTGTGGACATGACTGCAGAATTTCCAGAGAAATTCAGACGCAAGTTCAGATGCAAAGGTCAAAGTTCGGTCGTCCTCATCTGATATGTATATGTATATGGTTGTGATTATAAAGGTGATTATTGAGTGTATAATATTGCCTAGACATTGACTCAAGAGCCTGGTTGTGGTATGCTTCAAAAATACTTCTTTCAATTTGCACAGTTATGTTGTATTAACATTGTTATTATTCTTGGTTATTTATCTATCAATCTTTCTAGTTGATGCATATGGATGATCATTTTAATGGGATGAGGAAATTGATTTCAAGATGAATGATTCCATGTCTAATGGTCTTAAGTTTTTCTATCTTTGCTCGAGAACGATCAAAGTCTTAAGTGGGCGGTACTTGACGAGATTATATTTTAACCATTATTTAGAATTAATTTCTTACTTATTTAAGGGCTAATTGATATAAATCTTATGATTTGACTTGTTTTGGTGAATTAAATACTTATGTACTAAGTATGAATTAATTAAGATGATTTTATTGGTAAAATACACTTTAATTCACTAATTGTACTAATTATTGATGCAGGAATAAAATGGTAATTTTAAGAGAAGAAAAGATGAAAGAACAATTGGTTAGGAAAAGAAAATAAAAACTCACCATGCCATTCCAAAATTGATAAGGATTCAATTTAAAGAAGAAAAATGAAGATTCCAAAATTAACTTTTACTTGAATAGGGATTTGGAATCCAAATTGGATTTGAATTCCAAAGAGAAACCTATATATTGGGAGAAAGAAGTCTTAAGGAAAGGAGAAATTGTGGGTGGACCAAGAAGAAGACAAAAGAGAGGGTTGACCGAGAGAAGCAATTTGGGGAATAAGAAGACAACAATTGAAGAAGAAACCGAGAAAGCTTGAAGATCAAAGGAGATCTGTAATCAGGCTCTTCTATTCTATTTTCTTTCTTTATTTTTTTATTTTTATATTAATTAAATTTATAGCTTTGAATATTTAGCTTATCGGTTGCAAAATCTTTTGCAACTAACATCGTCGATGAAGGCCAAAACTCTTATAGATTTAATTTCAATTAAAAATTGTTTCTTTTATCTCGATTTTGGATAATTGTTATTGTTGTTCTTAATGCTTGCAATTTTCTGGCCAATTTTTCATGTCTTTAAATTTATTCTAGGGGCTGAGAAGTACTAGATTAAATTGGATCATTGTAATAACAACACATCGTAAAACCGACTAGAGATAGATTCGGTATCTTTGTGTGGTTTCTAGTGAGTATGAAACAAAAGTTAGGGAATTCCATAGAGGTGTTTGTGGCTTTAATAATTAAAATCACATAGAGATATGGTTGGTTTATTAATTAAAGTTAGGATCTTTTCACCACGAGATTGGGTCGAGCTTATAATTGAGAATTCTACCATTAACCAATTTAAGAATTAATTTACAGAAATTAATTAGTTTTCATAAGATGAGTAAGCTAGATTTGAAGTGTCTTAATCTATTCATTGACATTGATTTTTAATTAATATAATTATTGATTTTTGTGTTTATTATTATTGTTAGTTATTTTTATTAGTAATTAGATTTTAAATAAAATCACATTTATTTTGGTTTAAGTTAAGTTATAAGTAAAAGAATTTTTCAATTAGGTAGCAATCCTAATTGGAACAACTTGTACTCACTACTTTATTACTTGTTTGACGTTTGTACACTTACGAATTTCACATATTTGAGGTATCCCTCGCATCCCATCCTAAACGATTTCCAAGCTCTCATGGCAAAAACTATTGGTATCCTTCTCTTTAAGGGGTTTCCCTCTTCCTTCTTGGTATTGGAAATTTCCTAATTCTGGGTTTTGGAATTCTACCTTCTTACACCTACAATCAATCTTGGCAAATTTCTTTGTTAATTTTAGACTATGTTTGATTTTTTTTTATTTTTCAAAAATTTAGAAAGATTCCATAATGATTTTCTAAATTTTTGTTTTGTAAAATATCTGACATTAAAAGCTTTTCTTGAACTTTTAGTGATGGGAAAGGAGTATGGAAACATGTAAATGGAATGAGTTCTCTTGAATTTTTATATTATGAACTTCTAGGTTTTCAAAGATGGGAAATTTGAGATTTTTGTAGATATTGAAAAATAGTTAATTTCTATTTTTTAAAACAATTTATAAATTCAAGAATAGTTTTACAAAATGTTTTCAAAAGAAAAAAAATTAACTCTATTAATATTGATCATGCATTCATTCATTATATTATACATGTATGTTAGCATTTTAGAGTGACTTTGAATTCGTTTGTTGTCACTTACATATGTGTTATTTCCGAGATTATTGAGGTAGAACGAAAGCTGCTGTAGTTTGATTTTTGTATGTTTCGTTTCAGATGAGATTTCTAGCTTACTTGTGGAGGTTCGAAACCTCAAAATTGTGTCATTTTAAGTATGTTGTTTTAATAGATCTTTATTCATTTATTTTGCTCTAAGTAAATTATATCATGATTATGACTCGCTACATTTAAAAGAAATTGATTGTTTGTAAGATGGATTATATTGATATGAAGTTGGAAGATATTTTGTTTTGTGTTTTTGTGATCATTCGAAGGATAAATGTATTGTTGAGGTTGTGGTAATGAGTTATCTATAAATTTTAAACTTGTATAATTACTTTGTCATTGCTCGGCTTTTGTGAATTGTTATTTTGCTGTGTGCTTATGGATTATATTGAATGATGGTATTGATTTGGTTGTTCTTTTGAGATGTTGAATGTAAATTATGTGTAAACTCTACCCCCGGGATAAGGATTGGATACGTGGCTCCATTACAGTGTTGTGATTATTGATTTGTGTGAAGAGTCCCTTTGCGTCTCATGTGACATGGCCATTGGGAGGTATTATATGAAGAGTTTATTTGTGACACGTGCGAGATAACCATTGAGAGGTGACTTGAGTTTTTATGTACTTCTAACTTGCATGAACTCGTAAGAATAATGTGAATTATTAGCTTTATTAATTTTACTTTTATTTTCAATTATTGAATAAGGTTGATGATTATTAGTTGGGAGAATATATAGCTTACTTCATGTCATTTCTAAATCAAACTATCTTATGGTACTAAATGTAGTTACTTTATAATATACGACTCTCATAATAATTTGGGGATAACTTTTATTTTTTTAAAAGTATTATAAACTCAATATACATATTTTACTCTCAAACTGTATATGTACACAGAAATTTCATTGGACTTCAAACCTCATTATTCGTTTTTCATATTTCAGGACATTCATAGTTGGTTTGAGAGGATAGTTTCTTCCTCTACAGTGCACGTGATAGTTGAGTCCTCTGTAATGGCTAGTTTTGTGGAAGCGGCTTTCATTTTGTAGACATCCTTATTCTATAATTATATTTTGATATTTCTCTAACGTTAGAAATCAATTATATTTTGTAAAAAATACTCTATCAAATCTTCTGCTATAAAATGACCAGTGCGCCTTTTTATTGTTCTTGATTTCTGGTTAATTAGAAGTTAGTAGATTTTTACTTGTATCATGTAGTGATATTACAAGTTGTATTACATGATGACTCACTTTTGAGTAGAGCCTGTCCGGAAAGGGGTTGTTACAAATTATGCATTAAAGTTTTGCTAGAAAAGACTTATATTTTAGTAAAATGGATATTCCGTTCCAAAATAGAAATGTAGACATTCCTATGATGTTTGTACTCCAATCTAGAATTTTCAAATTTTGTAACATTTTACAGTTAAAAATCTTTTAAAGGGGACTCAAAGGAAGGTGAAAATGTTTCCTAGTGTAACAATAAATTTTACTAATTTGTATTACTTGGACAACTTGTATTTTCCCAGACAACATTTCTAGGCATAGTCAATCTAGAAATTCTGTTATACTCCTCCATTTGAAAATATAAGTATAAGGCCTAATGGCAAATCTTACAGTTTTGATTATGACAAACATTGATATTAGTTAACTTGAGTAATTGTTGTGTGATAGGATTCTGATTTTGCAAGCTAAGAAGTCTCATTGCCTTGAAGATAAGGTATTAAGCACAACTAAAATGTGCTCAAAGAGCTAAAGCATATAGAGCATGTCCTAAGGATTGAAGGCTTTTGAAGACTTTAGTGTAGGTTTACACTTACTTAATAGGTATATTCTTACAAACCTTACACTTGTTGTCTTTGGAATCTAAAGAATTTACAAGAGAACATAAAACTTGGTTTTCAATCTTAAAAGGTTTTCATTATGCATGTTTTACCAAGTTCTTGATGAGGGCTTGTAGTCCAAAATGATTTCAAACTTGTTGTACTTGATTTCCAAATATTTTGACAATGTTTGAATAGTTCAGATTCCAATACGGACGTTCGAACTGAAAACCTTGGTTACTGAATTTTCAGAGAAATTTGGATGACCATTCAAAAAATTATGTCCAAATTTGATTGACCAAATTTATCTTGGTAGTCTGATAAACAGATAAATTCAGACGATCATTCGGGCACAAGAGTCCATGTTTGGTCAACCAAACTTAAGTGTTACTAACCATTACTACTCGTTAGTTGAACATTGAAATTGAATTTCAAACCCTTTAAAAGTCATAAACTTCATATTTTTAACTTTTGAGCCTTTAAGAATCTCTACTCTTCTCAATTGTTTGAATATTAAAAAGCTCTCTTTCGTCTTGTGCTTAAAAGTTTCCTTTCAATATTCTATAGACAAAAAGGTAACGTGGTGCTAGATTTGTCATCAACTACCATGTTTTTTGTAATATCCTTCTCTCTTACTTCATCTAATTGCTCTATTCAAGGTTGTCTTAGGATATAAAACCCTTTTGAACAAGATTGATTTACATGAACATAGAAGGTTGAATTTTGGATATATGGCCTTGAAACACATGATTGTTGCAACGAGGATGGCAAATAAGGCTTTGCCTTATGGGAGATTGCTAACCAAAAACTTCAAGCACTTTCAAGTTCAACTTCCCGGAAGAGGACTAGCCATAAAGAGTGGTGAAATATATACCAATCAGTCCCTCAAAATGATGCAATTATCTCTTGAGGAGGATGAAGTATGGAGGACAGGGAGAGAATTCCTCAAAGGAATGAAAAGATGGAAGAAAGTGAAGATATTGAAGAGGAAGAAGAGAATGAAGAAGAAGAAGAAGAGGAAGAAGAGGCTTTGGCAAGGGAAAGGAAATCTAAGAAAAGGAATGATGTATCAAGTGAGGGGGAGCAACCACACTCAAAAAAGAGATTATTTGAAGAAGGGATCACCCCTCAATCTCATCAAAATGTTGGAGAAGTGCCTAATGATGAAGGAATTACTGGAGGAGACACTATAGTTGCCAAGGTATTCAAAGAAGCCTTGAACAACCACATCAAAGAAATGGAAAAGATTTATAAATTCTTTGAATCATTTGCCCATATGGTTCTTGGAAAATTGGATGGATTGGACACAATGGTGAAGAACATAGAGGAGCTACTATTAAAGAATGCCAAAAGTGGTGAAGGATCCTCTAAACATCAAGCAAGAGAAGTAATGGATGATGATGAGGATAAGGAAGAAAAGAGAAAAAAATGAGGAAGATGACAATGATGATCATGGGGTTGATTTTGAGTTCAAGAGAAAGTGAGAAGAATGAAGAAAAAATTGAAGACTCACAACAAGGTGAAGAAGATCTAGAGGAGACACAAGAAGCTTGATTGAAAAGCCCGAGATCACCTCACTACCCACCATGACCTTTAGCCAAGGGAGAGTCAAGCATGTGGCTTGAAAGAAGGGAACAAGGTGATCATCTCGGTTGGCTTAAACTCGAAGACCAAATTACACTGGCAAGGTGCAAGATAGTGAAGGCCCTCTACACATTGAGCTCAAATGGAATATCACCATCATAACCAACAAATATGGAGTAAAGACAATGAAGAGAATTCAAGACTAAGTACTTGTTAAACTTCTCTTACATTGTTTGTGTACTTGGTATAGGTTAGGTACTCTATGACTATTATGTGTCATGCCTAGTCCATGCATCTAGCATTGTCTATGTATTCTCATGCTTCATCTTTCCATGTGCCTTTCTAGCGTTTGTAATATTTTGAAGCTCAATGATGATACACTTGTTTCTTTTGTTTATGTACTTACTTCACTTTCATCACCCCACATTTGATTGATGACAAAAGGGAGATAAGATGTGATTGCAAAATGTACATTGATGAATGTGATGAATCTACTGTGATGATTGTTGTTATGAGGATTATGATGGTTTTGAGATGTTTTATGTGGCTTTGATTTGATTTTGAGTCCGTATGATTTTAAGTGGACCATTGGTTGATCAGGATGATTTTGTACGATTGTTATAGTTGATCACCTTAGCTTGATGATTGAGTGATTGGTTTTAAGCACTTAGGTTACAAAATTTACCGTTTGAAGCTTTTACCAAAAGTTTAGACTAGAAGTTTGGACGCAGACTAAAAGTTCTGATGACCAAAATTTATTGTCAAAAATAATGATTTGATATTTTTGCTTAAAACTGTCTTGATCTTCCCTAAAATGGTTGAACAACGTTGAGAATGCTTATTCTTAGAAACCCAAATTATTATCTTGAATATTTTTGCAATTCGGATTTGATTTTTCAAAACTTGGATTTATTACAGCTCAAGTCCAGATTTGTTGAAACATAATCACAAGCTAAGGGGGAGCATTGAAATTTGTTTCTAACCTCTAGAACCTCTCTTAAAAGATAATCTAAATGCTTTCAAGCTTTATTTTTTATCTTGATGGAAGGAAAGAGGATTATGAAGGCTGGTTGGGCCACATGCTCACTTATGAGCCATTCTGTGTCATTGTACCAAAATTGTTCATCATTCATCTATGACATTAATGCTTCGTTGTGCTATATTGTTTAAATCTATAACATTTTGCATCAATGTTTCTCATCATCAAAAAGGGGAGATTATAAGTCCTAAGGGCATTTCTTATAGTTTTGACTTGAGTAATTGTTGTGTGATAGGATTTTAGATTTTGGAAGCTAAGAAGTCTCATTGTCTTGAAGATAAGGTGTTAATGACAACTCAAATGTGCTCAAAGAACTAAAGTATATAGAGCATGTCCTAAGAATTGAAGGCTTTGAAAACTTTAGCATAGGTTTACACTTACTTAATAGGTATATTTTTGAAAGCTCAACACTTGTTGTCTTTGGAACTAAAGAATTTACAAGGGATCACAAAATTTGGTTTTTAATCTTAAAAGGTTTTCATTATACATGTTTTACCAAGTTGTTGACAATGGCTTGTGGTTTAAAAGTTCTTAAAAAGATCTATCTTATAATCCAAAATGATTTCCAACTTATTGTAGTATATTTTAAAACATTTTAATGAAGTTTGAATAATTCAGACTCCAATTCAGATGTCTGAACTAAAAACCTTGTCTGCTGAATTTTTAAAGAAATTCAGACGACCATTCGGACACTTGTGTCCAAATTCGATCAATCGAATTTATCCTGACATTCTGATAAATAAAGAAGTTTGGACGATCATTCGGATGCAGGAGTTCATGTTCTATCGACTAAACTTTACTGTTATTAGCTATTATTTGAACGTTGAAATTGAATTTCAAACCCTATAAAAGCCCTAAATGTCAAATTTTTAGTAGTTTTTGAACCTTTAAGAATCTCACTCTTCCCAATCATTTGAATATCAAAAACCTCTCTTTTCTCTTGTGCTTAAAAGTTGCCTTTCAAGATTCCATAGACAAAAATGTGAAGTAGTGCTAGATTTGTTATCATCTACCAAGTTGTTAGTAATATTCTTCTTTCTTACTTTATCTAATTGCTTTCTTCAAGGTTGTCTTAAGGATATAGAACCCTTTTGAGAGGGTAAACCTTGATTGTTGTAAGTGAAAAGAGGTTGTAGAATAAAACCCTTATTGGATGAGCCTCTATTGTATCTTGCATAACTATTTTTATAGTTGAAATTATTTGAAATCCTTGAATAAGGGTTCAAGGTAATAGATGTAGATCTTGTGTGATCGTACCAATATAAATTGCTTATGTGATTTTTTCTCTTATCTCTTTATTTGACAATTCATTATGCTTGTTTGAATATCTTCTTTTGAACTTGATTTCAAATCTCTTCCAAATTATATTTGCAAAAAAAAGTTTTTAAAAATTAGCTAAATACCTAATTCACCCCGCTTAGATCTTTCAGTAAGAGTTTTTATTACTTTTTGCATAGATTAAGGAAGAAGAAAATAATTGACACTTTTCTTATTCTATCCTTAATTAATTTAATTATTCTCTGTTAATATGAGAGGGAAAAGGGAATTATTTTTATAATTGAGTAATTCTAAAAAAAAAAATTTAAAATTACACAAAAGGCCAAATATTTTGAGAAGGATGTGGGGACCTTAAAGGCCACATATTTACAAAGGAAGTATATAGTAGTCAGCTCGTGATGCCCTCCAAATGAGGTTCCGAATCTTTGACATTTTGGATTGCTGACTATCTTGTTCTCTTATTCCAAGAATATAGAATCTATTTCTTCATATAATCTTTTGATACGTTTATCATCTGACCAGAAAGATATCTCCTTTCTGGTCGTATTATGAATTGAAAGGAATACAAGTAATATCATCAGAAATGGATTTTGCACACAAAAATTTCGTAGCAGAAAATTGTAAATGCTTAGAAGAAACTTTTTAGATGCTTTAGGTCACATATTTTATTCTATTAAGTATTATATCGGGTGTCTCTAAGGTTTCTCTTCCCTCTATTAACAGTTGTTGTAATTTTCTTGCTTATTTGCTTATCCAATGAGGCATTAAGTCCAATTCTAAGTTTCTTCGGTTCGAGAGGCTTCAGAAGATGTAATGACAGCCATTTCGGCTGGTTTTCGCATTAAAAATTTGTGTCTTTTGTCTCAAGAACAAAAAAGAACATATAGAAGATTTTAGCTCGTTTCTAATCATGAAAACATATGGTGCAAAAATTTTCAGCATTTTGGGGAAAACATTTTGTAAGTCTTTATTAATTCTCACTTCGGTTAAACTCGATTTTTTTCTTCATTAATGCAGGACATATTCTAATTGAGGTGACAATGTAGGAGAGATTGCCTTTAATTTCTAGAGGGAGATGAGAGAATAGTGAAGAAATGTGGAAGGAAGTGCAGGAAGCTAGAAAGGAAGCACAAAAAATCACGCTTCGTTATTTTTTTAAATACCTTATAAGCTTTTGAACTTCATACTATTGTCCTTTAATACATATGATCTTCATATAATTTAACCACTACTTAAATCCCTTGAATCTCGTGACAATGTGTAACTTAGTGGGTTGGAAGTACCCTTAACAGAAAATTACCGTGGCCTTGATTCACTCCCCCTTTCCCCAAGATATGAAAGAAAAAGGAAAATTGAACTTTGGCTTTGTCCCTTTCTGCTAGGCACATATTATTTTCTTTTCTTTTTTAGAGAGGAAAAGGAAATATTAGAGCATGTAGTGTTTTGTAGACAATGCTTTAGGTACAACCGATTGTAGTACTGTAACTCCTACATATTAACCTCACGCAAACCATATATTTATTTCACATTTTCTCTTCCGAGAATAGCAGACAAAAAAGAAGAAAAAAAAAAAGGAAAGGAAAAACATCAAGACCACGTAGTCAGAATATTATGAATAATTACCACCACATTTTCAATGCTCAGCTTTTACATTTCGATACCTGTGAATAGCATAGCATGAAAAGAAGGGAGCCCTATGTAGCCAAGGAACAAATTGCCGATGAAAGATATTATTGCAGGAAGCCTACAATTCCTGATCTCGCCGGCAATTCATCCTTGGCTGCATTGCACTGCCTTCATCTTCATGAAATGCCCAGCACTGACGTCTTACAAACCCTCTCAGGTTTGCATCTCAGGATTTCTTAGGTTATGAAATTGGTTTCAGCTCTGAAAATATTTATATATGCACTTGAGATAAAGTTGGCTATATGGATAGGGTATGGGATCAGTTTATCTTTTCTCACTTTTCTAAGAACAGTGAGGAATTTCATGTGATTGCCATGCCTTACAAAGGAAGTCAATAGACATTCCTCATGGAGAAATTCAAAGTATAAAGTGGATGGAATTCGACATAGTTTAGTCTGAAATTTTAATTTTGAATTTTATAAAAATTAAACTATTTATAAAAAAATACGTAACTTTTAAATCAAAAATAGTCAGCAAAAAAACGCGTCGAATGCCAGAGATTATTGTTCAGTTGTCAACTTGCCGTTGAGAATATGGAATCTAATAGGCTAACAATGGCATACAAAAGAGACACATGTATTGAGTCATAGTATGTTTAAGATGCGAAACTTTGAAGGTCTTATCCATTATATGTGCTCTTCCAGAAAGATGTAATTTGGTATGGATAGCCACTCTTATTATCTTGTTTTGATAGACTTCTTTTCACTTTGGCCAAGTATGGGTTGGACAGATTCATCACGAAAGAAAACAAAATAAATAAATGTGTGGGTTGTCAGAGGAAGCTGCAGAAAAGAATTAGATTACCTGTCTCATATAACAAGTTAGGATTTTCTTCTCTGGAAATATTGCTCTTTATGAGTATTGGACTTGAGATCTTGTGATTAAGTGTTTTACCAATTCGGTAATTACGTGGCTCTAAAATGCCTAAAGCATCCATAAAATATCATCTTTGTCAAAGTAAATATATATAATTTTTGAAACATGTGAAATTATTTATTTTTAATAATTTAAATACATTTATGGGTACTACTGAATTAAAGTTAAAACTAAACGTTAAAACCTCTTGTTAAATAATTTATGAAAATTACAACTTAGATTTCATCCTGTCTGAGTTGGCCTTCTTCATATAACAATTTTTTTTCTTCTCTTTGAGAATGAAGAGCCATTTCACTAAATCAAATGTTTGTTTGTCAAAACCGCATTCTTTTAGTGTGTGAACGAGATGAGTATTTGTCCCAACTCCCTATCATTCTTTTAGTGGGTAATTTATAAGAAAACTCTCAGGTTAGAGTGGTTAGGTTTACCACCAATATGGTGGTCCAGTGATTGAGTCATTAACTTTGACATGTAAGATTTGCCGGCCCATAATGTTTGATTCCATGAGATTAAAGTCTTGACATAACGGGATTGGGAGATCGCAGTGACCTTCAACAAGCGTCTTTTCCTTTTAGGCAAAAAGAACATTTTACAACAGATGGGTTTCCTTAGTTGAGGTAGACATTAGGGGTGTTCACAGTATGGATTGGGATTGGGACGGTTATTCTTTTTTCTTTTTTTTCAATTTAAAAAAATATTTTTGAGTTTTTAATACAATTCAATCTATTCAAAACCTTAAAATTATTCAGTTAGGATTCCAATGGATTGAATTGGAATAAAATGGGTTGATCGGTATTCTTCGTTTGAACAAAAAATATACATAGATTATATGCTAATAATAGAAAAGCCAATACATAAACTACATGTTCTAATGTCAATTAAATAAACTACATATCAATGATACAATACATAAATTACATATGCTCTTAATGTCAAAAATGTCAACTAAAGAATTTTTAATAATTAATATATATATATATATATCTTTGGTTTGGATTGGAATGGTTTGAAAAAATTTTCGCTCCAATCCATTCAATCAGTTTCTGAAACCCAATCCAAATCCAATGTTTTTAAATCCAATCTAATCCAAAATTGCTATATTGGACTGGACTCGGAGGAATTGGATTGGATACTTCCGTTTGTATATTTTTTGAACACCCGAAGTAGCCATGAATTTATCTCTATTTCACCTTTTGTTCACAAAAAATAAAATAAAAATAGAGGTTCGGCTTCTCCTTGCTTTTAGTGGAAACTTACGAACTCGGTTACTAAAATATGCTTTTAAAGTCATTTTCTCTCTACTTCAAAGCATATTTTAAAATATTTGTAGATTTCAAACTTTTGAAGCATAAAATCTTAATAAATGACAACTCGAATGGTATTCATTCGACTTGTTTGCAAATTTTCACAAAAAACTCAAGAATGTTTTTTTCTCACACATTCCAGGCAACTCCCGTTGGGTCAACCCGGGGGGGGTTTGAATGACACTGACCCACCTACGGGTGCTTAACCCCAAGTTGATCGCTCAAGGGTTTCTTAGGGACCCCGTGTTAACTGACTGGGAGGTTCAACTCATCCTCGGTCGGCCACTTCTGATGCCATTCAGACGTAATTTTTTTAAAAAAAAATTTGGCTGATTTTTTCTTTGATTTTAATAAAAATCTGATTAGAAGAATGAAATAACAAATGTAGAGATTAAATCTTACCTTATTTTGTAACAAATCCCCTATATTTAAAATGTTTCTTTTGAAATGCTACAGAAAATGTACTGTTAGAGAAAGTAGGAAACGGGAGAAAAATGAAGGGCTAAGTGTTACAGTTAGAAAATGGGATGTTACAAAAGAATTTATTGCTTATATTTCCCCCGAGCAGGTCGTCTCTTTTCTTGGACGGTCGGCCTTTTTCGCCTTTCCCTTTTCTCAGTCCATGAAGTTGGGCCACAACCGTTTCTTATTCTCGGGCGAATTTGATTCCTTTTGGGTTGTCACCATATTGCAGGCTGAAACCTCCTTCCTGAGCCAACACTCTGCCTAAACGTACATCACCCTCCGCTGCCTCACTATATCGTCTCTATCGTTTGTTAACAGTTAACACCTTCTCAGCTTCTCTTACACACTCCGTACATTCATGACCTCTAAGCTAAAAGATAAATTTTAAATTTTTAAAAAATAAATATTAAATGATAAAATTTCACGTTGAAGGAGACATTATTGGAAATATTAGAGGGGGTCTCAAAATAAAGGTTGTCTTAAAAAATTTCATCACTAATTTTCTTTTCTTCTTCCCCTTCAGTGTCCTCATTCATGCCCCCATTCCATTATCCTCGCTTTCTTTTTCTTCTTCTAGACAGCTGCAGTTTGAAGAGAACCAAGGGTAGAAGATAAAGAAAACAGCCATCATGCAAGGCTTCTCGGATAGAGACGAGGGAGAACACCAGAAACCGGAAACTCCTTCACAGAGACGAATGCGAATATAGTTTTCCGCCTTGCAATTGTGATGTAAAACCCTCCACCATGCAAGAGACCGACAGAGGCCTGGAGATCATATTGTAAGGATAAAAAATATGAGGAAAGTACTTTGATTGAACTTAAAAATTAAAAATAATAAATGAACTTTTGAAGACGATTTTTTTCTATAATAAAGTGAAATTCGTCATGAAAAGTCCATCTTCCTCGAGGAAGTCAGAGTCGTCACTAAGTGCTTTTCTTCACAAAAACACAATTTCGTCATGAAAAATATATCTTTCTTGACGAAACACTAAGTGTGTAGTGTTAAGTTTAATCTTCCGTACTTTTATCACGAGAGTCATATAGTTATTGTGACAAAAGTCATACCTCAATGGTGAAAGATGAACATTTTAAGATGAATTCAGTTCATCACGAGATGTCGTAGAAATATTGTTTTTAAATATTGTTTTTTTTAAATATTGTTTTTGATAAATTTATTTTCGTACTCGTAAGTAAATTATAATTCCTAAAATAATTAAATATCTTTTCAACTTGTTTCATATACTTGTTAAATAAGGTATAAAAGTTTGAGTTAGATTATTTCCATTTATATTTGACACATTTTAGAAGAAATTGAATAGTTTTTATTTTAGAAAATATATAAAATTAAGATCCAAGGTATGAATGAAGAGTGGAAGGAGTTAACAAATCAGTTTTTTATTATCATGATAAGGTAGTATTTTACAGGATAAAAGAAATGGTGAGGAGTGGAAGGAGTTAACAAAGAAGAGTAGCAAATACTTTCCTAAATAAGCTAGAAATTTGAAAAATAAAAAAATTATTTGAACAATACTAAAAAAACCATCTCCCTCTAAGGATTCATTTCCCCAATATTCTGAATTTATTTTCCCGTATTTCAATAATCATATTCCTTTCCCATAACAAGAATAATGATCTAAACAATGAAATTTTAAATTTTGAAGTCTAATTAACTTCTCTACCCACTTCCCTTGATAATCAAACAAGGCTGCAATTATGCACAAATCTAAGTAGTTGTAGCTGCGCAACCTTCCAAAAAGAAAAAATTAATATATTCTCTCTTCGTCTACAATTGAATGTCCCATTTTGATTTTGTATAAAATTTAATAAAGACTTTAACTTATTCAATTTATCAACTTTATCCATATTAACTTCATGATATTCTTATTAATTAAAGAGTTTAGTGGTAGGACTCACTTATTAGTGGAGTTTAAACCTCTCAAATCAAGGGAGTTAAAGAGGTTTGTAGTGAATCCATGTATTAATCGGAGTTTACTTTTCTTAAATTAAAAAAGTTAAATGCTGATTGCATAAATAAAATATATAAATATTTTTAAAAAATATTTCAATTATGTCTATTCTAAAAAAGAATATGAACAGTCAACTGTGGACGGAGGGAGTATTTGTCTGGAGCAAACCTTGAAAAGATGAGATCTTATTTGTTTTAGGCATTTGTATCAGCAATTAACGCTAAGGGGCCAGAGTGATCTTAATTTATGTGAAATTCGCAAATGCATGAATGTGAAATAAGAAATAAAATTATAAAATTATCTTACCTATAAACCAACTTAAATCAAAATAAAAGTGATTTTATTTAAGAGCAAAAACTAATTATTAATAAAATTTTAAAAAAGAATTAAAAATACAATGCAAGATATTATTTAAAATCATGATAATGATTATACTAAGACACCCTATAATCCAATTTAGAGCCCTTATGAAAAAATGATTGATTCTCTTAAGTTAATTTTTGACTTGGTTAGTTATAGAATTTCTAATTATAAACAAGACATAATCTCTTGGTGAAAAGTTCATAATTTTAATCAATAAATTATTAGTATCTTTATGTTGCTTTAATTACCAAAGTCACATATATCTCTTACAGAATTTCCTAACTTTTGTTTCCTACATGTTAGAGACCACACAAAGAAGAATTAAATCTATCTCTAGTAAGTTTACGATCTACTACTGTTATCATAATCTAATTTAATTTATTACTTCTCTGTCACAAGAATAAAATTAAATTCATGCAATAAGTGATCAAAATATTTTAATTATTAAGAAAAAAACTTCTCCTTTGTTCATTGTACTTTCTTTATCTTTATCATACGAGTAATTTTATTTTAACAACTTAGTAACTGATATAAAGAATAGCAGTTGTTAAGTGACGAAGATAAACTATCTCACAGTCCCTTTTCTCCGCCGCAAAGAGTACTTCTAATAAATGCAATTCCACCTCCTGTAATCTGATTCCAATTTGGCATCAAATCTAATCCTTTATTCATTCCTTATCCTTATCAAATTCTTCTCTCCTACGTGCATGGCTTAATAAATCCTATCATTTTTCTTCCTTGCTTCAGTTATGCAGTCAATTCTTCTTTCATCTCTTTCTTCTTTTCTTTTTTATGAAATTACTACTTTACCCCTTCTTCCATAATTAATAAAATTAGTGAAGCAAATGTATGATGTAAATATTTAAACCCCATTGAGTACCTAACGCTTAATTCCTTTACAAAACGAATCAAAATCATGATAAATTATATCAATAAACCTCTAAGTACGAAAATAAGTAAAGAATACTAAAATTATGACCACATCAAGAATTCAGTGTGGAGCCTAAAAATAAACAATGAAACAAAGCTACCTAAAAATAAACAATGAAACAAAGCTAAGGATCAAGGCTATTTGGACGCATTCTTTTATGTTTGTGGGATAACAACAGTGCGCTCAGCTTGCTCTTGTTTCCTCTTGCTTTTGCGAGACCACCACGACATAGTTTGTTACTGCGTTACTAACTTATATGATATTCATTTCTTTTTCTTGAGGAATGTTATGATTTATTTATTTATCGAATGAACAATTTTTTAGGAAAAAGATTATTTCATTCAGATGTGAAACAGTTAAGATGAGTGCAGTTATAGACGGTGGATATTTCATTTGACCAGTTCGCTTGGCCTTGGGGAGATTCGACAGTGAGAGAAGATGAGAACGCTGGCTCTATAATGAGACGTAGAGGAAAAAGCAAAGAAGCAGTATGTAAGATGTCCAAGAACAGTAGCTCTACGCTATCCTCTCGGTTCAAATCATACTGGACCTTGAAAAGTGGATCAAATCCGATCGGACCATGCAAACTAATGCTAGTTAATTTGCTCGAGATTTGAAGAGAGCGTATCTATGGATTCTCTTCTAATTATTACAATAACAATCTATCTTAATTTCAAGGAATGCAGTAATATTGACAAATGAAAATAATCAATCAATTAATCATATCACATATTCACGGCTTTAAAGATGGAAACATCAGATCTATGTCATGATTCCTTTAAGCAGAAGATGAGACCAGAGGTAATGAGTAAGCGTTGCACTAGGGAGCACACTTCTGTGGCCGCTGCAAAGGCCATTGGCTTTCGAGATCTCTCAAGTCAAAATGGACAAATAAACCTATAAATTACATGTGATCAATTAACACTATGGAAAAAGAAAATAGTGAGATATGAAGTTAAAAAGAGTGTGAAATCACGCTCTTAAATTTTGCTACATCATAAGCGCACTCAGTATTCGAGCTAGCCCGTGTCTGCAACCATATTTTGAAATAAGCCATATTAATTTTTTCACTACAAACATATTCCAAAAAAACAAAGAGTGCTTAAAAAGATGAATATCGAGGACATTACTTTATCGATCCCTCGAGTGTCTGCTTACGTATTTGTGTATATATAGATGAACACAGACGCCTTTTCTGATAGCAAGGTTTACGTGAAAAGAAGAAAGCGAAATGTAGCCAGGGGCAACTTGCCGGAAGGCTATAAAGCTAACGAGCATTGCTGCATAAAGAAAGCTTCCGGCAAGTCATCCCTGGCTGCAATCCACTCCCCACTTCTTCATGTAAAACTCATCAGAAACTGCAACAGACTACGCCCCTAGCGAACTCCTTTATGACAGGCTTACATGAAAAGAAGGGAGCGAAATGTAGCCAGGGACAACATGCCGGAATGCTGATAAACTAATGAGCATTGCTGCACAAAGAAAGCTTCCGGCATGTCATCCCTGGCTGCAATCCACTCCCCACATCTTCATGCAAAACTTATCAGAAACTGAAACAGACTATGCCCCAAGCGAACGCCTTTCTGATAAGCTTACATGAAAAGAAAAGAGCGAAATGTAGCCAGGGACAACTTGCCCGAACGCTAGAAAACTAACGAGCATTGCTGCTTAAAGAAAGGTGCCGGCAAGTCATCCCTGGCTGCAATCCACTCCCCGCTTCTTCATGCAAAACTATCAGAAAATGAAATTGTATGTTCTCAATATTCCTTTTCTTTCTTCTCAATAATATAGTTGCCCCATAAGGCAACCATGGAATGGAGGCAATATATAAAGGGCTGCAGATGCAGAGGGATGGGAATGCATATATTCTGCCATATCCTTATTGGCCAAAACAGTTTCAGTTCTTGTTTCCGCTTTCCATACTTCACATTCCTAGCTCTTCGTCAGAGGATTCTCTCCCATGATTTTATGATGGACAAGAGCAACGTGTCATGGTGAGAACCACGAGCTGCTGCAAAAATCTAGTGCACCATTGCGTGGTAAAAGAACAATTTTGCACATGAACTTTTTGTGGGTTCGAATTCTCTTTTTAACACTTCTATATAATATGCTCTATAATATTTCTGATTAGAAAATTTTTTATTTATATATTTAAAATTAAATAAGATAAATCTTAAACTTAATAAATCATCAAATTAAATATTATATGGAATGTTGCAATGAGTATTGTAGAGTATTTTAAGTGTTCTTTCCAAATATAGGGGTAACCTTTATCTTTTTTTTTTTAATGGTACACGACTAACTTCGTGTTCTATCTTTAAATTATCAATATACAATACATTAATTCGAATATGAATCATTTGATGTAGGACTACCGGAAATTTGTACCTAGTGAAGCTAGGCTTTCTTGAATATAGATTACTAGAAGTGGAGAATTTGCGAAGTTCTCCATTTGGTATTCCGAATCGAGTAGTCTAGAAGGTCAATAATCGAGTTTGGGACTTTTCCATTCGGGAAAAAAAAAGAGAAAAGGGAGAATCACCCTTGTAAATTACCATAAAATTATTTTTTATGGAAGAAAGCATTACGTGAGTAACCCATTTAAGTGATATTAGCACATCCTCTTATGCAAGAAAGTATTATTTTCACTTTCGTTCTAACCTCTTTCACACTCTCTGCATTCTTGATAGATAAAAGGACTTCGATACCTATAGCTATAGAACCAACTAAACCCACAAATTGTCAATGGACTAAATTGTTATTTTTATAAATAAATAAAATAAAAAGAACCAACGAGTACATCATAAATTTCCCCTTACTTCTTTTATTATTATTTATTTTTTAAAAAAATTCAAGATTGTTGGAACTTTAGATTGAAAAAATAAGATTGAGAAATTTTATGACAATTTCTCATAAACCTTCAAACGTGTAAAAAATCATGCCACTGGAAAGCTTTTATATAGGCAATTGGCTGCGATTACGGTAGTCAGTGACATAACTATATGAACAAAGTCCTTTTATCTGTAAAAGAAAGAAAAGAAAGTAAAAAAGGCTAAAATAGAAGAGAGAATATTATTTCCCTTTATTTATTGCACTTCCTATTCTACGTAAAAGCTTCTTGCTTAAGAGAAATATTATTTTGCAACTAATATACCGAATCTATGCGCTCAGAGTAGTTTTTCTTTTTTAATTTATATATTTTCTTTCTAATTTCGAAAGGTTCGAAGAGTTCTAGAGAATATTATTTTAGAACTAATTTTAGTATCTTGACTATTGGAAGAGATAATACGAGAAGTTGGAAATAATTTTAAATCTGAGCTAACTTTTTCACAACTTTTTCTATGAGATACATATAACATCCCATCAAGCAAAAAAAAAAAAAAAAAACAAGAAACAGCATCTGCATGTTTGATAAGAAATATTTCATTATTTATGGGCTACAAGTTTCTACAGTAATACATACATACATACATACATAGATATATATAGATATATAGATATATATATATATATATATATATAGAGAGAGAGAGAGAGAATATCGGAATGAGAAGGCAGGAATGTGTGGTTTATAAATTAAACTTTTAGTTAAAAGGCCGTAAATTAATGCAAACTGTTCTTTTAAGCGCTATAGGGTTTAGCTAATTAGTTAAATTGACATTCAACAGATTTTTTTTTAGTTCTTTACTTTAGAAATCTCATTTTTGTCTTACCAAAAATTAAATATAAAATCCATTTAAATTAAAAAGTTCCTTTTTCCTAGGTAATAAATTAAAAAGTTCTTTTTTTCTGGGTAAAAAATTAGAAAGTTCTCCAACTTTATTCAATGCACACTTAACAGGAAAATTACACTGGAACCAAACTTCTGCCCGCTGGTATATGATTCAAACTTGCCTGGTCAGTGGTCATACCACTGTCAAGTTCTAAAAAAGATTAGGTAAAGGGTTTTTTTTTTTGAATTGGGAATAGAATCTTTAAAGTACAGTGGACTTCATAAAAGTTTATAGATTGTATGATAATGATGTCTGATTTGGGAATTTCCTGAATGCTACGTGTCAGTGGAACCTTAGCGGAACGAATCAATTCAGAATTAATTATTCCATATATTTGTATACAATTTTGAAAATATTTAATTTTGGGAGAAGGGAGTATAAAATATATCGGTAAAATCACTTGCACTCATGAATTATGAATATATATATATATATATATATATATATATACTAGTAAAAAATTCGTGCTATGTATGGTAATATATATATTTTAAAATATAATTCTGATAGTAATGTGTTTAGAAAAATTAAAAATAAATTTTAAACAAGCTTCAAACTTCTTTTTAATTAATAAATTAAATAATCGAATTATTAAATTATTACAACTAATCTAATAATTAATTAATTAATTAAAATTTGATATCCATTATAAAAATGTTAATGAATGCTATTGACAATTTTGTCAATCGAGCAAAAATAAAAAAATAAATACAATGATAAGTAATACATAGCAGAGAGGCATAAATGTATTATTCAAAGATAATTTCACAAATGAATATGTTATATTGTGATTCTCTTTTGCAAATGAGAACATTCTTCAAATCGATATATAAACAAATGCTATCTGTGGTGGATTTATACAATTTTGACATCATGTAGTGCCCGAATTATGAATGTAAACGTACGATCTTTACATAAATTGATATGCTTATGAAAATTTTATAATTCATTCTCCTGATACACAAATATTATATTTTAAAATTGAATCTATAAAATTAAAAATATCTAAATAATCACATAACTTTTTGATATGCTCAAAAAAAATTGTTAGAAGTATGAATATACCAATACATGTATTTGTATTCCGTTTAGGTAATTAGTTGAACACCTTAATACAAATCTTCTATGCTTATCTTTGAGAGTAATATTCATTTATGTACTATAATCTTTTACGATCATATTGATAGTCTAAATACTGTTTAATTTCATCAACAATTCGATACTGTTGTTGGTCAATGTTTGATGTATTGACATTTACTTCAAGGAGAATATGTGCTCTAGCAACTCCTTTGGTCATTTACTTGTACAAATATTTGACTCTACTTTTAAATTTTTCTTTCTCAACAATTATGTGAGCATCCATCAATATCAACAATCTCTCAGATGATGAATAACTCTTTTACTTGAATCATTTCGGCATCTGTATTTTACATACCCATCATTTTTTATTATTGTAGCATCACATAATTTTTTTGGGTAGTGCATTGAACATTTACCATTTACCATACATGGAGCATTTGGAAAAGTATCACTATAGGGTCCATGGAACATGCATTTTATGATGATCTCATAAGCAATTGGATCAATTTCCTTGTCTGTATTTTTGCGGATATAATTTCATCTACTGGATCCGATGTATTTGGATTATCTTCTAGTGCCAAAGTTAAAGTTAAATATGTATGTGGAAAACCTCATTTTTTAAATTATATTACTGAGCTATATGTATAAATAAAAATAAATTTGAGAAACAAAAAAAATTAAAAGGTATATATTTATTATTTATAGAGGTAGAAAAGTAATACCTACAAGTACTCTACCATGAAATTATTCATCTTAAGATAATCCATAAACTTTTTTTGCTTTATACGAAAGACGCATGGAACAATATTTGATTTGTCTTCAACACGCTCATGTTGTATTTTTATTAACTTCTATTCTATTTCTAGCCTTTGAAATTATAGGTAAACGTAATAAAAAATTTTTAAGGATCAAAATACCTACATATTGCCATCGATTCTTGATAGTGTTGAATCATATTTCATGGTCTTCCTATAAATGTTGAAGGTAACACAAATCTTCTACCCACAATCAAGGCATCAACATCTCCAACAATTATTGCATCTTCTAAACCCTGGTATAGATCTGCACGTAAATCTGATTAGTGGGTTCCTTATATAATTCAATCTATTATGCTCAATTCACGTATAAAAATTTACAAAAAATTTTTTAAACAGTCGCCTCCCTCATAAAAGTACATTTCTTTCAGATTCCTGAATTTGCATTCTAAATGCATAGAATTCCCTCATGGATATAAATCTTTGATGCTACATTTTAGCAATTTTAGAAAAATTTATCTCAATGCACCACCCATCTGTACCATACGAAAAAAGCAGTAGATATTGAAGTGGCATATAAGATAGATGCGTCTCATTGATACATTTCAAGTTTTCATCTCTTGCAAATACCACTATATCTCATTGATGACTCTTAAATATTTTGACACCAATCCTATGTCAATGTTGATCTGTTCAAATTTTTGAATATCAATAGCATGGTCGCTTTTTTTTTTAAGGAGTATGTGCTTCCTTCTCTATAGTCTTGCTAGTTTAGAATTAAATTTTTTCTTAGTATGATCCAACATACTCAATCTCATACTATAAAGAAAAGTTAAAAAAATTAATCTTGTCCAATAAAGTAAAGAATGATTACAAAAAATGTAAAAATTAATTAATCATTCATAAAGGTAGTAATAATGAATATGCTTGACAATAAATGTACTTTTATAAATACTTTAGAATACATTAGAAACATTTAATAATTTGATAATTTAAATAGGTAAACAGGGAGAAAAAGATTGGAGAATAAAAAATAAAAAATATTACGAAAAATAATTGAAAGAATTATTATCTTTTACCAAAATTGTAATGATTGAAGTTTTTGGAACAATTGCAAGTGGCAAAAATTTAAAAAAATTAAAAACATTACAGAACAAAAGAAACATCACAGAAAAATAATTAAAGAACAAAAAATAAAAAAATTACAAAAAATTGAATGAATTATTACATTTTACCATAATTGCACCAATTGCAACTAGAAGCAATTAAAAGAATTAAAACCATTATAGAAAAAAATTACAGAAAAATAATTAAAGAACAAAAAACTAAAAAAATATTGAAAAGAATTTTATCTTTTTTTCCTCGTTTTCTGTGAGTAGGCGATATAAATGTTCAACTTATGATGTCTCTTAGGCCATTAACAGTATGCCCCCTTTTTTTTTAGTTTTTGGTTTCAACCCAATTAAATTTTTTAAAGTAATTTTTGTTTCTTGCTGATGATTTCTCTTGTAGACACTAACTAAAGGATTTGTAATGATTGATCGTATGAGAAAGGTATGATATGTTAATGTGTCTTTCTTTATTAGATTAATTGTGTCTGTGTGTATGACACACAGATAGAAACATTACAAAAAAATGATTAAAGAACAAAAATTTTAAAAAATTGCAGAAAATAATTGCAAGTGGCGACAATTGTAACAATTGCAAGTGGCGTTAATTAAAGAATAAAAAATTAAAAATATTATAAAACAAATTACATAAAATAATTGAAGAAATTAAATTGTAACAGTTGCAAGTGGATACAATTAAAGAATAAAAAATTTAAAACATTATAAAACAAAAACATTACATAAAATAATTGAAGGAATGAGATTGTAACAATTGCAAGTGGCAACAATTAAAAAATAAAAAATAAAAAATATTAGAGAAAAATAATTAAAGAACAAAAAATAAAAAAAATTATAGAAAAGACTTGAAGGAATTATTTCTTTTTACCATAATTGTGACAATTGCAAGGTTCTGGAATGATTGCAAGTGGCGAAAATTAAAATATAAAAAATTAAAACATATTATTGAAAAGAATTGAAGGAGTTTAGGTGACAATTGAAAGTTTGTGAAATAAAATTATTGAATGATAGGTTTTCACAAAAAAATTTGAGTACGATGGATTTCAGTGTTAAATAATAAATAGAATTTATTAAAATAATTAATAATGATTTATATTGAATTAGGAGATTTATTAGATAGTAATAATTCATCGAGTTTTATTAAGTATGGAATTCTACTCTATAATAAATAGGATTTATGAAGATAACTTTAGAATTAAAAGTTGATATGTAGTATCCACCAATGAAATATTTTTGAAAGGATTTAAAAAATCAAAAAATCTAAAAAATAAGGATGTGAAATTTGAAGCCATAACAAAGAAAAAGTAATATTTCTATAATATATATGTAAAGTTGTGGACAATATGGTTACTTGTTATTAGTTAAAAATTCAACTAGTGAAAATATTGTTATCAACGATAAATCGCGAGTTTAATTCGCATTGTTCTCAAATTCAGCTACAATGGAAAACATCTTATCAAGATTAAATTCACCCAAGATGAAGATCGGTCGAAGATGAAGACATCTCCATCAATAGATTGTAGTACTTAAGGTTTATCTTTTTGTAATTAACTCTAGTACCGCCACCTTTGAAAATATATACACACAAAGCTCATCGTTTGAAAGGTCTTAACATAACCATTCTGGATAGTTATATTTGACAAAGTTATTTGCAAAAGGTTTTACATGTTTTATCGTGTATAACTTATTTTTTAAAATTATTTAAGAGCTCTTTAGTTTCCCAAAAGTTCAACTTCATGAGTTCGCAAATTTTAAGATTGTGTTCGGACTCACAAGTATAAGGATTAGATGTGCTCAATTACTAGCAAAAAAGTTAAAATGGGAATCAATAATTACAACGATTTTTTGTGAGCATACCAATCATATTTCACTTTTATCCTTGTTATAAACTTAAATATCTTTCTTTCTATTAGAAAATGTTACTTACTGTCTTCATTCTACTTGAAATTTGAATTTATTGGAATTCAAAAATTAAACAATTTTTAATTTCATCTAAATTTAATAAGTTTTGAGATAATTTTAACGTAATAAGAGCACAATTTATTGATTTTAATGGAGCTTCAAGCCTTGATAAAGCTCCAATTGGAGCATTACCAACTTCACAAGGCCTTGATGAAGCTCCAATCTGAAAGACCTAAGAGGGGGGAGGGGTGAATTAGATATTTCGCTAATTTTCGAAAACTATTTTCTTTTTATGAAATGAGTTTGGACAGATTATATACACTGGTTTCAATGAGATAACATTGTCAATACGGGCCAAAGCCCGTGGGTTGGCCCGTATTAGCTGGCTCGGACGCGTTTTTCTTTTTATTTTTTTTGAATTTTTTTCCCTCAAAACGACGTCGTTTTATTATTTTCAAAATATTAAAAAATATTTTTTTCTCAAAACTACGTCGTTTGGATCTTTTTAAAATATTAAAAAATATATTTTTTTTATCAAAACGACGTCGTTTTACTTATTTTTACAAAACGATGTCGTTTTTGTAAAAACCCGCGGGCTAGCCTGTTTAACCCGCGGGCTGACTATCACGGGCCGGAGCGGGCCGACCCGTTTGACACTACTACAATGAGAGAATAATGAATTCAATGACAAAGCAGTAAACAATTTAAGAGTAATGAACACAAGCAAATTATAGTGGTTCGATCTCTTCAAGATCTAGATCTACTACCTTGAGTCAACACTCAAGGATTTCAACAAATCTACTATATGCCCAAATTCAATCAATTACACAAAAGGCTCACCACAAATGGTTTTACACCTACAATCTCTTTTGCAATTCTACAAACAAGGTTCACCCTACCAAAGGATTTTATATCTACATAAAACCTTGAATCAATATCTCAAGAATCACTCTTACCTAAAGGATTTTATGTTTACAAGAAAACCTTGTAATGAACAAGTAGAAAACAAGATTAAATAGAGAATGGATGAGATGTTACCACTGCTTGGTATATAATTACATATAATCACATGTAAGCACATGACAAAAGAGAGTTTTGATGTTTTCAAATGATTTTGGAGTGTTAGGATTTCTTGAATATTTAAAAGTTGCAAAAAATATGAAGTTTATGGCTTCTATAGATTTTAAAAATCGGTTTTAATAGCCATAAAACGTCTAGTAACGGCTAGTTTCTGAGGAGTTCGAACGACCGAACTTGATCCTGTGCATCCGAACTGTCGTCCGAACATTACTATGACATGTTGTCTGGGAAGTTCGAACGACCGAACTTTTCCCCTTGCATCCGAACTTGCGTCCAAATTTTTATGAAAAAACAGTAACCATGTCACAGTTTGGACGTTCAAACTGTTCAAACATTGTCAAAACATTTAAAAATCATCCTCAATAAGTTTGAAATCATTTTATACTAAAGGATAAGTCATTTAAAATCTTTTGAACTCAAAGACCGTTACCAAGGCACTTGATCACTCAAGGTTATCTTAAAACCATTTTAGGATTTAAAAACAATACTTGGTAACCAAGAATTTATTCAAAGCCATTTCAGATTCAAGAACACGTTTTGTGCTCTCTTATGCATTCAATAGATTGTAAGACATACAAATGTAGGGTTTACAAGAATATACCTATTAACCAAGTGTAAACCTGCACTAGAGACTTTAAAGCATTTCAATCCATAGGACATGCTCTACATTCTTGATCCTTGATCACACTTAAGTTGTCGTTTGCACTTTTTGCTCCAAGGCAATAAGAACTCCTTACTTCTTAATCCAACAATCATATCACACAAAAGACATAAGAATTAGTCCTTATCAATGTTTGTCATTAATCAAAACTTATCATAACTATATGATTTTTCCTTAGAGCTAACAATCTCCCCCTTTTTACTGATGACAAACTTTGATGCAAAATGTGATTGATTTAAAACAGTGTAGTTTGAAGAAGTATTGATGTCAATGATAGATAACAATCCATTTAGCATATTGACATTCAAAAGCTCAATATGAGCCTATGGCCCAACTAACCTCCACTTACCTCCTTCCTTCCAACAGCTAGGATAGGATTTAAGCATTAATAAAAGATTCTAAGAGAGATTTTTCAGGTTGTAAAAGTTTAACAATGCTCCCCCTTAGATTGTGCTCATTTTTCAAGAAATTTTGAATTGTGGACTACTAGTCTAAACTACAATAAATCTCATATAATAAAAGTTTATGGTGAAATAAAGTTTTTATAAGGTTGTTCAAACATATCAGAGGCGATTAAAATGGATTTGGATCACTTTAAACAACAAAAGAGCACTTTTGGAAACACAATATGAATGCATCCGAATTTCTGAAACATGCATCCAAATTTTAAGATTTCAAGTCCAAACTGTAAAATATGTGAGATAAAAGCATTTTTTTTTCAAAATAAGCTTTTCTAAGGTTGTTCAAATGTGATAGGAAGGATTAAGATAGTTTTCAAACAATTTGAACAATAGAAAAATATTTTTGGCAAGAAAATTTTGACGCGTCCGAACTTTTGGTCTGCATCCAAATTTCAAGTCTGAATTTTTGGCAACAAGTTAGAAAAGGTAATTTTACATTTTCAAATGAACTGTAGAAGTATTTAAATATGCATGTACACAATGGCATTTAGTTTAGCTTTGCTAAACCACAAAACTCATGCATTCAATTATTTTCATGGAGTAATCCAAAATCACAAGTCAAGTCAAGAACCAAGATCAAGATTTCAACCTCAACTTAAACCATATTCCAAAAACTCAGTTTACAACACATAGCACATTACACAGCACAATTACAGCAAGCACATTCACATAACATAGCACAATTACAGCAAGCACATAGCACATTTTGCAGTCATCATTCTTTCTCCCCCTTTTGTCATCACTCAAAGATGGGGTTAATGAAAATGAGACAGCATTAGCACATTCAACTAGGGCCAATAACAACAAAAACTAATAGTTTAGCATATTTTTGTAAGTTAACTTCTTCTCCCCTTTTTAGCAACAATTAAGCTTAGGATGATCAAAGTATCATTAAGTTAACTTCTTCTCCCCTTTTTAGTAGCAATTAAGCTTAGGGTGATTGAAGTATCATTAATCAAAAGAAGCTCTCAACACTAAGGTTTCATCATTGAGCTTCATAAGCCAAGCTATTACAGAAATTACATAAAAGCATAGAAATTTCATAAATCAAGATGGAAATAACACATAAGTTATGCTAAGTACAAATAAGTAATTAAAAACAGTAAAGAGATAAGTTTGAAGAGATGGTCAGTCTTGTGATGTTGATGGAGATGCCTTGCTGAATCCCTTCTTGATTGCCACATGTTTGACCCTTCCTTTTCTGAAAGAGATAGTTGATGGTGAGGTGGTTTCTGCTCTTTCGATTTGGCTTCCTCCTTGTGGCTCTTCTTGTAGAGCTTTATTTCCTTCTCCTTGTCTTGCCACAAACTCATTGTTGCCTTCTTGATTATCATCCCCATTATCATCACTTTCATCCTCTTTCTCATCTAAAGTTCGGACGACCGAACTTGGCCTCCTGCGTCTGAACTTTGCATCCGAACTTTTTAAACTTTGTCAAAACATATTCAAATCAATTCAAACAAGTTGGAAAACCTTCTAGCATATAAGATAAGTCTTTAAAGACCTTCTAAGTGCTAAAATCATTGATGAAAACTTGATAATTAAGGTAAGTTCAAAACCATTAAAACCATTGAAATCAAGTTTTGTGCTCTCAAATGCATCTCATAGATTCCAAGACTTAAGAGTGTAGGGTTTACAAAGTTTACTTATTAAGCACATGTAACCTACACTTCATGTCTGTAAAGCTTTCAATCATCTTCAACAAACTCTTCAATCTTCACTCATTTTGACATATTGGAGTTGTTCTTGCATTGAAGGCACTGAGACTTCATACTTCTTAATCCACAAATCCTATCGCACAACATACAAGCATATTAGTCCTTATCAATGTTTGTCATTAATCAAAACTAATCATAACTACATGATTTGCCTTTAGGGCTAACAATCTCCCCCTTTTTTATGATGACAAACTCATATGCAAAATGTGATAGATTTAAACAATGTAAAATAAAGAAGTATTGATGTCAATGATAGATAATAACCAATTTAGCATATTGACATTCAAAAGGCTCAATATGAGCCTATGACCCAACCAACCTCTATTTACCTCTTTCCTTCCAACTAACAATTAGGATATGATATATAGCATATAGAAAAAGTTCTAAGAGAGGTTTTAAGGTTGTAAAAGTTAACAATACTCCCCCTTAGATTGTTATCATTTTTTAACAAGTTTGGACTTGAGATGTTATGAATCCGAATTTTGACATATCAAGTCCGAATTGTAAAATAAGTGAAATGAAAGTTGCAATTTTTGAACATAAGCTTTCCTAAGGTTGTTCAAATATATTAGAAGAGATTAAAACGTATTTGAATCAATTTGAACAACAAAGGAGCACATTTTGGCAACAAAATATGGAT
This sequence comes from Rauvolfia tetraphylla, assembly GCA_030512225.1. Classification (NCBI taxonomy): domain Eukaryota; kingdom Viridiplantae; phylum Streptophyta; class Magnoliopsida; order Gentianales; family Apocynaceae; genus Rauvolfia; species Rauvolfia tetraphylla. The sequence continues at coordinate 403,427 of JAJQKT010000011.1, read as the reverse complement.
GTATCCGAATTTTTTACTCATGCATCCGAATTTTGAAATTTCAAGTCCAAACAGCAATAAATTCAATATAATGAATGTTTAAAGTGAAATTAAGCTTTCCTAAGGTTGTTCAAACATAATGGAGGAGATTAAAACATATTTGAATCAATTTGAACAACAAAAGAGCACCTTTTGGCAACAAAGTATGGATGCATCCGAATTTCAGAATATGCATCCGAATTTTGAAATTTCAAGTCCAAACTTTAAAATATGTGAGATAAATGCTGTAATATTTGAAAATGAGCCTTCCTAAGGTAGTTCAAATATGATAGGAAGAGTTAAGATAGTTTTCAAACAATTTGAACAACAGAAAAATATTTTTGGCAAGAAAGTTTAGACGTGTCCGAACTTTTAGTTTGCATCCAAATTTCAAGTCAAAACTTAAGAAGTGCAAACTCACATATTATATTCCAAATGCAGAAACACAGCCAAATTTTCAAATTTCTCATTATTGCACATCAGCACATACATGTCACACATTGCAGCACACATAACACATATTGCACACATTCACATTACACAGCACATTGCAGCCATCATTCTTTCTCCCCCTTGACATATGCATGGATTTTCAGAAAATTCACACATTTTCTATTCATGCATGAGAAAGTCCACTACTATTTTACATTTTTCACACATTTTCACACATTTTGTCATCACATTTCTTCTCCCCCTTTTGTCATCAATCAAGATGGGGTAAGAGTACTTGGACAACAAAAATGGAACAAAAGAAGCTCTTATCACAAGGTTTTCACATATTGAGCTTCAAACATTATAATGACTAGAAAGGCAAAAGTAAATTTCAATGTTAAAGCATAACATGTGCATCAAGGCATAAACTAAAATAAGCAAAATAGAGTTTAGGGATAGAAAGGCTTAGTCTTGGATGCGCTTCATGATCTTCACTTCCAAATCTGTTTGTTATGATGACCATGTTTCCCTTGATCTCTTGGTTGAAGGAAATTTGTGATGGATTTGTGATTTGACTTTGTTAAACTTCCTTCACCTCCTTCTTCTTGCTTGTTCTCTTGAGCTTTACTACCTCTTTGTTTTTCATTCTCATGCTCTTCTCCTTTTTGGGTACTTCACTGCCTTTTCCTTCATCTTTGTCTTCTTTTTAGCTCTATAGGAACTTGCACCATTTAAAATCCTTTGAGAAATCTTTCTCAAGTCTAGCTTCTAAACCATCAAATTTCCCAAGAATAATTGCAGCAAAGGACTTGAAGAATTTGTCCATTTCCTTTACATGGTTATTCAATGTCTCTTGAAACACCTTGGCAACTATGGTATCACTTCTAGTGAGATTATCACCTTCAACTTCTTTTCTTTCAATAGAAGGTACCTCTTCAAAAGTCTTCTTTTGTGGAAGGTTGCTCCCCCTCACTAGATAACTCATGCCTCATTTTGGTTTTCATTTCTTCGGCAAGGATTTCCTCTTCATCCTCTTCTTCTTCTTCATTTTCTTCTTCCTCAACCTCCTCACTTTCTTGTTAATAGTCTCCCATACGATAAGGCTTTGTTGGCTGGTTTTCTTGCACTAATCATATGCTTCAATGCCATGAATCCAAAGTTTAGTCTTCTATGCTCATGCAAGGCAAGCATAATCACCATATGCATAGTAGTAATCATGTGATGCATAACCCTTCCTCTAGTATCAAAGGCTTTGATTTCCTTTTCCCTAATTGACCTAAATTGTCTACCATTTGTGAAAGACTCTTCAAATCTTTCATTTGTGAACAATTCATGAATAAAGCAATGTTGTCCCAATGAGTAATACCTTGCCTCATTATCATCTACCCCACAAATTCTGTTCACTAAGGCATCATTGAACTCAAAATCCACTTGATATACTCTATAGGAATACCATTAAACTACATTATCCCCCTAATGTTCAATTCTCTCTTCTTTAAGATTTGCATAAAACTCATATATAAGGGCAGGATAAAATTCTTCATCAACTACTAGTAAATTGCTTCAATCAATATCATCAAATAGAGATAGATGATTACCCATATTGGTGAGTTTATCCAAGTTTACTTTGTTCCCAAAAATCATTTTTCTATTCGTCTTGCTCCATTATATTCTTTAGCACTATATATCCAATATTCATTTTTCTTTTCTTATGCATGACTAGCCTAATTATAGCATATATATTATCAATAGAAGATTTATGCCCAAAGTATGCTATAATCAAGGTAGTAAGCATGTGATTCAAAATTCTTTCATGTGAGTATAACTTACTTATAAAACAATGTCCCCCGGAAGAATAATGCCTAAACCCGATATCCTCAACATCAAAAATTCTATTGAGCAATGCATTATCAGTCTCAAAAATCAACTTGTGATATTCTTGAAGAATACCACTAAATAGTTTTATTACCAATTTGCTCGACCCTTTTTTTAAATATAAACTTCATAAACTAAGGAAGGTAATAGCATTCATCAACCACAGGTAAATTAGTCCAGCTCACATAATTTAAAAATGAGAGTATATTACCCATTTCAGATAGTTTGATGACATCCACCATGTGGTTTGGATTTATCTTATGGTTCCTTTTTGTCCAATCATCAAACTCAGTAGCAGCCTTCCATGTGACAAATCTATCAAGCCTTGATACGCTATGCAGAACATGAACCTTATTTGGTTCATTGATCACTGGTCCTCCTTCTCTTTCTTTGACTTTTCCCTTTCCTTTTCCCATGCTAGAGCTACAACACTTGAATACACTTATTAGTTATTGAATTTTGAAATTCCTAAGCTTCTTCTAAGATTGGTCAAACCTTTCTTCGTCCAATGGCTTAGTAACAATATCATTAATTTGTTTATTAATGCAAACATGCTATAAATAAGTATTACCCTTAGTAGAATGATCTCTGTAATCCCTAAGGGCAAATCATGTAATTTTGATCCATGAAAAATATTGATGAGAACTAATATGTTTATATTGTGTGATAGGATTTGTGAAGAAAGAAGTTTGAAGTCTCATTGCCTTCAAGAGGAAGAGCAAAGAACAACCTCAGTAAGCTATGAGTCTTTTGAGGTTTATTCAAAGATGAACTCAAGGCATTGAAGATTTGAAGTGTAGAGTAGGTATGATGATAGGTAATATCCATGTGAACTCTACACTTGTATGTCTTGGAGTCTATTGAATGCATAAGAGAGCATAAAATTGGTTTCTTAAGTTTAAAAGTTTGTTGAATGAATTCCTAGTAAATATGGTTTTGTGTCCTAAAAGTTTTTAAGTAAACTTTAAATGATCAAATGAGTTTGATTTTGGTTTTCAAACTTATATTTGTCTAAATAAGTTATCTATATATACCAAATGTATTTCAAATATTTGGAAGATTGATTTCAAATGATTTTACAAAGTTTGAACACAATTCCATAAAATTCGGTCGTCCGAATTTGGTAGCAAAAGTTTGCTACTGTTCTTCTAGAGAAATTCGGAAGAAGATTCGGACGCATGAGAAAAAATTCGGACGACCGAATTTTTTCTCATGCGTCCGAATTTTGGTCTTCAGTATAGTCACTGTTCTTCCAAAGAAATTCGGAAGAAGATTCGGACGAAGCAGGAAAAATTCAGTCGTCCGAATAATTCGGACGCAGAATTCGGTCGTCCGAATTTCTTGAAAATAGCCATTAACTAGCCGTTTTATAGCTGTTTCATCTTATTTTCAAATTCTATAAAAGCTATAAACGTGCAATCTTTTGTAAGTTCTGAATCCTTGAATATTCTAAGCTTTCTAAAGTCTATTACAAACATTTCTCAAGCTCTCTTATGCCTTGTGCATTCAATTAATCAATCCAAAGACATCAAAGTGTGAAGGTGCAACTTTGTGTAAATTCTACCATCAAGTGGTAACATCTACACACTTTTCTTTACTTATTCAATTGTATTGATCTACTAGCTCTAGCAAGGTTATCTTGATAACATAAAACCCTTTAGATTAGGGTGATCCTTGAAGTTATGATTCAAGGTTGTTTGAGATATAAAACCATACGTTGGTGAGCCTTGTTTGTAAAATTACTAGAAGATGTTATAAGTGTAAAACCATAGTGTGGTGAACCTCTCTTGTAATCTGTAAACTTGAGCAGATAGTAGAGTTATTGAAATCCTTAAGTGTGGACTTAAGGTAGTGGAGGAAGATCTTGAGGATTGAACCACTATAAATTGCTTGTGTTCTTTTGTCTACATTTATTATATTGTTGTGCCATAAACTGTTTTTTCTCTTATTCACTTAATCTGCAATAGGTCTACCCATTAATAAAGTTTGAATTTGCAATAATTAGCCAAATACCTAATTCACCCCCCCTCTTAGGTATTTCAATTGGTATAAGAGCTAGAACTTCTTTGTGTGGTTTTACAACCTAGAAGGCAAAGATCCTATGGCTAATATTTCAAACCTACCTTACCTAGAAGGATCTTCTACAAACAGACCTCCATTGTTTGATGGAACAAATTATACTTTTTGGAAGTCTAGAGTTAAAATATATATTTGTTCTATCAATTTTGATTTATGGAATATAATTGAGAAAGGTCCCTATGTCCCAATGAAAATGAGAGTAGAGGAGTAACCTCAGAACCCTAATCCACTGATGAATTTGATGAGCATGACTCAAGGAAAATGACACTAAATTATCAAGCCATGAATATATTAAGTTGTGCATTAGATGTTACTGAATATAATAGAGTTAGTGGATGTGATTCTGCTCATGATAATTTAGTGTCATTTTCCTTGAGTCATGCTCATGATATGTGGAGATTACTTCAAATTACACATGAAGGTACTAATCAAGTTAAAGAATCTAAACATGCTATGCTTGTTAGAGATTATGAATTGTTTACTATGAAACAAGGTGAAAATATTAGTGATATGTTTACAAGGTTTACTAATATTTTCAATGGCTTGAAAGCTTATGGTAAAGGATATACTACGGGAGAACAAAATAGAAAGATTTTGGATGCTCTACCAAAATCTTGGCAGCCAAAGACGCTTGCTATTGAAGAGTTCAGAGATCCAAAAACTCTTCCTCTTGAAGAGCTTATTGGATCACTACTCACTCATGAAATGAAGATGAAACGGTTGAATGATAAGGAAGGTGAGGAAAAGGGAAGAAAAGGAGTAGTTCTTAATGCCTCAAACAACTTGAGTGAACAAGAACAATCTTCAAGTGAAGAAGAAGGAGGAAACAGTGGGGAAGAAGAAATTGCAATGGCAGTGAAGAAGTTCAAGAGATTCTACAAAAAGGAATTTCTCAAGAAAGGAAGAAAGCCAGTCAAGAAGAGTGGACAATCTTCATCATATAAATCTCAATGCTTTGAATGCAAGAGTACAAAGCATCTTGTTGCTGATTGTCCCAAAGTGTTAGAGAAGGAAAGAGAAAGCAAAAACAGAAAGAAATCTGCCAAGAAAGAAAAAGGACTACCTGGAACATGGGATCAACAAGAAAGTGAGGATGAAAGTGAAGGGAAGGCCAACATATGCTTTATGGCCATTAATGATGAGGTACAATCTTCTCCTTCTATTTCAAATTTATGTGATGATGATATTGACTCTAGTGACTTAATTGTAGAATTGTATGAAGAACTGAAAAAGGTTTCAAGAAGAAATAAAGAAATGAAATCCAAAATTAATGATCTTTCAAATGAAAATTCAAAATTATGTATTGAAAATGATAGACATCTTGAGACCATTAATTCTCTTACCATTGAAAAGGATGTTTTGAATACTACCATACAACATGTATCCCTTGAAAACAAAAAGCTTTCTTCAAAAATTACTTCTCTTGAATCAATGCTGAAAGATCATGAGATTTTAAAAAGGAAAGTAAATGATCTTACTTTATGCATTAAGAGATTTACAAATGGAAGAGAAAATTTAAATAAATTACTTGGTTATCAAAGATCTTGTAAAGCATGGTCTCGGTTTTACACATGATTGTTTTGATCCAAAACCTAAAGGGTTATTTGTTAATGAATCTTCTCATTATAGGTCTCATACTTGTTGTACATATTGTGGTAAGCATGGACACAAAGTTTCTAAATGCTTTATAAAAAGAAAGATAGAAAATGGAGTGAAGACCATTTGGAGAGTTAAAGGAGCTATTACTGACCCTCTTGGACCCAAGAAGATATGGGTACCAAAAATCACTCTTTCCAATTTGGTATAGGTACAATTTGCCTCAAGATCAAGCGCCACTAAATGGTTTCTTGATAGTGGCTGCTCAAGGCACATGACTGGGAATGCATCACTTGTTAGTGAGCTTCAAGCTACAAGTGAAGGTTTTGTTACTTTTGGAGTTAAGAAGAAAGGGAAAATACTTGGAATAGGTAACATTGGTAAAAGTTCCTTCCCTCTTATCAAGTTTTTTTGGAATAGGTAACATTGGTAAAAACTTTGAGGACACAAAACCACATTTACTAGGAATTCATTCAACAAACTTTTAAGCTTAAGAAACCAATTTTATGCTCTCTTATGCATTCAATAGACTCCAAGACATACAAGTGTAGAGTTCACATAGATATTACCTATCATCATACCTACTCTACACTTCAAGTCTTCAATGCCTTGAGTTCATCTTTGAATAAACCTCAAAAGACTCATAGCTTACTGAGGTTGTTCTTTGCTCTTCCTCTTGAAGGCAATGAGACTTCAAACTTCTTTCTTCACAAATTCTATCACACAATATAAACATATTAGTTCTCATCAATATTTGTCATGAATCAAAATTACATGATTTGCCCTTAGGGCTTACACCAAGTTTTTGTGTAAAACCCATAGGTGAGGGTGAGCCTTGGATTAGATTGGTCTAGGTTGTCTAGTGACATAAAACCTATTAGTGATAAGGGTGAACCTTATTTATTATATTGAATAGAGGTTGTTGTGGTAAAACCCATTGAAGGGTGAGCCTCTTGTGTAATTGCATGGATTGAGTATTTAGTGAATTGGTTAAAATCCTTGAGTATAGACTCAAGGTAGTGGATGTAGATCTTGGAAAGATCGAACCACTAGAAATCGTGTGTTCATTTTCTTATAGCTTTACTCTTTTACATACTTGCATTATTATTATTTGTAATTAGTTGTTGATTGATTGGTTATGGTCTTATTGTTTGATCATCTTGTCTCAACTATCAAATCACATATATACTTGAAGTTTGTGAATTTAAAGAAGAGCTTTTATTACGGCAAAGGATTTGCAAAATGGGAAAAGATTTTGATAATTAGCCAAAGTCCTAATTCACCCCCCCCTTAGGTCTTTCACCTTTGATTCCTCAATAGCAAGTGTTTTCAGTTGCCAAGATTTTTGTAGAGCATCCAATATCTTTCTGTTTTGCTCAAATTGTATAGCTCTTCCCATAAGCTTTTAAACCATTAAAAATGTTAGTAAATCTTGTAAACATATCACTAACATTCTCGCCCTGCTTCATGGTGAATAGCTCATAGTCCCTTACTAGCATGGCAAGCTTTGAGTCTTTAACCTGGTTTGTACTTTCATGTGTTACTTGGAGTAATCTCCACGTATCATGAGCAGTATCACATCCACTAACTCTTGTATTCAATTACATCTAATGCACAATTTAAAATGTTCATGGCCTGATAATTTAATGTCATTTTCTTTGAATCATTTTCATCAAATTTGTCTATAGACTTTGGTTCTAAAGTCACTCCATCAGCTCTCATTTTCATAGGTACGTAAGGACCTTTCTCAATAATATTTCACAAATCAAAATTAATAGAGCAAATATATATCTTACTCTAGATTTCAAAAATGTATAGTTTGTTCCATCAAAAAAAGGTGGTCTATTTGTGGAAGATTCTTCTAGATAAGGTAATTTTGAAATATTAGCCACAAGATCTTAACTTCTAGGTTGCAAAACCATACAAAGAAGCCCTTGCTCTTATACCAATTGAAATACCTATGAGGGGGGTGAATTAGGTATTTGGCTAATTTTCGAAAACTATTTCCTTTTATGAATTTAGCTAGAGCAGATTATGAATACTTGTTCCAATGAGAAGATAGTTAAATCAATGATAAGGCAATAAACAATCTAGGATCAATAAACACATGAAATTTATAGTGGTTCGATCTCTTCAAGATATACGTCCACTACCATGAGTCTACACTCAAGGATTTCAATCAATCTACTATATGCTCAAGTTCAACAAATCAATCTACTATATGCTCAAGTACAACAATTACATAAGAGGCTCACCACACAATAGTTTTACACTCACAACCTCTTTTGCAATTCTATAGACAAGGTTCACCCTACCAAAGGATTTTATATCTACAAACAACCTTGACTCAATGTCTCAAGGATCAACCTTGTATAAAGGATTTTATATTTACAAGAAAACCTTGTAATGAGCCAGTAGAAAACAAAATTAAATGGAGAATAGAGAATGAATAAGATGTTACCACTTTCTTGGTAGATTAATTATACAATATTGCACCTTTTCACTATGTTGTCTTTGGAATCTTGAATAATCAATTGAAAGCACAAGACAAAAGAGAGCTTTGATGTTTGCTAAAGAGTTTGGAATGTTAAGATTTCTCATAGATTCAAAACATACAAAAATTCTTGAGTTTATAGCTTTTATAGATTTCAAAAATCAATTTCAACAGCTATAAAACGGCTAGTTTCAGAGAAGTTCGGATGTCCGAACTTTCTCCTATGTGTTCGAACTTTCGTCTGAACTTTACTGTGCCAAGTTGTTTGGAAAAGTTCAGACATCCGAACTTTTCCTTATGCGTCCAAACATTCGTCCGAATTTTTCTGGAAAAATAATAACCATGCTATCAGAGAAAGTTTGGACGTCTGAACTTTATTCCATGCGTCTGAACTTGCGTCGAAATTTCTCTAGAAGCACAGTAACCATATTCAAAGTTTGGACGTCCGAACTTTTGTCCGAACTAATCAAACTTTGTCAAATCATTTGAAAATCAACCTTAATAACATTGAAAACATTTTGTATAAATAGGTAAGTCATTTAAACATTTCCAAACTCAAAAACCGTTACTAAAACACTTTGATCATACAAAGTTTACTCAAGATCATTTGATGTTCAAAAACATACTTGTTATTCAAAAGTTCACTCAAAGTCATTTAAGATTCAAAACAAGTTTTTGTTGCTCTCTTATGCATTCAATAGATTCCAAGACACACAAGTATACGGTTTACAAAAGAATATACCTATTAAGCATATTTGATCTACACTTCAAGTCTTCAATGCCTTTAGTCATCTTTGAACAAAATTCTTCAATCTTCAATCAATTTGACTCATTAAAGTTGTTCTTGCATTTTGGCTTGAAGGCAACAAGACTTCATACTTCTTTAATCCAACAATCCTATCACACAATTAACATAAAGATTAGTCTATAACAGTGTTTGTCATTATTCAAAATTTTATGATTTGCCCTTAGGGCTAACAATATTGCTACTAATTAAATTAAAATTCTCCCATCTTTCTACTTATTAAATATTAATAGTTAGTAATTACTTCTAGGAAACAATATATATGTATGTATATATATATATATATGTGTGTGTGTGTGTGTGTGTATTACTCATTGTTATTGGGTATAAATTAAATATTAGTTACTAAATACTACTTATTATTGAATATTAATAAGTAATTATTATTTATATAATACTAATTAATAAATAATACATATTATTAATTGCAAATTAACGTTTAGTAATCATAATTACTATGTATAGTAGCTCCTAGGTTCGCGTAAACCCAGAGCAAGCGTTCAATAGTTCCAAGTCTATGCCCCAGAGGCCTCTCTCGGGGCCCTTCCAACTATTGCCTGGCCGGATTTTAAGAACCGACTAGGCATTTTGCTATAGCTACAGCTCGGGGGTCACTTGTAGAGCGCCCAGATTGGAACGTCAAGGCATTGCACCAGCGGCTGCTGCAGCTGGCCGATTTTGTCAAAATTTTAAAATAAATTGATGAAAGAACAAATATAAAGCAAGATTTTAATCTTATTTCCAACATATCTTTACCAAAATATTCAAAATCTTTAAAATTGTCCTTTGAGAGGGCTGACTTAGAGAGAGAAAGTTCAAGTTGAAAATGAGGAATTGGGGGATGCTAATATAGAAACGGGGCTTGTATTTATTAATCTTCGAATTTTGTGGTGACATTTTTTGAGGTAGTTGAAAACAAATTTTGTGGTGTTTATAAAAAAGCGCCAATGAAATGTGGCATTTTCATATAACACTTCCTTTATCCAGAATGGAATATTCTATTTTGTATTTGGAACAAAAATTAATTAAAGTAGATTAACCATAGATAATTATTATAATGTTCTTTAAATTCTTTAAATTTTTAAGGTGATTAGTAGCGAAAGTTTAAATAAAATAACTGTTCTAAAAAATAAATATTTAATTTTGGGCATCTTAAGAAGTAAATGTGAACATTCAATTCTAAATAAAAAGAGCATCAAAAATCATTAAAGGCTAGTTTTATCATAGCAAGTTTTGCTTATAAAGTTCTTCACTCTGTTCTTGTTGTGAACTACCGAGGGTCAGAAATGGATTTGAGTAAATGGTTATAAGGCGTTTGTTGAAGTTTGTTGAATGGGCGATTCATTCTTCATTGATGAAGTTTCTATGTCAAAAACCAATGGCTTTTTGCCCCGTGATCTGAATATGCATTGTTTTCCCAAATTAAGCAACCTTAGCCTTCTGTGCACTGGACCATCTTCCTTCCACTTATATCGAAAAATCCAAGCTCGGACTTTCGTCAAATGGAAATCCCAGAGTTGCTGCATATGGTGGAGTGCTATAGAAAGGTAATTATGAACCCTTAAGCGTATTCTTTATGTTAGGCCTAGTTTGGATGGAAGATTTGGTGAGAAGAGAAAGGATTTGGAGAAGATGGAAATTTTCTCGCATTGTTTGGCAGTTTTTAAAGGAAAAGTGGATAGAAAAGAGGATAAGTGGGAGCCAAAACTTTCTTCCCAACAATGGGAAGGAAGAGAGGAAACATGAGAGGTTTTGAGTAAAAAATTTCAAATTATCTAAAAGTATGGAAGGGGATCATGGGGATTTAAATTTGTTTTCTTTCTTTCTTTTTTGAATGGTCAAAAATGCTCTTTGGTTGGATGAATTATTTTGATTTTGATGGTACAAGTACCCAAAGTTATATATAAAATTTAGACAATTTACTTTAGTATTCTCAATGTCCAAAAGTAACATCTAGAATGTGGACAAAGAAGCTTGTTAAATTAAATTGAAACGATGATAAAAAAAACTTTTAACTTTTTAAAAATATGCAAGTTAGAAATACCTTGAATGTTATCCAAATCAAGTAATATTTAAAAATAAATAAGACTTACCTGTCACCATCAGGTGTAATCAAAACTTGTGTGTCTGAGATATCTGGTCCAGGCGCAGATGCAGCTGTTGAAGGTATCGATGTAGGTGTTCGTTGCTATTCTATTGACTCTGCTGAGTGCAATGGTGGCAAGTTGTGTAACTATGAATCTGGAATTGGAGATGAAGTAACATCATCTCTAGTCTCAGACTGTTCTGGTAGTCCTCTGCCAGTAGACATAATCTGGTTTAACACATATGACAATAAAAAAATTAGAGTCTACATTAATAAATATGAAATAAATGATTCATCAAATTGTAAAATATTAGCTCACGTTTGAAAGAAACTAATCATATTCATTTTCTTCATTATCTAATAAATCATCTTCCATATCATCATCTGTAAGAGAATCCGTATCCGAATTATCTTCTTCTACAACCACATCCACATTTTGTTGCGTTCTTGATTCTTCAATAGCTAATACTTCGTCTTCTCCCGATTCATTTGCAAGTCCACCAATCATCTCATCTTCAATGGAAACATTAATAGCCATAGAATCGTCGGTCTCCTCTTGATATGGTCGATCTACTGTAGGTGCGTCAATTACGTGACGAGCCTTCAATTTGCAAACAGTTATCCAATCTTTTTATAGCCTGGATAGAATGCATAATATACATGAGTTAGGCAGATAATAGGAATGGTAAGTTATAAAATACTTAAAAAATAATATAAGAGGGTAACAATTACATAAGTTCTAAACCATGCCGGAAACTCATCCTCTAATCTCTCGTCAACTTCTTTATCCGTTATTTGTGGTGAAACAGCGTGTAATTCGCCCTTGAATTTACTGTATAGTAATCACTTACTATGAGAATTAGTGTATCAGCATTGAGGTAATACGTGATTTAAGTAATAGTAATATTATTATAACTGACCTAATAAACGGCTGCAGTTCATCGCAATTGAGAATATATAAATTGTAACTACCTTAAGTTCCTCTGATGTTACATATCTAGTTTGGATTTGCCTGATCACCCTCCCTGAAATATTGCATATTGACAAACTAGGGCCATGCAAGTTTGGTTCACTAACACCTTCATCATTTCGAGCAATGCTTGTATATCTTGTCTGCACGTGAGGCTCAAAATAGTAGGAGAAAAATGTCGACGCTTCTTCAATTAAGTAAGCATTGCAAATCGATCCTTCAACCTTTACTTTATTCTTAACCTTACTTTTTCAAGCGATACAAGAACTGAAATATCAGCAATAAATTAAAACTACATTATCTCTCATGGCAATTAAAGCAAATGAGAACTAGATATTGTCAAAGGTATATTTACCACTCGAATGGATACAACCAACGATACTGAACAAGACCAGCAACCTCGCTTCATAAGGCAGGTGGACCAAAAGGTGCTCCATCACATCAAAGAACCCCGGTGGAAAAATCTTTTCTAACTTACAAGCAATAATTGCAATGGTTTTCTCCCATTCCCTCATACGAGATACTGATAATTTAGGAGAACACAAGTGACGGTAGAAAATACTGAACTCCGTTAGACTGTTCCATATTGGTATTGGAAGAAGTTCTCTGAATGTAATTGGAAGTAATCTCTCCATAAAGACATGATAGTCATGAGATTTCATTCCTGACATTTTCAACTCTTTCATATCAACACATCTTCCCAGATCAGAAGCATGTCCATTAGGAAGTCGAATATCCTTCACCCACTCAAGAACAAGCCTCTTTAGTTCTGGTGTTAGCGAATATTTAGCCTTTGGAATGGAAACTCTCCTGTCACTAACACTAATAACATGTAACTCAGGCCTGTCATAATATATCTCAACATCACGGCGAGCTTTCACGTTATTTTTAGATTTACCTTTTACATCCATAACAGTGTTAAACACATTATCAAAGAAATTTTTCTCATTATGCATTACATCTATGTTATGGTGAATCAAATTAGTTTTTCAATATAGTAAATCACAAAGGATGCTCCTCTTGGCCCAATTGTGGTAGATTCCTCTGCCCGCGTGTCTCCCAACTTCTATTGCAGTGTCCACTATATTTGAAAAATTGTACATTCTTTGCCACATCTCATCTCCAGAAGCTCGCACTATTGGTACGGAGGTCTCCCGGCCCCTATCTTTTCTGAATGACTTTGTATCCTTCCTGTATGGGTGCTCAGAGGGCAAGAATCACCGGTGACAATCGAACCAAGATTGTTTCGACCCATTCTACAACTGAAACGATTTTGTTAACTCCATGTAATAAGGACAAGCTAATCTTCCTGCTGTACTCCATCCACTTAGTATGCCATAAGCAGGAAAGTCGTTAATAGTCCACAAAAGTGTTGCACACATCTGAAAATTTTGTTTCAATGAGATGCCATAGGTAAGGACTCCACTGCACTATAAATGTAATAATTCATCCACCAAAGGTTGTAGATAAACATCGATCTTATGTTTTGGATTCTTTGGCCCCAGGACAATTACTATGAGGAACATTATTGGATCTTTCACACACATCCAAGGAGGCAAGTTATAAGGAGTAACAATAACTGGCCAAGTAGAATATTGCTTTCCCGATATCCCAAAAGGTGAAAACCCATCGGTGCATAGCGCAAGACGAACATTTTGAATTTCTTTGGTAAATTCAGGATAGGTCCGATCGAAATGGCGCCAAGCTTCACAATCTCTTGGATGGCTCATAACTCCCAGCTCCGACTAACTTTCTACATGCCACCTCATATGTTCAGCAATCGTTTTAGATGCAAATAGTCTCTGGAGTCTGGGTGTCAGAAAGGAACATCCTTATGTTGTTTATTTTTGGCGATTTTCTTCTTTGACATATATCGGGTATGACCACAAAACTTGCATTCTTTTCTGTCTATATCCCCTTTCCAGTAAAGCATACTACTGCTCGGACAAACATATATCTTATGAACAGGCAAACCAAGTCCAGATACCATCTTCTTTGTCTGATGTAAGTCATTTGGAAGCTTAATATTGCTTGGCAAGACCTCTTCCATCAGTTGCAGCACCTGATTAAAACACTGCTCTGAAATATTATTCTCTGATTTAATATTTAGTAATCGAGAAACAACCAATAACAACGAGTGCGTTGTGCATTCGTCCCATACAGGAGAGTCAGCCACTTCCAATATAACATAAAATCTCTTAGCTTCTACATTAGGTTGTTCCTCGAAATCAGAAGATGACGGAAGGTCTGTTAGAAACTCTCCACCAACTTCCTCTATTACCATCTGCTGCAATTGATTAACTGCAGCCGGCCGAACTGAAGTGCCAGCTACTGTGCACATAGGCTGCATTGGCTTAAGATCCTTGCCATGACTTGTCCATAAGTAATAATCAGAGACAAAGCCGAACCTATACAAGTGCATCTCCACCTCATCCGGAGATAGGTGAGCTCTATTTTTACATTTTACACATGGACATCTTAGCCATGATGTCCAACCTTTTGACAAACAGTAGGCAATAAAACCCTTTACCCTTGCTCATATTCTAATGTAATCCCTTTAATCCCTTGCACGTGTATCTTGTACATCCAACTACGATCATCCATCTACATTAGGCAGCAGTGCAATAATTATGTTTTAAACTTTTCTACAACATTATCCACACATTATATATTAAAAAATTGTTAAGAAAATTTTGACAGTCTTTTATAAAAAATAGACTTTTCTAGGCTCAAAGGCCACTCCAAATTCAATCCCATAACAACGAAAGATAAAATTATAACACCACATACCTTTTCTACAAGAAATTGCCTTAGAAATTATTTGATTAAATATAACCATGGCTCTTAAGGGATAAAAACTGATGATAACAAAATACAATGGTTCTTAAGGGATAAAAACCTAAACATGTGCAAAAGAGTATTTCATTTTCTATTGCTACTATTTTTGGCTATTAATTACATGCAATGATATTGGGATAAATGGATGAACCTAATGATTTATTTATATGTTGACAAACCAAGGAGAACATTAAATTCCAATCCCTATCTAATTCCAGTTATTTATTAAATTGACTAGTTAAATTCTTTATTCCATTAAAATTAATTTTCCTATAAAACTCGCACCTATTGGATTTTTGTTCTAAATTAGGATTGAAGAACCAAATTAGCATTGATTTTGTCTTAATTAAGTAGCACTCCATAAGTCATACCCAATAATGCATTACAGTTTCACTTTATATTTGACTTTTCATTGAGGCACTTACTAGATGAAAATAACCCAATCATAGATTCAAGATGGGCTAGCATAGAGTATATATTCAATGTATAGGGAATAGGAATATTCTTTATAATGTATATGCACATAAAATTATTTGCAAGCACCTGTTAAAGCCTTCCCAAGCTATTAACAATATTCCCAACCTCAACACTATTTAATGCCTCGACTTGTTGCTGAAAATAATAAAAATTGTCTTTTATCCCTTTCTAACCATACTAAATCTAAAATAGCTCAACAACAAAAAGAACACAAAACCTCAAAATCCCAAAAACAAGAAGAATGACGAATTTGACCCTCAACCAAACTAATCCTCCAAAGTAACAAAAGAGCCAATAGATATAAACATTATAAATAAATTCAAACAAATGCCCAATATATCAAGAACGAATGATCATATCACTTTCTTCATTATATTAATACTAGCAAACAACTACAAAACCAATATTGTACAAATATAATTTATCCTAAAATTCGAAACATAGATCCAAGCCACTGGCTAGACTGGTACAGACCAAATTCCAGAAAGAAAAGAACAATCCAACTAATTAGACTTTGAATTTACTGCTATTAGACTATAAAATGAAACCCAGAAAATAGGGGATTGGATATAACAGTGGCATTATACAAAATGTGAATGCCAAAGTGTGAACTAACTAGAAATTTTGGCTGCTATATTAAAATTAAAACTAAAACAGTGGCCAGATTAATCTCATCAGGAAGTAGAAATCAAACAATTAACAAATAATTTCCAAAATGTGGAGCATTAAACTAAAACCCAAAATCAACTCCTTCACACTAAAACTCAAAACAAAAACTAAAACTCAGCCACATATCCATCAACAAATAAGGCAACCCAGACAATGACACCAAAGAAAGAACAATCAGATATTGACAATGCAACAGAAGAAGCAGCCGGCATGTTCCTCACATATAAATCAATTTCACTTCAATCATTAGAAATGGGCAATCGGCTATCCCTGAAAAAAATGCACTTTCAACGTTACCCATCCACATTAACCACCAACACTCATATCCGCAAGAAACAAAGCAGAATGCCGACAGTTTAGAACGCAGAAAAACCACTCTTTAATTAGCCAAACGAAGGAGCGAATTTTTACCTCTTGAAGCTCAAAAAATTTTTCCGCGAACACAAACACAGAAAGCAAAGAAAGAGGTGGGGAATGAGGGAGGGAAGGGTTTTTTGACTTGGGTGTTTTGCAGATAGAGAAGTTTGCCGAATGTTCTGCAATTCGCTTGCAAATTACCAAAACGAATGCATTATCAAATTGGGGCAGCGTCTAATGAACATGCAGAAGAACACATTGCCAGAACGTGTTGTACAGGCAAATAATAAAGAAGCATACTAATGATGCGTCCTTCACGTGGCAGGCGGGTTTAAAGACAACGTGAACAACGCATTCGGCTACCGCGTCAACAACGAATGATCATAATACATACATCAACAAGCGGTCGCTAATCTGTCGCAAATCAAATTAGAACACATTCTTATGATGCATCTTTGTCTTTTCCGTCGCTAATCCCTCGCTAATTAGCGAGGGATTAGCAATGCAAATCAAAAACACATATAAATACTGCTATAATTTTTTTTAATCCAATTAAATTCTAATTTCACAGCTAATACATCCCTCGATCTTCGTTGGAATACTCGAGAATAATCTAGAAAGAATTATCAATAACTTTTTGGTATTCAAACCAAGTAATATAAAAATCTATTCTAAATAATTTATGTTATACACCATTATAGAATAAAGTAATTGAAGTAATGAACGATGAATACTATAAAAATTATAATATATTAAACTACACTAATATATTTTATATTTAATACAATATATTTTCTTCTAACATATATAAACAATAAATGTTATACATACATATTAATTTATGAATTATGCATTTAATTAGAATAAAAATTTACGATATATGGAGATTATATAAAGAAAAAACAGTGATCATTCACAGAATAACAGCACTCATGGAATATATAGGAAAAGCTACAATAGGGAATATTAAAAATATACAATTTCCGTCGCTAATCCATCGGTAATCAGCAAGGGATTAGCCACAACATAGGGTTTCAAATTTGCCAAATTAAAAGCTTTAAAATTTATTATTTTCGTTGCTAATCCCTCACTAATCAGCGAGTGATTAGAGACAAAAAAGGGTTTCAAATATAACCAAATTAAACACATTAAAAATTTACTATTGCCGTCGTTAATCCCTCGCTAATCAGTGACGGATTAGCGACGTCATAGGGTTTCAAATTTTTCGAATTAAAAAACTTTAAAATTTATTATTTTCGTCACTAATGCCTAGCTAATCAACGAGGGATTAGCGACGGAATGGGGTTTCAAAATTTCTAAATTAAAAAATTTTAAAAATTCTTATTTCCGTCACTAATTCCTCGCTAATCACTCAATTAACGAGTGATTAGCAAGGAAAAAGTTTTCAAATATAACCAAATTAAAAAAATAAAAAATTTACTATTTTCGTCACTAGTCCCTCGCTAATCAATGAGGGATTGGCAACGGCATAAGGTATCAAAATTTCCAAACTAAAAGCATGAAAATTTTACAATTTCCGTCGCTAATACCTCGCTAACAAAACAGGTTTTCAAAATTGCAAATGAAAACATTAAAAATGTATTACATCCGTCACCTATCCTTTGCTAATTAGCGAGGGATTCGTGACGGAATTGGTTTCAAAATTGTGAAATTAGAAATCTTAAAATTTGCTTATTTGTCATCGCTAATCCCTCGCTAATTAGCGAGGCATAGTATTTTGAATTATAAAAATTATTTTAAAATTGAAATTATCTATCCGTTACAAATTTGTAGTTTTCTTAAATGGTTAGTTTTAAAATTTTTATTAACCAACTTGTCTCAACATATCAAATTTATTTTTGTTCTATAAGATTTTAACATATCATTTCTTGTCATTTCTTTCCAAAGTCCAAAATAAAAAAAGAATATTTCTTTTTTTTTTCACCCAAAACTCCCAACAAACATTAGAAAATTTACTTCACCTTCTTTTCTTGTCTCTTTTCTCATAACCTAATATTTCTCTTCTTTGACACAGCATAATACGCAGATGCCCAGTACATAACAGCAAGGTAAGCAATTTGATCAATAACTTACAAACATCTCAAAGCTATTTCTTCTGCATATCAAATGCTCTACTTAGCTATGGAATTCCATGTCCTCACTTAAGAGAAACAAATTCATTGAGATTCTACTGAACCGGGTATCTCGCTCATGAATCCAAGCATTTCATCTACTTCATGGAGATATAAATATAGAGAACGTTGAAGCAAAAGATTTGCTAAAAATGCAATCATTCTTACAGCTGTCTGTGTATATGCTTATTCAATAACTATTTCTGATAATCCACCTCCAAAATTGGCCCCAAAATGTGAATTTTTGGAGCAACATTCTTTCCTAAAACTTTGACAGCACCCGCCCACTTGCCTATTGTTCAGATTTGGACATCTCAAGTTTTTGCAGCCACCCTGGTGGTCACCTCCAAACGTGCTGGTTGTTGAATGATGTTTTGCACCACATTCTGCAGTATGATCCTTGCACTCTGAATGAACAGTATTTGCTGGATGAGGATGGCAGCAGACTTGATCCGCACCACCCATTTCTTCATTAGTGGTGGGCGGGTCAAGAAGGGATTTCGCCTGACACTGCTTGTGAGAAGTCAAGGAAGCTGCTGAAGACCAGGAAGAACTGCCACTACATGAGATGGCCTTGCGGTTTTCATAGTGACAGTGTTTCATTTCATGTGTCCCAGCATCAACTACACCACAGCATTTCCTTTTGTTCAGGTTTGAGCTATTAATTTCTTGATGGGGTTGTTTCTCTGATACTAGATCATGAGTGCCACGGTTGCAATTTGCATGATTCCGGTATTTTGCGCGATGGATTTGATTACTTTGGCAACAACTGTGCTTGTGAGTGGGATCCTGAAGTCTGGGAACTTCATGCTTGTGCGCTCCACCGGAGGGGTTCGTCTCATGGAGTTCATTACCTTGTCCACAAAACGTACGGTTGTCCCTGGAGTCCTGATGCTTGAGAGCTCTTCCAGAGCTGGTACTAGATGGCTGACATCTTGGAGCACAATTCTCAGAAGAAAATGTCTGCATCTCGGAGGTTTCCTGTGGTTCTCGATCACTGCAGCAAAATTGATGAGTATGTGCTGTTTCATTCCCTCCACCCTTGTGTTTGTGGTGACCTGTAGCAGCCGAAGATTCGCAACATTTTCTTCTCTGCCTTGGCGTTCCTTTCAGAAGAAACATACTGTTAGAGATCACTAGCAAGCATGTCCCAGTATCAGCCAATACTGCAGCCCACACCAGAGGATGACCTGCAATGGCCAAGGCTACTATGGAAGCTTTAGTAATAATTGAGAGGAACATATTCTCAATGATTTTTCTTCTGACTCGTTTTGCTAGACGAGTGACTTTCGGTATCCTCTGGATGTCATTTGTCATCAAAAGTATATTGCCCGTTTCTGTTGCTAGAGCTGAACCTGAAATTCCCATTGATATCCCAATATCAGCTGTAGCTAAGGCAGGAGCATCGTTGAGGCCATCACCAATCATTACTGTGCAAGCTTCCTTCTGGAAATCCTTAATCATTCTCACCTTGTCTTCTGGCAATAGTTCCGCATGAATTTGTTCTAGAGCACCTTCTAGCTGCAAACATAATAGATCATTCATGATTATGTGCTGCAGTTATAAGCACAGAAACGTAAAGACAAATGTATTAGGATATTGAATTGAGAGTTCAGAAATCCAATCCTCCAGTTTATTTGGAGGGCAGACCGTGCCTGAACTACACAAATCCACTAATGATCTCACTGTGCATGAATTTTATACCGACAATGATTTATCAGCAATGATCATTTCAAATTAGCAAATTCCTTCGACAGATGGTCATCCAAGAATCAGTCTGTATAACTGATAAACTTAGGTGCTTACAGCTTACCTGAGTTTGCGCATGTTTGGCTGCTGAAGAACTGTCTCCTGTGAGCAGAGCAGTTCTAATGCCCATTGATCTCAGCTCTTGGAGTGCTTCTTTTGCTCCGGTTCTACAAACATCAGAGAGATAGAAAATTCCAGCAGGCCTTGATTCCAAGAATATGTAGCCAATAGACTTCCCTTCAACAACATTACCTTCCAGGTTTGGAACTGCAGATGAAGCTCTTTAGAATGAATTCAGTAATATCTAGATATCGTTGGCACTTAAAAGACAACTGCTCCTTTTTCTTCCTTTATTGGGAGCCGAGGGGGCGGGGGCGGGGGGGGTGTGGGTTGGAGAAGGGCAGAAAAAAGGATGATAAATATACATTATTAGCAAGTACCAGGAAAATAGATTACCAGATTCACACCCTGATCTTGAAGATATTTTCTGATTCCCGATGTACATATCTTTCGGGCAGAAAAAAGGATGATAAATATACATTATTAGCAAGTACCAGGAAAATAGATTACCAGATTCACACCCTGATCTTGAAGATATTTTCTGATTCCCGATGTACATATCTTTCCCATCGATTTTCCCGTAAATTCCTTCGCCGGGAAAATTCTGAAATTGCTCAACTTTATCAGGCTTTGGCTCAACTGAATGCGATTTTGCGAAGTCAACCAAAGCTGCTGCCAATGGATGGCTAGACTTACTCTCAATACTTGAAACCCTAGCAATATTCAAGAAAGACTTTAGTGAGCCAAAATTGGTATCGTATAAAGATGGATCCTCTATTGTAAACGCATATCTATATAGTTCTTGAGATAGATAACCTCACATACTCAAATTTTCACTTTGTATCAGTACAACTATGCTAAGAGAAAATGAGAAAAAATTAATAATTTTAAAATCATCAAATAATTTTGATAAAGCATTTAACACAACAACAAAATAGCAGCTGAGAGATAAACAGTTAAGTTTTACCAGTAAAGGAGAGTGTTCAGGTTAATATCATCCAGCAAAGGTCTGAACTCTGTCACCTCAAATTCTGCTCTGGTTATTGTCCCAGTTTTATCAAAAGCCATGATCTTTGCTTCAGCAAGGGTCTCAAGATACTCTGCCCCTTTAAAGAAAACACCTGATTTTGCAGCTTTCGTAAGTGCACAGAACATGGCAACAGGAGTTGAGAGGACAAGCGCACACGGACATGCACTCACTAGAACCACCAAAGCCAAGTGATACCAATATTTCTGATTGTGAACTTTCAACACAGCTGGAACTATGGCCAAACAAGCCGACATAAGTACAATGGCTGCAAAGATTATCATGCCCCTTGTATTAGTAGAAAGGATTTTCTTATAAATGTTTTCTTTTGAGGTAACATCCTAACTGACATTGGAATGCTTTTGTACGGAATTAAAATGAATAAGAGTGCTTAGTTTTAGTTTTCTATGCTGGTAGCGGAGGAGCTGAAAATGTTTACTAATGAAAATTCGTAAGTTAAAGAGAAACCATATCATGCCCCTTGTATGATCTTTTCTGTTTTTTTTTTTTTTTGTTTTCCTTCTGTGCTTCCAGTTCTAACATTTGATTTCGTCTCGAACGTACTGACCTGGTGTGTAATACTGAGCACATTTATCTATGTATCTTTGTGTTCTTGATCTATTGTTCTGTGCCTCTTCAACAAGTTTCGTCATTGTAGCTACCACGCAGTCTTCCGCAAGAGCAGTAGTCTTAATGCTCATGTACCCTGAAAAATTGCCAACAAAAGTTAATGCAATTACTCTTTGCAATTCGGTAATGATTCACAACAGAAGAAAGGGAGGAAGATTACCATTTACGTTAATGGTGCCAGCCCAAACAGTAGAATCTTTTTGTTTGGGAACTGGAAATGATTCTCCTGTCAATGTTTTCTCATCTACTTCACAATTCCCTTCAACAACAATTCCATCAATAGGCACAACCTCACCATCCTTTACAGCAAGAATAGTATTCACCTTCACTTCATCTACGTTGGTCTCCTTACCAGTCTCAGCTAAAATTGCTTTTTGAGGAATCAAATTGACCAGTGATGACATTGCGGCAGTGGCCTATAGAATCAACAAAAGTTTCTGTCATCCCAGTTTAACACAATAGTTGAATCAGAAAAGCAATTTTAATCAAATTATTTTAGATTCTTTGTTAAAAATCTTAATTGACATGTGGAATGGCTCTAGCTATTCACCGAGAGTAAAGGGGCTAATTCAGCTATATGCTAGCACAGACCATGTTTTAATCTTTAGCAGGAACATACAACAGAAACAATGGCAGTGATGATGAGCTGATACCGCTCTTCAAAGCACCAAATGCAATGTATATTTACTTTCTCTAATTATTAATTTACTAGACTTCAAAAGGATAACATTTCATACATATATAATCTTTATTAAGAATGAAAAAAAAAAAAAGAACTTTTTGTCCTGAAAGTTCCTTAAATAAATGTCACCCGTGAAATTAATTTTCCATGGTACAACATGACAAGCAGTTGGAAGGCAAAAACATTTTAAAGGCTTTTATTGCTGACAGACCTTGTGACTTGCCCTTGATTCTAGCCATTCTGCTATGGTGAACAAGAACACAATTGTAGCAGCTTCCCAGTAATCCTTCAAAACAATTGATCCCGCAACTGAAAAGACATATATATATATATCACAATCGTTCGTTAGAAACTTGCTTTCAATAATGTGAACAATTTTCGTGCCATTTTATATTCAGTTCAAATATCTAACTAACTCTTGCACGTTGAATGAACCTGATGCTGCTTTAATCAAGAAGACTTCACTCCTCATGTTAGATTCATGTTTACTCCATTTTAGAATGTCCCAAAATTAAATGTCTATTTTATCAAAATTTGTTGCGTTTGATCTTGCAAAACTAGGCCACCTTAATGCGAGGAATATGAATCTATCAACTCCTAACAGCCTGTTTTATTATCAGAAGTGATAACATAAATTAGCCAAATAGTAATAAATATTACAAACATTCAACTCATCATACAAAGAGTATAATTTCCGAATGTATCTCTAAATACATAAGTCCATAGCATCATGTTCATGTTTTTCCATGCTTTAGAAAAAAGAAAAAAAAAATTTTGAATTCCGAGATTTGTATAAATACTGAAAATTTCCAAGATTTGTATAAATACCGAAAAACTACTCCTTTTCATACATTAGTACACGAAATCCAAGATTTGGGCTAGCATGGAAAAAAACAAAATCCCAGATTGAATTATTCATACCGGTACCTATCAATATTCTCTGGTCTAAAGATACAACAGCAGTCAAGACATTAATTTTCAGCTGTTAGGGTGTTGCCTCATCAATATTGGAAATCTCATAACTACTAGCAGTAAAGGACAAAGCTACCAAAATATCAGAAAAAATATTCTTGTCTACACTGCTTCTGGAGTCTAAAGAAGTTTCTACAAAGGGCAAAAGGGCAAAAGGAACAGCTCAAGAGTGTCCCAATTGTGAACCATTCTTTAATGGTATTAGATATGCATTGTTTTCATATTTCCATTTTTGGCTAATCATCTGCTAAACTATATTTGATTTATTTTTTTCTTCTTTTCTTCCAAGATTTCAATTAGCTTTGCAAGATATGGTATAGAAAGTATTGGTACTGGAAAGCTAGTTTGGCAATTTAAGAACCTTACCACAAAGTCAAGTTTCCGTGACCTTTCAATTGCCCCCCACCCTCTCTCTCTCCCCAACAACAGAGAGACGGGGGAAAATAAACAAAGACTTAAGGTTCACATTTTCCATGCTTCCAGGTTTTCCTCTAGAAAGCCTTTCCATAGGAAGGAAAGCAGAAATGACGTCCTCCTCCACGTTTGCTCCAAATAAAAGATTGGAACAAAATGGGTAGGACACAAATATGGCATCAAGGACCAATTTGCGTGACTGCTGCAAAATCTTGGAAATCTGGTCCGAGAGGAACGTCGATCATAGAATGACAAGTATACACGCCTAATACTGTATTAGTATTACTTTTCTAGCTTTCTTTTCACTTTCTTATCATGTTCAAAGTGGTCAATAGAGGAGACGTGAAAATTATTCACTACAGTCGCTAGCGGCTCTACGTGGATTAATCATCTAATTACGCATTTGCACGTCTTTTAAAATAGATAAAAAGATTACATGAAGGAAATGATTCCTACGAAATGAATAAAAATGATCGAGAGAATGAAGTGATGCACATGTTATTATGATGTTTCACGTTTTATAATTTACGTTTTTCTTGTTTTCTCAATTTAATTATAAATTAACGTATAAAATTTGAACTCTCATTTTATCATTTTAGTATATAAATTTTATTTATAATTATAAATTCTACCTAAAAATCCCGAATGTTTTAATACGTTTAACTATAGAAAATTTTGTGGGAATTTTTACTATTTACTTTTTTGGAGAATGTTATATGACTGTTTTTTCAAATACTTGTAATTCCAGTGGCTTCAATATTATCAGGTGACCCCCGACCCCGATCCCCCCCCCCCTGGCGCTTTTTAAAGATGCCCACTTGATTCCATTTGGCCAAAGTTTGCCACCCAACGCAGGTTTAGTGCTTCTAAAAAGCCATTTTGGCTGCATCTTTAAAGTAGAAAAGTTGGGGATTACATGTCAAGGCGGTGCATCATTATGTTTGGAAATTCTTATTTTGGCCCTGAAGATTCGAAATATTGTATGGGGCTCCTCTTTTTTTTACCTTTCCTTTTTGTTTTCTCTTTCTGAGGGGAAAAATGTCCGTTTCTATGCAGAGCGACCTCCTTTTTAGTCCAAAACAAGCATTTCCTAAACCCCGCTACTCAAAACAATCTTTCACTTTTTTACGTATTTATTTAATTACTATCTTTATTTCCAAACATCCAATATTTTATTTCTTAAAAATAATTCAAGATGTATTGTATCTTATAGTAGGAAAGAGAGTACAAACAAAAGGCACCAAACATTTAATTATTCGAATTCAAATTGCATTCCAACATGCTATGAGGAAAAAGTCAAAATATTCTCTTAAAATCAAATTAAGCAGACATTTTCATACGAAAGCATTACTCTACTATCCAAACCCAAAATGGTGTTTGCTGTTGACTGTGTACTAGCCCCAACCACTTAAATACTATCTGGCCTTCGGCAGACAGAAGCAAACTTTTACAAGCACAAGATGGTGGGTAAAAACGTGGCCAACAAATCAATTAGCAATATATTATCTAGGGGTGTCAACGGCTATAAATGAGTCTTGACCTGAATGACACTTATTAGTACTTAATCCGGCCCGTTTACCTAACAGGTCTAAATAAGATAGATACAAACTCGACCTTATAAGGTCTAGGTTTGAATCTGGATAAATTCGATAAAAATTTTTTAAAAAAATTTAATATATTAAAAATTTTAAATGATCGTTAGATCAAAATACATCTAACGATTGTAAAAAAATAAAATATACAAACTATTTATTATTAAAAAATTTAATCAGATTTTGAGTCAATCAAATCTGGAACATTACATTCCATATTCATATCCGATTAAAATATTTATTATCGAATTAGAATCTGAATACACGAATATAAATAATATACCAAATCCGATATTGTCAGAACGGATCGAATAAGACCGACCCAGTGACAGCCCTAATATTATCCCTAAGCTCCTACTCCACCCCACCCCACCCCACCTCCAATCAATTATTGAATAGATTTATGAAGATGGTAAGTAGCATAAAATTCCTTTTAATTATAACTCCTAATCATACATTATTAAAGTACATAAAAAAAATTATACGTCAATTTACAAATTTTGTGGAGAGAGAGAGAGAGAGAGAAGGAAGGGATACCTGCAATTATAACAAGAAGATTGACGTCGCCAAATGTGAGATTGCGAAGAGCACTTAAAGCTCTGAAAAGAATTGGTATTATACCAATAGCCACTCCAGCAAGAGCTAGCCATTTGAATGGATGGCATATGTACTTTAGAAAAGATAGCAAAAGTAGCACTCCACAGGCAACTGAATATGGACTTGGCCACTTTTTCTGAAAGTTTTTGTCCCCTTGTACTCTTACACTGGCTTCTAATCTTGCTTGATTCAGTGCCTTCACTGCAATCCCATAAAACAAAAAGTTCGTAATAAACAACGTTAGTACCGTTACATTCCTACCTTCTAATATTTTATGCTCAGGATTAAATTTAAGTGTTTTCGCCGTAGGAAATAAGTAAATATTTAGTGGCATTAGAGTACCGAAAACGTTGTCTTAAAACCGTTTCGGAAAAATTTTCCTTTTGAGAAATCATGAAGCCGTTAAGGAAGGAAGATTTGCCTAGAGAACCTACCAATAAACTAAATAACGCAAACACCGTTTGGAATAAAGAAAACGATGTATAATGTTTGTTCATTATTTTGCATTCAAAAGTAAGACTTAATCAGACAGCAGCACTGAGAAAGTGGGCCACTTAACGAAGAAATTTCATCTATCTACTCTGGCCACCTTTCTTGCTGTCTTTGTGATAAAGGGGTTTGAGGCGCAAAGATAGACAAGAGGTTTGCCAAGAAACGGTTACCCTTAAAAGAGTGTGTACAACACCCAAGATAAACCGAACCGACTCAGCAATTTGCCAAGTGCTACATACAGAAGAGAGAGAAGTCTCTTCGGGAGCAGTGATCGAAGACTAAACGAAATCGACAATATCGACTTGGAATAGCGTAAATACTGAGGTGAATCTAAAGCCTCCAAAGTAAAGAGTTATTATGTGAATAATAATGGCATAAGATGAAGCAGAAAGGTGGAAATCACTAGAAATTAGCTTTTCGTTCGCTTTCCCCATTTTTCGCATTCTTTCTTTACGTGTGACAGAGAAATAAAATGCTACGAATCATAAAGATGATGAGCAAATGCCTTTTTGGTTAAAATTAATGAAGAAACTCATTCAACGACTATAATCATACCGGTGACATGTTCACCAGAAAAAAAAGATGATTATACATATTTTTTGCGTCCCAAATTGGATGTATAAAAATAAATAAATATTCAATGTTATATTAAGGATATATATATATATATATAATTAGATGTTTATTTTTAAATTTATTATTTTATAAAATAAAGTAAGATATTCACTTATAGACCATTTAGGGCTGTGTAAATCACTTTCAAACTTGGAAAGTGACCACTTTCAAAGTGCCAGCAATAAAATAAATGGCAGATTTGTTTCTCTGGAAAAGGGATCCGACTCATTTGGATTGCAACCCATTTTTGAAAAAAATATATTTTTTTTCATTTCTAACCTTACTTTTCTTTTTTCTTAAATTATTTTTTATAATATTTACTTTTATAATTCCCAAATAAACGCAAAACTCAGTCCAAATTTCCATTTCTAGCCATGGCCTAGGAAAGGGGGAAGGAGGATGCGAAGTAGCCATACCTATCTGCAACTGAGAAATCAGGAGACTATCATGGATAACAATCACTGTCCTTGAAGGAACAATCACAGAAAAGTCTTTTACTCCTTCAAGATTCTTCAGAATTCTTTCAACCAATGGGACTTCGGACGTGCAACATAGGCCCAACACATCGAAATAGCTTTTCTGGAAATTCGTCTCTGCCTTCTTTCCTTGAGCACTGGCCATGTGTTTTTCCCTTCAAATGAGTCTGCAAGAAAAAACCAAATCACACCGTTAACTTCTGCAGGCAAACTCAAAAATGAAATGTGAGGTGGACACGGTGGTTGGTAAGGCGGTGGCGGCAACCACTCGGTCCACCGCCAGCCTCCGGATTACTTTATCTAACAAATGAAAACCATACATTTTTCTTTCAAGATCATACAAAGCTTTCAGAGTAGGAAAGAAACCAACCGGTCTACAGAGTTGTGGAAAGGTTAGAAGGTGTGGAAATGGAAGCAAAATGAAGACGAAAATGGTTCGTCTATTCGAAGAACAATTATTTGGAAAGAGTATCCAGAGAGATGGAAATGCAGGCCACAGAAGAAAGCACTTATTAATGAAGGAATCAATTTCAGGAAGTGAGAATATTTATAGGACTCATGTTGGTTCTTTGAGGATCAAGTTTTGGGCCACTTTAACTTATTCCTAAACAAGAGCATTACTGGACCAGAACAAAAATAAAGAAAAGGAAAAAGAAGAGACCTGCCTTTTTTCCTTTTTTTTTTTTTTTGAGATGGAGGGGGGTATAAATAAGAATACCGTATATGATATAAGCTGCGTACATTTTTTTTTTTTTGGGGGGGGGGGGGGGTTTGTAAATCTCAAAAATGTTGCACCAACTTTGTTACTATATGCTAAACCTCTTAATTACAAAGATAATTAAGGATCAATTATGAAAAACCTTAAAAAGAATGATAACTCCTTCTATCAAGGTCCAACTTCTAATGACTATCTCATTATAAATAGATGTCTCAAAATATTTGATACTTTTATAAAAGTAAATATTTTAATATAATATATACTACTAAAATACCATTATCTTTACTATGTATTGTTTTTATATATCTAAATTTGATATAAAGTATATGTTAATTTATATAATTTTTAATTTTTATTATACTCACTCCATTTTAAAATTATGTCAATTTTGGACAAGATACGCAAATTATAGTTTTGGGAAAATTTCTTGTAAAATTAATAAAAGTGGTAGAAATAACTTTATTAAAGAAGGGATTAAATGTCTTGGAAATGGAAAGACTTGATTGAAATAATTGTTCGGGTTGACTATTGCATTTAATTCTTTTGTTGGAAATATAAGGATTTGACTCTTCATCCATTTCAAAGTATATATCTTAATTTTTTTATTAGTTTCAAAATATTTATCCTCTTTACAAAGTGCTTATTTTTTATTTTTAAAATTTATCCATATTTCCAACAGACCATTTAAATGTTTTTTTTGGCTAAAAATCATTAGTTTTTCAATTAATTATTCAAAACACCAATCTTTAATATTGAGTTTGAATTTTGAAACATTAACCAATAATAATGATTATATTATTTTTATAATACAATTTAAATCTTTACATAAAATTTCGTACGCAATTAAATAATATAAAAAATGAAATAAAGTGGTTAATAACAATTATGTACTCAAATTTGGCATAGCACTTTTTCAAGTTTTGGAAGAATGTGGGTTATACCAAATTTTCTTTCCGTGCAGCAGGGTAAGGTTATGAACAAGTAGAAAATATTCCCAAAAAATAGAAGATTAGCTGCTTTTTAAGTTCCTTTCATGTAACTTTTTTCCCTTTTTCATGAAGAAGCTGAGCGATTTAATCTGTTTACATATGCTAGAAAAGCAGGGAAGAAATAAAATAATTTACTCTACCCATCTTAAATTGAATCACCTATTTTAATTTAACAAAAAATATTCTGGAAGTGATACGATCATAATTCGATTACCCCCTAATCCTTATTAATTTAAAAGTCTATGCAGAGTTTAGATACAAATATGTTTATTTTATAAAAAAAGTTCATCCTAATCCGAACTGAGGGATTTCTTTCAACAAGTGCAAATAAAATGATTAATTGCTTTTGTTATCGTAAATGCTAAATACAAATTTTACTAATATAAAATAATTTTTACATAAAATTAGCGTTTTTTTCCCTTCAAACATTTTATAAGATTTTCAAATTACTTATGTGACATTTTTTTCACTTATTTTATAAATTATAATTAATTACAATCAAATTTCCAATTGATTGAAAATAATTGTAAGTAGATTATAATTCTAAATTATAATATAAAATTTTAAAAATTAAAAATTTACAATTGTAAACAAAAATTAATAAACTAATTTTTATTAAACACTATATTATTATTATTATTAAAAATAAAATATAAAAAGGAACAAAAAATAGAAAATAAAAAAAAAAGAGAAAAGGGGTGGGCGCCCGGCTTGGGCGCCTCCCATTTTTGAGTGGCAGCCTCCAAAATCACTTTCAAGAATGGCGCCACTCACCCCTTTTTCTTTTTCTTTTTATTTTTCTTTTTCTTTTTTATTTTTATTTTATTTTTTAAAAATAAGAATAATTTATTATAAAAAATTATGAAATTTTAAAATTATCAAACAGTTATTTTATATTAATAAAATTATCTTATATTTAGCCATTCTTGATAATCCAGTCTACGAAACAAGGTCAGACCAATAAAGGTCAACAAGTCAAATAAAAAACTAAAAGAATCTCACATGAGAAGTCGAGTAAACCAGTGGGAATTCCAAAACATATATAGTATAACTTTATCTCAAACATATATATTTGATTCTCTACTAATTTGTCATTTATTATCCATAATACACTTAATGACTAAAGCATCAGAGAATTTTGGCTCTCTCCTTAGCTATAGGTTGACTTGGACGCATCGATGCCTGTCTCAAAATGGTAAAACTTAGCAATTTAATCCATCTATCATACAAAAATGTACTATTATTACTGCCACATTATTTACCAAAAAAAATTGATAAAATAGATTAGTTTTTGTTATGAACTTCGTGAAGATCAAGAAATAAATAGCGGTAAACTAAACAAACATAGAACAGAATGAATAGAGAGAGGTCAGCAACTCAATCAAATTGATTCTTATTCAATCCATGTAGATAATCTCAAAGAGTAATTATTTATGGAATAAGATATAGTATGAACTTTTCAACAATTTATATCTTTAAAGTGAATGATCCAAAATTACTATCATTTATAAGGGATGCGAATCTTCTAATACATTGATCTTCTAGTACACTTCCTAATACACTACAAATTATAATATTTAATATTTAAAGTTTATATGTTCTAATTTAAGTTTTATCTTAATAAGGGGAGATGAATCTTAAAACGATGATGTATGGTTATGATGAACAGACATTAGAAAGGATAAGATAAGGGTATAGAATATGTTTCTTTTTCTTTTTCTTTTGCCAGCTTTTGAAGATAAATACAAATATTAAGGCTTCGAAAATGGTCAAGCATACAATAAACTTATGGGCCAGACCAGAAAGGAGGACAAGAATGGACAAATTCAATTTGAAAAACCATAAGAGGGGACGACCGTTCCATAGATGTTGAGGATGCCTTAAGCCTACAATTTTTTTATGATGCTAAACAATACCAGTTTGAGATTGTGAAGAGAAAAAGTTTGCTAATTTAATTAAAATTCTCTATCAATAGTTTGAGAGAGCATGCTTTCCATGATTTGTTTTGAGAGAGAACATTACTCAACACTGTTGCCTTCCCTATCAGATATAATGAGATCTTGATACATGAATTTTATGCTAATCTAAATGACAAATCATTGATCCAGCTTTGCCTTTTTATCATGATGTATATGTGAGAGGTGAAGTAGATTTCTTCCCTGATGAATTGAGATCATTTCTCAAGTAACATGAGTTTACTGAGACCATAGTGGTTTGTCTATCAACTACAATCTTGGTGAATTGGAAATCTACCTATCTTTTTGTATTGGCAAACAAAGTCCAGAATCCATCTTCTTAGTCTAATATAAGTCCTCCATGAGACGATTATCATTCGGTAGAACCTCTTTCATCAGTTACATAATTTGATTGAATACCTCTTGAGAATATTATTTTTCGATTAATATTCAGTATTTGTGACTTTTAAGTTATTGTTATGTTGTAAATATGCAATAGATTTGGAATGACGTGTAATTTTTTTATTTTTCTATATTTTTTATTTTCCTCCTTATACTCAAATAAATTTGTTGTTAATAATTCATATTTCTTAAATATATGCATGTAATTATCATAAATGTTGAATTAATAGATGTACTCAAAGCATTAACATATTATTATAGATTTCACATATCATTAATAGTTGTATGCTATTATATATTATTGAGCATTCACACTTAAAATTGTTAGCATTGTGTGCATATCTATTACACTTTTTTATGTCTTGTATAATATATTATTATAGCCATTAAAGATGTTATAACAAAAAGAATTGTCGATCATATATTCATATTCAATATTTATCACTAGTTATATATTTACAATCTTTGACAATATGTACTCCAATACATTATGCATGTTATCTATGTTTAATCAGATTTTACATTTATACACATCGCTATCTATTTTTGATCAATTTAACATGGGAAAAAAAGATATAAAAATAAAAGAAAAATATAATTTGTAGCAAATTCGTCACTATTTTGTCACAAATTTGGAAAACCATTAAAAACCCGTTGCCATTTTTGCAATAGAATTGCTACGGAGTACGTCGATTATGATTTCTATTTTTTAAAATACATATTGGTTATCCATCGCAAGTCAGTTGCAAAAGAGCGACAAATTTGTACAGAACATGAATTATTTCACTCTCAAGTGTGGCACCCAACTTAGGTGTCACTCCGGAAAAGGCTGCGTCTAAGTTTGGTGCTTCTCCCAGCCCCAAATTTTTTCTTTTTTTGTTTTATTTTAAAAGTAATAACAATTTATTTGCTAATAAATATTATTTTATTACTTATTTTACTTTTAGATTGTAGTTATTATTTTAATTTTATATTAAGATTTAGAATTATAATCCACTTAAAATAATTGAAAACAAGCTGAATATTTAATTAAAATCGTTAAAATTTGGTTGATAAGATTAATGGACTACCAAATACTTGCCTGATAGTCCACTCATGCAATCATGTAATGTATGTTTGGTATTAAATCGAGAATTCATATAAAAATACTTTTGAAAAGTTTTCATAATATCTCATCCTTAAATATTTTATCATTTTAAAAATAAAATAAACATAAAAATATTAATATTGTTATGAATTTGTTGATGCACATTCGTCGTCGATATAGCAAAATCATAATACTAATGTAGAGAACTTAATAAAAAAATTATAATGTAGAGAATAGGAGAAAATATAGAGAGAAAATAGAGAGAAAGAACAAGAGATCTTTATTGATTCTCTAAGAGTAAATTATTCAATGAATGAGTGAATCCAACAACTCAGTCTAGAGCCCTATTTATAGGTTTCAGAGGTACATCCCAATCAGAAGAGGTATAGGGTAATCATAAGATAAATCCTATTACTAATCAAAGATATGATAGAACTCTATCATCTATCTTCTGGATAGTTTGAGTATCTCTATAATTGTAATAATGGACATCCAAAATAATAATAATTTCATAACACTCTTCCGTGGATGTCCATTGCATAAGAGTATGCCTCGTTAAAACCTTACTAGATAAAAAAACCCAGTGGAAAAAACTCTAGTGAAGGAAAAAGAGTACACTACTCTTTATGCCATATTTACTCCCCCTAATGAGATAATCCTTTAAGGTTTCTTAACTGCCACATTCCAATTTTGTTCACCAATTTCTCAAACGTTGCAGCTGGTAATGCCTTAGTGAATAAATCTACCAGATTGTCACATAATCGAATTTGTTGCACATTAATGTCACCACTCTTCAGGACCTCATGAGTAAAGAAAAATTTTGGTGAAATATGCTTTGTCCTATCTCCTTTAATATATCCTCCTTTTAATTGAGCTATACAAGCTGCATTATCCTCATATAGAGGAGTTGAAATTATATTTCCAGAGGATAATCCATAATTCTCTTGAAAATAATAGATCATAGATCTTAACCATACACATTCTCGACTAGCCTAATGAAGAGCTATAATTTCAGAATGGTTAGATGAAGTAGCTACCATGGATTGTTTTGCAGAACGCCATGAAATAGCAGTACCACTATGGGTAACCAGTTTGAGAACGTGCTCTATGTGGATAAGATAAATATCAAACATCCGCATAACCAATCAACTTCAGGTTGGTTTTATTTGAATAAAATAATCAGAGATCTATAGTACCTTGGAGATATCTAAAGACATGCTTAACACCATTCCAATGTCGTCTTGTGGGAGAAGAACTAAACCTTGCTAATAAATTTACTAAAAATGATATATCATGTCTTGTATTATTAGAAAGATACATCAATGCACCAATTGCACTAAGATAAGGTACTTCAGGACCAAGTAGTTCTTCACTATCATCCCGAGGTCAAAAAGGATCTTTATTCATATCTAGTAATCTAACGACCATTGGAGTACTCAATGGATGTGCCTTGTCCATGTAAAATCTTTTTAGGACTTTCGTTGTATGTGTTGATTAGTGAATAAAATATTCATCTTCCAGATGGTCAATTTGTAGACCAAGGCAAAACTTAGTTCTTCCAAAATCTTTTATTTCAAACTCTTGTTTCAAATAATTCACCGCATCTTGAAGCTCTTCTGGAGTTCCAATAAGATTGATATCGTCAACATATATAGCAAGTATCACAAATCCTGAAATATACTTCTTAATGAAGACACATGGACATATTGGATCATTTTTGTATCCTCCTTTTAATAAACTTTCACTAAAACGGTTATACCACATGCGTCCAGACTGCCTTAAGCCATATAATGACTTTTGTAACTTAATAATCTCTACAACAATCAGATTTACATGCTGCATGCATGTTGAATCATTCTGAAATTTTCATATAAATATCATTATCCAGATTTCCATATAAATAAGAATTCACTATATCCATCAGACGCATATTAACCTTTTCATTTACTGCCAGACTCACAAGGTATCGAAATGTAATTGCATCCACTAGAAGTGAATACGTCTCATCATAATCAATACCTTGTCTTTGTGAAAAGCCTTCTGCAACAAGTCGTGCTTTGTATCTCACAACTTCATTATTCTCATTTCGCTTTCATACAAATACCCATTTATAACCAATGGGCTTTACACCTTCAGGTGTTCGGACTACAGGTCCAAAAATTCACGTTTTGAAAGCGAGATCAATTCTGATTGAATCGCATCTTTCCATTTTGACCAATCATTTCAACGTTGACATTCTTCAACTGATATTGGTTCAAGATCCTCATTATCTTTCAAAATATCAAGTGCTACATTGTAGGCAAATTAGTTATCTATAGTCATTTCCATTCGATTCCAACTTTTGTCGGAAGTCGTATAATTGATGGAAATTTATGTATTATTTTCAGAATCTTGAACATTTTCATCAATTATCTCTTGGTCCTTTTTCTCAAATTCTTCAATATGATCACTTTGATCATTTGTTCCTCTTTTCTTACGAGGATTTCTATCTTTTGAACCAATAGGTCAACCATGCTTCAGGCATGCTTTTGATTCAACAACTACAGGTGTTGAATTTTGCTCTTTTGGGACTTCAACCCGAATAGGGGCATCTATAGCTGGTAGATGCGATTTTGTTACTCTCGTAGAGTTGGCAAATGCGTCTGGCAATTGATTTGCTATCTTTTGTAAATGAATTATCTTTTGAACTTTAAGTTCACTCATGTTTGTGCGTGGATCTAGATAATTCAAAGATGTTGTCCAAACAAGCTCTTTTCCTTTTGGTTTATTGTCTCCCCCTAACTTGGAAAACATAAACTCATCAAAATGACAATCAACGAACCTTGCCGTATATACATCTCCAGTCATCGGTTCAAGATACTTTATTATAGAGGAAGAGTCATATCCAACATATATCCCTAATCTCCTTTGAGAACCCATTTTAGTTTGATGATTAGGTGTTGTAGGCACATACACCGCACATCTAAAAATTCTCAAAGGAGAAATATTTGGTTCAAAGCCAAATGATAATTGTAAAGGAGAAAATTTATGATAACTTGATGGCCTAATATGCACAAGTGTTGCAGCATGAAAAATTGCATGTCCCCAAGCTAATACAGGAAGATTTGTTCTCATTAAAAGTGGTCTAGCAATTAATTGTAATCTTTTGATAAATGACTCAGCTAAACCATTTTGAGTGTAACATGTGCTACAGGATGTTCAACAATAATGCCAATTGACATCCAGTAAGCATCAAAGGCTTGAGAACAATATTCAGCAGCATTATATAGACGGATTCTTTTAATAGGGTGATCTGAGAATTGTGCCCTTAGACGAATTATTTGGGCAAGTAATCTCGCAAACGCCAGGTTGCGAGTAGATAATAAACAAACATGTTGGAGTATCTATCTTCTGGATAGTTGCAGTATCTCTATAATTCTAATAATGGACATCCATAATAATATTAATTTCATAACAAATAACTATTTAATAATAAATATCTTTTTAAGAGAATGATAATACTATTAACAAATAAAGATTTTATTTAATAAAACTCTTAGCATAACAATAAAATAATTAAATAAAACATAATTCAAGAAAAATTTAAAATTAAGATCTTTTAAATAAAAAATAATGATTAAAAATAAAATAAATAGAGCAAAGAAATAAATAAAATGAATTAGTGAAACAAATTACTCCCTCCGTTTTAAAATGTAAAGTCGCTTGACCTTTTTCGCATAAATTAAGATAGAACAAAATAAAAGATATTTTTTCATATTAGGATTAATTTTATTTTAGTACTCGAGAGTGCTGGTCAATTATCACATCACATCTTTCGTAAGGGTATTTTAGTCTTTTAACAATCACGGGAACAATTGAGCTGACAGCGAATAAAGACTCATTCAGGTAACGTGTTCATAAGGGTATTTCAGTCTTTTGATAAAATTAGTTTGAAAAAGAACAAAATCCAGTAAATGAATGCATTGCATTGATGCATTCATTAATAAGAATGCATTTACATAATGCGTCCATTTGTGTGTCCCCATTTTTTGTCCCTTCTTTTCTTCGTCTCCTCCATCTCTGGCCCTGTTACCACCGTCCTCTTTCTTCTCGATAACCCTTTGACTCTCTCCACATCATCTTCTCCTCCTCTCTTTCTCTTTCTTACCTTATTTCCGGGGTGACTTTCATTTATATCTCGCAGCGGATGGGGTGTAAAATTCTATTGGGATGAGGAAGATAGAGAGGCAGCAGAAGAAGCCATTGATCGCTGAAAGTAGCGATTGTCAATGAAGGAAGATTGGAAGGAAGGGGAAAATGCTATTGACTGCAGTGGCCATGGTGTATATTGGCGATGGTGGTTGTAGTGTATGTTGGTGGCGATGGTGGTTGTGGTGGTAATTTACAGCTGGAAAAAGAGAATAATGAGGTCGAAGGGAGGCGTTAGGCGGAAGCTTTGAAGGGAAAGGGAAAGAATACGTATGTGAGC
Organism: Rauvolfia tetraphylla; assembly: GCA_030512225.1. NCBI lineage: Eukaryota > Viridiplantae > Streptophyta > Magnoliopsida > Gentianales > Apocynaceae > Rauvolfia > Rauvolfia tetraphylla. The sequence goes on along the minus strand of JAJQKT010000011.1, from coordinate 365,674 downwards.
GATGGTCGTGGTGGTTAGTGATGGCAACCTGGGTAGCTGCTCGATGAAGGGGAAGAGGACAAAGGGAAAAAAAAGTTTTAAAAGAGTTTTTTTGAAGAAAATTAAAAAAATGAGTTAACATGATTTATTTTTCTTTTAAGCATTACATAAATAATAGGAAATTAGTGATACTTTGTGCGGATTATTTATTTATTTAATTTTATAATTAAAAATAAAATATTTTTAAAAAATTAATTTAAAATTAAAATAATCTCATTGAATATCCATAAGAAACTATTCGACATATTTATTTGTGATTTAAGTTTTAATTTTATATTATTTATGTGTAGATTTTAAAATTACTATTTTACTTTGATTCATTTTTTATTTGATAATGGCAAAGATAAAATATGCCTTATCAATTATATGAGAAACGAAAATAATAGTATAAACAGTTGTGTAAAATCTCCAGAAAAGTTATAAAAGCTTTCGAAGAGCTAGTGACCTAAAAGGTCATGTATTGATTAAGTAATGCATTATTCTTCATAAAATCTCATAAAATATTGTTCAAAGTTTTAATGATCTTCTTCAAGATCTATATTGAGATAGTAGATGAAAGAAATTTTGATCTCTATGTATTGCTGCTATTATTTTATAGAACCAATTGATAATATTTGAGAAATAACCACTTCTCTCTTTGAGCTTATGTTGTATTGAAGTGTATGCAATTGATATCTATTATTGAGTAAACCTGACGTTTACCAATTCAAATAATATTTTGTTGGCATGACTGATTTGACCACCCAGACAAATATAATATGAAAATTTTATTTGGAACTTGTAAAATATTCTTTATATTTCCTAATCCAACGAATTCTTTTGTGCTAGTTGTTTTTAAGGAAAATTGATATCACCTATGGAATTTTAGGGCTGAATGTGTTTTTGGGATGAATAGTAGATACATCGATAACATAGTCACATATATTGTTGACTTGTTTTACAATTCTTACATAATGAGCTCATATTTAATATTCTCTCATTTACACAATTTGTCTTGATAATATATGTGATATTTTATGTCTATTGAATATTTGAACATCTTGCAGAATATGCTCATAGTAAATGGTCTTCTAGGATTATAAATGCCTTAAATTGTTTGATATGAATTATTTTGTATGAAGTTGCACTTGTTTGTATTTCGCCAACATGATATTATGCTTCCTCTCTTTGTTTCTTGAATTTATTATCAAAAACTAAATGTTTTCCAATCTAAGAAATGAATGGGCGTCATATATTATTCCACCACATAAGTATTGAGATGGTATCCAAAAGAGGAGGGAATATATATATATATATATATATATATATATATATAGCCAGAAAAAGAATTTAGTCATTTGTGTCTCATTTTGATTCTCAAAATAATTTGAACCAGAAGTTCAAAAGATGAACAGTCAGGCATTGTATTGACTAAAAATCTGGCTAACTGCTCCTATTATATTTAATTCTTTGAAGGACAAATTGTCACTATAAATTTGAGACACAAAGGAAATGTTATAAATTAATCAATTCCAATAGTATAAATCCTCGCATATGAAAAGAGTAAATAACTAAGATGGTCATAGTTAAGTTGAGGAGGTGAAAAATCTAGTAGAGTTATTTTTAAGCATGATTTATTATTAGTTTAAAAAGAAATTCAAGTACTTGAAAGTCATGATAAATTATGAGATCTCAATAATCATGTCATGAATGGAATCGATAGACATCGGCACAACGATACTTATACACATAATATTATGAATTAGATGGGAATCTTGAATAAAATGTCTGCAAACTCAAGATTCAAAAGTGAGATGTATTGATCAAAATAGAAATGGAGTTCACATGGAAAATATGAGAATTCTAGACAATTGATAAATACATCAGAGATGTACGTATAATCCTAAAGGATCTATACACTTCAAATGTAATCCTAGAAGGATAAAAATTTATATTTGTTTGAAATTGCAATGCAAACTATGAAATAAATAATTACCATTACTTATGTCATGAGCTTCTTCATAAAAGACCTGGCATAAATGATGAAGAACTAGTTTTTTTTGGTGGTGAATGCAAGTATTTTGATATTTAAATAGCACATGAAAAAATTGGTGTTTATATAAAGTCCTTGAAGGTTTTTGATATGCCTGAAGCATGTAAATGAATTGTTCTTGAAGAACGTAACATCATTGTCTTAGTGAATGCTTATTTAAAGTATGATATTCAAATATGGAATATGTCTATGAAATTTGTATTAGATTTGATTGTACTTGCCTTAAATGATTTTCTTCTATTATTAGTGTACTCCAAATTAGGGGGTGAAAAAATTAAGATTGGAAGAAAGATATCATATGAGTATATTATTATTGAAGCATTTCAGCTCCTGCAAACACTAGCAAACTAGGAGTGTTGCAAATAAATTATTTGATACTTTTGCTAACTCGTGAAGAGTTATTAAATTGAATATTTTATTTATAGATATTCCCATCTATGGATGTCCCAATAGGGAAAGTTAAATATTCTATTACAAATGGTTCTAAAGCATGCTTGAAGCGTTGTGACTTTTTAGCTCGAAAATAAAGAGGATCATATGATTGAATTATTCCTCTTGAAGAGTTTTTAAATGCGAGTGATTGTTGAAGTAAGTACTATGAAAGGCTTTAAGTCTTAATTTACAAATTGAACATCCAAAAGTTAAAATTTTAGTGTTGTCAAACGGGCTAGCCCGCTCTGGCCCGGCCCGGCCTGTCACGGGCTGGCCCGTTTGGCCCGCGGGCTGGGACCCCTCTCCGCAGCCCGCTACAATAAGCCCGGACTTTTCAAAATGACGTCGTTTTGTCAAAAACATCAAAACGATGTCGTTTCAGGAAAAAAAACTTAAAAAATATTTTAAAAATATCGAAACGACGTCGTTTTTTATTTAAAAAGCTTTTTAAAAAAATAAAAAGAAAACGGGCTGGCCCGCGTCCGGCCCGCAGGCTAAACGGAGCAGGCCAAAAAGCCCGCTTTTTTAAATGGGCCAGATCGCGGGCTTGGGCCCGTATTGACATTGCTATAAAATTTCTTTATCAATTCAAGAAAGATTCTATATGAAGATATCACATTGCACATCTATAAATATTCCAATAGTCACTAGATATTGATAAAGATCCTCTATATATGAGAGGATAATGAAGACTATTTGGTTCTGAAGTACCATAGTTCTAAACAATTAGTGCACACAAATAGATATATTCTTTTGAGTCTTTTATAACCTAATGGCTTTGGAATGATATTATACTTGTCGATATCTCTATGGATAATTGATCTCAAATTATTGAGAAATATCCAACTCCTGTTAAGATGGACACCTAAGGGGTTGGTTATTCATTTGATCTACACAAGTTATGCATACAAAGTGATGCTGGGATATTTATTATTTCAACCCCTATTCAATTCGTGTTAAAGAAATAGTAATTTATGTTGTCGGTTGAAATGTGTGTGATTAAGATTAACAATCAATATATTTAAGCAATACTCTCTATCAGAGAAATTCCAACTATGTTGTTAGATGATGAAATTTGAGATTCATTAAACGAGATTTGACATGTCATTCTTTATAAGAAAGTGATAATTCTGAAGATTTATTCACTAAGACATACCAACTGCAATATTTGAGAATTGAAAAATTTAATACATTGGTATAATGATGTTCTAAACAAGGGGAGTAACACACAAAGGATAGTGTACTCTCTTTCCTTCACTAGATATTTTTTTCCAAATGATTTTTTTCTCTATTAAGGTTTTAACGAGACATATTCTTTATGTAATGGACATCGAAGGGGGAGTGTTATGAATATATCAATTATACATATGTCCATTATCCCAAGTATTAATCAATATTTAAGGTTATAGAATATGAAAGGTTAGGAGTTATAACTAAAGTTGTAACATCTATCATTTATACACCACAAACTCCATTACCTCCATTATCATAGAGAATATGGGAGATCATGAGATATAAGTTATAAAGTAAGCCCCTAATGACCCCATGAGATATAAGTTATAAAGTAAGCCCCTAATGACCCATAATGGGAAAGGTCAGTTCCAACTCTATAAATAAAACCATATGAAGTAGCTTGTAAAATAATGTATAGTGAAAAACTCTCAATAAAATATTACTTTCAACATTTCTTGTGTTCTCACTTTCTCTCTTTTACTATTGTTCAAAGTCTTCTTTGTTGTCATTTTATAATTAGTTTTCGTATCTATCGCAACCGAATTTTTTAACAAGAGTTATATTATGGTAAAATTAACTTTAGAAAAATAATCTTTAAAATTTACAAAAAATTAGATATTTTAAGAAGAGATGAAAAATAAAAAAACCTTATATTTTGAAGTGCAGGAAATAAGTAAAACAAATAAATAAATACATAAATAATAAAAACTTAAATAAATCAAATAAATTAAGATAATACATATGCAAATGAAAAAATACAAAAAATATATCAAGTAAAATAAAAAATTACAATAATTTGAAATTTAAAATAAATTAAAATAAAAAACTAAAGAAAAAGAGAAAAAATAATGGAGGTGTTCTTGGGGCCAACTTTGGCGCCATGAAAGGTTAATGATTACCATCTTTTGTGGCGACCCAAATTTCGGTGTGTTGCCACTAAAATCTTGCACACTTATGTTTTAAAAATATTTAAATATATGTTTGAAAGATAAAAATGTTAATATTAAGTAAAAAAAATTCTGTATCAATAAAATATTCTTGTCTTTAGTATCTATGTATTTATATTATATATCAACCATTTTAAAGTTTAACTACATCTAAATTTGATAGATGTATGATTAAAATAAATTATTCATAAAAAATAAAAAAGAATATTGTTAGATAACATTTTTTCTTATATATGTAAGGAATGTATTGCAAAGCATTTGTAAATTGCAGTATATGAGCTTTTTTATTTTCAAGATAACATAGAAATTAATCATTTTTCTCTTTTATTTAAATTGCACGACAATGTTTTTTGTTTTCTTAAATTTAGAAAATATTTTTGACAAAAATATAATCAATTAGTTGTTTGCCAATTTCTTGTACATAATTCTTGAGAGAAAACCATGGCATTGCAAATATTACGAAATCGATATATAAAATGTAAGACCTATTAAGATAAAAAATAGTACTCAATGCACTCATTTTTTTTCTTTTTCTTCCAGTGAATTTTATCTTTCATAAATTTAATCATTAGCACGTATGAACTCATCATATATTTATAGGAACATTATATGGAACTTTTATGTACATGCCATAAATTATTGGCATTTGAGCTTATGCCTTATATTTGTGGCATTTGAGCTTATTCTATATTTTGACGATATTATTTGTAACATTTGATTTGGTGTCATAATTCAGTACTATTATTTGTGGCATTTTCTCATATTGTCATAATTTTATAATACTTTGTGCAACAATCTAAAAAATGCTACAAACTTTGTGGCACTTATTAAAAAGTGCCACTAAAATATGGCATTTTTATATAAATATCGTAAATTAATCACACACACACACACATATATATATATATATATATATATATATATATATATATATATATATGTATGTATATATATATATATGTATATATATATATGGACACCGTGGAGTTGTTAATTTCTTGGATGGTTTGAGTTCCAAAATATGGCAGTGATATACATTGCTAGTATCGGATAAATTATTTCTGGTAGAAAATTCTTTTGTTCTTTCTAATGATGACATGGAGGCAATGGTAAGTATGTTTTATGTTATAAAAGAGAACAGATTTCTGTTTGTTCTTTTTTTAATATTAAGAAAAAAGGAGATTCTGTGTTGGGAATTTACCTATAATATGGAGAAAATCTTACATATGATATTGTAATCTTCGAGAACCTTCTCCCTTATGTTTGGATTGAAGGAAGGAGGGGAAAAGCAGTTAGGATTCTCTGCTAACACTTTCTGTAATTTTTTTTAAAATTTATAATTATAATATTTAGGTTTTAGAGTTTAGGATTATCTTTTGTTATTTATAATATATGAAAGAGAATTTCTATAATTAGAAATGTTACGGAAAGTATTATACAAAAGTATTGTGGTAAAAGATAGTAGTGAGATATGAAAAGAAAAGGAGATGACAATAGAGGAGGGCGTCAAGTGATTATTGTATATGGATAGGTGATTGAAAGAAAAAAGAGAGAAGCTATTAAGTGCATCTATATCTTAAGTTAACATAATCATATAAAAACAAGGGCAATTTGATATGCGCTAATTCATTAATGTTTCTACGATTTCTGATCATTTTTTTCTTTTTATCAGTATTTCGAAATGTCAAATATTTCTTGAAACAAAATTTGTCCGGAATGATGTATATAAGAATTTATTTTTTCTTCTTGAAGCACGAAACAAAATTAACAATTGTTACACTGATGATGGTCTGTCAAGTTCCTATATGGTGCAATTTTTGTACATCACGGTATAAATAAATGAAATTAAAGTCTTTAATCATGTTAAAGAGTACTTTTTACTGATTAAATTACTATTTTCTCATAAAATCAGAAACATTTAGAAGGAGAAATCTAACCGAAATGGCAACTAAAAGTTGTCAAGTGGCAGGTGTTCTCCTGACCTGACACAAAGAAAGGTCGATTTTTAGTTTGATTCATGTAGTCAATTGGGTTTAGTGCAACACAACATTATATAAAATGTTTACTATGCGCAACTATTGTTAAATTTTAAGTGTGAAAATATGATACAAAGACTAATATATATAGTGCCATTTGTGGTCAGACTATGTTGATGAAATTAAACTCATTAGAACTCCTAAACAGCTTTTGAAGGCAAGTGACTATTTGAAAAGAGATTTGAGATTAAGAATTTTGACATAATTAGATTTTGTATTGGTTTATAAATTAAACATCTGAAAGATGGAATTCATATTTATCAGTCAACATTTATTAGGAAAGTTTTAAAAAATTGTTTTTATGGACACGGTACATTCTTTAAGTACTCTAATAGTTGTACGATCATTAAATGCTTCTAAAGATACTATTTTATTGCAAGAGTAGAATGAAGATTTACTTGATCTTGAAGCACCATATCTTAATGCAAATTGGAGCACTGATTAATCTTGTAAATAGTACACATCCTGCTAGATCTTTTGCAGTGAATTTACTAGCAAGATACAAATCTTCTCCTATTTGACAACGTTGGAATGGTATTAAGCATATCATTAGATTTCTCTAAGGGCAATTGATCTCTGATTATTTTATTCAAAAAAATTAAAATCAGCAATTGATCTTTTATTATTTTACTCAAGAAAATTAAACGCAGGATTGGCAGGATATGCAAACGCTATTTACTTATTTGATTCCCACAAGGTACCTTCTGAAACAAGATACTTCTTTCCATGTGGTAATACAACTATATTATGGCATTTTACAAATCAGTTTATAGTAGTCACATCTTCAAAATCAGTAGTCACATTTTCAAATCATGTTGAATTAATATCTATTTATGAAGCTAGTAGAGTAATACGTTTCCTACCCTTATACAAAATTTTATTCTAATCTCCAACAATTAGCACATAAGCATAAGACAAATGCACCTATTGCTCTAAATTAGTATACTAGTAAGTGAAATGAAATGTCATATTCAAGGGATGGTAAGTATTAATACTTACTTTATCCTATTGTCTACCCTACTAATTTGATTGAGAAAACAGTAAAAAAGAAGTATCTAAGAACGCAAGCTAAACTAATCTAAAAATCCCCTTAGCTCCACTTAATTGTAAAAAGATATTCAATTGAGAAGTTAACACTTGAATGGAAAATCTCCCTCAAATTACCTATTTGAAATGAAGATTTCTTGGTTAATTGTTTTCCCTATCCCTTATGAAATACCTAAGAGGAGGAGGGGGGGGGGGGGAGTTAATTAGGTATTTGGCTAATTTTCACAAACAAAAACTTTTTATAAGTTTAAGCAAAGAACGGATTATATGTATCAAGTTAAAGACAGTTGATAGCACAACAATAAAGGAATGTAAAAGCAAAGAACTCAAGCAATTTATAGTAGTTCGATCGTCAAGATCTATGTCCATATCCTTAAGCCTACACTTAAGGATTTCAATCAATCTACTATATGCTCAAGTTCACAAATTACATGAGAGACTCACCACACAATGGTTTTACACTCACAGCCTCTTTTAGTAACTTTTACAAACAAGGCTCACCACACAATGGTTTTATATCTACAAACAAGGCTCACCACACAAGGATCACCGTTACCTAAAGGGTTTTATGTTATCAAGATAACCTTGCCAGAGCTAGTAGAAAACACAATTTGATAAGTAGAGAAGAGTGTGTAGATGTTACCAATTGTTGGTAGACATTTTACACAAATTGCACCTTCACACTTTGATGTCTTTGGATTGATCAACTGAATGCACAAGACACAAGAGAGCTCAAGAAATGTTTGCTAAAGGCTTTGGAATGCTTAGAGTTCACTTAGATTCAAAAACTTACAAAAGATTTCAAGTTTCTAGCTTTTATAGAATTTGAAAATCAGTTTTAAATGCCATAAAACGGCTAGTTTCAGAAAATTCTGATGACCGAATTTTGCATACGAATTTTTCGGACGTTGCTGTTGCACATTCTGGAAAAATTCGGACGACAGAATTTTTTCCCTGCGTCCGAATCTTCGTCCAAATTTCTCTAGAAAAACAGTAACCATGTTGAAGATAGAAAATTCAGACGACCGAATTTTTCTTCATGCGTCCAAATCTTTGTCCGAATTTCTCTGGAAAAATAGTAACCATTTTTTGCTACAAAAATCGGACGATTGAATTTTTTGGAAGCACTTTAAAACTTTGTAAAATCATTTGAGACTTAACTTCAATAAGTTTGAAAATATTTTATATGTATAGATAAATTATTTAGACATATATAAGCTTAAAAACCATAATCAAATTTTTTTGATCATGCAAAGTTTACTAAAAATCTTTTAAAATACAAAACCACATTAATCAAAAAGTTCATTCCAAGCCATTTAAATTAAGAAACATATTTTATGCTCTCTTATGCATTCAATAGATTCCAAGACACACAAGTGTAGAGTTTACATAGAGATTTACCTATTTAGCATACATGCTCTACACTTCAAGTCTTCAATGTTTTGAGTTCATCTTTGAATAACCTTCATAAGACTTCAATTACTATTGCTTATTGAGGTTGCTCTTGCACTTTGGCTTGAAGGCAATGAGACTCCATACTTCTTAGTTCACATATCCTATCACACAATATATAAACATATTAGTTCTCATGAATATTTGTCATTAATCAAAACTACATGATTTGCTCTTAGGGCTAACACCTTAGTTGGTGGAATTCCTAATTTTACTCCATATCTAAATCAGAGTCACCTAGCCTTAGATTAGTTAGTTGAAATCTCATTCTGACTAAATTAACCAAAGAATGCATTAAGTTTAGTAAATGCATAATTAGATATGAAGTCTCATTCTAACTAAATTAACCCAAGAATGTATTAAGTTTAGTGAATGTATAATTATATCTCTAATTGCCAAGAAGGTGTTAAGATTCCTATCTCTAGTCACCTAAACCATCCATATTCCACTCTTTCTTTCTCAATTCTAAGTGAAAAAACCAAATTGAATCAATTATCGACGTAATTGAACAACATAAGTAAAACCCTCAAATAATATACAAGGAATAAGGGCACAATTAACCAAAAGAATAATTCATTCACATAATATAAAACTAGGATTCCATATCCATCTAAGTATTTAAGAGTCTAGCTCATAATTTCACGAAATAGAGAATACAAAATATTAAAGAAAGAGTGGAGATAGCTCATTTTCACAACTTTAACTCTCTTCTTGTCCAACGCTTGAAATCCCCAATTTGGCCTTCAAAAAATGAGAGTTTGGACAGATGGATGTCTTTCTTCATCAAAGATGTAATCTTCTCTCTTGATTCTGCATACAAAAAATGGAAGATTTGAGATAGGGTTTCTCTCGTTTAAACGCCCCTTTAATTCTCTTAAAAAAATTTTTTCTCCTACTCCTAAAAGCCCCTTAAAGCTATTTATACATGTCAAAAAAGGGAAGAGAGAGAGAGTACATAATTCAGCACAAGCGACGCCACTTAGAGACTTCCTTCAGAAGCATTGTTTGGTGGTTTCCAAGTAGCACCACTTGTTTTAGAAATGGTTAGGGGAATTTTTTAACAAAATTTTATTCCGAGTGTGTAGAATTTTCTTCCTTACTTTTTTTGCACTTCAAATCTTCGATAAATCATCCAAAACAAGGAAAAGAGAAAGAAAGTATACACAAAAAGTAATTAAAATATGAATCAAGAAATTCAACAAAATTATCACGAGAATAAAGAATGAATGGCACGTATCACTGAGAATGTGTGTGATTGATATGTATCATTCATTATATCTAAGATAATACTAATTTATCCTAAAAAAATAAATCTCTGCTATATTTTATGAGAATAACACAATTTGTATATGTCAATTAGAAAGAGAATATATCAAAGGAGATGAAACATATTTCATCTAAATTCTTCTTTATTCATTAGCTTCAAAAGAAGGATAAAATTAATGTGTATCAAATTCGACTATGTGATAATTTGATAAATTATTTACAAAAATTTTAATTATTGACTGCAACTTTTAATAAATTGGTTTATTAACTGACAGTTCGAGGATTTGAAAGGATAACATCAACAAAGGGGAAAACCATAAAGGATGATGTACTATGTTTTTTCTCCATGGGACTTGTTTCTCACTGAATTTTTTTTTATCTACTAAAATTTTTTAGCTAGACATATTTGTTATGTATCCTTATTTGGATACGCATGTCCTCATCATGACATACGTAGGGCCTACTTGAATTGAGATTCAATTCAAAAAATTTCTCACTTTTCTCCCTCTTTTTTACTTTAAGCCCAACTTTTGTTCTCACAAAGAATTATCATTTATAATTTTGAATACAACTCAAAAAAAAAAAATCAATCCAAAACTCGGGTTAATTTATCCTCGTCTCCCTAATTACTAAAGGATAGGTCTGATCTCTCCTTGTTATGTACTCCATGGCCTCTATATTATATAAGGAGCCATGGGATGAAGAGATTGATGTATAAAAGGATAAGTAGGAGTGATGAATAACAAATACTCATTCAACTACTTTCATCTTTCATACTTTCTATTGTTTATATTCTCATTCTATTCAATTTCATATCAAATTCATAATAATAATAAAAAAAGCTCTTAGTAAATTTTCATTCTCTACTCTCCTCTTATTTCTTTTCTTTCCTTTATAAAAAAATGAATTCAAACACAACGATGGCTAAAGTGTGAAAATATGATAGAAAGAGTAATAGATTGTGCTATTTGTCGTGAGAATATGGAGATTGCTATCACATATTGCCTTAGTTAGGAACCAGAATCTATATATAGTGTCTCAAACGTAAGCTGACTTGACAATATAGCAAAAAAAGAATCGAACTACGACTATTACTGATAAACAAAAATGCTTGATTCCAAAGGAATTAGGTTAGCTAAAAAGAACCAACAGAAAACACGTTAATGTTACCCACGCCTTATCTAGAACTTCTCAGGAATATAATCATTTTAGGAATACATACCCTCATGTTGCGGAATTAAAGCCTGTATGACGAAAGAAATCACCTCCCCCTATAGTATTGACTATTATTATTTGAAGTTTGATATTACATATTTGTGCATAATATAATGATCATTTTCAACTCAAATTTCTACTGAATTTTGGTGTTTCAAATATCATTCACACTCCCTTTATCTCTTATTTGTTTTAAATGATTTTATTGAAGATTTGGAGTACAATGAAGCAATGAAGAAGATTCTACATACTTATAATGAAGAAAAAAGAAGAATGCAAAACAGAGCAGCAAAATAGTGCATCATGACAGAATAATTCAAGTGGGATTTTGACCTCCTTAGAGATTTCAAATGCAGATGTGATCTTCAAGAAAATTACAGAGGAGATTCTGAAGTTTCCATAATGGTAACATTTATATCAATCTGAATTCGTTTGGTCACCCTACATATGGTGCAAAGTCAGTATTTCTGGATTTGGTTCCAGTTTTGATACATTGTGGTGTAATTACCATATATAGAGTTCTAGATGTCCAATGGAGGTAATTCAAAGCTCTGTAGAAACTTAAGAGTATCATCTACAACTTTCATGAAGACAAGAAAATCTAGATCGTCCGATTTAAGGCTCTGAATCACCAATAAGTGAAACGGTACCGTTTTGGCAGAAACAGAATTTTCTGCAATTGTTGCTCTCTTTTTGGGAGGTATATATATACCCTTTTAGGGCATTTGAAGGGGCTGCCGTCTAGGGTTCCAGAGAGGAGAAAAACAGAGAGAAAACATCCCAAAACCTCTCCCAAAATCGTCAATCTTTGCAAGAGAACTCAAGAGAGAAGATCAAATCTTTGAAGAAGGAGAACATCAATCTTGAAGATTCCAGCTCAAGAACACAACTTTTCACAACCAAGTTGGAGAACTCCAAGCCTTGAAGAAGAGAAGATTTGAGCCATGAAAATGAGAAATTCTCACTCTTTCTTTGTTGCTTTATGTTCTTTGAATTGTAATATGTTAATGAGCTAAATTCTTGAATACTTGGATGGTTATGAACCCTAGTTATTATCTATGTGAATGATTGGTTTTCTTGGTTGATTGAATTCCGAATTCTTGTGGATTGTTTGTGGGTTTGATTGTTTGAATTGACTCAGCTATTAATTGATTCATAATATGGATTTATTCACTTGGAATTGAGAAAGGAAGGGTGAAATAGACCATATACAAACAATGGGGATGATTTAGGTGACTAGAGATAGAAACCTCAACATCTTCTTGGTAATTAGAGAAATCTAATTTGGAGGATTGATTGCTTGAATTAATTCAGTTGTTGATTGACTCATAATCTGGATTTTTCACTTGGAATTGAGAAAGGAAAGGTGAAATAAACCAAACACAAACAATGGGGATGATTTAGGTAACTAGAGGTAGGAACCTCAACATCTTCTTGGTTATTAGAGAAATCTAATTGGAAATTCATTAATGTAAATGCATTTTTAGGTTGAATTGGTTAGGAAGAGATTTCAACCAATTAATCTAAGAGTAGGGGACTTTCATCTAGAGATAGAGTGAATTCTAATTTAGGAATTTCATCAAACATAAGAAGGGGAATTCATTAACCAAGGAACTTTTCAATCACATAGGTAATTCTAGGGGGATTTTCCATTCAAGTATTACTCTCTCAATTGAAATTTTCTCTTGCAAACTAAAATTTAGATAAACTGAATTTTTCTGTTTAAGTTAGATTTTCATTCCTAACAGTTTGTTTCTATCATATCCACAAGCAAATTTGATAGGCTAGACAATAGAGTAAAAAGTGAGTAATGATATTTGATCATCTCCGTGGATATGACATTTAAATTACTTGCCATTGTACTAATCATAACGATAGGTGCACTTGCCTAGTGTTTGTGTGCAATTGTTAGAGATTGTGATAAAATTAAAGTATAAGGGCATGCAAAACAACACAACAAGTTTTTGGCGCCGTTGCCGGGGACTAATTGGTCAATATTAGGAAAGCTCAAACTCTATTGATTTAGTCATTTTTGTTGTTATTTTTGTAATACTTGTTACTAGTATTAGCATTTATTTTCTTGTTTGTAATTTTGTTAGTTATTGGTGAATTGAAGTGCTTAGCTTGTATGTTTTTTTTATTTTTCATTTGTTCTGTTTTAGTGATAATTCCTTGGGCTGAAATTTTGTTTATACTTGTGGTGAAGTTGTAAACTAGTGTTAGCATTTATTTTCTTGTTTTTAGTTTTGTTAGTTATTGGTGAATTGAAGCACTTAGTTTGTGTTTCTCTGTTTTTGTTTTGTTTAAGTTGTTATTCTGTTTTTTTTTTCTGTTTTAGTGAAGAAAAACAAAAAAATTGCTTCCATTAAACGTTTCTTTTATTGGTGGTGAAGGTGTGAATTTGTTTTGGTTTATGATCTCAAGTGATTTGGAGGAATTGGCTCAACCTAATTCCCAAGCTGAACAGATTTTTTATTGGGATCCAAGGGGTGTCAATCTTGAAGTAGTGCTTGAGGGAGTTGAAGTTGAAGGTGAAAATATTGAACAATTGAACAATATGGCACACAATGGGAATGCAAGACAAAGAACTATGGGAGATTATGCACGACCTTCTTTGTTGGGAACAGAGTCAAGCATTGCTCGGCCAAGAGTTGAAGCAAACAATTTTGAGATCAAGCCAAATATTATCCAAATGGTTCAACAATTGGTGCAATTCGATGGTTTGCTTGGATCGAAGACCCAAATGCTCACATTGCCAACTTCTTGGAAATATGTGATACTTTCAAAATTAACGGGGCTTCGAAGATGCCATCCGCCTTCGGCTATTTCCATTTTCATTGAGGGATCGAGCCAAGTCATGGTTGAAGTCACTTCCACCGGGCTCTATTACTACATGGAACGATCTTGCCGAGAAATTTCTCGCTAAATACTTCCCTCCCAGCAAGGATCAGCCAAGCTAAGGAATGACATCTTCTCTTTTCAACAAATGGAGAGTGAGAGCTTATATGATTCTTGGGAGAGATGGAAGGAGCTATTGAGAAAATGCCCACATCATGGTCTAGATTTGGGGCTGCAAATGCAAACATTCCATAGTGGGTTAAATTTCCCTTCCAAGCAACTCATTGATGCTTCTTCGGGAGGAACTACAAATTTGAAGACACCGGAAGAGTTACAAGACCTTATTGAAAATATTGCAATGAACAATTACCAATGGGGGAATCCTAGACCAAAAGCCAAGGCTAGTGGAGTACACAATGTAGATATGATGATGGCTTTGGAGGCTAAGTTTGATGCCCTAAACAAGAAGATCGAAAGCTTGAGTCGATCACCTCCAATATCCCAAGTGATGATGGCTTGTGACTTTTGCGGAGGTGGTCATCCAAATCATGAATGCCAAATCATGGGAACTTCTAATACATCGTCATCGGAGCATGTGGACTATCTTGGAGGAGGAAGGCAGCCTAACAATTCTTATAGCAATACTTATAATCCGGGGTGGCGGAATCATCCAAACTTTTCATGGAGTAATCAAGGGCAACAAAGGCCGCTACATCCTCTCGGTTTCCAATCTTCATCAAGCTCTCGACCCCAACCATCTCTTCCTTACGAACATCAACCTCCTCCACCTCCTCAACCACCGGTGAAGTCTAGCCTTGAGGAATTAATGACAAAGTTTATTGCGGCAACTGAAAATCGGTTCCAAATTCAAGAAGCATCCCTAAGGAACCAAGAGGCTTCTATTCACAACTTGGAAAATCAAATAGGCCAATTGGCGAAGCTTGTTTCAGAAAGGCAGGTTGGAATGCTCCCAAGCAATACTGAGCCGAATCCAAGAGAACATGCTAAAGCCATCACTTTGAGGAGTGGGAAGGAATTGGAGGTTCCAAAGCAAAAGGAGCAAGAAAGAGAAAAAGAGAAGATCGAAGAACCATTGCATGTTGATGATGAAGAAAGGATTGAGAAGAAAGAATCACAAAAGAAAAAGGAAATTCCAGAATACAAGCCAAAAATTCCATATCCCTGCCCGACTTCAACAAGAGAAAAAAAGACGAACAATTTGGTAAATTTCTCGAACTCTTTAAGCAATTGCATATCAACTTACCGTTTGTTGAAGCTCTTTCGCAGATGCCAAGATATGCTAAATTCTTAAAAGAGATCCTTTCCAAGAAAAGAAAGCAAGAAGAGTTCTCAATGGTGACATTGAACGAGGAATGTTCAGCCATTCTTCAGAACAAAGACAAGTTACCGCAAAAGTTAAAGGATCCAGGGAGTTTCACTATCCCTTGCACTATTGGTAGTTTGTCAATTGGTAGAGCATTAGCGATTTAGGAGCTAGCATTAATTTGTTGCCATATGACATGTTTAAAAAAGTTGGGGTTGGGTGAACCTAAACCCACTAGGATGAGCATTCAATTGGCGAGATAGATCGATTAAGTATCCTAGGGGAATTATTGAAGATGTGCTTGTAAAAGTTGATAAATTCATATTTCCCGTTGATTTTGTGATACTTGATATGAATGAGGATATTGATGTGCCATTAATTTTAGGGAGACCTTTTCAGCTACCGCTAAGGCTAATATAGATGTATGTGAAGGAAAATTGACCCTTAGGGTAGGAGAAGAAGAGGTTATTTTTAAAGTTCCCGAGGCTATGAAACATTCTTTTGATCATGATGATTGTTGTTATAGGATAGATGTTATTGGTAACATTGTCTCCGATTATGTGCAGGAATTATTGATTGATGACCCTTTGGAAATATCTCTATTTCAAGGTGAAGAAATAAAGGAGGGGCAGCATGAAGTTGACGAAATTATAGCACATTTGGAGTCATCCCCATTCACAACAAAAGGGATGATGTTTGAGAAGATTGAAAGGGAAAAAAGGGAGTAGAATGAAATCTTCCATTGAAGATCCCCGGGAGTTGGAGCTGAAGAAGTTACTGGATCATTTGGAGTATGTTTTTCTTGCGAGATAATTCTAAACTTTCGGTGATCATTGCAAACAATTTGCAAAAAGGAGCAGAAACAAGAGCTCATCAAAGTATTAAAGAAGCATAAAAAAGGCAATGGCATGGAAAATCTCCGACATCGATGGTATTAGTCCTTCATTTTGTACCCACAAAATATTGATGGAAGAAGACTTCAAGCCAGTGGTGCAACCCCAAAGAAGGTTAAATCCAAACATGAAGGAAGTGGTAAAAGCAGAGGTAATCAAACTTCTTGATGCCGGTCTTATTTATCCTATCTCGGATAGTCCATGGGTTAGTCCCTAGTCCCAAGTAGTCCCCAAGAAAGGAGGGATGACTGTGGTACCCAATGAGAAAAACGAGTTGATTCCCATGAGGACCGTGGACGGGATGGAGGGTATGCATCGATTACGGAAGCTCAATGATGCCACTCGGAAGGATCATTTTCCACTGCCTTTCATTGATCAAATGCTTGAGAGACTTGCGGGTCATAGGTATTATTGTTTTCTTGATGGTTTTTCGGGGTATTTTCAAATTCCAATAGCCCCGGAAGATCAAGAGAAAACTACTTTTACTTGTCCTTATGGTACTTTTGCTTACCGTCGTATGCCATTTGGTCTTTGTAATGCTCCCCTGCTACTTTCCAAAGATGCATGTTAGCTATTTTTTGAAGGTCTAGTGGAGGATATTATGGAAGTCTTTATGGATGATTTCTCTGTCTTTGGTGATTCCTTTGAACTTTGTTTGAAAAAATCTTGAAAAGGTTTTACAAAGATGTGAAGAAACCAATTTAGTTTTGAATTGGGAGAAATGTCATTTTATGGTTAAAGAAGGTATTGTTTTGGGGCATAAGATTTCTAGCAAGGGCATAGAGGTTGATAAAGCCAAGATAGAAACCATAGAGAAATTACCACCACCAACTTCGGTGAAGGCAATTAGAAGTTTTCTTGGTCACGCTGGTTTCTATAGAAGGTTTATAAAGGATTTTTCTAAAATTTCCAAACCTCTCACAAATTTACTTGAAAAAGATGTGGCCTTTGTGTTTGATGAGAATTGCTTCTTTGCTTTCAATTTGTTGAAACAAAAACTAATTGAGTCTCCTATCTTGGTTGCCCCCGATTGGTCCCTTCCCTTTGAACTAATGTGCGATGCAAGTGATTTTGCAGTAGGAGCAGTACTTGGACAAAGGAGAGAAAGGTATTTTCAACCAATATACTATGCAAGCAAGACCTTAACGGAAGCACAAGAGAATTACACTACAATTGAGAAGGAGCTTCTTGCTATAGTTTTTGCTTTCGAAAAATTCCGTCCTTATCTCATTTTGTCTAAAGTCATTGTTTATACTGACCATTCGGCACTCAAATATCTTCTTAACAAACATGATGCAAAGCCTAGACTAATTCGGTGGGTACTTTTGTTGCAGGAATTTGATTTGGAGATAAGGGACAAAAAGGGAGCAGAAAATCTTGTTGCCGATCATCTATCACGGTTGGAGAACCCACATTTGGAGAGATTGAATGAGGAAGACATCAATGATACATTCCCTGACGAGAGGATATACTCGGTTGTAGGTCACGATGATCACACTCCTTGGTTTGCAGATTATGCTAACTATATTGTAGGTCGGATCTTACCAAAGAACTTGACTCTTCAACAAAAAGAAGAAATTCTTTTCGGAGTTAAAGTACTATCTTTGGGAGGATCCATATTTGTTTCGAATTTGTGCAGATCAAATCATAAGGAGATGTGTAACATACCCCGAGAATATGGATATCTTGGAGCATTGCCATAAAGGTCCGGCTGGTGGTCATTATCAAGCTAATGGGACAGCCGAGAAGGTACTAGAGTCGGGATTCTATTGGCCGACTTTGTTTAAGGATGCCCAAAGGTATGTTGAAAAGTGTGATAATTGCCAACGGACAGGTAATATCTCAAAAAGACATGAAATGCCTCTCTCTACATTTCAAGTTTGTGAAGTATTTGACTTGTTGGGGTATTGATTTCATGGGTCCTTTTCCAAACTCTTTTGGTAATACATATATTTTGGTCGCAGATTGATTATGTCTCTAGATGGGTTGAAGCCCAAGCTTTGCCCACAAATGATGCTAGAGTGGTTGTTAAGTTCTTGAAGAAATTGTTTACTCGCTTTGGCATTCCTAGAGCTATAATAAGTGATAGGGAACTCACTTTTGTAACCAACAACTTGAGAAAGTATTGCATCGATTAGGTGTTACTCATAAGATGGCGACCCCAGTATCACCCTCAAACTAGTGGTCAAGTAGAAGTTGTTAATAGAGAAATCAAAAGAATTTTGGAAAAGATTGTTGAGCATACTAGAAAGGATTGGAGTGTTAAGCTTGATGATGCTTTGTGGGCATATAGGACAGACATACAAGACTCCCATCGGGTCTACTCCATATAGATTGGTTTATGGGAAATCTTGTCATTTGCCGTGGAGGTTGAGCATAAAGCATATTGGGCTATCAAGTTGGTTAACTTTGATCTTAACATTGCAGGGAAAGCAAAGAATGCTCCAAATCAACGAACTTGATGAATGGAGGAGAGAAGCCTATGATAATTCACGAATCTACAAGGAGAAGGTGAAGCAATGGCACGATAAACATGTGTTGCCAAACCGAGAATTTAAAGAAGGAGATCAAGTGTTATTGTTCAATTCTCGGTTAAGACTCTTTCCCGGAAAGCTTAAATCTCGATGGTCAGGACCGTTTGTAGTAAACAAGGTCTACCCTTATGGTGTAGTGGAGGTTGCACATGCAGATAAAGGAACATTTAAAGTTAACGGTCATCGCCTCAAACTCTATCATGGAGGGAATCCTAAGGGTCTTGAAAAAGTTTCTTTAATCCTCCATGATCTGGAAGATAAGTGATTTTCAATGCTTTCTATTCATCTATACATAATTTTGAGTTTTCAGTTTTTAGTTTCAAGTTTGGTTTTGAGTTTCAAGTTTTAATTGTTTTGAGTTGTGGAAATTTTCTGTTGTGTGTTGTTTGATGTAATTTTTATTTTCATGAGTTATTATTTTGTTAAAATTGGTTGTTGAATTCGTGGTTGCATGTTTGTAGTCTTGGTTAAACAGCACCGTTTGTAGTACTATTCACAGTGAAAAAAAAAGAGGAGAGAGGAGCTGGCCCGAACCTAGTGATGGAGCAAGTGGTGTATGAATGCTATATCAGGGGAGTTCTCTTTTCTCTTTTTGTTATTCTCTTTCATTATTTTCTTCCTACGTTTTTATGCTTAAATTTTAATTTTGTCTTGGTTTCCAAACTTTCTCTCATTTATTCTTATTGTGTAGTATATAGAAGGTGCAGCTTGCTGCTCATATGGGTTCGCCCTGACCTTCATGTATGCAAAACAACCATTTTGTTAACCGTTTTTGTGTTTGGTTGTCTGGAGTGCAATCTTTAAATTTCTATTTCTAGTCTTTTGTGTATCTTTCTCCCAACATTGGGGACAATGTTGCCTTAAGTGTGGGGGAGTTGGCTTTAGTATAGTTTATTTTCATGAATTTTGGATGAATTTTCTTGTTTTTTATTTTTTGTTTTAATCTTCAAAATATTTTCAAGACTTGCATGTTAATCTTTTCTAAAAGAGTAGTTATACAAGCATTCTAAAGGTCATAACTATTACTTAAAACTTAGATTATGTAACCACCCCTTGTATTCTTTGCTTGTATGGAATTTATCTTTTAAGCACATTTCCTCTTTGCTTTTGTTGTGATGATTATGGAGTTGAATCTTGTGTTATTGGCCTTCGAATTCAATATAACTTTTTTTTTCCCTAGAACTCGCATTCACTTGCTCGAGGCTGAAATGAGTAAGTAACCTTAGTTTGATCTTGAAATGATGATAATAGGCCTTCTTTGTCCCGATTGAACTTTTCTAGCCATCCCTTTTTATTTTATTCGTAGTACCCTTCTTGAAGCCTTTGTGCATAAATTTTCTAATCTATATTCTTAATTTTTCCTTCTTTCAAGTTTTAAACTCCACTCTTTATATTTAACCCTTCTTTGCGAGAGCTAAATGCATTTTTTTTACCCTTAAGTCGGCAAAGAGTATTGTGGGAATTAAAAAAAAAGGTGGAGGGGAAGATGATAGAAAAAATGGCTTTATGGGTTGAGTTATTCAAAGAAAAAAGGGAGATGAATTTATTTATTTGATAGGGAATTGAAATATACCTCAAAAAAAAAGAAGAAAAAAAAGAAAAAAAAAGAAAAAAAAGAAAAAAAAAGAAAAAAAAAGTTATATATATTTACTACTTTGAAGGCTTAGTACATTTATTGATGCCTTCAAGAATTATATGTTTTCAATATTATTGTGAATTTTGCTATCATTGAGGTATAAACTTGTGGTTGATAAAGATAGATGGTGAAAAGAAAAAAGTTGTGGTTTGAATTATGATTTGGTGCAAGTTTGTTGAATGTAGGGAGAGGAGAGCTTGTTGAGGATGAGAGTTTGTGGTTAGATGTATGGGAATGGTGATATTGCTTGGGGGCTAAAAAGGGTTATTATTTTTTGTTTTATGTCCCATTCCTTTCTCTTTAGCTCTCATTTCTTTGACTTTGAACTCCTTACCTTTCGTTTGGCACCTTAAACTTTCCCTAAGCCTAAAGTTACAAGCATGAAAGTCCTACCCAATCGAGGTTAAACTTTGGTTACCGTATTAGTGGAGAGATTTTGTGAATGCCGGGCTTATGGGGTATTATACTTTCTTGATGAGAATTCCTTCGCCAATAATATGAAATTCACTTCTATAATTGCTTAGCATTTGCATTGGTTGGACACACACATACACATGGATTCCTACCGCTTTAGAAAATAAGGGGGTGATTGTTTAATCTTTGTGATGGTATTTGGGATGACTTTTAGATTGATTGTGTAGATTGCTCAAGATTTCTCAACAAGTAATGCTTTCTCTGTATTGCACTCCTTTGAAATGCTTCAGAACACTCTTTATTTCTTGTGGATTATTGTTCAAATTTCTTAGTTGTTTTGTAGTATTGCTTGGGGACAAGCAATGTCTAAGTGTGGGGGAGTTTGATATTACATATTTGTGCATAATATAATGATCATTTTCAACTCAAATTTCTACTGAATTTTGGTGTTTCAAATATCATTCACACTCCCTTTATCTCTTATTTGTTTTAAATGATTTTATTGAAGATTTGGAGTACAATGAAGCAATGAAGAAGATTCTACATACTTATAATGAAGAAAAAAGAAGAATGCAAAACAGAGCAGCAAAATAGTGCAGCATGACAGAATAATTCAAGTGGGATTTTGACCTCCTTAGAGATTTCAAATGCAGATGTGATCTTCAAGAAAATTACAGAGGAGATTCTGAAGTTTCCATAATGGTAACATTTATATCAATCTGAATTCGTTTGGTCACCCTACATATGGTGCAAAGTCAGTATTTCTGGATTTGGTTCCAGTTTTGATACATTGTGGTGTAATTACCATATCTATAGTTCTAGATGTCCAATGGAGGTAATTCAAAGCTCTGTAGAAACTTAAGAGTATCATCTACAACTTTCATGAAGACAAGAAAATCTAGATCGTCCGATTTAAGGCTCTGAATCACCAATAAGTGAAACGGTACCGTTTTGGCAGAAACAGAATTTTCTGCAATTGTTGCTCTCTTTTTGGGAGGTATATATATACCCTTTTAGGGCATTTGAAGGGGCTGCCGTCTAGGGTTCCAGAGAGGAGAAAAACAGAGAGAAAACATCCCAAAACCTCTCCCAAAATCGTCAATCTTTGCAAGAGAACTCAAGAGAGAAGATCAAATCTTTGAAGAAGGAGAACATCAATCTTGAAGATTCCAGCTCAAGAACACAACTTTTCACAACCAAGTTGGAGAACTCCAAGCCTTGAAGAAGAGAAGATTTGAGCCATGAAAATGAGAAATTCTCACTCTTTCTTTGTTGCTTTATGTTCTTTGAATTGTAATATGTTAATGAGCTAAATTCTTGAATACTTGGATGGTTATGAACCCTAGTTATTATCTATGTGAATGATTGGTTTTCTTGGTTGATTGAATTCCGAATTCTTGTGGATTGTTTGTGGGTTTGATTGTTTGAATTGACTCAGCTATTAATTGATTCATAATATGGATTTATTCACTTGGAATTGAGAAAGGAAGGGTGAAATAGACCATATACAAACAATGGGGATGATTTAGGTGACTAGAGATAGAAACCTCAACATCTTCTTGGTAATTAGAGAAATCTAATTTGGAGGATTGATTGCTTGAATTAATTCAGTTGTTGATTGACTCATAATCTGGATTTTTCATTTGGAATTGAGAAAGGAAAGGTGAAATAAACCAAACACAAACAATGGGGATGATTTAGGTAACTAGAGGTAGGAACCTCAACATCTTCTTGGTTATTAGAGAAATCTAATTGGAAATTCATTAATGTAAATGCATTTTTAGGTTGAATTGGTTAGGAAGAGATTTCAACCAATTAATCTAAGAGTAGGGGACTTTCATCTAGAGATAGAGTGAATTCTAATTTAGGAATTTCATCAAACATAAGAAGGGGAATTCATTAACCAAGGAACTTTTCAATCACATAGGTAATTCTAGGGGGATTTTCCATTCAAGTATTACTCTCTCAATTGAAATTTTCTCTTGCAAACTAAAATTTAGATAAACTGAATTTTTCTGTTTAAGTTAGATTTTCATTCCTAACAGTTTGTTTCTATCATATCCACAAGCAAATTTGATAGGCTAGACAATAGAGTAAAAAGTGAGTAATGATATTTGATCATCTCCGTGGATACGACATTTAAATTACTTGCCATTGTACTAATCATAACGATAGGTGCACTTGCCTAGTGTTTGTGTGCAATTGTTAGAGATTGTGATAAAATTAAAGTATAAGGGCATGCAAAACAACACAACAAAGTTTCACATAAATTAAGAAATTTATTAAACCAATTGTTTTAATAAGTCAAAAGATTAAAAATACCATCTTAAAATTTAAAATGTAATTAACTCAAGTGTTACATTTCCATGACAATTTATGTTTTTGATACATAAGAACCAAACCATTGAACTTTTTTCCCTTTTCTTCTTTTTTAGGGGAATAAATCATTGAGTATATATAGCAAATATTCCAAGGGAATTCAATTAGTTAAAGAAACAACTGAAGAAATTTATGTCACCTATGTTACATGCGTCATAGACAACTTTAAAAAATTTGGGGAATATATCCCATAAGAATTGGTTCACTTCCTTCTTTAGCTATATCACAATTTACAGGGTATTTCCTTCTTCAAGCATTTCAAGTATCCAATATGCCATTAGTTAACATTTTTTATAAGCATAATGAGTCTTTTTGTAGGCTTAAGAACATATTCTGGTTTTGCCCTTTATACAAACATAGTGATTTCTCTCTCAACTCTCTTATTCAAAACATCAAATTAGAAATAAATTTGAAAAGTTTATTAGACAAATCTTGAATCTTCAATTGGATTATTTTATAAGTCTTCATCCTATAAGAATTTTAAACCATATTCATAAGTACAATTAAATATAAAACGCTTGTATTCTTAATTCAATTAATGAAAATTATAAATAGAAAAAATATAATTAAAAAATAAAATTCATTTAAAAAGTGGATCAGATGGAAATTTGTCAAATTTTAGTGAAACTCCAATTGGATTGGTGAAGTTCTAATTGGAGTTTTACCACGGCCTGTTGAAGTTCTCTTTGGAACTTTACCAAGGCCGGGTGAAGATCCACTTGGAGCTTTATCAAGACTTTGCCAAATTCTAGTAAAACTCTACCAAAATTAATAAATTATGCTTCTATTATGTTACAATTATCTCAAAACTTATTAAATAAAAATTTAAATTTCAATAAATTCTAATTCAAATTAGAATAAAGACAATAGAGAACATGCTTGTTGTAGACAGACAAATATATAGGTTTCAAGGACGAAAGTAGACTATGTTTGCTGCGGCTACAAAAAAGCTCGCCACCTTATAAATCCCTTAGTTAATATACATCTCTGTCAACAAGTAATTTGAACGTATCGATTAGATTCTTGCATTTCTTTGAATAAGCCACTCAATGTAGTCAACTTTCAAGTTCGAATATATTGATCCTTAAATTTTCAAGAATAATTTAAGTAACTTGAGGTATTAATAGAGGATATCAACCTTAAATCTAAAAGAAAAAAAAAGAAGAGTATCAATAGAGGATATATGAGAAAATTATCCATGGAAATGATATATTCAATTAAATTTTGAAAGTTGGAATAAGCTATGTGAAAATTGGAATAAGCTTATTCTATGGGACGGAGGTACAACATCCATACCAAATTAGTAGTTGCACTGTGAGAAGTCATTTGTTCAAACTATTTGTCTATTGAGAAAATGAAGAAATATTTATTGTATTTTCTCCAAACTTACACCTATTTGTAAATATGTGAACTACTAGGAATTTTAAATTTACTCAAGAAGCTGCGTTGGTTAATTCTTTCATATTGTTGTTAAATGTGAAGAGCAATGTAGTCTTTGAGTATTAAATTCACCTAGGATTCAATAATTTCTTAATCTATGCGCCATTTTCATTTAGGACATGTATCAGCGGATGGAGGGAGTAGCTCAGAATTGCAAAGCATAACTTAGAAGCCATCTTCTACGAAATGATTTCACCATTATCAAATGAGCGGAGAGACTTATGCCTGAGAATTTTAATGCCAATTTTTCATGACCAAAACTATCTATTGGAATGTAAAACATAAATGCTAAACATATTATGATTTTACTGGTATAGGATAATTTTTATATAATGTTGATATTTTTGTAATTCAAACAATATAAGATCTTAAATTCCTTTGATGACATAAATTTTATTCATCTTCCATAATCACTACATAATGGGGTTGATGAACGGTCAAGATCAACCATGTCACCCGAATTTTGTCGATTTTAAAGTAAATCGGTTGATTTAAGTTTTTCATTTTAATTAGTTATTAGTTTGTTTTCTTTTTTATTTCATTCTTAATTAATTAATTATTTAAGAGTTTTATTAATTTATTCTAACATTTTAATCGAAGTCTTGGGTTATTTGATTGAAGCCCTTGATTATTTTAATTGCATTTTAACGAACGAGAATAAATTGATTAATAAAATAATATTATTAAAATAAAAATTATTACTAGTATTATTTTCTTAAAAAAGGATAAAAAGTGGGGTTAGGCCTGGGCACTTCCCCTTTTTTTAAGAGTTGGGTGTCACTTATTGTTCTGGTGCACCAATTTCTGGCATACTGCTGCATTAAAATTTTGAATATAAATAATGAACGGATAAAATTGTTTAAAGTTGTCCTATATCAATAAAACGATTTACGCTTAGTAATCACCATGTACAATGTGGCTACAATTCTTACCAGACAGGGTGCCTGCGCTATGCAGGGGTTTGTTTGCTTTTTGTTTGTTTGTTTTTTTCTTTGTAAGATGTGTTGTACGATTTAAATTATGTTTGTATTTATGCATGTTTTTTAATGATGGAAATATTAGAGAAGATCATATAGATTGTAGTCCACATACTATTTAAATAAGTTTTGTTGCAAATGTTGAATGAAATCATATTGAATGATGTGTGAATGTAGTTGTTTCAATTACCTAACGAATAATACAACATGAGAATTGCAAGCATCAAATTGAAGAACCATATAAAGAGTTTAGGTGTTCTAAGCAGTTGAAGTAGATAATCATTTTCTTCCTCTCTTGATACTATGAATGCAGCAATTTTAAGTGCATTACTAATCATTTAAATTGATATCTGTTAAATGAAAAGCTACTACTACTTGGAAAGACTGTGTTACAGAACAGTAAACATAAGTAATAGGACAAAAAGAATCAAACTCTATCGTTGACAAAAAGAGAAACATAATTCATAAGTTTGATGTTCGTGTATACAAGGGACATATTATAAGTGCTACTTTTGTAACATATTAAAGATATCCGCTATTGATACTCCTTTTGGGATGACTCATACTACTAGTTGTCCACATACTATGATTATTGGAATGTCTTCAGTGCTATCTTCAAGTAGCTATTTTTCCAGCTGTTAGGATAGATAGCAAATTGTTGACATATATTGTAGATCTTCTGAAACATCTACTCTAAAAGTTAAGAGATTACAGTTTGAGGGTTGTGCAAGTTCCAATGCGGCCAAATAGTTTGAGACTGTCGTAGAATGGTTTTAGGTTGAAACTTGGGTAATGTGAAGTAAATGTTATGGTAGATTTGGTTCATTTTAGATTTGAATGTTATTTTCTATTTTTATCTATTATATGAGGGTTGATTGGAATGAAAATTTTAATTTTTAATTTCTCCTGTTATTTTTTTCCAGCATCTAACATGCAGTATGAATGTCGTATAAATGCAATTGTTGCAGTAGTTCCATGAATTTCTACAATTGTTGCTATTAACAGAATGATGGTCAGAAAATACATAAATGGTTCAAATGTTGAGGTGTTCAGTATTCAAGCAAAGGGGACATAAATGTAACAGACAATCAAAGAAGACATTTGAATAGTGTTTTTCTCTTCTACGGATAATGACGAAGATTAGGAAATTGTATGAGTTTGAGTTCATTTTTGGGTTAAGTAATTTACATTTTTAAGATGCAATCTGTATTTTTTCCAATTTTGTTATTACTTATGCAATTGTATTACATAGAAGTTGGTAATAGTTTGTATTGTTCTTTTGTTTGTAACAAAGTTCTTGAATCCATATCTTTATTGTTAAAACATAACCAATTTCCATGATCATTAAAAATGAACTTGTGCCACCAACTTCTTTTCTTTTTGTGATGGATTTTTTTCGCTTGCGACACTATCCTATTTTAACAAATACAACTTAAGTACTTTCTGAATGACCTTAAAAAGAAAAGGCAATTCAACTGAACTAAAGTACTTTAGAGGCATTATGCGAATCCAAAAGCAACTAAATTCGATAATTTGATGATTTCATTTGTAAACAATTTGACAATTTAATAAAGTGAATTAACAGAGTCCGCAACTAAATTGCTTTTTAAAGGCATTCGATAAAATTTTTTGGAATGTTGTTATGTGTGGTATGTGTTTTGCATGAATGATTAAATTTATATGTATAACTAATGTAGAAACTGTAATGTAAATGTTGAGAAGATGAAATTTACTACTGTGTTGGTACTTTGTTTTTTTTATGCCAATTTAGTGGAGTGCATGTGTTGAGAACATGTAAATTCCATATTTTTGTTTTAAATGTTGTTGTCATTTGTTCATTTTCCGAGGATAATAATTTTTATTTTGATAGATGAAATGTTCAAAGTTAATTACTTTTATTTTTCATTGTATTTTCGAAAATAGTAGCATGTAATAAGAATTGATCACATTTAATGATCTGCAAAAAGGTTGAACTGATTCAAATCAAATTGAATGGAGAGAATTAAAAATGTATGGTATTTCATTGAAATGCATGTACAATTCATTCAGAGTTTCATAGAGTTAAAAATTGATTAATATATGGAAGGGCATTACATTGAAAGTATTATATAATAAATTATATAAAGTAATATCCATGGTTGCAGCGAACACTAGCAATTCTGTAACGACACGATAGAATTGATGTATAACTGCATTTCTACCTTTATTTCTGAAAACCATTTGCAAGTCATTTTTTTTATTTAGTGATACATAAATAATTCGAGATTTGGTCTAAAGCATAGCAATGTAACATGTTGTATATGAAACTGTGTTGTAGAAATAGAAGGTATTTTTTTGTTGGAATGCAAAAGAGATATTGAATGTAGAATTTATCATACCTGTATCTTAAGTTGAAGGGATGCTGATTTTTATTTTCTGGGAATAATTTAAATATTTAACATAGTTGCATTTATGAAAGAAATATCTTTGCTCACAATATTTGACAATTTGATATTTTTCTTTTTCATTCATAGATACTCCTTTCCTAGGTTCAAACAATAGGAAGCCCATTTCTAACTTCTTTCCCCCTCTACTGTGTCTATTTGTTCAGTACTTTCAAACCTATGGTTTGATAAGAATGACGAAGAAGATTTTCCCATATATGCGTTGAAAAGAGTTGGTATGGATGTTACTAAGGATTCAGTTAAGAAGCAACTGAAGGTGGATTCTTGCCATGGAGTTAAGATTGTTGTGGATGCTCTAATTTCTAATTGCGTTGATACTGTCTTTGACATCATTTCTCTTCCCGTGAGTCTTTGATATTGGATTACTTCATTTATTCAGTATGAGGAAATGGGGATGAAGATTCAAGATACGTTGGATGGAAATGTAACAAATATTACAAATTGAGTTCTTGTTATCAAAAAAAAAAAAAATCAATTCAGTCTCTGTATTGGAGTTAATGGATTCCAACTTGCTTTGTTTCATGATTGTTTTGCCTTTTGATTGGTGTTACTGTGGCATTAAACAGCCACTAAATCACAAAGTGTGAGAGGAGATGGCAATGCTGACAATTAATTCACTATGTTATATGAAGATAAAATTTCCAACTAATTTAATTCCTCTTAAGCTAAGGAGGTTAAAATGTAACAAAGCAAAAGACATATTTAGTATGCTATTTCATTAGAAATATTATTATATTAAAATTTGAAGATCAGGAATGAGCTTCTGGCTTCAATTACATCACTTGAAAGTATTATCTTGTTTGTTGTTGAACACAACACAATCATGCTTATTGATTTGGGAATCTTCTATGAATTGATCCCATCATTTATGCATTGCAAAGCACTTTCTGACTCTTTTGACCATAAGTTGTCATGTGCTGCCTTATGTGTCTTTGAGTCCTTGAGTATCACCACTGGTGGCATGGTGTTGTCTTTCATATTTGTATAAGCTCTTTGTATTTGCTGTGATTATTATGCATGAGAAAGTTAATTCATTTCTACAAATGTAGATGCATGTAAATAGGTTACATTGTAGGAATTTTGAAACATAATGTGAAAAAGTTTTACCATGCAACCATGTCAATTGTTTTTTCCATGCATTTCAGAAATCCTCTTTAGAAAGTTGCCATCTAAGACATAAATTGCTATGACATAAGATTGAATTTGTGTTGAACCATAGATAATTCTTTCAGATAAAGGGTTGAATACTTACAGTTGTTTTGGTTGATGAGGCTTTTTTGTTGCAATTTCTCGCTGAAGAAAGGAAGAAGCAAACTTGTTCGAATAATGGATGAATTGAATTGGTTTGCTTTCTTAAGTAGATAAGGTGATTTGTATGACTTCTTGTATTCCTGAATTTATGATGTGTTTTGGGCTACATAGATGATAAAAGTATTTGGATATAGGTAGTTTAATGGTTGTAGTATTTGAAAAGGCATTTGAGTTTATTTACAATTTTGTATTAATTATGTGAAATGTTTGAAGTTGTTGAATGGTTGCCATGTCAATTGTTTTAGATTAATTAATTATTTTTTGGAGCTTATTTATTTTTGAATAGGAATTTAATATACATTGTATATGAATTATGTAAATTATATATCTTTGTTAATCCAATTGGGGACTTATTATCAATGTTCAACAATCAGAAAAGGTTACTAATACAATAATTCTATAACTCTGTTTGCTAGAAATGACAATTGACTCTTGTTAAATGTCATTGCATAACAGAGTTTCACAGGAAATTGCCTTCTTATGAATGTAAATGACAATTTTGCATCAGCTAAACTCAAATCTATTCTTGTATCTGTACCTTTTCATATATGTTAGATCCAGAGATTATTTTGCCTTCAATAATTCTTACCCCTATTTGTGTAATAATGATATTCCATATTTGTGCTCTATATAATTATCATTTTGATCTTAATTTTATGTTAAATTTTGGTGTTTTAATCACCATTTATACTCCCTTTATCTCTTATTTGCTTTAGGTGATATTATTGAAGATTTGGAATTAAATGAAGCAAACAAGGGAAATTTATACAATGAAGAAAAACAGAGAAATGCAGAGAACAAATAGACTGGTAGAGAATTTTCACGTGTGATTTTGACCTCTATGAATATTTCAAATGCAAAAATGGTATTCTAGACAATTATATAGGACATTCCGAAGTTTTCATAATGGTAAAATTTGTGTCAATCGGAGTTCATTTGCCTACCCTACTTATGCTGCAAAGTCACCTATTCTGCATTGGGTTCCATTTTTGACACAGGTTGGTATAATGATCATAACTTGAGTTCTAGATGCTCAATTGATGTGATTCAAATCTCTGTGGAAATATAAGCTCCTGATCTACAACTTTTATGATGACATCAAGACCTAGATCCGCCGATTTGGTGGTCTGAATTCACCTATAAGTCAAAACGGTGTCACAGTCGGGCAGCAGAAACTTAGACAAAAACTGGGGGCAACCGGCGCCGTTTGTGTCGATCTGAAGCTGCTTTTAAGCTGCATTTCGCTCTCTTTTGGGGGAGATTTTGATACCCCTTTAGGGCAAAAACGAGAGAGAGGGCTGGAGTGGACAGAAAACAGCAAAACACCAAGAAAACACACCAAATTCTTCTTCCAATCCATCAATCTTGCAAGAGAAATCAAGAGAGAAGATTGAATACTTGAAGAAGGAGAACATCAACCTTGAAGATCCATGGAAAAAGCTGCAACTTTCTCAACAAAATCGTGAAGAACTTCAACCTTGAAGAAGAGAGGAGATTTCAACCATGAAAATGAGCAATTCTTCTCCTTCTTTGTTGTTTTATGTTCTTTGATTTGTAATATGTTGATGAACTAAAATTTTGAATACTTGGATGGGTATGAACCCTAGATTTTGCCTATGTGAATAAATTGTTTCCTTGGTTGATTTAATTCGAATTTCTTGTGAATTGTTTGTGGGTTTGAATGGTTGAATTGATTGAATGGATTATTGATGCATAATCTGGAATTTTTGTTCACTTGGAATTGAGAAAGGAAGGGTGATATATAATTGATTCATAATCTGGAAATTTTCACTTGGAATTGAGAAAAGAAGGGTGAAATAGACCATACACAAACAATGGGGATGATTTAGGTGACTAGAGATAGAAACCTAAATATCTTCTTGATAATTAGAGAAATCTAATTGGAAATTCACAATTCTTAATGCATTCTTGGGTTGAATTGGTTAGAAAGAGATTTCAACTAATTAATCTAAGAGTAGAGAACTTTCATCTAGAGATAGAGTGAGTTCTATCATTGGAATTTCATCAAACATAAGAAGTGAAATTTATCAACCAAGGGACATTTATATCACATAGGTAATTCTAGGGGGATTAACCATCCAAGTATTGTTTTCTCTATTGAATTCTCTCTTACAAG
Organism: Rauvolfia tetraphylla; assembly: GCA_030512225.1. Taxonomy (NCBI): domain Eukaryota; kingdom Viridiplantae; phylum Streptophyta; class Magnoliopsida; order Gentianales; family Apocynaceae; genus Rauvolfia; species Rauvolfia tetraphylla. The sequence continues at coordinate 333,648 of JAJQKT010000011.1, read as the reverse complement.
CAAGATTTAAGTTGGTTTAACTAGTTAAGTTAGATTTCTTTTCCTAGTAATTATTCCAACCATTTTCTCAAACAAATTTGTTAGACTAAACAATAGAGTAGAAGTGAGTAATGGTATTTAACCATCACCGTGGATACGATATATAAACTTGCTTGCCATTATACTAATTTAAACGATGGGTGCACTTGCCTTGTGTTTGTGTGCAAATTATTGAGGATTGTGATAAAATTGAGTATAAAGGCATAGACAACAAAACACAACAAGCGATAAAATTGAGTATAAAGGCATAGACAACAAAACACAACAAGTTTTTGGCGCCGTTTCCGTGGAATTCGGTTAATATTAGGAATGCTTGAACTCTATTGATTTAGTCATTTTTCATGTTATTTTGTATAATACTTGTTACTAGTGTTAGTATTCATTTTGTTGTTTGTGATTTTGTTAGTTATTTGTGAATTGAAGTGTTTAGTTTGTGATTCTCTATTTTTGTTCTGTTTTGGTTACTTGAGTTAGCATTTATTTTCTTGTTTGTAATTTTGTTATTTATTAGTGAATCCAAGTGTTTATTTTTTGTTTTCGTGTCTTTGTCCTGTTTTTGTGAGAAATCCTTGGATTGAATTTTTAGTTACCTTTTTTTTTGTGTTGAATTTTTGTTTGTGTTTATACTTAAGAAATGAGCTTTTTGGATTATGATTTGTCACCACAATCCTCTCAAGTGATGATGTCTTATGACTTTTGTGGAGGTAGTTATCCAACCTATGAGTGCCAAGCCATGGGAACTTCCAATGCATGGTCAATGGAGCAGGGGACCTATCTTGGAGAGAGGAAGCAATCATACAATTCATACATCAATACTTATAATCCGGGATGTCACAATGATCCGAACTTCTCATGGAACAACCAAGGGCAGCAAACACAAACATATTTTCCCGGTTTTCAAACTTCATCAAGTTTAAACTTTCCCTACCAATACCAACCTCCTCCAACACCTCAACAATCGGTAAAATCTAGCCTTGAAGAGTTGATGACAAAGTTCATAGACAATACCGAAACCCAAGTTCAAACTCAAAAAGCCCTTAACCAAAAAATGGAAGCATCCTTAAAGAACCAAGAGGCCACCCTTCAGAACTTGGTGAAGCTAGTTTCAGAAAGACAAGTTGGGACTCCCGTAAACAATACCGAGCCAAATTCTAGGGAGTGGGTTGAAGCTACTAGTTTGAGGAGTGGGATGGAACTGAATGTCTCACAGCCTAACATGCAGGAAATAGGAGAAGGGAAGATGGATGAGAAAGTGCATGTTGAAGATGAACAAGAAGGAATTGAAAAAAAGGAAGGACTGAAGAGAAACGATGAAGAACCTTTGGAGATCGCCATAGTTCAATGTGAAGAAGCAAAGAAGGGGCGATGTGAGATCGATGAAATCATAGCACATGTGGAGTCATCTCCACTTATCATCAAAGAGACGGAGTTTGTAAAGACTAAAATGGAAAAAGAAAGTAGAATGAACTCCTCCATTGAAGATCCTCCGGAGTTAGAATTGAAGAAGATGACAGATCATTTGGAGTATGCTTTCCTTGTGGACAATCCAAAACTCCCAATAATCAATGGTAGTAATCCTTCATTTTGCACCCACAAAACATTAATGGAAAAATGCTTCAAACCAGTGGTGCAACCCCAAATGAGGCATGGCCAAAATCAAGTCTTCAAGCCGGGAGATGAAGCGTTATTAAATGACTATCAATGGTACATGAGTAAGCTTAAGTTTAAATGGAATTCCCCATTTTTGGTAAGCAAAATACTTCGCTTTGAAGATGTGAAAAACTATCATCCAAAAAGGGAAACATTAATGGTAAGCAACCATAGACTTAAACTTTATCATGTTGGAGTTAGAAAGAAAAGAAGATTGTCTCCATACTCCTATGACTCGGGGGGACGGTAAGTGATTTTCACCATATTTCCTCTCCTTTACTTGAACATAATTGTGTTTAATGTGGTTTTGAGTTTGAAAATTTTAATTGCCTTGAATTGTGAAGAGTTTTATAATGTGTTGTTTGGTGTGATTTTTATGTTTGTAATCAATTATTTTGTTAAATTTTGTTGTTGAATTTGTAGTTAGGTTTGTTTTCAAAAAAAAAAAATTCAAGCACCGCGGTACTGTTCATTGTCGTTCACTGTAGCAGAATTGCATTTAAACGGCGCCGTTTAGTGTGCTCCTAACGGCGCCGGCGTACTGTTCATCTCCCACTGTTCATGCACCGTTTTACTGTTCATGGCTACTGTTCAAAAAATTTTCCTTCCTCATTTTTTTTTGGGTTCTTTCTTGCTTTCTTCTATGCCTACCATGTGTTTGATGAAATGCCACAATGAAACGTGTTAAAATTGTGAATTTTCTTAATTAGTTTGCATTCCATTAGCTTACTATAGACTTCCTTTCTTTAATTTAGTAGTTAGTTTATTTAATTTTGTTACTTAGTATGGTTAAGAGTTAATTAGTTGTTGTTTTAAATTTTAGTGATAATTATTTTTCTTGTTTAGCCAATTTGCACTTTTCATTTTTTTTATGTGTATTACTTGTAACGTTTTTTGTGGCATTTGTATTTTCACATTGGTAGACTTGTTTCTCTTAACGCCTGATTTTGAAAAAGAAAGCATTTCATAGAAAACCGCAGCTCGAGGAACTACATATAGCCCATTAACAAATCCTTGAGCAACAACAAATTTTGGACCATCAATTTGCCGGCATCGCTGTATATCACGCAAGGCTCCTTCAGCCCAGGCTTGAGTGATGGAGCTGACGATTTATGAACAAAGGGGAGTTCTTTCTTTTTGATTTTGGTCCTTTTATTTAATTATTTTATTGGTATTTTTTTTATGCTTCTGCTTTCATTATGTCATTGTTTCTAGCTTTGATTCATTTCTTTATGCTATGAAGTATATAGAAGGTGCAGCTTGCTACTCATATGGTTTCGTCCAGCCTTCACATACGAAACAACCATGTTTTTCACTGTTTGTGTGTTTGGTCGTTTGGTATGGCGTTCTTGTGTAGTTGGTGTTACATATTTCTATTTATGCAATCTGTTGTTTCTCTTACTCCCAACATTGAGGACAATGTTGTCTTAAGTGTGGGGGAGTTTAGTTAACTTTAGTAGTATAGGCTATTTTCATGATTTTTTTTTTGTTGAATTCTCTTGTTTTTATTTTTGGAATCTTCAAGGTGTTTCAAGATTTGCATATTTTATCTTTTATCAAAGAGTAGTTATACAAGCATTCTAAAAGTCATGACTAGTACCTTAAACTTGGATTAAGTAAGTACCCCTTGTATTCTTTGCTTGTATGGAATTCATCGTTTAAGCACATTCCACTTTGCTTTTGTTGTGATGATTATGGAATTGAATCTTGTGTTATTGGCTTTAGAATTCAACATAACTTTTACCCTAGAACCTGCATTCACTTGCTTTGAGGCGAAATGAGTAAGTAACCTTAGTTTGATCTCGAAATGATAGTAATAGGCCTTCTTTGTCCCGATTGAGCCTTTCTATCCACCGCTCTTTATTTTTATCCATAGTACCCTTTCTTGAAGCCTTTGTACATAAATTTTCTAATCTATATTCTAGAATTTTTTTTTTCAAATTTTAAACTCCACTCTTTATAATTAACCCTTCTTTGCGAGAGCTAAATGCATTTTTACCCTTAAGATTAACAAAGAGTATTGTGGAAATTAGAACAAAAGGGTGGAATAAAAAAAAAGAAAAAAAAGAGTGGTGAGATGACTTTATATGATTGAGAATTGGATTATACCTCAGTCAAAAAAAAAACAAAAAAACAAAAAAAAAACAAAAAAAGAGAAAAAAAAGAAGAAAAAAAATGAGCAAAGAAAAAAAATTGTTATATATTTGTCTATTATTGAGAAGGCTTATTACATTTTTTGATGCCTTCAAGATGTATATATGTTTTCATTATTATTATTGTAAATTTTGTCATGATTGAGGTTAAATTTATGAGTTGACAAAGATGGCGATGATGGAAAGATTGTGGGTTGAAGTTTAATATGTGCAAGTGGTTGAATCCAAAGTGAAGGGATTTGGTAGAGAATGGGAGTTTGTGGTTGAATGTAGGGGAATGGTGATATTCCTTAGGGTTAATAAGGGTTATTACTTTTATTTTATCTCTCATTCCTTTCTCTTTAGCTCTCATTTCTTTGATTTTGTATTCCTTACCTTTCGTTTGGCACCCTAAACTTTCCCTGAGCCTAAAGTTAAAAACATAAAAGTCCTACCTAATCGAGGTTAAATTTTGGTTACTGTATTAGTGGAGAGGTTTTGTGAATGCCGGGCTAATGGGGTATTATGCTTTCTTGATGAGAATTCCTTGGCCAATAACATGAAATTCACTCTTATAATTGTTGAACATATGCATTGGCTGGACATATACACACACACAGATTCTTGCTTGCATTGTAAGACAAGGGATGATTGGTTAATTGTTGCGATGGATACTTAGGATGACTTTTAGATTGATTGTGTAGATTGCTCAGGATTTCTCAAGAAGTAATGCTTTCAATGTTTTGAACTCCTTTGTAATACTTCAAAACACTCTTTATTTCTTGTGGATTATTGTTCAAATTTCTCAAGTGTTTTGTAGTATTGCTTGAGGACAAGCAATGTCTCAGTGTGGGGGAGTTTGATATTCCATATTTGTGCTCTATATAATTATCATTTTGAGCTTAATTTTATGTTAAATTTTGGTTTTTTAATCACCATTTATACTCCCTTTATCTCTTATTTGCTTTAGGTGATATTATTGAAGATTTGGAATTAAATGAAGCAAACAAGGGAAATTTATACAATGAAGAAAAACAGAGAAATGCAGAGAAAAAATAGACTGGTAGAGAATTTTCACGTGTGATTTTGACCTCTATTAATATTTCAAATGTAAAAATGGTATTCTAGACAATTATATAGGACATTCCGAAGTTTTCATAATGGTAAAATTTGTGTCAATCGGAGTTCATTTGCCTACCCTACTTATGCTGCAAAGTCACCTATTCTGCATTGGGTTCCATTTTTGACACAGTTTGGTATAATGATCATAACTTGAGTTCTAGATGCTCAATTGATGTGATTCAAATCTCTGTGGAAATATAAGCTCCTGATCTACAACTTTTATGATGACATCAAGACCTAGATCCGCCGATTTGGTGGTCTGAATTCACCTATAAGTCAAAACGGTGTCACAGTCGGGCAGCAGAAACTTAGACAAAAACTGGGGGCAACCGGCGCCGTTTGTGTCGATCTGAAGCTGCATTTCGCTCTCTTTTGGGGGAGATTTTGATACCCCTTTAGGGCAAAAACGAGAGAGAGGGCTGGAGTGGACAGAAAACAGCAAAACACCAAGAAAACACACCAAATTCTTCTTCCAATCCATCAATCTTGCAAGAGAAATCAAGAGAGAAGATTGAATCCTTGAAGAAGGAGAACATCAACCTTGAAGATCCATGGAAAAAGCTGCAACTTTCTCAACAAAATCGTGAAGAACTTCAACCTTGAAGAAGAGAGGAGATTTCAACCATGAAAATGAGCAATTCTTCTCCTTCTTTGTTGTTTTATGTTCTTTGATTTGTAATATGTTGATGAACTAAAATTTTGAATACTTGGATGGGTATGAACCCTAGATTTTGCCTATGTGAATAAATTGTTTCCTTGGTTGATTTAATTCGAATTTCTTGTGAATTGTTTGTGGGTTTGAATGGTTGAATTGATTGAATGGATTATTGATGCATAATCTGGAATTTTTGTTCACTTGGAATTGAGAAAGGAAGGGTGATATATAATTGATTCATAATCTGGAAATTTTCACTTGGAATTGAGAAAAGAAGGGTGAAATAGACCATACACAAATAATGGGGATGATTTAGGTGACTAGAGATAGAAACCTAAATATCTTCTTGATAATTAGAGAAATCTAATTGGAAATTCACAATTCTTAATGCATTCTTGGGTTGAATTGGTTAGAAAGAGATTTCAACTAATTAATCTAAGAGTAGAGAACTTTCATCTAGAGATAGAGTGAGTTCTATCATTGGAATTTCATCAAACATAAGAAGTGAAATTTATCAACCAAGGGACATTTATATCACATAGGTAATTCTAGGGGGATTAACCATCCAAGTATTGTTTTCTCTATTGAATTCTCTCTTACAAGCAAGATTTAAGTTGGTTTAACTAGTTAAGTTAGATTTCTTTTCCTAGTAATTATTCCAACCATTTTCTCAAACAAATTTGTTAGACTAAACAATAGAGTAGAAGTGAGTAATGATATTTAACCATCCCCGTGGATACGATATTTAAACTTGCTTGCCATTATACTAATTTAAATGATGGGTGCACTTGCCTTGTGTTTGTGTGCAAATTATTGAGGATTGTGATAAAATTGAGTATAAAGGCATAGACAACAAAACACAACAAATAATCAAGTGTGTACCATTGTACATTTCTTCCATTGGATTGATGTTTCTGAGAAGCATTACAGGAACGCGAACTTTCAACTATAGTATATGATATGGAATTCTTGGCATATTGAGGCTGTTAAGAAATTCCATAGGATAAAGTCGTTGTTCAACATAAATATTAGCTGATGCTTTACCAATTCTGTCTGCACTAATGTATTTTGTTGCATTCCCTTCTAGTTTGTTGAAGTGCATAAACATTAATTTGGTCAATGGTTTCATTTCTAGCAGTTAAAACTGCTCTATCTATGATGTATACAGTGTTTGTCATGTGTTCCTTCAAATTTGGATAGGTAGCATAAAAAAATGCTATTAATTGGTTCTTCATTGTTCTCAACAATGAAGCTTTTTGGAATCTTTATCCATGTGGCTTTTATTTTATCTCCTCTTAATTTTGCATCTTCAATCCCATTTCCTATTTTCAAAAGACAATTAGTAAATTCTGCAACTATTTCCTTGCCAGATGTTTCACTGTCAGAATTTTGTTGCAGTCTCATGTTCAGTGTAAGCATCATAACTTCACAATTTTTCTGCAATAGTGATTTATTCAATGAACAATGTACAATATTTGCTCGACACATTTGGAACTGCTGGTAGTATCTATCGAAAGTCTCCTCTTAGTAATATTGTTTTCCCATGAAATGATTTGTCCTTGTTGAAATATTGTGAATCACGTAATATTTCTTTGAAATTTTTGTCAATTGTTTCAAAGACATATCCAGAAATCATTGGAGCTTTATCCTATATTATTAATACTGGTTTCTTAATTAACTTAGGTAATTGGGAATTTGCTTTAATTGAGCATATCGATTCTTCAAATGTGACTAACGGAATTTTGAATAGACTGTGTGTTGTTCTTCTACCCAGGAGGAGCAATGTTGCAATTCCTATAGTATTTTCTTTCTCAGATGTTTCACTATCAAAATTTTGTTGCAGTCTCATGTTCAGTGAAAGCATTATAACCTCATATTTTTTCCACAATGGTGATTGATTCAGTGAACAATGTACAATATTTGCTCGATGAACTTTTGGAAGTACTGGTAGTATCTACCAAATGGTCTATCCTCGTTGAAATATTGTGAATCACATAATATGTCTATGAAACTTTTGTCAATTGTTTCAAAGACATAGATAGAAGACATTGGAGCTTCATCCCATATTATTAATACTATCTTCTTAATTAACTAAGGCAATTGCGAATTTTCTTTGATTGATATTGTGTTTTGTTGTCTATGCCTTTATACTCAATTTTATCACAATCCTCAACAATTTGCACACAAACACAAGGCAAGTGCACCTATCGTTTAAATTAGTATAATGGCAAGCAAGTTTAAATATCGTATCCACGGGGATGGTTAAATACCATTACTCACTTTCTACTCTATTGTTTAGCCTAACAAATTTGCCCGTGAAAATGATTGAAATTACCACTAGGAATAGAAGTCTAACTTAGCTAATTAAACCAACTTAATTAATTTTTGTTTGCAAGAGATAATTCAATTGAGAAAACAATACTTCAATGGTTAATCCCTCTAGAATTACCTATGTGATAGAAATGTCCCTTGGTTGATAAATTTCACTTCTTATGTTTGATGAAATTCCAATGATAGAACTCACTCTATCTCTAGATGAAAGTTCTCTACTCTTAGATTAATTAGTTGAAATCTCTTTCTAACCAATTTAATCCAAGAATGCATTAAGGTTTGTGAATTCCAATTAGATTTCTCTAATTATCAAGAAGATGTTGAGGTTTCTATCTCTAGTTACCTAAATCATCCCCATTGTTTGTGTATGGTCTATTTCACCCTTCCTTTCTCAATTCCAAGTGAAAATTTTTAGATTATGAATCAATTTTTAACCCCAAACAGTTCAATCAATCAAACCCACAAAACAATCAAAAAAATCCATATTTTGAATCAATTATCCACCAAATCAATTCAATCAATCAAACCCACAAACAATCCACAAGAAATTTGAACTCAATCAACCAAGGGAAACAATTCATTCACATAAGTAAAATCTAGGGTTCATACCCATCCAAGTATTTAAAAGTTTAGTTCATCAACATATTACAAATCAAAGAACATAAAACAACAAAGAAAGAGAGAGAATTGCTCATTTTCGTGGTTGAAATCTCCTCTCTTCTTCAAGGTTGAAGTTCTTCAAGATTTTGTTAAGAAAGTTGCAGATTTTTCCATGAATCTTCAAGGTGGATGTTCTCCTTCTTCAAGGATTCAATCTTCTCTCTTGATTTCTCTTGCAAAGATGAAGATTTGGGATGGCATTTGAGTGAGTTTTTGGTAGGTTTTTACTGTTTTCTGTCCACTCCAGCCGTCCCTCTTGTTTCTACCCTAAAGGGGTATTAAAATCTCCCCCAAAAGAGAGATAAAAGCAGATTAAAAACAGCTTCAGATCGATACAAATGGCGCTGCTTGGATCACACCAAACGGCGCCGCTTGCCCCCAGTTTTGGTGCAAGGTTCTGCTGCCCGACTGTGACACTATTTTGACTTCTAGGTGCATTTATAGCATTATATCGGCTGATATAGGTATTGATGTCTTCATAAAAGTTGTATATAAAGATCTTAGATTTCCACAAAGATTTTAATCACCTCAATTGGACATCTATAAAGCAAGATATGATCATTCTACCAAACTGTGTCAAAAATGGAATACAATGCAGAACAGGTGAATTTGCAGCATAAGCAGGGTAGGAAAATGACCTCCGATTGATACAAATTTTACCATTATGAAAACTTCAGAGTGTCCTCTATAATTGTATAGAATAATAATTTTTCATTTGGAATCTGTATGAAAGTCAAAATCACACTTTAAAATTCTCTATCAGTCTATTTTTTCTCTGCATTTCTTGGTTTTTCTTCATTATATAAATTTCCCTTGTTTGCTTCATTTAGTTCCAAATCTTCAATAATATCACCTAAAGCAAATAATAGATAAAGAAAGTATAAATGGTGGTTAAAACACCAAAGTTTAACATAAAATTAAGCTCAAAATGATAATTATATAGAGCACAAATATGGAATATCAATTGAGCATGTCAGTTCTTCAGATGTGACTAACGAAATTTTGAATCGATTGTATACTATTCATCCACCTAAGAGGAGCAATGCTGCAATTCTTTAATTATTTTTTTTGTTAATATCACAATAATTGTTTTGTATTTTACAATTTTATTAAGTAATTTATCAAGAAATTCTTACTTGAAGAAGCCACTACAAGAACAATTTTCGACTTTTAAAATGGACAGATTTGTACAAGTTATATGTTTCATCACCACTTTGTGAAAAATCATTAGGTATGAATATGTTAGATACCTTTGACTCGATTGGTGAAATAGTATCTCTCTTTCCCAAAAAGAATGTTTTTCTTTATTGACGCAGGAGGAAAATATTTCATGACAAATTTTTGGCCACTTATTTACATAATTAAACAGATATTTAATAGCTCTTGACTTGTTGTATGCTTCAACACTGATATAACTTTGAATTTTACCAGTAAATATCGATTTTACAGAACAACAAACCGATTGTCAAGTCGAATGCAATTTTTCTCAATGAAATGATTTGTGTTTCACTTTCTATAATTGAAAAATCTATTTTCATCAGTAGATGTCATTTGTTGTAGTTCTTTTGAAAAGCGTTTAGAACATTTTTTAGTGAGCAATAGTTAGACAAATTATTAAATATTAATCCACAACTATTGAGAAAATCTATTTCCAAAAATAAGAATCAACTGTCTTTATATTGTACCTTATAGCATGCAAGGAGAACTTTCATATCCAAAACAACATGGTCCATGCATCGTAAACTGAGCAACAATTTCATATCCAATTAGTTCTCTTTGTTGGCCAAGAACTTTTGTAGATATAATTTGATCAATATCTTCTGGACTTTGGTTCTTAAAAGATTCATCTAACCAAATGATAATGTGAGAATGTGGTAGTTCACACTTTTTGAATTCAATTGAATATAACTATAATCATGAAAAAAACAGTATTCACAATACAATTTCCTGATGAAAGGGAAATTATTATGTGTATATATTTTTGTTTTTTGTTTACATATATGTAAATGTATTTTACATATCTGCCTGTGCTTTTTCAAAAATTTGTAACTTTATGATATCATTAATCATCTCATCAAGTTTCATTTTAAATACTCTAACAAAAACATTCGGTCTGTTTCTATTCTTTGTCTTGGTATTTTAGCAAGTATTTCGTGGATTTCTCTCCAATTAGGAATATCATTAAATATCATAAAGAAATCAGGGTTGCCATAGAATCTACATATTCCATAGTATCCAGATAATTTTGAGCTATATATTGAGTACCATTTGCAAAAGATAATGGTAAAATTATTCTTTTGCCTATTTTTGTACAATCGATGTCACCTCATTCTATAACATCATATAGATTCCTGTATAAATCAGTATGTAAAGTACCTTGGTTATCAGATATCTACGTAAATCTTTACTGTTCAATTACAGTATAGGCATTAACTAAATATTACTGAAATAATCTTCCAGAAAGAATTAGTGGCAATTCTTCTGCTCTTTTATATTTAGTTAAATATGTAAAATATTCCCTCATGGTTACATTCATTTGCTTTGTGTTTCTTGCTCCTCTATTTCAGACATATGAAATATTAAGATGATATCTATCTTCATCATAGGGGAATAATAAAGGATATTGCACAACTTTATAAGAAGGATCTAAAAGGATGATTTTTGCAGTTTTTTAGATTTCATTTCAATGATAATATCTCTATCTCTTGTATGGTAGTCAATGTCTTCGACTACCAAAGATTCTATCTCATTTCCAGAAGGCATTTCATATTGCCTTTGAATTGGTCTTCTGCTATGATGTAGTCTAATTTTAAAATCACATAACTCACCAGAAATGAATTTATCATGTGTTATTCTGAACACTTTGACCAATTCATTGCATTTGTTAACCATTGCTGAATGATTTATGGCTTCAAATTCTAGTTTTGGTTGCCTTTGATTCACAGCTTCAATTCTATTATGTACTTCATTTTTAGTATCATGAAAGTGAAACTGAATAAAATATGCCTTCTCATTTTTCATAGGAATCAATGAACCAATTCTACGATAATTTGCACCATTGATTCTGAAAAATATAAGGTGTTGAATTGTTGTTGATAGAATTGTCTACTATTGCACCCATTTATGTCGTAGAAAATATTGAGTTATATGCCTTATTATTTTCTAAAAATGTACATGATACTTGGCTTCCATTTGATCTCAGTAGACTACTAAGGGATTTGGGTGGTTTTTTGATACTTGGTAATGAAAATTTCCCCTGTTTACCACATAGTTTATATTTTGGATAAATAGTAGTGGAAACTTTCTTCAACTTCTCTTGTTCTCCAAAAATTTCTTTGCAATATTTACATTCATATCCAAGAGGGCCATAGTAAGATTCACTATTTGCGAAAGGATTTGAAAAAATAGAACTATGCATGAGTACATTCTTTATTATGTTATTCATTACAGTGAAAAAAATGTAAGGAAAAGGTTTTGGGATAATTACCTGTAGCTACAACTTTACTTCTGCTTTTCTGTTTATTGATTTTTTTTGTTCGATCCTATATATGGAATGACCTAGAGCATTTGTTTAGAATAATTGTCACTATGCAAAATTCATAACTTGTCATCTATATATGACAAATTTTTTATACTCACTTTTTTTCGTGGAATGTGTCTCTATCTTTTATGTGAATTGCAATGCATTCTGCTCTTCTTTTCTTGCTATGTATATATATAGTGTAATGTTCATGAGTTTATTTTTAAATATTATGTTAGAAACAATCTGTACAACAATTGAAATATGTCTTACCTAGCCTTATTTGATTATCTTTATATTCTGTAATTGGGTTTATTCTTCTTTTCTTTCTCTGAATAATGTTCTTGCACTATTTTCTCTTTTGTCTTGCTTGTTTTGCAGTCATGAATTTTGATGAGATTGGTTTTAATTCTCAGGATTTGTAAAGCATTATGCTTACTAATTGAAAAGATTTAAAATGAAATGGATAACATCAACTATTTCACTTCATTAAATATTTTGGGGTTTTGGAACTCACTTTTTTAAAAAAGTTGTAGTTCATGAGTTCGGAAAATACTTTCTGCTTCTTCCATTGTTGTATTATCTTCAATGGTATCAAGAGTTGTAGAACAAAAGTAGCTAAATATTACTTGTTAGATGTTTTATATCACATTGTCATTGAGAAATAGAATTTGAATAATCAGAAGTCATCAAGAAATTAATATATCCCTTACATATTTAATTATGTATGGTTGTTTATTATTGGAAATATTGATTGAATCTTTGATTTCAGATGGAGTATTAATATTTCATATTGGAAGATGAAATAGCATAAGTAAATTAAATCAATTTGTTTTTTACTTATGTCATTTTAATGGCTCTTCATATGACATATTTTGTGAGAATATATTATTGAATTAGTTTCAAATTTGTATTTAACTTCTGCGAAGATAACATTGAGTTATGAACCACTGCTAGAAACAGAATTTAAAATGGCATAGCAAGAGAATTGATACTGTATTTTATGAACTTAATGCTCTTATGAATTTAATGGTCTAGGTACTTTAATAGTCTAAAGTGTAAGTCCTAAGGGCAAATAATGTTATTTTGATTAGTGAAAAACAATAGTAACTGCAATGTTCTATGGAAATCATATTGATTCACCTTGATATGGACTAATATGCTTATATGGTGTGTGATAGGATTTTTGGACTGAGAAAAAAGAAAGTCTCATTGCCTTGAAGCTAAAAGCGCATGAACAACTCAAGTTTATCAAAGTGGTTAGATTTGATTCAAGATTGTTCAAGGCTTTGAAGACCTTAGTTTAGGTTTATTAAGCATTATAGGTATATCTTTGTAAACCATGCACTCTTTGGAATCTAAAAGTTTTTCATGAGAGCATCACACTTGGTTTTTAAATCTCAAATAATCTATCTTACAAATGTTTTTAGCAAGTTTTCAATAACGGCCCTTGGACTAAAAGCCTTTTAAATGATCTATCTCATAGTCCAAATGATTTCAAACTTGTTGTGCTTGATTTCTAATCATTTTGTCTGATTTTGATCAATTTGGACTCCAATTCAGACGTCTGAATTTGAACTCATGGTCGTTGAATTTTCAGAGAAATTTAGATGACCATTCAGATGCTTGTGTCCAAATTCGATCGACCAAATTTATCCTAGCAGCCTCAAGACAGAAGAATTCAGACGAATGTTCGGTTGCATCTGTCCAAATTCAATCGTTCGAATTTTACTTTTACTAGCATTACTAACTATTATTTGAATGTTGCAACGGAATTTAAAATCTTATAAAAGACATAAACTTCAAATTTTTTAGTAGTTCTTGTGCGTTAAATATTCCTTACTCTTCCCAATCATTATCTATTAAAAAGTTCTCTTTTGTCTTGCGCTAAAAAGTTTAAATTCAAGATTCTTTAGACAAAAAAAGGTGAAGGTGTGCTAATTTGTCATCATCTACCAAGTTGTTAGTAACTTCCCTATCTCATACTTAGTTTATTTGTTTCTTTCAAGGTTATCTTGTTGATATAAAACCCTTGGGTTAGGGTGAGCCTTAATTAGTTGTATTTGAGAAGAGGTTGTGGTGTAAAGTCCTTTAAGGGTGAGCCTCTATTGTATGATTTGATCAACTTGTGATTCTAGTTGAATTTGGTTAATATCCTTGAGTTGGATGCTCAAGGTAGTGGATGTAGATCTTGAGTGATCGAACCATTATAAATTGCTTGTGTTGCCTCATGTTCTCTACCTTCTTTAAACTTGATTCTTACTGCATTTGACTTGCATATCTTGTGAAGTATTTGATTTTAAGGGTGGGCCTCTATTGTATGATTTGATCAACTTGTGATTCTAGTTGAATTTGGTTAATATCCTTGAGTTGGATACTCAAGGTAGTGGATGTACATCTTGAGTGATCGAACCATTATAAATTACTTGTGTTGCCTCTTGTTCTCTAACTTCTTTAAACTTGACTCTTTCTGCGTTTGACTTGTATATCTTGTGAATTATGTGATGCCAATCTTCTTTCAAATCAACTTTGTCAAAAAGAATTTTTTTTTTCAAAAATTAGCTAGAGACCTAATTCACCCCTTCCCTTCTTAGGTCTTTCAATTGGTATCAGAGGTTGGGCTTCTTTTGCAAAAGTTTTACCACCTATAAGATAAGATCCTATGGCTAATGTTTCAAACTTACCTTATTTGGAAGGATCTTCCACAAATAGACATTCCTTATTTGATGGAACAAATTATGCATTTTAAAAATCTAGAATTAAGATATACATTTTTCTATTAACTTTGATTTGTTGAATATCATTGAGAAATGTCCTTATATACCAATGAGGATGCGAGCTGATGGAGTAACAAGGGAACCAAAGCCTATGGACAGATATGATAAAAGTGGCTCGAGAAAGATGACTTTGAACTATCAAGTTATGAACATCTTGAGTTGTGCTTTGGATGTCAATGAATACAACTGAGTAAGCGGATGTGATACCGCTCATGACATGTGGATACTTCTTCAAGTAACTCATGAAGGCACAAATCAAGTGAAGTAGTCAAAGCTTGTTATGCTAGTGAGAGATTATGAATTATTCACTATGAAACAAGGAGAGAGCATTAGTGACATGTTCACAAGATTCACAAACATCTCAAATGGATTGAAGTCATAGAGGAAGAATTACTCGCTTTGTGAACAAAATAGAAAGATCTTCGATGCTCTACCCCAAGTCTTGGCAACCAAAAATTCTTACAATTGAAGAATCAAAAGACTTGAAGGTTCTTCCTTTTGAGGAACTCATTGGATCATTGCTTACTCATGAGATGAAGGTAAAAAGATTAAATGATCTTGAAGATAGGGAGAAAGGGAGAAAAATTGTAGCACTTAAAGCCTCCGAGAATCAAAGTGAACAAGAGGACTCATCTAATGATGAAGATGACGATGGAGAAGATGATGAAATGGCCATGGTAGTTAAGAAATTCTACAAAAAAAAGGGATTTCTCAAGAAAGGAGAACAATCATCTTCATTATTCAAGCCTCAATGTTATGAGTGCCAGAGTACCAAAAGCAATGGAGAAGGAAAAAGATGCTAAATTGAAGAAGAAGAAGTCTATTAAGAAAGGCAAAGGATTAGTAGGCACTTGGGATCAACAAGCCAATAAAGATAGTGGAGATGACAATGATAAAAGAGCAAATGTATACTTCATGGCTATGGATGATGAGGTACAATCTATTCCCTCAACTTCTACACATTGTGATGATGACATTGATGATCCTAGTGAATTGCTTGTAGATATGTATAGTGAACTAAAAAAGGTTTCAAAAAGAAACAAAGAAATGAGATTCAAGATTGACGATTTATTGAAGGAAACTCAAAAATATTTTGTGAAAATAAAAATATTCTTGAATCCATTGATTGCCTAAATATTGAAAAAGAAGTTTTAAATGTATCTTTGCAAAACATATCTCTTGAAAACAAATCTCTTTGTGCCAAAGTATCTTCTTTAGAAAAAATGATTGTGTTTTATGATTCTTTGAAAAAGAAAGTTGATGATCTCCCCTAATGTGTTGAAAAATTCACAAATGGTAGAGATAATCTTGACAAACTACTTGGATCTCAAAAATATTCTTTTGTTAAAAATTGTCTTGGATAAAATCATGTAAATAGTGTTTCGAAATACAAAAAATATTTTGTTATGGCTACATCTACCTCTATGCCTCATACATGTTGTACCTATTCTGGTGAAAATGGTCTCTAAGCCACTAGATGTTTTGTGAAAAGAAAAGTTGAGACTGGTGTTAAAACTATTTGGAGAGCTAAAGGAACTATCAATACCCCCTTTGACCCAAGAAAATATGGGTATCAAAAGTCACTTCCTCTCATTTGTTGTAGGTACATATTCCCTCAAGATCAAGTGCCACAAAGTGGTTTCTTAATAGTAGATGCTCAAGGCATATGATGGGGAATGCTTCTCTCATTAGTGAACTTCGAACCACAAGTGATAGATTTGTCACATTTGGTGATAATAAGAAAGGAAGAATTCTTGGAGTAGGTAATATTGGTAAAGATCCCTCTCATTAAACAAGTTTTACTTATTGATGACTTGAAATTTAACTTGCTTAGCATAAGTCAATTATGTGACAATGAATGCAAAGTTGAGTTTAAGTGTGATACATGTACCATTCTTGATAGTGTAAGTGGGAAAACCATTTTTGTTGCAAACAGAGTTGGGAATTTATATGTGCTATATCTTGATGAATTGTTGCAAATGATGTTAAGTGTCTTGCCATTCATGATAATGATGGTTTTGTTTGGCATAGAAGACTAGGTCATGTTAGCATGGATTTGTTGAACAAGCTTTCCTCTCATGATTTGGTGAGAGGATTGCCAAAAAAGAGTCCTGAGAAAAATCTCCTTTGTGATGGATGCCAATATGGAAAACAAACAAAAACATCTTTCAAACCTAAGAAAATGGTTTCAACATCAAAACCCCTTGAACTTGTTCATATGGATTTATTTGGACCAATGAGGACCACTAGTCTTGGTGGGAAGAGGTATATGGAAATGTAATTATTGATGATTTATCAAGATTCACTTGGGTATTCCTTTTATCTCAAAAAGATGAAGTATTTCATGAATTTCTAAAACTTTTAAAAAAGGTTCAAACCTCCCTTGATTGCAAATTAATTTCCATTAGAAGTGACAATGGAAGAGAATTTTACAACCTAGATTTTACTAAACTTTGTGATGAAAATGGTATTGTTCACATCTTTTTGGCTGCCAAAACAGCTCAGTGAAATGGGGTTGTTGAAAGGAAAAATCGTACTTTACAAGAAATGGATAGGTCTATACTTTGTGAGAATTCTTTGCCAAAATATTTTTGGGTAGAAGCCATAAACATCTCATGCTATGCTATGAATAGAGTTCTTTTTAGGCCATTTTTGATAAAAATACCTTTTGAACTTCTATTTGGTAGAATACAATCTATTGCCTATTTCAAAGTATTTGGTTGCAAGTGCTTCATATTGAATATGAGTGACAACTTGGAAAAGTTTGATAGAAAATCAGATGAAGGCATATTCCTTGGCTATTCTTCTAACACGGAAGCTTATAGAGTTTACAATAAAAGAACCTTATGTGCTAAGGAAACCATACATGTGAGTTTTGATTAATCTAACATCTACTTGGATAGAAAAGATAATGATGATGTAGATACATCCATGAATGATAATCAAACTTATCTTCAAGCTCCAACCTTGAAAAATCATGCCAATGAAGAAGAAATGATAAAGCAAGAGCAAGACAAGCAACCTAGTGGTGATCAAGAGCTACCAAAGGATCTAAGATATGCAAAAAGCCACCCTAAAGACCAAAACATTGGTGATGTATCTCAAGGTGTTAAAACAAGACGATATTTTAATGAAACTTTGCACTTTTATCTCATATTGAGCCTAAAAATATTGATGATGCATTGTGTGATGATTTTTGGATTGTTACTATGCAAAAGGAATTAAATTAATTTGAAAGAAACAAATTTTAGATTCTTGTCCCAAGACCCCATGATCACCCTGTTATTGGTACAAAATAGGTTTTTAGAAATAAAGTTAATGAATCTGGAGAAGTGGTTAGAAACAAGGCTAGGCTTATTGCCCAAGGATTCAATCAAGAAGAGGGCATTGATTATGATGAAACTTTTGCTCCAGTGGCTAGACTTGAATCTATAAGAATGCTTTTGGCATTTGCTTGCTTCAAATGTTTTAAGTTATTTCAAATGAATGTCAAAAGTGCTTTTCTAAATGGTTGCATTGAAGAAGAGGTTTATGTGGAACAACTTCCCAGTTTTGCTCATAAAAAGTATCTCAACCACGTCTTCAAACTTTCCAAAGTTTTGTATATCTTAAAACAAGCTCCTGGAGCTTGGTATGAAAGATTGAGTAGTTTTCTTCTTTCAAAAGGATTTTCAAGAGGAAAAATTGACACTACTCTTTTGATAAAAACTCTTGCAACATTGATCTTTTACTTGTGCAAATATATGTTGATGACATCATATTTGGAGCTACTAATGTTTCACTTTGTAAGGAATTCACCAAGTTAATGTAAAGTGAGTTTAAAATGAACATGATGGGAAAACTCAACTTCTTTCTTGGGCTACAAATGAAGCAAACCACGGATGGCACCTTCATAAATCAATCCAAGTATACCAAGGAACTCTTGAAGAGATTTGGAATGGACCAAGCTAAAAGTATAAGCACTCCAATGAGTTCATCAACCAAATTTGATAAAGATGAGAAAGATAAAAAAAAAAGATGAAAAGGTATATAGAGGCATGATTGGTAGTATACTTTATCTTACCGCAAGTAGACCGGATATTATGTTTGTTGTATACTTATGTTCTAGATTCCGATCTTGTCCTAAAGAGTCTCATTTAGTTTCCGTGAAATGCATTCTTAGATATTTAATCGATACACATGATTATGGCCTTTGGTTTTCAAAATCCCCTTCTTTTGACCTTGTTGCATATTTGGTTGCCAACTATGATGGATGCAAAGTCAAGCATAAAAGTACTAGTGGTCATTGCCAATTTCTGGGTAGTTGTATCTTGGTATAGTAAGAAACAAGCATGTGTGTTATTGTCTATCACCAAGGCCGAATATATCGCCGCCGGTAGTTGTTGTTCTCAAGTGTTATGGATGAAGCACACTCTACTTGATTATAACCTTGATTCAAATGTGTGGCAATTCTATGTGATAACGCAAGTGCCATATATTTGAGTATAAATCCCATCCAATATTCTAGAACTAAGCATATAGATATCAAACATCATTTCATTAGAGATCATGTAGCTAAAGATGATATTTATTAAGACTATGTGAGTACCAATGATGAAATTGCTGATATATTTACCAAGCCTTTGGCCGAGGAAAGGTTTTTCTACCTTAGAAGAAGCTTGGGTACTGCAAAATTCAATAACTAATGTATGTGTTGAAGTGGGGGGAAAACAGAGAAAATTTGGATGCAAGATCGGACACATGATACGAAGATTCGGTCGTCCGAATTTGGTGAATTGAAGAAATATAAATATTCGGATGCAAGTTTGGGTGCATGACCTAAAATTCGGTCTTCCGAATTTGCTAAATGAAAAGATAGAGCAATTTAGAAGCATGCTCAGACGAAGACCTGAAATTTTGTCTTTTGAATTTTGTGATTTAAGCCATTATTTAAATTGTTCAACCGATCAAATTCTTCATTTTAACCATCTGAATTCTATTTCTTCTCAAAACACAAACCACTCTCTCTTGTCCAAACTCTATTTCAACAAAATTCTACCATTATTCTTCATAAAGAAACTTGATTTTCATGTTCTACACACTGTGTTTTCCTTGAAATCTTTCTTCATTAAAGTTCACCATGGTTCAAACAAAGAGCCCAAATATAGAAAGGGGAAAAGGAAAGGCAAAAGTAGGAGATGAAGGACTCATCCTTAACAAACCAAGGCAGGTTCGACTTCCTCAATCAAGAATTGGTGTGGAGAGATTCATATCTACAAAGGCTGCCATTGAATTTAAAGAACGGAGTAGGAGGAGTAGGAAGACCATTCCTGGCTATAGAGTGGATACGGACAAACTATCAAATATGGGTAATGTAATTTCTCTCTTTAGTGAGATTGGTTGGGGTAGTCTACTTGGTATAGATGAAGATTTTTATCCCTCTTTAGTCTATGAATTCTATGCTAATATTAAGGAAGATAGGATTGAGCATGTTGGGGGCACTATGATTCAATGGTATTCTTCAAGAGCATCACAAGTAGATTTTGAAATTAATGATGTATTGTTGAATTGCATATGTGGAGTTGATGATCTTGGAGCTAGATATTACTCATAAAGACAACATTGTTATATACATGAATTGTTTACCAATGAGAAGTTTGAAGAGGCCTTTACAAATGGTAGGAGATTTAGAATCTCTAGAGAAAGAAAAATTAAGGCTTTTGAGGATGCGTCATACATCATATGATCACTACCATGGTAATTCTAAATTTTAGACACAAATCATCAGTTGGGAATATGAATATGGTCTTACATGAGTGTAGAAAGCTTAACTTCGGGTTCATGGCAACGAAACACATGTTTGATATTAGAAAGACAGCAAACAAAGCCCTGCCCTATGGAAGACTCTTGACAAGGGTGTTCAGGCACTACAATGTCCAAGTTCCTGAAAGAGGGAACTCAATGAAAAGTGGAGAAATCTATACAAATGAGTCCCTCAAGAGGATGCAATTGATACTTGATGAAGATGGTATGTGGAGAACTAGGAAAGAAACTCCTCTAAGAGGCGAAAGGACAACTGCAAGTGATGATCAAGGAAAGCAGGTGTTAGCCCTAAGGGCAAATCATGTAGTTATGATTAGTTTGATTAATGACAAACATTGAAAAGGATTAATATGCTTGTATGTTATTTGATAGGATTTGTGGATTAAGAAGTATGAAGTCTCATTGCCTTGAAGCCATAATGTAAGAATAACTCCAATATGTCAAAGTGATTGAAGATTGAAGAGTTTGTTCAAGATGATTGAAGGCTTCGAAGACATGAAGTGCAGGTTATATGTGCTTAACATGTAAACTTTATAAACCCTACACTCTTAAGCCTTGGAATCTATAAGTTGCAATTGAGAGCACAAAACTTGATTTGAAATGTTTCAATTGTGTTGAACTTAACTTAATTATCAAGTTTTCATCAATGGTTTTTGCACTTAAAAGGTCTTTAATGACTTATCTTTTAGGCTAGAAGGTTTTCCAACTTGTATGAATTGATTTGAATATGTTTTGACAAAGTTTAAAAAGTTCGAACGCAAAATTTGGACGCATAAGAGAAAATTCTGTCGTTCGAATTTTTTCTGTATTGTGAACAGTAACACTATTCGCATGAACAATACAAAATACTTTTCTAGAGAAATTCGGACGCACCTGGAAAAATTCGGTCGTCATTTGTGATGTTGAGGATGTTGGGTTTAGGCATCATTCTTTCAGGGGACATTGTTTTATAAGTAAGTTATACTCACATGAAAGAATTACGAATGCCTATATAAATGGTAGAAGCCTCAAGATTACAAAGGAGAGAGAGATAAAAGCTTTTTGATACTAGTTAAAGAATTATGCATCACATGTTTACTACCTTGATTATAGCATACTTAGGGCATAAATCTTCTATTGATAATATGTATACTGTAATTATGCTAGCCATGCATAAGAAAAGAAAAATGAATTTTGGATATATAGTGCTAAAGAATCTAATGGCAGCTAGAAGAACTAAGCATAAGGCATTGTCGTATGGAAGGTTATTAACAAGAATTTTCAAGTATCTCCAACTGCAATTGTCTTCTAGTGGTTTACCAATAAAGAGTGAAGAAGTCTACACCAACAACTCACTAAAGAGAATTCCTTGGACACTTGATGATGATAATGTATGAAGGACTAGAAGAGAAACTCATGTAAGGGATGATAGAAGAGTTGCTAGTGATAATGAAGAGAAGGAAGAAGAAAATGAAAAAGAAGAAGAGGATGAAGAGGAAATCCTTGCTAGAAAAAATATAAAAAAAAATTAAAAAATGAGTCACCAAGTGAGGGGGAGCAACTCCCCACAAAAAGAAGACTATTTGAAGAGGTATCTTCTATTGAAGGAAAATAAGTTGAAGGTGATAATCTCACGAGAGGTGATACCATAGTTGCCAAGGTATTTCAAGAGACATTGAACAACCATGTAAAGGAAATGAAGAAGATGGACAAATTCTTCGAGTCCTTTACTCCAATGATTCTTGGCAAATTTGATGATTTAGAAACTAGAGCAAAAAATAAATATGGAAGGAGATGGCAGCAATAAGGATAATAGTAATGACAGTAAAAATTGAGATGGATATCAATTTGTTGCTACAACAGGTTGTTTCTTTCACTTTTCAGTCTACCAAATTTCAAGTACACTAATACTTACCTTATTATTTGCAGACACGGACTCAGATGGAAGGAATCTCTCCCAAGCTGCCTTCATATGAGAAGAAAAGTTCAATATGTATACTCCAAATGTCTCTCCAATGATTGCATGCTTTATTTAATTTGATCTAAGCCTCTTCATCTGCTTTTACATGGCATGTGGTTTATTGCTAATTGATGTAATCCATCACAATGTATAACTCCAATTAGCTGTTCTAATTCATATAGTTGTTGATTATAGTTAATTAATTTAGCTAACGAATGTATCTATTCAATAGCTCTTTCCTGTATATATAGAGCAATAACAACTTTCTATCTATTCATATGTATCAATGTATCTAAGAGATATATCAAATGTCATTAATGGTATTGAAGAGTTGGAAAGTCTATGGTTGCATATTTATGTTGAATACATTAGATGTAGAACAGATTTTATAATCAAATAATGCAGCTAATTATCCAATGTAAGAATTGTTTCATCAAATTCATTTAACCATAGATAAGGTAATTAGTTATGGGTATGAATTCATGTAGATACATTAATCAAGACAGTCATAAAATTTAGAACATCCAACTTGGTATCATGAGAGTTAGCACAAGCCTAAAGTAGTGTACATGTCATCTTATTATGATTTCAGCTCAATTTTAATATATATATATATATATATTTCAAAATGTTGGTCACATTTATTACTTTCAAGTATAACATTTATTACTTCCAACTATGTCCTTCCTTAATTAATACAACAATGCATTAAATAATTACATTGAAAGATAATAGCTGATTTTTTAAGTCACAATTATACAAGGATAGAAAAGTCTTCTCCACCTTAAATTTCATGAATTCGTACACTTTATCTTGATGCCAATGGCCTTGTGGCTACTCCCTCGAATTCGATTTGAGTGACGTTTTAGAAGCTTTGTTTTGCAGCACAATGACTGATGCTTTACAAAAGTTTGGCATTGTTTGCCATATTTACCCTAATAGTGCAATGATTTTGTGTAGTAAAGGCTGTGGTTTTCCCTCTACCTTTTGTCAATACCCATAAAAAATGGGGGGTGCTAAATGCAGTAAATTTTTGGACTATATGTAGTGCGAAAAATTTTTATTATTTCATTTTCATTTCGAAGAAAGTTTAGAATTCTCTGAAGCATTGGGGCAAAAAAACTCATATCTACAAATATCGGCCACGAATTTTCATGTTAAAAGGTTAGTTTATCAAATTACTAATAATTTTACATCATTTTACATTAAAAAAACTTTAAAATTGGCCTTTTTGAAGTCGGCCATTATTTTCATGAATTCCGCCAACTGAGTGGCAGAATTCGTCACGAATTCCACCAGTCGTTGGCAGAATTCACCAGCATATTTTGCCAGAAGTTGGCGGAATATGCTGGTAAGTTGTACCTATATTGGGTAAAACTCCATTGTGCGGGTACAACAAGCCACTAAATTCTGCCACAAATCAGGCGGAATTAGTTGGGCCAACATGAAAAATTTATGGCGGAATTGTACTATAGAATTCTGCCAACACGACAACAATTTCGCAAGAAAATGGCGGGTTTCGTCCGCATAATTCCGCCATAAATATTTGGCGGAATTATGCGGTAAAAAACTGCCATTCTCTGGTGAAATTCAAGGCAAGAATTCCGCCAGTCATTGGCCGAATTCAGCCAAGAATTCGGCCAGACATTGGCAGAATCTGGGCTGACGTCACCCATTTTTTGAAATTTTTGGACTATGTTTTTGAAATTTTTTTATGCATGCAATACATTTTAAATTAATGTCGTGTATAGTAGATTTGTTAAAGGTAATTATATCTTAATAATTTCATTATTTATGAAATTAAATATTTAATTTGCCTCTTTCGGCTATTGACTATATATGTTTAATTTAATGTACTACATAGTAGATCTTAGTTGTTTACTTGCTGTTAGTTTACGTTAGTATAATTAAATTTTAAAAATATGTTTACTTATTTATCTTAGTTAATGATAGTTTAATTTAATAATATTTGAGCAATGTATAATAACAATATTTACTCAATGTGTGTTACAGATGTCGTATCATTCTCGGCGACGGCGCGATGCATCACTAGATTTGGGACCCATAGCCGACCATAGCGGTCGATTGCACGGTTGACATCCTATCACAGCTTTTGCCAGACAGCGGGTGCAGATATTCCCATCACTCGAGACATTGATTCGACCCAATTTGTTCCACATATGACGTGGATTCCCGGGATGTAAGCGCCCATGTCAGTAGTCGTTCGGTATTTGGATCTGGAGCTTCTGGCCGGAGGGATAGGTCACTGGGTCCTGTTCCATACGGTGTCATTTTGTCGGCGCTCCCACGTGTCAGTAGGGTTTCAGTTGACGATGAGGAGAGACCCGGACTCTCAACGGGACGACAGCCGGCCGCTGCTGAGCGACACTCCCAGGCACCGACCTGACGTCGAACTTGCCGGAGCGGCACCACAGAGGAGTGATGTCTAATGGGACTAGCACTTGGGGGCCCACAGGATCCATCACTCATCCCATCATTTTCCGGTCACATTGCCGTAGCTCTGCCGGTCCCCTCTTCATCATCAAAAGGATTCGGCTAGGAGATGTGCAGATACTGTGAAGCAGCCAGCAGCCATGGAGAAGCCGAGTGCGCTCCAAAATGGATGCAGATTGTCAACTACAAACGGCTGGCTCGTGATCATACGCGGAAGTATTTCGCAGGCACACGGTAGGCCGTGAGAGAAACGTATCCAACATCCACAAAGGCTTGTATCGTGGCGAATATTTTTAACGCAATCCCACTCGTTCAATATTATCTGTAGCGCTTTGTGGGACACTTTGTAACATAGGGGACTAAGGATCAGGTGCGTTCTAAGGTGGTACTTATCGACATAACGACACTGCTCAAGACTTCCCCTAACTTTGCCTATCTGTGCCTCGATCATGGAATGAACTTTTGTCCAAACCGTGTCGAACGCTCCGGTTGCCGTCCCTAGGTAGGACTTCATCGCTGCATGGGAGCTCTCTACCCAATTTTTCGTTTCAGTCCCAAAGTGCATGATCTGTCCTGTCCAAACCCGCACAAACTGTTCCCGATGCGGGTCCAGCCATGTTACATCTATGTAACTCATCAGCTTCCTGAAAGTTGACCATGACGAGCGCATATTTGAATACTGAAGCTGAAACTCCTCATCGGTAATGGCATCAACCAAACGTCTCCATGTGCATTTCGAAAATCGTTCGGCTACCAGCTTGTCACCACAAGCCTTGTAGCACCTCGCCTCCACGTTCTTAGAAATGTGGCGACGGCATAACATGTGCTCAGAAGTGGGAAATGCATCGCGCAACACCTATATCAAGCCAGGCTCCCGATCGGTCACAATAGCATTTGGAAGATAATTTATGTCAAATATCTGCTTTATGCACTCCAACACCAATTGGTAACTGTCCAATTGCTCGGAGCTAATCCAAGTGCCGGCAATGAGGAAGTTGTGCCCAGTCGAGGTCACGTTGACGATCTCTAAATACGGCATATTGTACCTATTATAATTAATTGTAAAAAAAAGTATAAGCGAATAGCATTTTCTAATTTGTTTTAATTAAAGAACGCTATGAAAAATTGAAGAGAAATATAATGTAACACACCTGTTAGTCTTATACGTCGTGTCCATTATCAGGACGAATAGATATGCACGCGCAAGTAATGTCGACTCCAGATGAGCAAAAACACAATCACTGAGGGTTTCGGCTCCTGGCTCAACTCTGTGCCAATGGATATATCCATATTCGGTGAACAACTTGAACAGTTGTTGCACGACTGTCTGACATTCCATACTCGCCACTCTTAATTTGTGTCGAGCTTTGTACACGGTCTTCGCTCTGCGCCTGTATGACACACAAATAAATATTATTTACACATTTACATAATTTAAAAAAAAACTAAATAAGTGCTCAAGTAAGGGGGATAATATATTTGTTACTGGCAAACATACCTAACAACGGTTCTCGGGTTCTCCCGTTTCAAATGATCCATAATATGTTTGGGCTGAATGTGACATTTGCTCATTTCCTCCGTAATTTTCATCTCCCGCTCTGTCATGCGGGTAGCGAGGAATGACCATTACGGATTCCGAGCTCGTGATTGTGCTTGCCGCATATTACCGCAAGACTCCACGCCCCCTCGTAATGCTCTCTACCCACCAGTTTCAACGGACAGTGACATTTTTTCGTTCCTTTGCCCGGGGCTCCGATTATGCTCCATTATTCTGAGCAGTAATGCATTTTTTGTACGCTCCGCCCTTCTTGCACCTAAGCTCTACAAACACGTTACCCGTTCCATCACCTTTTCTGGATCGAGCAATTATCAACAAGGTCCTCACCTGTATTGCTGCCGCCTTCGCCCACTTTATTAACTCCTCTTTACTCGAAAATATATCTTGTGTTTCTAAATAGCGGCTTAGATCTTCCATTTGGTCAAGATCAAAAAATTCTTCAAACGAATCTGACGAAGATGAGGGGCCTTGGCCAACCCTGTACAGCTCTCGATGAAATCTGACTTTTCGGCCCTTTCGGTGTTCCGGCAATACATATATCGCACTTGTACAATGTCAATTACTACATTAAATGTATATTTATTATTTTGAATATAACACTAATCGTAACAATAAAACTATTTACGGTGTGTAATATAACATATAATATAATTACAAAATATGTAAAATACAACAATACAACTATATAAGTGCTTATCAAAAAAAATTGTTAAATTTGGCGGGATTCGCCAACTTTTGGGGAAACCTTCGACCTAATTTCGCCAGGTGTTGGCGAAATTAATGGCCTATTTTTGCCAAAACCTGGAGAAATTAGTGGTTGAATTTCGACAATACTTGGCAAAATTTAACCACTAATTTCACCAAATATTTTCAAAAATTGGCCGATATTTTCGCCAAGTTTGGGAGACAATATCCGACACTTTTCGCCACCTTGTGGAGGAACTATTCGGATAGTTCCGCCACTCAGTGGCGAAACTAAGGCAGATTTTGGAAAAACACTACAAATGCGAATTTAATTAGAAATTTATAACTTTTTACCTCAAACTCGAGCGAATCCTTCGTAGAATCTTTGCCCATTGCTATATTGCCAAACAATTCTTTTGTTTTGGTTTGAAAAGTGTTTTTTTTTTTTGGAAGAAAGACTTTAGAGAGTTATGGGAGGAGAGAGAGAGAGGATTTTGAAAATGAAAACTTTTTGCACTACATATAGTCCAAAAAAATACATATAGAAATGGCGTAAAAAATTGTTCAAAATCCTCATGAAACTTCTTCTGTTCCTTTCTCTCTCACCAATCAGATGTCCCTCCTCAAATTTTATCCTGAAGTAACAAAATATTAATTAAGGGCACATTGGTCGTTCCATTAATTTCTTAACTTGTGTTAATATATCTAAAACCAGAAATGTTGAATCAATAGGAGTAATAAAGCAAATTGTTCTATTAGTGAATCAAAGCATAATGCACTGTACCAATTTTGTTTCTAATTTATTTGATTGATAAATTTCAATACAAAAATTTAAAATTTAAATTTGAGATATTACATTAATTCTTGTTGCGTTCTCTCTTGCATTTATGATGCGATTTCTCTCTCTTACATTTACGATACGATTATAACCCTAACCAAGGTTAACTAGCAATCTTTTCATTCTTTTGTCTTCATCCGACTTTTTTCATGTGACAGGGGGCAACAATCCAAATTGAAGCCAAAGCTTTCCCTAAACCAAATAGACAATAATCAGTCACCACAATTGACTATTGATAAAAAGAGTTAACAATCTAAATTAACTATTAAAATAAACTAATGAAAAAAAGATAGCTGATTGATTAATGGAAAAAAAACTTAATTTTTTAAAATAAAATAAAATAAATATTTTCCTCAAAAAATGATTGAAATTTTTTTTTGAAGAGCTACAAATAATGTACAAAAATTCAAAAATAATAGAGTAATTTGATGAATTATTTAAAAAAATTAGGAGATAATATTTAGTCTAAAAAATATAATAAGTTAAAATAATTACTTTAAATTGTTTCATAAATTTATTTCCTCTTTCTTATTATGGAGTTGAAAAATATTTTTTATTTTTATTTTAAAAATTTAAGAGATCATAGATTTCCTGTGATTTAGGTTTCCTTCTACGCACTTCTTTTTTAATACAACTTCATTAATCTTCTAAACATTTACCATACTTTCAATAGTCAACTTTCATAAAATTGCAAAAGAAAAACCGTCGCTAACCAACTCCAAGAAACTCTTGCCAAAAAGGAAAGAAAAAAAACATAAGCATTATTCATAGCATTTCCTTTCAAATCAAAACGCACCGTACGTTCGATTCTCCCTTCTTGTTCCTTCAGTCCTTCGATCGTCAAAGAATCAAGGATTCACTATTGAACCCCGACAAAATATTAAGATTCTTTGCTTCTTAATACAGAAACCATTGTCACATTAGAAGTAAGGGCAAAAAATCCGGAAAAAACAAGGTTGTCACTTTAGGGTGTCAAAATTTCCCCAACAGATGGCTCGCACTAGGTGGACAAGAAGGAAAACTATCTCTGTCGAAGTTGCAACAATTCAGAAATCTTATCAAATACTAGAGAATCTTTTATATGTTATACATGTAAACTATTAATACCGAACAATATTATGGTGTTATCGATTTAGAATAATAGTTTTCTATTTTTAAATCAAGAAAGATAATTTTTAAATATATTCACTGCTTTCTTCATAATTTTCCTTTTTATATTTTAGGTATGAATCTTTATCAATAATTTACACTTGGGAGTATATTTACTTATAATCTTTCATTTTTCAATTAGGATATATTTGTTCCATCTTCAAATATGTTTAGGACATATGATGTTGCAAGGCTAAAATAGACTATTCTCCAATAATGTATAAATATTGAAAATTTTCTTTTTCCTTTCCTTCTCCTTTAGTAACATCTACTTAGAAATATTTCCTTTTAATATTCTTATTTTTCTTTTATAGTAATTTTTGTATGAATTTTTATTTATAATTCAAACTGATAGACTACTTTTCGGATTATACTATTATTAATTTTCTTTCAACTTCTTTTGTTTGCAAATTTTTAATTATTTTAAACTCACATTATTTTTAAATTTTTAGATTACTAGGCAACCGTTTATTTTATTATTAGTTAGCTATATTTTCGTTAAATAATTTTAGATAAAAATTTTGAATTTATCATTTATTAAATTTCCTTTAAAGAAAATATTAGTTAAAAAATAAATAAAATTAAGTACCAATATAAAGAAAAATAAATAAAATAATGGTTGTATATATTAAAAAGAATGCCTCATACTTGATAGAGATGTTAGAGGGGGCAATATATATATATATATATATATATATATATATATTAATGAATAGGAGGGCATAAACTTTTACTCTCTCAAGACTCTTTACCTCTTAGTTAATAATTGTGTCTCCTTACTCTCAATTTTAGTGGATAGTTAATCTTCTCATTTTGCTGAACAAAGTTTTGTTGACTATTCTTATAACAGTAGTTGACTATAGATGTTGAAACTTTATTTTTAATTTTTATTTCTTGTGAATGAGTCTTATTATCTCCTTATTATTTTCTAAAATTTAATTGCAACAAGAATCTATACAAAAAATACATTAATCTAGGAGAAAAGTTGGAGGGAAATAACCATTAGAGGGGAAGAAAATTTTTAGGTTAACAAAGTCAATTTTTCTTTCAAAAGGATATTTTAGATATACTACTATGTCTACCATTCTTGATCCACGAATTAGCGGATCAAGTTGATCCATTAAGCAACTCCCTTCTAAAATATCACTTAAAAGTGAATCGGTTGGAGTATTATTTAAGAACGGAGGAAGCATTAGCGGATGATAGACCAAAGGGCAGTCACCGGTAATATCTAATCCCGTGATTCCCTTTTGTGATCAATTGATTA
This sequence comes from Rauvolfia tetraphylla, assembly GCA_030512225.1. Taxonomy (NCBI): domain Eukaryota; kingdom Viridiplantae; phylum Streptophyta; class Magnoliopsida; order Gentianales; family Apocynaceae; genus Rauvolfia; species Rauvolfia tetraphylla. The sequence continues at coordinate 303,071 of JAJQKT010000011.1, read as the reverse complement.
TGCCATGAGGCAGTGTCTAATTAAACCCCTATGAGAGACTCTACCCAATTGTTGAGGATTTTGTAGCTAATTAAACCACTTAAGAGATTGTTTTTTTAAGTAATGCAAGCACATTGAACGCAATGGCATCAGTTGAACTTTAAACTTTGAATTAAACAAAAAGCAATGAAATTTTTTAGGAAAATAATATTCTCACTTTATTTTTATCTTTTTTTACTTCCTTCTCATATTTTTTATAAAGGAAAATACTTAATATTCCTAACTAGGTTTTTTGAATAGTATTTTGATTTGAAAATTTAAAGCCTTTTTAATGTATTAAAGTCTTTTTAATTATAAAATAATAATAGGATAATGAATTAAGTTGGAAAGGGAGTGAGAATATCACTTTCTAGTTTTTGATTCAAAAAGAGCATCCAGCGTAATGAATAAATGAAACTAAATTATAAGCCAATATTGGAAGAAGTTTGAAGATTTGTATGATGTGGGCTTGTGGTTGTTTGTCAACACTTTGGTAAATTTAACTTTCTTGGCCACCATTTTCATAATTATTTCCACCCATCCATTTCTAATGACCTTTTAATTAGATTGGTATATTTCAAAATATTTGATACTTCCATAAAAAAAAAATAATATATGATGTATTATTAATCAATCACTAATCTCACTATATATTACTTTTATATATTTAAATTTGACATAAATTATCTGTTAGTCCTCTTATTTTTTATTTTTTATTCTACTATATTACTTTTATAATATAATTTAAATTTTTATATAAAATATCAGTTAAATACTATCAAAAGAAATAAAAATAATAAGGTATTAATCTTCCTAAAATTTGGGAAATCGAGTCCAGACCTTCTGCTCTAGTTCCAGTCCAGGGTAAGAATCTGGTCCTACAATTGCTTTTATTCTGACTGTTCAATTACGATCGGATGATCACAATCGAGTCCTGCAACTACTACAAAAAATAAATATATGACTGAATTTTTACTCCCAATCTCACTGTGTTTCATCATTATTAATCGTCATGAGTCATTTTTTTATTAAAATATATAACCAAGAGAAAAAAGGGAAATTCTAAAGTAAAAAAATGCGATATATAACAATTTTTTATAAATAAAATAAGAAATGAAGAAGAGACATAAAATAGGACAGATGATCCTAATCGGAATAGCAGCCGTTCTTCAGCTATTCTCTGCCATGCCTATTAGTTCACTGTTTGCGTCAGCTAATCCATCCGATGGGCCAGGCTGTCGGTTAATAAAAAGTACTAGTTTTCATTTATAGTAAGTTATTTAGTGCTTGAATATCTCGTTAATAATTTTGAAATTTCGGATTTGATCCGTATATATAATTTTTGTTTACAAAAACTAAAAGTAAAAGTCACTAAATATAAAATTTTTTAAAAAATAAAATATTTATAATAAATACCTTCTATACTGATCTTAATAATAAAAAGAGAGGGGGTGGGGAAGGGGATAGCAATAAATAACGAGAGAGAGTGGGATAGAATTGAAAAAAATAATAAATAATTTTTGAAAAATATAAAATAACTTATATTATGAAACCACTTATTCAATATAAAATGATTTATATTTTGAAATAGAAGGAATACTGATTAGTCACAATGCATTATGGGGTATTAATATCATATATATAGTGTATATTGCACTCATTCTGTTTCGATTTAAGTTTTATTTTAGAAAATTTCACATGTATGGAGACATTATTAAATTTACTAGTTTGTCTTTAATTACATATTATCTCTCCTTATAGAAAAATATAATAAGAGAAATCACAAAGATTTACAACACAAAATGTCATTACTTTATTATGAGGGTAAATAAGAAAAATAAAATCAAAATTTTATTTAATTACATTTATTTTATAATAAAATAAAATTTTTACAATAACACTTAAATTAAAATAAATAAAACATGGAACAGTGTACATAAATATCAAAGACGCTGAATATTTGATGCCCTATGAGATATACTATGTATTCTATTAATGTGTTGTGTTCGTTATTATACAGTGCATTAAAAATGTTAGAATATGATAATGATTGTTGCAACCTTGGATTCGAGAGCTCCCAGTTGACTTAGCTTGAGCTTTGGGATGCTTGGCATGAAACTCATTAGTTGGCCAGCTTAACTCGAAGCTCATGAATTTCATATTAGTACTCCTACACTTAACTGATGTAACAATTGTATCTTATAAGTCGCTTTAATAATTTCCTATTGTTGTGATATATAAAGAAATTAGAATTTTATTAAATTTTTTTCATTATATATCTAACTTACAAGTTACTCCATATGATTCGATTTATAGATTTGAAAATGACATTTCACATCATAAATCATTATTAAGTTCCTTTATAACTTAGATAACTTACATAACTTATCTCCTATGATCTCTCGTGTTCTCTAAATAATGAAGGTAATAATGATAGTGGTATATAAATAATTGATATTACAATTTTGGTTGTCATCTCTAACTTTTCATATTCCATAACATCAAGCATAAATTAATACTTGAGATATTGGACATTCACATGACTGACATATTTATAATACTCCCCTTTGAATATCCACTACATAAAGAATATGTCTCACTAAAACCTTACTAGAAAAAAGAACCCAATGAAAAAAAGAGTACACCATTCTTTATACTTTTCCCCCTGTTTTGAACATCATTAAATTGACACATGTAAAAAGTTTAAATCTCAAATATTGCAGTCAGTAATGTCTTAGTGAATAAATCTTCTAGATTTTCACTGTTGATCAAACCAGTGACACATCAAATTCACCTTTATAGAAGGAACATTGAATTTTCTCTCCTTTAGTACATTCTCAAACCGTTATCATCTAATAATATAAAATTCTTTTCTTAGACGATACAATACAATTATCTCGAATATATTTAGTTATTAATTCTGATCATACACATTCTTAGCCTACTTCATAAATTGATATTCTCTTCGACATGAGTCAAAGAAACTATTGCTATGAATCACAATATTACTACATGTTTATTTATGACATGATTTGTGTGGATCAAATAAATAAGTATTACAATAAATCCATCTCAATAATATTTGGATTTTGACAATATTTGAGATAACCTATCTCAAAGAGATATCAAATGACAAGTTTAAGGTCATCTAAAAAATCATTGGCTAGGGAAGAATTAGAATAGATATCCAATTGCATGCAGACAAGTGTATGCATTAATGATGCATAGCTATGGAACTTCATGACCAAAGAGTTCTTCAATATCCCTTTATACATATTGTGCAATAATCCAATGACTATTGATTTGCCATATCCATGTGAAGCATCTTCAAGATGGCAAATTTATACATCGGAACAAAATATTAATTTTTCAAACATTGATCACAATACCTACTTTTCTAAATCCTTTAGGAAGAATATTTTGATGATCAAATCCTTTTATCTTTTGAGAATTTTATTTTAAAATCTAGAGATCATCTACGCTTCAAGCATACTTCAAAATTATATACCTATAGAATTCATATATTTGTCTTGTTGGGACATCTATCCAAACACACTTCAAAAAAAGAAAAGAAAATTTGAAACGGACAACTCTGTTTCAAAACAAGGATTTGAAACCGCAAAAAAATTTGTTCCAATTTTGGTGGTTGTGGCTCGATATTGAAATTGAATTCAGTTAATTTCAAATTTGAAATCGATTTTGAAAACGAATATAGTCGATTTCAAAATTGAGCCGAGAACCAACATTTTTAACCAAATATAAAAACTAGTTTTAAAACCAATTTGAAGAAATAAAGAATGAAATAAAAATGAAAAATTGATCAAATAGACCGGGTCAACCCGACCTGGAGAACCCACCCAAATTAGCTGGCTAGATTAGACGTGTGCATGCACGCGTATAGCGAGTGGCCATGCAAGCGCGCGTGTATGTGTCAATAATTTGGGCGAAATTTACTCTTTACATGATTCGAACCAGCATTGCTGGTGTAAGGAGCATGTGCACCTCTACCAGGCTAAGGATTCTGGGGTACTTACCAGTCTAACCCTTGTGATCAACCTCAACATTGAGCCCTCCTGACTTATTGTTAGATCACAGACAGATAAACGCAGTACCAATTGAGCTATGCCCTCCCGGACATACTATACCCCCTTTCAAGTGGATCCACAATCCAGAATCTGTGCATTCCACACCAGCAGAAGAAGCCTTAGTACGGGGGACTAGTCACGTACAGTGCAATCTACTGACTCTTCAGGCTCAAATCATAATCTAGTCACATCATATTCTAAATCATATGCAGTCGAGATTGAGTTTTTATACAACTTTTCAAACATAAAGGCTACTCAAGTAGCCATCCTAATGAATCCAAATCCATAAAAAAATCCAAATCCATAATCAAATTCAATTTCAACATAGCTTCAAAATAACAACTGTTCGCCAATTCAAATATGTAAATGCAATTTTTTCCAAATATGTCATGGAAATGCATATGACTTTCTAAAAATACACAATAAAATATTTCCCAAAGATTACTTGTATTTATAGATCATGTTCAAATACTATAATATTTCAAATCAACTAAATACCTATTTGGAGCACCGCTTCATAATATTTCTAAAGCACAAATAAAAATATATTATGGAGAACCTCTCCAATTTAAAATAAGGAAGTAAAATAATTCTCGTGGAGAACCTCTCCAATTTAAAAACAAGTAACTAAAATAATCCTCAAAATAATATATATACTCATACTTGCGAATAACAAATATTGATAGTACTAAAAATATAGTGAGTCTCGGTTTGTAAAATCACTTAGTAGCAAGTGTTAGAGTTGCTTGTTATCTTACAAAAAATGCAAATTTTCTACAAATCCAAATAGATAAACCTTAGTCGAAAACCCTAAAGATGATAAATTCTAAGTTATCAAGCTGGTCTCCCTGGGATATCCTAGGCATAAGTCTAAACTTAAACTTACAACTATAAAAATACTCAATTATTAAATACTCTACAAATATTTATTCCTATAAATAGTATATGAAATTTCACAAAGACTGCATTTTTTCAAATACTAAATATTAAATGTTTAAGATAGTTAATTTCTTACCACAAATCAACTACTACAAAGAGAATCATATTGTGTTGGCAAAATACAAAATAAGTGCCATTACATAACAACTATAAACATTCTGCAGGATGTTCAACATTTATCCCAATATAACCAATATTATTAGGACAAATCATGCCATTGAGAACATGTAAAATATAAGTTCATTGTCAATAAATTGCAAACTACATGTTGTAAATGTAAAAGGTATACATGTGAATATATTATTGATGCATCAACAAAAAATTCCTCATATTCATCTCAAAATTACCACATTCAACCCCAATTAATACCGGTAACATTCAAATAAATAATTTACATACACAACAAGTAGTATGGAGGAATTCTTTATATTATGAAACTTTTGATTCTATAATACTTTTCACAAATTTCTAATTATTCTTCCTATTTTAATAATTCAAGATGGTCTAATTAGTTATGCAAACTAACAAATTATCTAGATAAGTAAACTTCAAGTTTACTCATATATGCAACTCAAAATTGTAGCGCGGTATAGGACAAGAAAGATAAATGATTTTATAAAATTATCCCATAAAACAAAAGTAGTAATGCATTAATCTGAAGACTCCATTTATTAGTTGTCTCAATATAATCTTCATTAGGAAGAATATATCTGAAACTCAATTATTTTCAACGAGACATTAAAAAGTATTACATACTAGCATTTCACCTTTCAAATAAAGATATGTTGAATTATTTTAACTCTTCTAGAATTAATAATTAACTAGTTCTTCTGGAACTACTATTATCGTTTATATTCTGAACATATATTTTAAACATGTCCAAATGAACCACCATAGGCATAACATATATCAAGTTTCATAAAAAATAACCAACAAAATAAAGATTTATGATAGGGAGAACTAACCTAAAATCTTAAAATCCTCAAGCAAAAATAGAAACTTGGTAAAAATTTCCGTGACTTCTAATACAATTTCAAATAGTCCTTGATAGAGACTCGTGCTGATAATATCTGAAATTCCGATCGCAATGGACACAAAAGTAACTATAAAATAATAATGAATATGACTTTGAACTATAACAAAGAAAGAGAAAGAGAGAGCTCAAGAAACATTGAAATAAATTGAAATTTTATTAATAATTTTTCACCATACATTTAACTTACAAGCTGCTCCATATGTTTCTATTTTTAGAGTTGGAAGTGACATTTTCCATTATAGATCATTTGTAGGTTTATCTATAACTTACATAACTTACCTCCCATATTTTTTCATGTTGTCTAAGATAATTAATGTAATGAAAGTAGTAGTCTAAAATTGATAGATATTATAACTTTAATTATAATCCATAACCTTTTATATTCCATAACCTTAGGATAATAGATATCTACATAATTCATATATTTATAACAACTATCAAATTTTAAATTTTGTATCTACGGATTTCTTAAATATAAATGTTAAATACAACATAATTTTACCAATATAGGACACTATTTTTATATAATATTAATGTTTAATTTTTGGCGTTTCTCAAGGTGTGGTGCATCTAGCGTGCCACCCTATCCCATTCCTTTTTTTTTAAATTTATAGTTTTTACTTTTCACTTATTTTAAGTTTAACATTATATTATAAAAAGTATTTTCGCATGGATCTTATATTTGCTAACAGACAAGCATTATATGAGTGGGTGATAAATATAGGTTGTCAATTGATCTTAGTAATTGATTTTTAAAGATAATCAAATCTTAATTAATTTTGAAAAATTATAATTGGATTATAATTCTAAATCTTAATATAAAAATTTAAAATAATAACTACAAATCTAAAAATAAAAATTTAATAAAATAATATTTATTAAAAAAATAAATTTTCATTTTTTAAAAAAATAAAAGAAGGAAAGAAAAAGGAAAACATATGTGGTGCCTTAAAAAAGAAAAAAAATTTAAAAAAAGGGTGTGGCACCTGACCTTAGTGGAGGCGCTAACCACAAAAGGGTTAAGCCCAAGTTGGATGCCCCGCATTCTTGCACTAATTTTTTTAAAAAAATAAAATTTATTAAATATTAAAATTGTTAAAAATTATCATGTATCAATAAAATCATCCTGTGTTTAATAATCTACCTTTTTCTAATCTTGAAAAATAAATAAACTACTAATTAGATATTTCATCCTTGTTTTAAATTAATTTATATCTTTGATATATTATGATTTTGAAGCGAAGCTAACTTAATAATTTTACGTCTAGAGAAATTTGTGTATATTCGATTATATTTCACATTTTTCACATTTTCATTAAAAGAAAAGAAAAAGAAAGATTGGAACTTATTTTATACTTGAGTTACGATTATACTCATATGACCAATTAATAGTCTTGAGAAGTTATCTTTTTTTTTTCAAATAATATCGTTAAGTTAAAGAAAATATATATTATTTCTTTCAATTAAAAATATAGATTTTTACAGAGAAAATAATAAATTAAAATATAAATTTTTATATATTTCAAAAAATATTTGTTATATATTTTCCAATTTTATTTATCTATTTATTTTCCTCTTTTTTTCCACTCCTCTCCCATTTGGCTTGGTTTCGGGAAATACTAGAATGTTCAAAGTCAAAATGAAAAAGTACATTAAGTGGTGAACTTAGAGAAAGAAATAAAGTGCCTTGGATCTCCTAAAGGAAGAAGTTCCATCATTGGCAGATGTAAATTTATGTATAAAAATTTTAATTGAATCAGCAGTGAATTATAATCTTCAGTTGAGGCAAGCAATAAGTATGCTAAATCAAGCTCATCCTTTAACGAACTTAAAATACACAGCAAGGCAATCAAACTAAGTGCTGAAAAATTAGGTTTTTACATAATTCCGCCCACAAAAAATACCTCAAAGGGGAACAATAGTCTAAATTTTATAAGTGATTAAATCTAATATTAAGAAGACAATGTTACATCTATGGTATAACATCGTTCTGAAATCATGTTAAAAAATTAAATTTGGACCTAATTTTGTCATGAAAAGGTTCCTTAAAGCGGAGAGAATTGTCCGATTGCCTAAACTTTATAAGTAATTTAAATTTTTATATTAAGAAGATAATATGAGATCTCAATATTAACCATATGATATTTTACGTTTGCTTTGCTTCTTCGACCTTTAGAGAAGGAAAATACATCTTATAGCATTCACAAATAGTGTGCAAGAGCTGCAATTTGCTGCAAAAAGGCCTTCGTCAAACTATGTTTAGAGACGATTTCTATTGTTTCTATAAGTTGTTGAAGTAATTTTGTCTCAACATTAGCATAATTGACTTAAAAATCATACTTTCTTCAAAAAGGGATCCACTAAGACAGTTCCATTTTTCTGGCTGACCATGATGCGTTGCACTATTAGCCCTCTTTCTTTCTCCCCGTTTTGTAATTTATTCAAACTTAAATTACTCAAAATACTCTTTTAGCCTCAATATTTCTTTCATTATTCCAAGAAAGGTGCTTAAGTTGAATATAGAATAACATGTATTACTGTATAGAATATGAGACAGATTTAAGATATCTTTACATGATTAAAGATGCATCTTAACGATATTTAGTGCTATATGATCACATGTTTTGTAGGAAAGAAATGATATTGCCTTCTTTCTCCGGCCTAGTGATTTAAAGGACCAAGTTACAATGTCTAAATTCCTTCAAAATTAAAAGTAATTGTACTAATATGGCGCAATTGTAATAATATTTCCTTCTTTCTCCTTGCTCTAGAGAATATGATCGCAAAAAGATGTTAATGCAGGAAAAGTGGTCTGACAATGCAATGACCTCGCAATATTAATGTCATTTTCAAGCGAGCATTAACAATTCAAATATCAATTATGTTGTTGAGGAAAAATGCTTTGCATTGCAATCATGCGTGCTAGTCTATGTTATAACAAAATTTTTGGGACTCTGGCTAGGGGGTCATTTGAATTGAGAGAGGGGAAGGGAAAGGAAAGAACAGTAATGAGAGAGAAAGGAAAGGAAAGGAGAGAGAAGAAGATGATTGGTTATTGCGGTGTTTGGATAGTCAATAAGAGAAAAAGAATAAATAGTTATTAATTTATATATTTATTCTTATTGTTATATGAATATAAGTATTTTAAAATGAAGATAATCTAGTCAATTTAAAAATTTTTATTAAAATTTGTCTTCTTTCCTTCCGTTTCCGTCTATTTTTAGACAAAAAGAGACTAACTTTTTAAGATGTGTATTTGAATTGTGTTTGATTAAGAGAAATTTTATTTTGAATTCCGTAAAAGTGAATTTTTTATGAGAAGAGAACTCAATTATATATTAATTAGGAGAAATACAATCTAAATAGATCTAAATTTAATCCCTCATTTTCGCTCTTGTCACTTTCCTTTCCTTTATAAAATATCAACCCAAACACTAGTTTAATCACTCAATTTCCTCTCCTTTCCTTTCTTTTCCGTCAGTACAAACAGAGCAAGTTGGTTAGCATATTTCACTACGTCTACGGAAATATTTATAGTAACATTTTGGTTCATAATTTAATTCAAAGGAAAGGATTACTGTTTGAGCTTTTTGTAAAACATAATCAAACCAAATAAGAATAAAATTAGTGTTTTTAATTTCGTCGGATGACTTAGAACTTTACCAGAGGCATGTGATCACTACACCAATAAACTAAAGGTTTCCGACTGTGAACGCACATTAGACCATTTCTTAAACCATTCTCCTATGTGGACTATGAAATGCGATTTTACAAAATGCAACTAAACATGCAAAATCCTTATCCCAAGATATGTCATATGAGACAAAAGGATGCATTAATTAGATAATGTTAATGAGAATATAAACTTATTCTATTACTAATCTTGATATCCTTTTAGAAATTGAAAACGACCATGTTCAGAGGGAAAAAAAGAAAAAGAAAGAGGACCCCAAGTTTTATACGGAAACAACTGAATATCTGAAGTGGGTACACTGAGATTGCACTATATATATGTAGGACAATTTTCAGCCACGGGGTTCTAAAAAGTGTTACTAGGAAAGCACTAAGAATATGGTTGACGTGCCCAAATCCTATCATATGACACCACCTGCCGTTGGTGCTGCTGAATCATAGCATGCATAGAATATTTGGATCAAATGTGTGTTACATATCTCAGACCTTTTAAGAATGCTGTATTTTTATCTCGTGAGACATTACTAAAATTTATTTTTGAGTTATATAGATATTAAAATGAGTTTTTAAACTTGTGTTGTCGCACATATGTTAATTTAGATTAAATAAACTATATATCATAGTTCACATCTATTACTTTATAAAAAATAAGAGAATTTTAAGAGAATTTAAAACTTAAATTACTAAATATAACTACTTAATCCATATTAATATGTGCCTCCGGGTTAGGGATGTAAATGAGCTAGTTGAGCCTCATCTAAATTTTGCTCAGCTCATAGCTTGACTCAAATTTGATGTGATTAATTTTTTTTTTTAAAATTTAGGCTGAGCTCGTACATGGCTCACAAGCAACTCATAACTCACAAGCAGATCAAATGTGTTCAACTTGGACCCTTTACCCAAAACGTTGTTTTTTTCATCTTATCTAACATTAAAATATGGTTGTGTACTTAAAGTATAATATGGAATATGTTTTTTTTTAATGTTTATGAGAGTCTTACTATATATATATAATTTTTAAATGCATGTATAAAATGTTTAGATATGTAATGTATATAAACGAGAATGCTGTACATAGATTTGTTATTAATATATGGAATGTTTTTTGGGTCTGGTCGATTTTGGACCCATGACCAAAATATTGTTGGTTTTGAAATTTTTATTAGTTTTTTTGTGTGTCACTAATATATGTAAATTTTTGTTGGTTTTTTTTGCTGGAAGATGCATGTGTATATGCTTATAACTGACTAGTTTTAACGCACGTGTACTCATTTCTTTGAGATAAATAAAATAATTTGTACATATGAATACTTATGGAGTAAATCAGAATTCGAAGGACTTGGGGGACAAAAAGTATAAATACGTTTAAGGGCTGTATTGAAACGTTTCAAACTAGAGGGTTGGGAACAACATATATTAAAATGAAAGGGAAATTCTTGCAATTATTTGGACCTAATTGAAAAATATTGAAACCTTGGAAGTCAAAAGAGTTATCTTTGAAAATACCGTTCTAACATATTTTTTTATGTAACATTTGGAAAATATTACAAAGAATACATAAAAAATTGTACATCCATATAATTATCGGAGAAAATTGGCCAAAGAGTATATAAAATCAATAATTGGCGGAGGAGTACATAAGATTATTGTGTATGGATTTATTGGACATTTTAAAATTTAAAACTACATTGGAAATAAAATTCACCAAAAACATATATAATTATGATTTTATTCTGATTTCCTAAAATCACAATTAATACAATTATAGTCCTCAATTGCATTAGAAAATCACGATTCATACCAAACAAACATTTACGATCATCAAACAATGGAATTAAGAGAGAATTTGACACAAGGCGGTGCAAATTGATGTATTATGATTTTATAAAATACTTAAATAATTCTACCTAAAGATACACATTTTTTGGTTATTTCCACTACGAGACATATTCAATTTATATCTATTAAGTTTGTTACTGTTACTTAGGCGTGTACCCAACTGGCATTGAAGCATTTTCTGTAGTTGTTCAGCACCCAAAATATCCTCTTCCACAGATAAGAATCAAGACCAAAGCAAGTTGCTATACGAGTTGTTTGAACTGGAATTATGCTTATATGCATCCCCTGACTAAAAGTAATACTCGTGCCGTATCAATTTTAGTGTCATTTTAAAAATCTTTATATATATATATTAAAATACTAATTAAATCGACTATTTTGTTCTCAATTAAATATTCTCTATATTTATAAAAAATTACAACTTAGAAAATACTATTAATTATTATGCAAAATATCATTACTTTTTTGGTAAAGGTAAATAAAGAGAATAAAGTCAAATTTTTGTTCAATGATATTTATTGTATAATAAAATAAAATTTCTATGATGAAACTTATTTTGAAACGAAAAGAGTAATAAGTAAATGTAAGTCTGACTTACTAAATCAAAGTAAAAAATTGATGTGAGAGTTCTTAAACTACTGCACTACATTCTGGATGAGCCATTAACACAACAAGCTAGGTTTTCTATTCCAACAGAGTATTAACAAACTAGACCTTTGACTTTGGGACGTAAAAATCAATAGAAAGAAAGTTTCAGAATTTTTGAAGAGTAAACTTGGGGAAAAATGTCAAAAACTTTGTTAATGCGGTACTTATAACTGTATTTTAAAAATGTCAGGGGCGACTGCTGCTTCCCACTTGTGGAGCGTAGAGAAGTCTTGTACTAATTATGAAACCCTAGAAAGGGACAAATGCTTGGATCATTCCGTGATGATATAGATGTTATCATGATGTCCAGCTCCAGGATTGTGTCTGGCTCTATAAACCACAAGCATAATTTTACAGTCACAAATTGTCATAATGAACATCGAAAGATTCTTGATGTGAAAATGATTGCACGCATAGTTTTTTATTTGGGGGACGAGTTAATTCTGTCTCAGACCATCTTGGACCAAGGAACCACCCAGAATGAGATTTGCAAATCTGACAAATATAGGAAAGTCAGTCATCATTCACTTCCTTTTTGGGGTGCAAATTATCCCCTTCCAAACCCTACAAGTCAAATATCCTAAAAGTCAAAGAAAAAAGTTGATCTATCTTTAGTTATATGTTGACACTATTTCAATTTTCTGTTTGCAAATTGTTTTTGTTTTAGTTTGTTTTTTTAGAAAGTGTAAAAGTGAATTATTTGTAAAAGAAGAAATATGATTTGATTAGAAAAAAAAAATTTTATTTTTATTTTAAATTACAATCCAAACTCACCCCAAATTCTATACATGATAAGAGTTTGGAAATTTATGGGCTGAATATCACCATCCATATGATCATTGGGCTGAGTTAAAGCAACTGCTCAGTTGGTACAGTGCGTTTTAACAAGTGGAAAGATTTCGAATTTGATACATCCTTTCCTTATTTCCCTTTTGTGATAGTATAGAATCCTTCCAAAAACATTCATCCTTGGGCAGAATATGACTATGCAAATGATCATTCTTTAAACCACTAGAATTAGAAAAAATGTGAATGTGTTAAGTAGGTAGTTATCACAACTTGTAGTTGTAGGAGTAGATCAAAATATGTCCTCTTCATAAAGTCTTCTGTGGGTTATCCCTCATGAGAATAGTATAAAATATATTTTATCTTAAAATTATTATTTTAGTTTTAATTAATACAAAAAAAAGAAATTTTGAGGTTTCGGAGAAAGGACTCCCTATTAGCACTCTAATTTTTTCTCTTTTTTTTCCTTTTGTTGATAGCAGTCCACTTTCCTTTTTTTCCCCCCCTTTGATTATAGACAATAATGCAATATATATTTTTCTTCATTATTTTTAACTATTATTTTATTATTGCTTTGCTCCACTTTCCATATTCTTTCAAATTAGAAAACAGTGTGGCAAAGAAGTTTCGTTTCAATTTATCAGTAGTGGTGTTTGCCACATTATGAATATCAGGGCATCAAGTATGGCTGGACTTTTATAAAATTTAAAGATTATTTTTTCATAGTTACTTTCATTATAAATATAATTCTTTTTGAAAGATCTAAGAGAGAGTGTATTAGCTCTTTGTCTAATTTTAAAACATTTTTTCTTTTTGAAAACATTGTTTAAAAAGACTTAAACTTTCAGAAATTAATGAAACCTTGATAAAAAATAGTTGAAAGAGGAAAACCACTTTAATGACAATAATGAATACCAACAAATCTCTTAAGGAATTGAGTATGATCAATAAATAGAAACTTAAATTAAAAGCACAAAGAAGACTTTTTGATGTTCTAAAGACATTGGAGTATAAAGCTTCTCAAATTATTCAAAAGTTCTAAAAAAAATTTGAAGTTTATAACTTTTATAAAGTTTAAAATTCAATTGCAACATTTAAATAACCGCTAGTAATGGTGCAATTTAGTCAATCAAATTGGCTTACTGCATTCTAATTGGTGTTCCAAACTTTTTGTGCACTGGCTACCAAGGACAATTTGGTTGATCGAATTTGGATTATTGCGTCCTAATTGATCATTCAAATTTCTTTGAAAAATTTAGTACCCAAGGTTTCAATTTAGACACTCGAATTGGAGGTCTTCGAACTTTTCCAAACTTTATCAACTTATTTGAAATGTATCCGCAACAAGTTTGAAATTGTTTTGGACTAAAAAATAAGTCATTTTAAAGCTTTTGAAAACTAGGCCATTATCAAACACTTAGTAATTCAAGAATAATCAAGATCTGTTAAAGCTCATAACCAAGTTATAAGGAAAAAAGTTTTGTGCTGCTACATGTATTGCATAGATTCCAAATGCGAGGAGTGTAGTTTTCAGGAGTGTAGTTTCACAAGATATACCTATTAAGTAAATGAAAATCTACACTATAGTGACTTTTAAGCCTGTGACTTCTTAGACATACTCTTCATTCTTCAACCACTTGAGCTCATCCGAATTGTCTTTAACACTATAGCTTTAATGTAAGGAGACCACTTAGCTTCTTTAACCACAAATCCTATCACACAATTTACATACAAGTTTGACCTTATCAATGTTTGTCATTAATAAGAACTACAAGATTCGTCCTTGTGGCTAACAATCTCCACCCTTTTTGATAATGACAAACTTTGATGCAAAATGTGATGGATTTAACATTGTAACACCGACGTATTTATGTCATAAGTAATTGATAAACAAATAAGCATAATGACAATAGAATGGCTCATGATGAGCTTATGAGCCAACCAACCTTCATGGTCCTCCTTTCTAAGAGAGGTTTTAAAAAAATAGAAAAGGGTTAATAAATCTCCCCCTTAAACTGTGCTCATTTTCAAGAAGTTTAGACTTGAAATGTTGTAAGTCTGAATTTGAATTTCTGTGTCTAAATCACAAAATAGATAAGGTAATGGTTGTATGTTTGGAAAATAATCTTTCTTTTCCAATCATGGAAGGAAAGTTTGAGATAGTCTTCATACAGTTAGGACAAAAATAGAGCACTTTTTGGTGAGAAAATTTGGCCGCGTCCGAATTTTGGGTAAAAATTTCAAAGGTTGGACTTTTCAAATTCAACTAAACCACATAGTTGCAAAGATTATATATGACTATATTAGCACTTTATTAAGCTTTGTACAACCACAATGAACATTATTTTGTAATATTCAACCACAAATTCAATAATGCAACTCAACCATAGTCAACATTAGTAACACATATTCAACTTTCAATAACACGTATAAAACTACATTTAGCAATTTGGGGTTCTCAAAATGAGTTAGAATCAAAAGGAATATCTCAACACAATTGTATCATTATTGAGCTTCAAGCAAACATTACATTGACTAGAAACATACACGGAAATATGGAAGTATTGAAATGTATGAGTAGATGAGCTAAGCTAGAAACAAATACTTAAGATCAAACTAAATCATAAAGAGAAGTTCATAAGTTAAAAACATAATATTGAATCTTCTTCATGGTCTTCACTCCCTATTGGTTGGTGTGATGGTCACGTTTCCTTTGAGCTCTATGTGAAGCAGACCATCACTTGCACGTTCCTTTCTGGAGTAGTTTGCTTTGGAGCTGTTGCCAATCTAGATAACCTTCTTGATCCCTTCTTTCTAATAAGATGTTTTACTCTTTCTTGACTAAATGAAATGATAGAGGGAGAAGTGATCTCAGTTTTTTCAATCAAGTCTCCTTCCTGTTTAGCTTCTTTTTCCATCTCCACTTGCTTCTTTACGATCATCTCCCTTATCAACTTCTTTTTGTGTCCTCTTATCATCTTAATACTCTTCCTCCATTCTACTTTCTCTAACCACTAATTGAAAATCATTTCCGTCATTCTCATCATCATCATCACTTTCTTCATTTTTACTCTCATCCTCATCATTCTCCTTTTCTTTTTCATCATCATTTCCCTCTTGGCCTTCATCTTCATTCATCTTTTCATCTACTTGAGAGGTTTTCTTCAAGATTTCTTCAATGTGTCTCACCCTCTCATTTACCCTCGAAGAACTTGTACATTTCTCCATTTCCTTCGCATGGTTGTTAAGAGCCTCTTGGAAGACTTTGGTAACAACGGTGTCTCCACGGGTGATCCTTTTATTGACAAAGTCATCCGCCTCACTAGAGTGTGATTAAGGAGCTTGCTCATCTTTAAATAACTTTCCCGTGGAGGGAGGTTGCTCCCTTCTCATTTGTCACTCATGCCTTCTTTTGGTTTTCCTTTCTCTAGCTTGCGTATCTTTTTCATCCTCCTTGTTAGCCCTAAGGGCAAATCATGTAGTTTTTGATTAATGACAAATATTGATGAGAACTAATATGCTTATATATTGTGTGATAGGATTGGTGAACTAAGAAGTATGAAGTCTCATTGCCTTCAAGCCAAAGTGCAAGAACAACTTCAATAAGCAAACTGATTGAAGTTTGAAGAAGGTTGTTCAAAGATGATCTATAGGCATTGAAGACTTAAAGTGTAGGGTATATATGCTAAATAGGTAAATCACTATGTAAACTCTACACTTGTATGTCTTGGAATCTATTGAATGTATAAGAGAGCATAAAATTAGTTTTCTTAATCGTAAATGGCTTTGAATGAACTTTTTGATGAATGTGTTTTCGTATCTTAAAAGATCTTGAGTAAACTTTGCATGATCAAAGAAATTTGATTATGGTTCTCAAGCTTATATATGTCTAAATAACTTATCTATACATACAAAAATGTTTTCAAACTTATTGAAGTTAAATCTCAAATGATTTTACAAAGTTTGAAAGTGTTTCCAAAAAATTCGGTCGTCCGATTTTTGCAGTAAAAAATGGTTACTGTTTTTCCAGAGAAATTCGGACGAAGATTCGGCCGCAAGAAGAAAAATTCGGTCGTCCGAATTTTTGTCTTCAGCATGGTTACTGTTTTTTCAAAGAAATTCGGATGAAGATTCGGACACAAGGAAACCTGCAACAGTGACGTCCAAAAATTTCGGAAGAAAAATTCGATCGTCTGAATTTTCTGAAACTAGCCGTTACTAGCTGTTTTATGACTGTTAAAGCCAATTTTTCAAATCTATAAAAGCCATAAACTCCAGATTTTTAGTATAACTTTTGAACATTCAAAATCCTTCGAGCTCTAACTTGTTTTACATCAAAATTATTTGAAAAGCTCTCAAATTGCCTTCTGTTCAAAGGTTAAAATTCAAGATTCCAAAGGCAAGAAGTGAAGTGGGCTAGCTATTGTATTTATCCACCAAGAAGTGTTGGTAACATCGAAACTCTCTCTTTACATTATTTTTGTGATTGATACAAGGTTGTCAAGAGACTTAAAACTGTTCTGGAGGGTGATCCATAGACTAGATTAATCAAGGTTGTTGTGTAAAACCCATTGGTGAGGGTGAGCCTTGGATTAGATTAGTCTGGGTTGTCTAGTGACATAAAACTCTTTGTGATAAGGGTGAACCTTGTTTATTTGATTGAATAGAGGTTGTTGTAGTAAAACCCATTGAAGGGTGAGCCTCTTGTGTAATTGTTTAGATTGACCATTTAGTGAATTGGTTTAAAATCCTTGAGTGTGGACTCAAGGTAGTGGATGCAGATCTTGGAGAGATCGAACCACTATAAATCGTGTGTTCATTTTCATGCCTTACTTGTTTACATACTTGTATTATTATTATTATTAGTTTTTAGTTGTTGATTGATTGGTTGTAGTCTTATTGTTTGATCATCTTGTCTCAATCATCAAATCACATATAAACTTGAAGTTTATGGATTTAAAGAAGAGCATTTACTAAGGCAAAGGATTTGCAAGAGGGAAAAGATTTTTGATAATTAGCCAAAGACCTAATTCACTCCTCTCTTAGGTCTTTTAATTGGTATCAGAGCGAGGTCTTCTTTTTAAGGTCTAACAACCTAGAAGTAAAGATTATATGGCTAGTTTATCAAATTTTCCTTATACGGAGGTTCCTCCACTAATAGACCTCCATTATTTGATGGTTATAATTATATTTTTTGGAAGTCTAGAATTGAGATTTACATTTGTTCTATTAACTATGAATTGTGGAATATTATTGAGAAAGGTCCCTATGTGCCATTGAGAGTGAAAGCCGATGGAGTTACAAGGGAACCAAAGCCCATGGAGGAGTATGATGAGAGCGATTCAAGGAAGATGACATTAAACTACCAAGCAATGAACATTCTTTGTTGTGCGTTGGTTGTCAATGAATACAATAGAGTGATGGAATGTGATTCCGCTCATAAAATGTGAAAGCTATTTCAAGTCACTCATGAAGAAGAAAGAGCAAATATGTGTTTCATGGCAATGGAAGATGAGGTACAACCTACTCCATCTACTTCTACTTCTTATGATGCTGATATTGATGATCCTAGTGAATTACTTATTGAGATGTATGGAGAATTAAAAAAGGCTTCAAAAAGGAATAAGGAAATGAAAACCAAAATTAATGATTTATTGAATGAGAATTCAAAATTGTTTTGTGAGAATAAAAAGCTTCTTGATTCTATTGAATGCTTGAATATTGAAAAAGAAGTTTTAAATATCTCTTTACAAAACATGTCCCTTGAAAATAAGATTCTTTGTGAAAAGATTTTGTCTCTTGAAAGAATGCTTGTTGATCATGAGACTTTGAAAAAGAAGGTTGATGAACTTACATCATGTATAGAAAAATTTACAAAAGGAAGGGACAATCTTGATAAAATTCTTGGAGGTCAAAGATCTCCTCTTGTCAAAATGGTCTTGGCTATAATTATGTAAACAATGTGCCTAAATATAATAACTTCTTTTTTAGAACTACTTCTACTTCCATGCATCCTACTTGTTGTACTTATTGTGGAAAACATGGACATAAAGTCACCAAATGCTATGTTAAAAGAAAAGTAGAGAATGGTGTAAAAACCATTTGGAGAGTTAAGAGAATTATTACTAACCCCCATGGACCCAAGAAAGTATGGGTACCAAAGGATACTTCCTCTCCTTCATTGCAGGTACTCTTCAATTCAAACTCAAGCTCCTCTAAGCAGTATATTGATGATGTTGGCTTAAAGAATAACAGAAAACATCTCATTCATAATCAAGGTCGAAGCAACCAATGAAGGATTTGCTTTTGAGACAAGAAGAAAGGAAGAATTCTTGGTGTAACCAATGTTGGTAAAGGTTCCTCTCTTCTTTTTAAACAAATGTTGCTTAGTGCTAATTTGAACTATAACTTGCTTAGCATTAGTCAATTGTGTTACAATGAATAAAAAGTTAAATGACAACATGTGAAGTTTCAGTTGAGAATCACTTTTGTTAAGATTTGAAAATTTGCCAACCATGACTTGTCAATTGCTTCTATGAAGATGATTAGGTAAGATTGATGATATGAGATTGAATTCGTGGTTGATATGTTCTTGAAATTGATTATATGCCATGATAAAATGATTAAAATATCTATGCATTTGCTTGGCCAAAAACATCTTTATGAAACTTTACAAAATGTTCGGACTTGAAGTTTGAATGTAGACCATAAGTTCGGTCGCCCGAACTTGTATGACAAAATGATATTTTGTGATTTTGATCAATTACTCACAAAATATTTCAATGTGTGTTTTATCTTGATAAGCTTGAATGTCTTGTTGCTTATGATAATGATTGATTTTCTTGACATAGAAGATTTGGTCATGTGAGTATGGATTTGTTGAACAAACTTTCCTCTCAAGATTTAGTTGGAGGATTGCTAAAAAGTGTTTTGAGAAAATTGTCTTTGAGATACTTGTCAATATGAAAAACAAACAAAAGAATCTTCCAAACCTAAAAAAAATGATTTTCACTTCAAAACCTCTAAAAATTTGTTTATATGGATTGTTTAGACCAATGAGGATCACTAGTCTTGATGGTAAGAAGTATTCATATATGATTGATGATGATTTCTCTAGATTTACGTGGGTGATCTTTCTAGCTCAAAAGGATGAAGTTCTTTTCATGAATTTGTAAGACTTTTCAAAAGGGTCCAAATCTCTCTTGAGTGCAAATTGATTTCTATTAGAAGTCACAATGGGAGAGAAGTTTACAATCAAGATTTTACAAAACTTTGTGATGAGAATGGGATTGCTCACAAAATTTTTGGCTGCCAAAACACCTCAACAAAATCGTGTTATTGAAAAGAAAAATTGTACCTCACAAGAAATGGTTAAGTCTATACTTGGAGAAAATTCTTTACCAAAACATTTTTGGGACAAAGCTGAAAACACTGCATTGTTATATTTTTTAATAGAGTTCTTCTGAAGTCTTTTTTTTTAGAAAAATATCTTTTGAACTTCTATTTGATAGAATACTCTATAATTTAAACATACATGACAGGTTGTATCAAATATACATGAATATGCGTAACAAAGCACTTTATATTGAATACTACTAGTTTGTATTGCCTATTTCAAAATATTTGGTTGCAAGTGCCTTATATTGAATATGTGTGATAACTTGGAAAATTTGATAGAAAATCGAATGACGGGATATTCCTTGGTTAATCCTCTAACAACAAGGCTTATAGAGTTTATAACAAAAAAAAAAAAAAAGAACCTTACATGATGAGGAAACTATTCATGTTAGTTTTGATGAATCTTACATTTACTTGGAAAGAAAATATGAAGATGATGTAGGTTCATCTATGAATTACTATCAAACCCATCTTCAAGCACCAACTTTGGAGGATCATACCAATGAGGAAGAAATGATTGAACAAAATCAAGATGACCAACCTAGTGGTGACCAAGAGCTCCCAAAGAACTTAAGATATCCAAGAGGCCACCCTAAGGAGCAAATCAATGGTGATATCTCCCAAGGAGTAAAAATAAGGTGGTATTTTATCAATAATTTTATTATTTTATCTCATATGAGCCTAAAAGTATTGAAGATGCATCGTGTGATGATTTTTGGATTATTGCTATGCAAGAGGAATTAAGTAAATTTGAAAGATATTAAATTTGGATATTCCTAAATCTCATGATCATTCCGTTATTGGAACTAAATAGTTTTTAGAAATAAACTTATTGAATCTGGAGAAGTTATTAGAAATAAGGTTAGACTTGTCGCACAAGGATTCAATCAAAAAGAGGGCATTGATTATAATGAGACTTTAGTTCCGGTTAGTAGATTTAAATCAATTAGAATGCTTTTGGCATTTGCATGTTTTAAAGGTTTCAAACTCTTTCAAATGAATGTCAAAAGTGCTTTTCTAAATGGTTCTATTGAGGAAAAGGTTTATGTGGAACAACCACCCAGTTTTGATCATAAAAAGTTTCCTAACCATGTTTTCAAATTATCCAAAGCGTTTTATGATTTAAAACAAGCTCCTAGAGCTTGGTATAAAAAATTGAGTTTTTTTCTTCTTTCAAAAAATTTTCAAGAGGAAAGGTTGACACTACTATTTTCATAAAAACCTCTTGTAACAATGATCTATAAGTTGTCCAAATATATGATACAATTTTTGGTGCTTCCAATACTTCACTTTCTGATGTGTTTTCCAAGTTAATGAAAAGTAAATTTGAAATGAGCATGATAGGAAAACCCAATTTCTTTCTTGGCCTACAAATCAAGCAAACCAAATGGCACTTTCATGAATCAAGTTAAGGTATCAACACTTCCATAAGTTTATCAACTATGCTTAACAAGAATAAAAAAAAAAGTTTCATAGAAGTAGTCAACTTTATTTGACAGCAAGTAGAGCCAATATTATGTTTGTCATGTGCTTGTGTGCTAGATTTCATCTTGTCCTAAAGAGTTTCATTTGATTTTTGTTAAACATATTCTCTATTACCTTATTGATACTCTAAGTGATTATGGTCTATATTTTAAATGTGTGGCTATGTTATGTGGTAACACTAATACAATAAATTTGATCATGATATTATTCAACAAACTAGGACAAAGCATATAGAGATCAAACTTCATCTCATTAGAGATCAAACTTCATCTCATTAGAGATCACTCTACTAAGGGTAATACTTGTTTAAAGCATGTTTGCATTAATGAACAAATTAATGCTATCATTACTAAGTCATTGGCCGAAGAAAGGTTGACCAATCTTAGAAAAAGCTTAGGGATTTCAAAATTCAATAACTAATGAGTATATTCAAGTGTTGTAGCTCCAGGTGAGGACAAAGAAGCCTAGCATGAGAAAAGGAAAGGGAAAAGCCAAAGAAAGAGAAGGAGGACCAGTAATCAATGAACCAAGGAAGGTTTATGTTCCTCAAAGCATGTCATGGATGGATAGATTTGTCACTGTGGAGGCTGGTACTGAATTTGATGATTGGACAAAAAGGAACCATAAGACAAATCCAAGCTACAAGGTGGATGTCATCAAACTATCTGAAATGGGTAATATACTCTCATTTTTAAATGATATGAGCTGGACTAGCTTGTTTGTGTTTGATGAATGCTATTACCTTCCTTAGTTTATGAAGTTTAAGCAAATATTAAGGAAGAAAGAGTTGAGCGAGTTGGTAATAAAGCTATTCAGTGGTATTGTTCAAGAATATCACAAGTTGATTTTTGAGATTGATAATACCTTGCTCAATAGAATTTGTGATGTTGAGGATGTTGGGTTTAGGCATTATTCTTCCGGGGGACATTGTTTTATAAGTGAGTTATACTCACATGAAAGAATTGAGAATCCCTATATAAATGGGAGAAGCCTCAAGACTAGAAAGGAGAGAGAGATAAAAGCTTTTTTTTATGCTAGTGAAAGAATTTTACATCATATGCTTACTACCTTGATTATAGCATACTTTGGGCACAAATCTTCTGTTCATAATATGTATGCTGTAATTATGCTAGCCATGCATAAGAAAAGAAAAATGAATTTTGGATATATAGTGCTAAAGAATATAATGACAGCTAGAAGAATCGAGCATAAGGAATTTCCGTATGGAAGGTTATTAACAGGAATTTTCAAGTATCTCCAAGTGCAATTGTCTTCTAGTGGTTTACCAATAAAGAGTGAAGAAGTCTATACCAACAACTCACTAAAGAGAATTCCTTGGACACTTGATGATGATAATGTATGAAGGACTAGAAGAGAAACTCCTCTAAGGGGTGATAGAAGAGATGCTAGTGATAATGAAGAGAAGGAAGAAGAAAATGAAGAAGAAGAAGAGGATGAAGAGGAAATTGAAATACCTAAGAGGGGGGTGAATTAGGTATTTAGCTAATTTTCGCAAACTTAAACCTTTTAAGTGTTTAGACCAAGAACAAGTTATGTAAGCTAATTATAGATAATTGATAGCAAAACAATAATGAAAGCAATAGAAAAGAACTCAAACAATTTATAGTGGTTCGATCCTCAAGATCTACGTCCACTACCTTAAGCTCACACTTAAGGATTTCAACAAATCTACTAATTGCTCAGGTTTACAAATTACAAGAGAGGTTCACCACACTTTGGTTTTACACTCGCAACCTCTTCTAGTAATTTCTTACAATACAAGGCTCACCAACCTATGGTTTTATATCTCAAACAACCTTGAATCACAACTTCAAGGATCACCCTTATCTAAAGGGTTTTATGTTATCAAGATAACCTTGCTAGAGCTAGTAGATCAACACAATTGAATAAGTAAAGGAGAGTGTGTAGAAGTTACCACTTGATGGTAGATATTACACAAATTTGCACCTTCACACTTTGATGTCTTTGGATGGATCAATTGAATGCACAAGACATAAGAGAGCTTAAGAAATGTTTGCTAAATGCTTTTGAATGCTTGGAGTTTTCAAGATTTCAAGAGTTACAAAAATTTGCATGTTTATGGCTTTTATAGAATTTGAAAATCTGTTAAAACGTTCATAAAACGGCTAGTAACGGCTAGTTTCAGAAAATTCGGACGACCGAATTTCTTGGCTGCGTCCGAATCTTCGTCCGAATTTCTCTGGATGAATAGTAACCATGCTGAGAACAAAAATTCGGACGACCGAATTTTTTTGCTGCGTCCGAATCTTCTTCCGAATTTCTCTGGAAGAACAGTGACCATGCTGAAGGCCAAAAATTCGGACGACCGAATTTTTTGGCTGCGTCCGAATCTTCTTCCGAATTTCTCTGGAAGAATAGTAGCAAAATTTTGCTACAAAATTCGGACGACCGAATTTTTTGAAAGCATTTTCAAACTTTGTAAAATCATTTGAAATATAACTTCAATGAGTTTGAAAAACATTTGATATATATAGAAAACTTTATTAACTATATTTAAGCTTGAAAAACATGAACATATGAAGTTTATAAACATATCTTATAGAAAGATTCATTCAAAGCCTTTTAAGATCATAAGACTATTTTTATGCTCTCTTATGCATTCAATGATAACCAAGACATGCAAGTGTAGAGTTTACATAAGAATTTACCTAAAAGTTAAATGCACTCTACACTTCAAGTCTTCAATGCTTTTTGATCATCTTTTAGAACAACATTCTTCAAACTTCAAATACTTGCTTAAATGAAGTTGTTCTTGAACTTTTGCTTCAAAGCAATGAGACTTCATACTTCTCAAATTACAGAACCTATCACATAATAATCAAACATTTTAGTCCTCATCAATATTTGTCATTAATCAAAACTATATAATTTGCCCTTAGGGCTAACAATCTCCCCCTTTTGATGATGACAAACTTTGATGCAAAATGTGATAGATTAAAACAATGTAGTACATAGAAGTATTGATGTCAATGATAGAAAATAACCAATTTAGCACATTGACATTACAAAAGGCTCATTATGAGCCTATGACCCAACCAACATCCATTAACCTCCTTCCTTCCAACACAACTAGAATAGAAGGTATAATATTTAAGCATTTAGAAAAGATTCTAAGAGAGGTTTTAAGGTTGTAAAAGTTTAACAATACTCCCCCTTAGATTGTGCTCATTTTTCAACACATTTGGACTAGAGATATCATGCGTCCGAATTTTTTGCATAGCAAGTCCAAACTTTAAAATAAGTAAAATGAAAGCTGCAAATTTTGTAAATAAGCTTTCCTAAGGTTGTTCAAACATAGGGGAAGAGATTAAAACCAGTTTGAATCAATTTGAACAACAATAGAGCACATTTTGGCAACAAAATATGCATGCATCCGAATTTCAGAACATGCATCCGAATTTTTAAATCTTCAGTCCAAAAATTATAATAACTTCAATATAATGAATGCCTAAGGTTGTTCAAACATACTAGAAGAGATTAAAACAGATTTAGATCAATTTGAACAACAATAGAATACTTTTTGGTAACAAGTTATAGCTCATGCATTCAAATGTTTTCATAGAGTTTTCATAGAGTAACAATTCAAGAGCAAGTTATTCATTTACAGAAAACACACAAAAAACATCTATAGGATGCATATAAAAAAAATTCATATGCAGAAAAATTCATTATCTCATCACATAGCAGTTTTTCACACATTTTGTCATCCTCATTTTTTCTCCCCCTTTTGTCATCAGTCAAAGATGGGGTCAATGAAAATGAGATTAACAATTTAACACATAAAGGAAGCTCTCATCATTGAGATTTCATCATTGAGCTTCACTATTACAGAAGATGCAAGAAAAATTCTGAAGAAGATTATAACATTAGATGCATAATTAAAAATTTAAGTAACTTAAAGCAGTAAATAGAATGGAAGAGATGCTTAGTCTTGTGATGTTGATGAAGAGGCTCTGCTAATCCCTTTCTTGATGGCCAAGTGCTTCACTCTTCCTTGGCTGAATGAAATGTGTGACGGTGAGACAATTTCAGCTTGAGCTACTTGGCTTCCCTGCCTTTTGTGGTTCTTCTTCTTCTTCTTCTTGTTCGCCACTTTGTCTCATCATCTCCTCCTTGGTCATCCCCATCATCACTGTCATTATCTTTGTCTTTCTTATCTTTCTCTTCATCATCTTCCTCATTTCTATCTTGAGGCCTAGAGGGTCCTTCACCACTTTGAGTATTTCTCATTAGGATTTCCTCAATGTGTTTCACTCTACTCTCTAGTCCATCTAATTTTCCTAGAACCATTGGAGCAAATGATTCAAAGAACTTATACATCTTCTCCATTTCCTTGACTTGATTGTTCAAGGCCTCTTGGAATGCTTTGGCTATTATGGTGTCACCTCTAGTTATTCCTTCACCACTTGACTCATCTTTAGTTTCTTCTTCAACTACCCTTCTTTTTGTTGGTGGTTGCTCCCCTCACTTGAAGTGTCATGCTTTCTTTTTTGTCTTCATTTCTCTTGCAAGGGTCTCTTCCTCATCTTCATCATCTTCATCCTCCTCCTTTTCCTCTTCTACACTTTCAGTCCTTTCCTTTTTTCCTAATCTTTTTGGAGAGGACCTCTTTTTGTCTTCCATAATCCATCATCATCAAGGATAAGCTGCATTCTCTTAAGAGATTCATCGGTGTATATTTCTCCACTTTTAAAAAGATTGTCCTCTTCCCTGGAAGTTTAATCTTAAAATGCTTAAAGATCTTGGTTAACAGATCTTCCATAGGGGAATGCCTTGGTTCATTGTTTTTTCTAGCGATAATCATGTGTCTTAAGGCTATATATCCAAAGTTGAATTTCCTCTGTTCATGCAGGGGCCAACATTAATACCATATGCATATTCCCTACTGATGATTTATGTCCAAAGTTAGGAACTATCATAGTAGTTACCATGTGATGCAATACCCTACCTCTAGCATCCAAATTCTTGATTTCCCTCTCTTTTATAGATCTAAACTCTCTTCCATTTGTAAATGCTTGTTCAAATCTATCATATGTAAAGAGTTGACGATCATAGCAATGCATTGAGGGTGCATAATATTTAGCTCCACTGTCACTTACCCCACAAATTTGCGTTAATCGGATCTTCACTTAATTCAATATCAACTTGGGATACTCTAGTTGAATACCATTGTATCCTATCATCCCCAACAATCTCAGTTCTTTCTTCCTTTAGGTTTGCATAGAATTCATATACCAAGGTGGGATAAAAATCTTCATTAATAAACAACAAACTACTCCATCCAACATCATGGAAACAAGACAAAACCATATCCATACTAGATAGTTTATCAACATCCACCTTATATCCAGGGAATAATCTTTCTACTATTCTTATTCCATTCATCAAATTCATGAGTAGATTTGATAGAGATAAACCTCGTCAACTCAGATTGTGTTTGAGGAATGCGAATCCTTCTTGGTTGGTTGAGGATTGGGTCTCCATTTCCTTCCTTAGCCTTTCCTTTTCCTTTCTCAACATTGGGCTTCTTTGTTCTCACCATGATGTTTTCTCTTGAGAAGGGTTGGTTTTCACGTATGAAATTAGGGCTTAGAAGTTTAAAAAATGAACGCAAATCGGGATGAGACTGTGTGAATTTGAAGAGATTTTGATTCGGACGTGAATGGGTATGAGAGGTTTTGAAAGGATTTAAAATTCGGAAGTTATAATGTTTGGAAGAAACCGTTCGATTTTCATTTAAATAGATGCATCCGCAAAATTCGGACGACCGAATTTTAGGTCTGCGTCCGAATTTTCGGTCGAAAGTTTCTGTCTCTTTGATTCGAAAAATTCGGTCGACCGAATTTTCTGTCCTGCATCCGAATTTTTGATCAATAAATCTCTGTTTTCATCACAACATTAATACACACATTAGTCATTGAATTTTGAAATTCCTAAGAGTCTTCTTAGGTGATTAAACCTTTCCTCAGCCAAAGGCTTTGTAAATATGTCAGCAATTTGATCATTTGTGTTTACATGTTCTAAGCATATATCTTTCTTAATCACATGATCACGAATGAAATGATGTTTTATTTCTATATGCTTTGTCCTAGAATGTTGAATGGGATTAATGCTCAAATTGATGGCACTAGTGTTATCACATAGTATAGGCACACACGTAAATTTAAGACCATAATCAAGTAAAGTATGTTGCATCCATAATAATTGTGCACAACAACTTCCTGCAGCTATGTATTCAGACTTCAGTTTGTGGATAAAGATACACAAGCCTGCTTTTTACTAAACCAAGACACTAGACAACTACCAAGAAATTGACAATGACCACTTGTACTTTTTACGCACAACTTTACATCCAAAGCATAGTCGACATCGAGAATATCCAATAAGTTCAAAAGATGAAGTTTTAGAAAACCAAAGACCATAGTCATATGTGTCAATCAAATAACGAAATATTCGTTTGACGAAATTAGATGAGATTCTTTAGGACATGATTGGAATCTAGCACACAAGCAAACAGCAAACATAATATCCGGTCTACTAGCAAAGTGAGATAGAGTAAACTTCCAATCATACCTCTATACAATTTCTCATCAATACTTTTACCTTTCTCATCTTTGTCAAGTTTAGTTGATGAACTCATAGGAGTACTTATTCCTTTTGCTTGATTCATTCCAAATCTTTTCAATAGCTCCTTAGTATATTTTTCTTGATTGATGAAGACTCCATCCTTGGTTTGCTTAATTTGTAGTCCAAGGAAGAAACTTAGTTCTCCCATCATGCTCATCTCAAATTCATTTTGCATAGTTTTAGCAAACTCTTCACAAAGAGAAATATTAGTAGAACCAAAAAATAATATCATCAACATAGATTTGTACAAGCAAAATATCATTTTTAGAAGATGTTTTAATAAAAAAGAGTTGTGTCTACTTTTCCTTTAGTAAAACCTTTTGTGAGAAGAAAACCACTTAATCTTTCATACCAAGATCTTGGAGCTTGTTTCAGTCCATATAGAGCTTTGGTTAGCTTATACACATAATTTGGAAATTTTTCATGGATAAAACCAGGAGGTTGTTCTACATAAACCTCTTCTTCAATAAAACCATTTAGGAAAGCACTTTTAACATCCATTTGAAAAAGTTTAAAACCTTTAAAGCAAGCAAATGCTAAAAGTATTCTTATAGATTCTAATCAGCTCACTGGAGCAAAGGTCTCATCATAGTCAATGCCTTCTTCTTGGTTGAAACCTTGAGCAACAAGTCTAGCTTTATTTCTAACTACTTCTCCTAGTTCATTTAACTTATTTCTAAAAACCCATTTTGTACCAATAACAGAATGATCATGAGGTCTAGGAACAAGAGACCAAACTTTATTTCTTTCAAATTGATTTAGCTCTTCTTCCATAGCAATAATCCAGAAATTATCACACAATGCATCATCAATATTTTTTTGGTTTAATATGAGATAAAAAGAGCGAAGTTATCAATAAAGTACCGCCTTGTTTTTACCCCCTTGAGAGACATCACCAATGATTTGCTCCTTAGGATG
Organism: Rauvolfia tetraphylla; assembly: GCA_030512225.1. Lineage (NCBI taxonomy): Eukaryota > Viridiplantae > Streptophyta > Magnoliopsida > Gentianales > Apocynaceae > Rauvolfia > Rauvolfia tetraphylla. The sequence goes on along the minus strand of JAJQKT010000011.1, from coordinate 273,557 downwards.
ACCTTTTGCATATGTGATATCTTTTGGAAGTTCTTGATCATTTCTTGATTGACCATCTTGTTCTTGCTCCATTATTTCTTCTTCTTTGGCATGATCTTCCATTGTGGGTGCTTGGTGTTGAGTATGATTTTCAACCATTGATGTACCTGTGTCATCTTCATTTCCTCTTTGAAGATAAATGTTAGATTCATCAAAGGTTACATGAATAGTTTCTTCAACACACAATGTTCTTTTATTATAAACTCTATATGCCTTTTTATTTGATGAATAACCAAGAAAAAATTCCTTCATCTGATTTTCTATCAAACTTCCCAAGATAGTTGCTAGTGTTTAAAATGAAGCATTTACAACCAAAAACTTTGAAATAGACAATTGATGGAGTTTTGTCAAATAAGAGTTCAAAAGGTGTTTTTCTTATAAAAGGTCTTAGTAAAACTCTGTTCATGATATAACAAAAGTTTGTATTAATGACTTTCATTTCAAAAATACTTTGGTAATGAGTTTTCACAAAGCATTGATCTAGCCATTTCTTGTAAGGTTCTGTTTTTTCCTTTCAACAACACCATTTTGTTGAGGTGTTTTGGCAGCTGAGAAATTGTGAGTAATACCATATTCATCACAAAAATTTTGTAAAGTCTTGATTACAAAATTTTCTTCCATTATCACTTCTAATAGAAATCAGTTTGCAATCAAGAGAGGTTTGAACCTTTTTGAAGAGTTTTGAAAATTCATGAAATGTTTCATCTTTTTGTGCTAAGAAGATTACCCATGTAAATCTTGAAAAATCATCAACAATCACATAAGCATAGCTTTTACCACCAAGACTAGTAGTCCTCATAGGTCCAAATAAATCCATATGAATTAGTTCAAGAGGTTTTGTGGTAGAAACCATTTTCTTTGGTTTAAAAGATGTTTTTGATTGTTTTCCATATTGACAAGCATCACAAAGGTGAGTTTTATCAAAATGCAATTTAGGTAATCCTCTCACCAACTCTTGTGTAGAAAGTTTGTTTAATAAATCCATGCTTACATGTCCTAATCTTCTATGCCATAAAAATCCATCATTGTCATGAATGGCAAGACATTTAATATCATTTGTAATAAGCTCATCAAGATACAACACATATACATTACCAACTCTTTTAGCAACAAAGATAGTTTTGTTACTTGCATTGTCAAGAATAGTACAAGTATCACATTTAAACTCTACTTTGCATCCATTATCACATAATTGACTAATACTTAGTAAATTATACTTTAAATCTTCAATAAGTAATACTTTCTTGATAAGAGGAAAAGAACCTTTACCAATGTTACCTATTCCAAGTATTTTCCCTTTCTTCTTATCTCCAAATGTGACAAAACCTTCACTTGTAGTTTGAAGTTCACTAACAAGTGATGCATTTCCAGTCATGTGCCTTGAGCATCCACTGTCAAGGAACCATTTAGTGGCACTTGATCTTGAGGCAAATTGTACCTATACCAAATTTGAAAGGGTGATTTTTGGTACCCATATTTTCTTGGGTCCAAGGGGGTTAGTAAAAGTTTCTTTGACCTTCCAAATGGTTTTGACACCACTTTCTACTTTTCTTTTGACAAAACATCTAGAAACCTTGTGTCCATGTTTACCAGAATAAGTGCAGCAAATATGTGATCTAGAATGATAAGATTCTTTAACAAAAGATTTTCTCTGCTTTTGGAGCAGTAATAATCATGAATAAAACCAAGACCATGTTTTACAAATGAAGGTCTTTGATAGCCAAGTAATTTATTCAAATTTTCCCTTCCATTTGTAAATCTCTCAATGCATAAAGTTAGATCATTAACTTTCCTTTTTAGAAGCTCATGATCTTTTATCATTAACTCAAGAGAAATAATTCTAGTGCAAAGCTTTTTGTTTTCAAAAGATATATTTTGTATAGTTGTATTCAAAACTTCTTTTTCAATAGCAATGCAACTAATGGTTTCAAGAAGTTTTCCATTTTCAACACATAATTTTGAATTCTCATTGGATAAATCATTTATTTTGAGTTTCATATCCTTATTTCTTTTTGAAGCCTTTTTTAATTCTTCATATAACTCAACAATAAGATCACTGGAATCAATATCATCATCATATATATTTGAGATAGAGGGTGAAGATTGTACCTCATCATCAATGGCCATGAAGCATATGTTGGCCTTTCCTTCACTTTCATCCTCACTTTCCTGTTGATCCCATGTTCCAGCTAGTCCTTTTCCTTTCTTGGCAGATTTCTTTCTGTTTTTGCTTTCTCTTTCCCTTTCCAACACTCTGGGACAGTCAAGCAATAAGATGCTCAGTACTCTTGCATTCAAAGCATTGAGGTTTATATGATGAAGATTGTCCACTCTTCTTGATTGGCTTTCTTCCTTTCTTGAGAAATTCCTTTTTGTAGAATCTCTTGAATTTCTTCACAGCCATTGCAATTTCTTCTTCTCCACTTGCTTTCCTCCTTCTTCTTCACTTGAAGATTGTTTTTGTTCACTCAAGTTGTTTGAGGCATTAAGCACTACTCCTTTTCTTCCCTTTTCTTCATCCTCCTTGTCATTTAGCCGTTTCATCTTCATTTCATGAGTCAGTAGAGATCCAATGAGCTCTTCAAGTGGAAGAGTCTTCAAATCCTTGGATTCCTCAATGGCAAGTGTTTTAGGTTGCCGGGGATTTTGGTAGAGCATCTAAAATCTTTCTGTTTTGCTCTCCCATAGTGTAGCTTTTACCATAAGCTTTTAAGCCATTGAAATTGTTAGTAAATCTTGTAAACATATCACTAATATTTTCACCTTGTTTCATGGTAAACAATTCATAATCTCTAACTAGCATGGTAAGTTTAGATTCTTTAACTTGATTAGTTCCTTCATGTGTAATTTGAAGTAATCTCCACATGTCATGAGCAGAATCACATCCACTAACTCTATTATATTCAGTAACATCTAAAGCACAACTTAATATATTCATGGCTTGATAATTTAAAGTCATTTTCTTAGAATCATGCTCATCAAATTCATCTGTGGACTTGGGTACTGAGGTTATTCCATCAGCACTCATTTTCATTGGGACATAAGGACCTTTCTCAATTATGTTCCACAAATCAAAATTAATAGAACAAATATAAATTTTAACTCTAGATTTCCAGAAAGTGTAATTTGTTCCATTAAACAAAGGTGGTCTATTTGTGGAAGATCCTTCTAGGTAAGGTAGGTTTGACATATTAGCCATAGGATCTTTGTCTTCTAGGTTGTTAAACCACACACAGAAGTTCTAGCTCTGATACCAATTGAAATACCTAAGAGGGGGGTGAATTAGGTATTTAGCTAATTTTCGCAAACTTAAACCTTTTAAGTGTTTAGACCAAGAACAAGTTATGTAAGCTAATTATAGATAATTGATAGTAAAACAATAATGAAAGCAATAGAAAAGAACTCAAACAATTTATAGTGGTTCGATCCTCAAGATCTACGTCCACTACCTTAAGCTCACACTTAAGGATTTTAACAAATCTACTAATTGCTCAGGTTTACAAATTACAAGAGAGGTTCACCACACTTTGGTTTTACACTCACAACCTCTTCTAGTAATTTCTTACAATACAAGGCTCACCAACCTATGGTTTTATATCTCAAACAACCTTGAATCACAACTTCAAGGATCACCCTTATCTAAAGGGTTTTATGTTATCAAGATAACCTTGCTAGAGCTAGTAGATCAACACAATTGAATAAGTAAAGGAGAGTGTGTAGAAGTTACCACTTGATGGTAGATATTACACAAATTTGCACCTTCACACTTTGATGTCTTTGGATGGATCAATTGAATGCACAAGACATAAGAGAGCTTAAGAAATGTTTGCTAAATGCTTTTGAATGCTTGGAGTTTTCAAGATTTCAAGGGTTACAAAAATTTGCATGTTTATGGCTTTTATAGAATTTGAAAATCTGTTAAAACGTTCATAAAACGGCTAGTAACGACTAGTTTCAGAAAATTCGGACGACCGAATTTCTTGGCTGCGTCCGAATCTTCTTCCGAATTTCTCTGGAAGAACAGTGACCATACTGAGAACAAAAATTTGGACGACCGAATTTTTTTGCTGCGTCCGAATCTTCTTCCGAATTTCTCTGGAAGAATAGTAGCAAACTTTTGCTACAAAATTCGGACGACCGAATTTTTTGAAAGCATTTTCAAACTTTGTAAAATCATTTGAAATATAACTTCAATGAGTTTGAAAAACATTTGATATATATAGAAAACTTTATTAACTATATTTAAGCTTGAAAAACATGAACATATGAAGTTTATAAACATATCTTATAGAAAGATTCATTCAAAGCCTTTTAAGATCATAAGACTATTTTTATGCTCTCTTATGCATTCAATAATAACCAAGACATGCAAGTGTAGAGTTTACATAAGAATTTACCTAAAAGTTAAATGCACTCTACACTTCAAGTCTTCAATGCTTTTTGATCATCTTTTAGAACAACATTCTTCAAACTTCAAATACTTGCTTAAATGAAGTTGTTCTTGAACTTTTGCTTCAAAGCAATGAGACTTCATACTTCTCAAATTACAGAACCTATCACACAATAATCAAACATTTTAGTCCTCATCAATATTTATCATTAATCAAAACTATATAATTTGCCCTTAGGGCTAACAGAAATCCTTGCTAGAGTAAGGGAAAAAAAAGGAAGCATGAGTCACCAAGTGAGGGGGAGCAACTCCTCACAAAAAGAAGACTATTTGAAGAGGTATCCTACATTGAAAGAAAATAAGTTGAAGGTGATAATCTCACTAGAGGTCACTAGAGGTAATACCATAGTTGCCAAGGTGTTTCAAGAGATATTGAACAACCATGTAAAGGAAATGAAGAAGATGGACAAATTATTCGAGTCCTTTGCTCCAATGATTCTTGGCAAATTTGATGTTTTAGCAGCTAGAGTCAAGAATATGGAAGAAGACTTAATAAAAAAAACTGTGTTTTTATTTACTACAACTGATAGTTGCTCCCCCACATTACAGACAAATTCTTCCCATAGAGTCAGTCTAACAACTGTCATGTTGTTTTAACATTTAAATGAATTTTAATATATTTATAACTATTGAAATACATTAATAAAAAAAACTTTTACTCTCTCTCCTCCTCCAAAACTTTTTTACACGGGATATACTTATTTTTTTAAAAAATAAGTATATAATGAGAATAGATTTTTAAAAAGAGAAATTTGTTCTAAATATCACTAAAAAAATACATTTAATAGCACAACTATGAGTAATTTTTACTCTCTCTCCTCCTCCAAAACACTTTGCACGGGGTATACATTACTTCTTAAAAAATAAGTGTATAATGAGAATATATTTTTAAAAAGAGAAATTTTTTAAAAATATCACTAAAAAATATATTTAATAGCACGACCATGAGTATGTCTTTTTTTTAGTGACAGAGTCAAATTTTATTTTAAAAAAAGAACATAAAGAGAAATTAATACGTGTTATTATATAAATAGTTATTAGAGATATTACAAAAAATATGAAGCAAATTTATGTATTTAATTAAAAAACTATGTACTAATGATTTATCATAAGTAATTAAGATAAAAAGAAAGAAATGACAAAATACATTATCAGTTATAATTTTTTTCTATATATTTAAAATAAATTAAATTTATGACATGATCTTTCAATTATTCTGTCGTATTCACCTCCTGCCCTTGTTATGTGTTAGAGAAAAAGAGAATTCTTTATCATTTAATTATTTATTTTGACTCTTTAAAAAAATAGAACATATTTGTAATTAAATCATTGTGAAAATTAAAATTCTTCTTCCCTTACTTGTCTTCCTCCATTCCTAAAAAAATAAATAACATAAAAAATAAAAACAATTAGTATTTTATAATTAAAAACCTCAAAGAAAGATTTTCAAAATGAAAATATTCTTAGTCATTGTTCAACTTCTTTTCAAAAGAATCGTATTCTTGATCCATCACAAAAAAACTATAGTATTAAATATTAATATGCTTTACAAAATTATTTCTTTCTTTTATATTCACCTGGTAAAAAGACAAAAATTAAAAAGTTAAAACCTATCGATTATTACATTTCATGTCTAATGTACTGCAAAGTTATGCATATTATGGTGCGGAATGTTTTAATAGTAAATTAGACACTTTTATCCTTAAAACTTAGCAAATGAATGATCAAATTAAATAGTAATAGATATTGATTAAATTGGTGTAATATATACTAAGAACTAAATGGCTAAATATTCCTAAAGTTTTCTCTTCAAACAAAAGAAAAAAACTTGAATCTTCAAAATCTATTAAATAAAACAAAACTCAATAATTTTCTATTAAAATAACTAAAAATATAAAATATATTCTATCATTCAATCAAAACAAAAAAAATGCATGAAAGATGTAAAAGGAGAAAGCATTAATGATGCTAAAAATAAAACTAAAAAGTAAAAGAAGCTAACAAAAAGGGAACAAATGAATAACTACATATGAAAGTTATGTACAACTTGAAAACTTGTTGATAATAAGAAAATTCAAAAAGTTTCAATATATATATATATATATATATATATATATATATATATATATATATATATATATATATATATATATATTATTTCTAAAAGGAATTACACGAACTCATATTGAAGAAGAAAAATAAATTAAAAATAAAACAGAAGGTTGCATACCTTTCGTTTTACAAGATTTAACTAAAGAAGCCTCTAAGACATATTTCAAAATTTAAAAATAATAAAGCTAAAATACTTATTTGAATGAAAAATTAAAATATCCTAAATGTATCTTATGCCTATAATGTGCATAACACTTATACATTTTTCTCCATTTTAAAGGAAGAAGCATGGGGATAGTCTTTTCATTTTGGTCTCTATCCAAAAAGGTTCTCAACAAAAAAAAAAAAAAAAACTATTCTCTAAAAATAAATAAATTCATAAACATCTCACTTGTACACAAAGAAGTTCTCAATAAATTAAAGAAAATAAAATATTTTCTAAAAAATTAATTCATAAAATCTTTTGAACAATAAGAGATACATTGAGCATTGATAAGTTTCTCAAGAAAATAAATTATTTCTTCAAGAACAGAAATAAAAAATCAAATCTATAATATTATTTATTAAATTTAGAGGTCAAACATTAAAGTGAAAGAGAAAAATGAAGAGAATAAAGTAACATGTATAAAAAAATAAATTTAAAATATTATTATTTTAATTTAAAAAAGAAGACTTTAATTAGAGAAAAATAAGAGGATAGACAATAAAAAACCTTATGAAGAAAAGTTTGTGAAAAAAAAAAAGTTTGTGGAGAAAGTGACAGTAAATGAAATTATGTGGAGATAATGAAAAGTTATTAAGAATTTAATTTAAATTAAAAAATACATTTTAAATTACAATAGCAGTAAAAGAATTTGTATAGTATTAGAGTTGGAAGTGAATTTTAGTTTTTTTAGTAGTAGAAGAGTTTGTATAGTATTAGAGTTGGAATTAGAGTTAAAAGGTGGAAAAATTGTTTTAATTAAAAATTTAAAAATTGTAGAAAATAAAATCAAGGCCTTAGAAGGTTTAGAGAAGGAGAGAGAGTAAAAGTGTTTTGGTAATATATATATATATATATATATATATATAGCATCATTTTATTCATTCTTCTTAACTATGAATAAAAGCTCTCACCTTAGCATGGGTTTCTATCCTAGTTTAATCCAACTCGATCTACATGGGGCAGAGTTTGAGCATTTGACAAAGGGCTTATCTGTCTCATTTTCTATCATATTTTCTACCTCATTTAGAATATATTATCACATACTTTAAAGGTTCTTCCTAATTTTATAATAAATTTTATATTTTTTATAAAAAAATTTACATATAATGACTTGATAATGATAACATTGAGAGACAATCTGAACTCACTTATGAGGGATCGCCTGACAAAATGATTCCATCTACATGGGGATGGCCCGTGGGTGTCTTTTATTATTGCCTCAATCAAGGGCTCCAATAGCAATGGTACTTCGAGAAAAGTTTAACAACGAATGAAAAGAATATGGGCCGAAAATAGTACTCAAAATAATTGTCCTTTTTCCCCCAAAAAGAAAACGAGCAAAATTTGCAAGGGTTCCTGGTCTAGATTTGGTTTCCATTGGTGCTGGGTTGGACCTTAAATGAAAAAATAAATGGCAGCTTATAAGCCTTCTAATTCCAATAAAGAGGCCTATTTGTTGAACAACGTAGTGGGTCAAAATTGGTTCCGCCATTATGAGCCCATTAAATGTCAGGGATTTGTAGAAAATAGGGAAATATCTCTATTAACTTGATTTAGCAGGCAAAAAATTGATTAGACCGACAAATGAATCCCATATGATTTGTCAGATAATATATTTTTATATATCACACGCTTAACATATTTTCTTCTAAACTTTCTTCAAATTCATTTGGGAGGAATCTTCTTCAAAAATTTCTTCTATGTTGTTCAAAAACTTTGTTTAGAATGTATTTTAAGAAGTTTGTTCCGAAATCCTCTCCTTTGATTAGGAGTGTCGTCTGTGAATTTTGGTCTAAAATTTTGTTCAAGTTCAACTTTTCTCTCTCTTTTTGTTCTTGCAAAAAAGAATATCTTAAATCCTAGTAAATTTCTAAAGAAATTGATGCTAATAGTATACTGGACAGCAATTCATTTTGAGTTGAGTTGTATTGATAAGCACAAAAGTAAATTATTTTGTGAGAAGAGAAATAAAATTCAGACTGAAAAATAAATTTTTTTATTGAGTTACTGTCCAAGTACAACCTAATAGGAAAAAAAAAAGAGAGATTAAGTGTTATCTCAAGTCTTTATCAAATTTCTAAACAAAACCGAAGAAAAATTTGAACAAATTTCGGGAAAAATTTTGAATGAAATTTCTAAACAAGTTTCTTTCCAAATGAATTTTGACATATTTTAGAATAAAAAATATTAGGCGTATGATAACTAAAAATATGTTGTCTAACTAATTACAAAAATATGGCCCATGTATTAGTGTAATCAATATTTGCCGAATCAGAGAAGAAGTCAATTGGCAAACTTGAAAACTTAAGTCGTATATTTAGCAGTACCTATGATTTCAAGGGTGTTTGAAATTATCCCTAAATTGGTTTAAAACTCTTTACAGAAGATTGACTTCGAGTCTCTTATTGTAGTAAGAAGAAACCTAAGTTAGATTACTGTTTGTACTTGTCTCTTCCTTTCTCTCGCTTTATCAGAATAAAAAGTATCATACTATTAATAAAGATTATATGATTTATAATTAATTATAGAGCAAAGAACAAGTTCAATATTAAAAAGAAAGGCAAATTTTACACTAGGCAAAAGTCCAATTTCGAACCTCTGATGAGGAGGTCTCAGAATTTACCAAACTAAAAGTATTCCATCGCCCTTATAGTACCATCTTCTACTGGTTCTTTTCTATGATGATTTCTTCAGAAAATTTTGTGGTTGCAATTGTTCTAAAGTACCTAAATTCCCATAGGACCTCCAGGGGGTTGGATCTTGTGTATGTTCTCGTACTACGCATCCCTCCATGATCCACTTATCAAAATTGGTTGTCAATAATTGAGAGTTCTGCTGGTACAAACCAAATTTTTCCTGAAACTCTTCTGCAGCGGGGCATCTTTGAAACACTTGTTCTATATCTTCAATCCTAGTTTTGCATATTTGACAAATATTGAGTCAACAATTCTTATGCAATGTAACATCTCTCTTGTGGGCCGTCTTTGGTGTTGGCAGAGCCAAATGAGTAATTTAGTTCACTAATTACATTCGGACAGCGAAATCCGATTCCAGTTTTGCTGTGGTATCTATCATCTCTAATTCTCCCATATCTTTAAGCAGATTCTCGAGATGGTAATTTAGATTTGGTGATGTTAATTTTCTGCCCCAATCTTGCACAAAAATCATCTAAGACAAGCTGCATCTCACAAATAGTTGAATTATCAGAACTCCCAAACAACAGCACATCATCGGAAAAAAAGCTATGTGTCACACTAAGATAATCACAACCAATATAATGGTAAGATCTTCCGCCTTTCCAATATTAATGGTAAGATCTTCCATGCAAAGCATAAATAAGTAGGGGGGCAAAGGGTCTTCTTGACTAATACCCCTTGAATGTGCCGAGTTACTAAGTAGGGGACCCATTAACCAAGATGTCCATTTTTAGCCAAAGAGATGTAGTTCATAATAAGTTTGACCACACGAGGAAGGAATTGGAAGAACAGTAAGGAATGACGAATAAAACTTCAGCCAAGCCTGTCATATAAGCATTCCTAAGATCGATTTCAATAGCGATACAACCAGATTTTCCTTTTTAATTTCTAAGAGCAAAGACAACATCCTGGAGAAGAACTACATTATCTGCATACCTCCAACCCTGGCATAGAGCCACTATGAAACGGAGAAATGATGTCATGCATACGAGGGCGAATGCTATTATCTATGATTTTAGTGATTAGCTTGTAGAGGGCGTTATAGAGATTTATCGGAAGATATTGATGAATGGTTTCAGGTCCAACAACTTTAGCATGAGACAGAAGAAGGTTCAATTGAGAGTCTACTATTGTTGAGAAATCTCACATATTATATGCATTACACTCTTTGTATAACAGATTGTATTTTTATCTTTTCAGGTGGAAGAAGATGCCATAAAAATTAAATTGCTTATATGGCATGTCCATAGAGATTCCCTACTTATTCTATTACAATTTTTGTTAATTGGATTATACTTTTTCATATTGTGTTAAGAATATTATTATTTTGTTTGTATTAGTTGCAACATATTGTATTGGTGCTAAGATATTGAAACTATATTATATATTAATTTTTTAAAAAAAAGGATAATTAGCAAACTTTAGTTTTGGTTCCATTATTTCCTATGTACTATAGATACCATCATAAATATTTCTTGATAGTTTAGTTCACAAATCAGGTGGGTGAGCCAACTCGTGAGCTACTAGTTACTTTTGAGTTACATAAAACTGGCTGACAACAAATATAAATTTAGATATGCTCGTTCCCCCCTCTCCCCCGATTCAAATGCAAATAATGAGAGTCCCCTCACACTTATTGCATCCCAATTTGTACTCTTCTCCCACATATAAATATAAGCGGGCTGCTTGAGTGGTGCTCGAAGACTAGGTAAATTTTTACCGAACTCCATTATCAAATTTTTTCAATAGTTTTATTTCCTTATCTCTTTTATTCTATATTTATTTATTGTTATTATTTTTTTATTATAGTATTCAATATTATTTGTCGAGTATATTCATATTGTTTTGTATTTTTCAGTTTGCTAAAAGTTTATTTTAGATGGAATTATTACTTGAAATTCCCAACAAGTGGTATCAGAGTCGAAGGTTCATCTTCGGCTTGTTTGTTTATCTTGAAACAGTCATTGTTGGGTATTATACTTTTAATTATTTAGGAAAATTTTGACAAAGGAGGTTGGTATTTAAGCGGTCCACTTGTGACCCTCCAATCTTTCCTCAAAATATTCTTGGAATATTTTTTTGAACAATACTCAATGTTTTAAAATATTGAATACTATATTTTAATTCTATAACGGCATCTACTACAAATGTAGTACCAGAGACATTAGTTTACTCTTCATCATGGTCGAGAATGCTAGCCCTAAGGACAAATCATGAAGTTCTGATTAGTTTTGATTAATGATAAACATTGATGATGACTAATCTTTATGTCATTTGTGTGATAGGATTGTTGGATTAAGAAGTATGAAGTCTCATTGCCTTGAAGCCAAAATACAAGAATAACTCCAATATGTCAAAATGAGTGAAGATTAAATAGTTTGTTCAAGATGATTGAAGACTTTGAAGACATGAAGTGTAGGTTACATGTGCTTAATAGTTATATCTTTTATAAACCCTACACTTGTTTGTCTTGGACTCGGTTGAAAGCATAAGAGAGTACAAAACTTGTTTCTGAATCATAAATGGCCTTGAATGAACTTTTGATTAATAAGTGTGTCTTTGAGTCTTAAATGATTTTGAGTGAACTTTGTATGATCAAAGAGTTTTAGTAATTGTTTTTGAGTTTAAAAATGTCTAAATGACTTATCTATTCTTACAAAATCTTTTCAAACTTATTAAAACTGAATTTCAAATGATTTTACAAAGTTTGAACAGTTTGGACGCAAGTTCAGACGTCCAAACTTTTGAAAATGGCTACTGTGCTTCCAGAGAAATTCGGACGCAAGTTCGGATGCAAGGGAAAAAATTCAATCGTTCGAAATTTCCCTGACAGAATGGTTACTATTTTTCCAGAGAAATTCGGATGAAAGTTCAGATGCACTGGGAAAAATTCGGTCGTCCAAATTTTTCCAGAAAACATGTAAGTAAAATTCGGACGCACAAGAAAAAATTCAGTCGTCCGAATTCTTCTAAAACTAGTCATTATTAGCAGTTTTATGACTATTAAAACTGATTTTTGAAATCTATAAAAGTCATAAATTCCAGAATTTTTGTAAGTTTTGAATCTCTGAAAAATCTTAATATTCTAAAATCTTTTGCAAACATCAAAACTCTCTTTTGTCTTGTGCTTACAAGTGATCGTCCAAGATTCCAAAGACAACAAAGTGAAGTGGTACAACATTGTGTAATTATCTACTAAGAAGTGGTAACATCTTATCCATTATCCATTTAATATTGTTTTCTACTAGCTCATTACAAGGTTTTCTTGTAAACATAAAATCCTTTAGGTAAGGGTGATCCTTGAAATTTTGATTCAAGCTTGTTTGTAGATATAAAATCATTTTGGTAGGGTGAGCCTTATGTGTAGAATTACTAAAGAGGTTGTTGGTGTAAAACCATTGTGTTTTGAGCCTCTTATGTAATTATTGAACTTGAGCATATATTAGATTGATTGAAATCCTTGAGTGTAGACTCAAGGTAGTGGACATATATTTTGAAGAGATCGAACCACTATAAATTAATTGTGTTCATCGTGGTTAGATTGTTTATTGATTTGTCATTGATTTAATTATTCTCTCATTGAAACAAGTAATCATAATCTGATCTAAGTCAATTTATAAAAGGAAATAGTTTTTTCAAAACTAGCCAAAAACCTAATTCACCCCCCTCTTAGGTCTTTCAACTGGTATCAGAGCAAGGGCTTCTTTTTGTAGTTTTACTACCTAGAACTTAAGATCTTACGGCTAATATTTCAAACTTGCCTTATTTGGAAGGATCTTTCACAAATAGACCACCTTTGTTTGATGGAACAAACTATACATTTTGGAAATTTAGAGTTAAGATATATAGTTGTTCTATTAATTTTGATTTGTGGAACATTGTTGAGAAAGGTCCTTACATACTAATAAAAATGAGAGCATGGAGTGACTTTAGAGCCAAAGCATATAGATGAATTTAATGAGAATGATTCAAAGAAAATGACAATGAATTATCAAGCCATAAACATTTTAAGCTGTGCACTAGATGTAACTGAATATAATCGAGTTAATGCATGTGACACTGCCCATGATATGTGGAGATTACTTCAAGTAACACATGAAGGTATAAACCAAGTAAATGAGTCAAAGCTTCCTATGTTAGTAAGGGATTATGAGCTATTCACCATGAAGCAAGGTGAGAATCTTAGTGACATGTTTACAAGATTTACTAACATTTTTAATGGTTTGAAAGCTTATGGGAAGAACTATACAATTGGAATGCAAAACAGAATGATATTGGATGCTTTACCAAAATCTTGGCAACCAAAAACAGAAAGATATTGGAGAGGAATCAAAAAATTTAAAAACTCTCCCACTTGAAGAGCTTATTGGATCACTGCTTACACATGAGATGAAGGTGAAAAGATTGAATGATATTGAGGATGAAGAGAAGGGAAGAAAAGGAGTTGTACTCAAAACTTCCAATCATTTTAGTGAATAAGAAAAATCATCAAGTGAAGAAGATGGAAACAGTGGAGAATAAGAGATAGCTATGGTAGTAAGAAAATTCTAGAAATTCTATAAAAAGGAATTTCTCAAGAAAGGGAGAAAGCCAACAAAGAAAAGTGGATAGTCGTCATCCTTCAGACCTCAATGCTTTGAATGCAAAAACACAAAACATCTTGTTGCTGATTGTCCTATAGTTTTGGAAAGGGAAAGAGACAACAAACTCAAAAAGAAATCTACCAAGAAGGGAAAGGGACTGGCCGGCACTTGGGATCAACAAGAAAGTGAAGATGACAGTGAAGGAAAAGCCAACATATGCTTTATGGCAATTGATACTTTATGGAGAATCAAAGGAATTTTCACTAACCCCCTTGGACCCAAGAAAATGTGGGTACCAAAAGTCACTTCCTCTAATTTGTTGTAGGTTCATTTTGCTCCAAGATCAAGTGCCACTAAGTGGTTTCTTGATAGTGGTTGTTCAATACACATGACAAGAAATGCCTCAGTTGTTAGTGAACTTCAATCAACAAGTGAAGGTTTTATCACATTTGGTGATAAGAAGAAGGGAAGAATACTTGGAACCAGTAACATTGGTAAAGGTTCTTACCCTCTCATTAAGCAAGTATTCCTTATTGATGGTTTGAAGTATAATCTACTTAGTGTTAGTCAATTATGTGATAATGGATGTAAAGTAAAATTTAAATGTGACACTTGTTTTATTTTTGATAGTGCAACTAGCAAAACTATCTTTGTTGCTAACAGAGTTGGAAATGTATACGTATTATATCTTGATGAACTTATTACAAATGATATCAAGTGTCTTGCCATTCATGATTGTAAGCCCTAAGGGAAAATCATGTAATTTTGATTCATGACAAATATTGATGAGAACTAATATGTTTATATTGTGTGATAGGATTTGTGAAGAAAGAAGTTTGAAGTCTCATTGCCTTCAAGAGGAAGAGCAAAGAACAACCTCAGTAAGCCATGAGTCTTTTGAGGTTTATTCAAAGATGAACTCAAGGCATTGAAGACTTGAAGTGTAGAGTAGGTATGATGATAGGTAATATTTATGTGAACTCTACACTTGTATGTCTTGGAATCTATTGAATGCATAAGAGAGCATAAAATTGGTTTCTTAAGTTTAAAAGTTTGTTGAATGAATTCCTAGTAAAAGTGGTTTTGTGTCCTAAAAGTTTTTAAGTAAACTTTAAATGATCAAATGAGTTTGATTGTGATTTTCAAACTTATATTTGTCTAAATAAGGTATCTATATGTACCAAATATATTTCAAATACTTGGAAGATTGATTTCAAATGATTTTACAAAGTTTGAACACAATTCCAGAGAATTTGGTAGCAAAAGTTTGTTACTGCTCTTCCAGAGAAATTCGGAAGAAGATTCGGACGCACGAGAAAAAATTCAGTCGTCCGAATTTTGGTCTTCAGTTTGGTCAATGTTTTTCCAGAGAAATTCGGAAGAAGATTCGGACGAAGCAAGGAAAATTTGGTTGTCCGAAAAATTCGGACGCAGAATTCGGTCGTCCGAATTTCCTGAAAATAGCCGTCAACTAGCCGTTTTATAGCTGTTTCAACTGATTTTCAAAGTCTATAAAAATTATAAACGTGCAATCTTTTGTAAGTTCTGAATCCTTAAAAATTCTAAGCCTTCGAAAGTCTATTACAAACATTTCTCAAGCTTTCTTATGTCTTGTGCATTCAATTGATCAATCCAAAGACATCAAAGTGTGAAGGTGCAACTTTGTGTAAATTCTACCAACAAGTGGTAACATCTACACACTCTTCTTTACTTATTCAATTGTATTGATCTACTAGCTCTAGCAAGGTTATCTTGATAACATAAAACCCTTTAGATAAGGGTGATCCTTGAAGTTGTGATTCAAGGTTGTTTGAGATATAAAACCATAGGTTGGTGAGCCTTGTTTGTAAAATTACTAGAAGAGGTTATAAGTGTAAAACCATAATGTGGTGAACCTCTCTTGTAATCTGTAAACTTGAGCACATAGTAGAGTTATTGAAATCCTTAAGTGTGGACTTAAGGTAGTGGATGTAGATCTTGAGGATCGAACCACTATAAATTGCTTGTGTTCTTCTGTCTACATTTATTATATTGATGTGCCATAAATTGTTTGTTCTCTTATTCACTTAATTTGCAATAGGTCTACACATTTATAAAGTTTGAATTTGCAATAATTAGCCTGTTAGCTACTATCAATGTAGTTATGATTAGTTTTTATTAATGACAAATATTGATGAGGACTAATATGCTTGTATGTTGTGTGATAGGATTTGTGGATTAAGAAGTTTGAAGTCTCATTACCTTGAAGCTAAAATGCAAGAACAACTCCAATATGTCAAAGTGATTGAAGATTGAAGAGTTTGTTCAAGATGTTAGAAGGCTTTGAAGACATGAAGTGTAGGTTGCATGTGCTTAATAGGTAACCTTTGTAAACCCTACACTCTTAAGCCTTGGAATCTATGAATTGCAATTGAGAGCACAAAACTTGATTTAAATGGTTTCAATGGTTTTGAACTTACCTAAATTATCAAGTTTTCATAAATGGTTTTTGCACTTAAAAGGTCTTTAATGACTTATCTTTGAGGCTAGAATGTTTTTCAACTCGTTTGAATTGATTTGAATATGTTTTGACAAAGTTTGAAAAATTCGGATGCAAGATTCGGACGCAGGGCAAAAAATTCAGTCGTCCGAATTTTGTAGCAAAAGTTTGTTACTGTTCTTCCAGAGAAATTCGGAAGAAGATTCGAACGCATGAAGAAAAATTCGGTCGTCCGAATTTTGTAGCGAAAAATTCGGATGCAGAAATCGGTCGTCCGAATTTTCTGAAACTAGCCGTTACTAGCCGTTTTAACTGATTTTCAAATTCTATAAAGGCTAGAAACTCTAGATTTTTGATATAACTCTTGCACAAAAGAAATCCTTGAAGCTCTAACTTGTTTTACATCAAAATTATATCAAAAGCTCTCAAATTGCCTTGTGCTCAAAGATTGAAATTCAAGATTCCAAAGGCAAGAAGTGAAGTGGTGCTAGCAATTGTATTCATCCACCAAGAAGTGTTGGTAACATTCAAATTCTCTCTTTATATTATTGTTGTGATTGATACAAGGTTGTCAAGAGACATATAACCCTTGTGGAGGGTGAGCCATAGACTAAATTAATCAAGGTTGTTGTGTAAAACCCATCGGTGAGGGTGAGCCTTGGATTAGATTGGTCTAGGTTGTCTAGTGACATAAAACTCTTTGTGATAAGAGTGAACCTTGTTTATTAGATTGAAAAGAGGTTGTTGTGGTAAAACCCATTGAAGGGTGAGCCTCTTGTGTAATTACTTGAAGTAAGCATATAGTGAATTGATTGAAATCCTTGAGTGTGTACTCAAGGTAGTGGATGTAGATCTTGGAGAGATCGAACCACTATAAATCGTGTGTTGCCATTCAAGTGTCTTGCCATTCATGATTGTAAGCCCTAAGGGGAAATCATGTAATTTTGATTCATGACAAATATTGATGAGAACTAATATGTTTATATTGTGTGATAGGATTTGTGAAGAAAGAAGTTTGAAGTCTCATTGCCTTCAAGAGGAAGAGCAAAGAACAACCTCAGTAAGCCATGAGTCTTTTGAGGTTTATTCAAAGATGAACTCAAGGCATTGAAGACTTGAAGTGTAGAGTAGGTATGATGATAGGTAATATTTATGTGAACTCTACACTTGTATGTCTTGGAGTCTATTGAATGCATAAGAGAGCATAAAATTGGTTTCTTAAGTTTAAAAGTTTGTTGAATGAATTCCTAGTAAAAGTGGTTTTGTGTCCTAAAAGTTTTTAAGTAAACTTTAAATGATCAAATGCGTTTGATTGTGATTTTCAAACTTATATTTGTCTAAATAAGTTATCTATATGTACCAAATATATTTCAAATACTTGGAAGATTAATTTCAAATGATTTTACAAAGTTTGAACACAATTCCAGATAATTTGGTAGCAAAAGTTTGCTACTGCTCTTCCAGAGAAATTCGGAAGAAGATTCGGACGCACGAGAAAAAATTCAGTCGTCCGAATTTTGGTCTTCAGTTTGGTCAATGTTTTTCCAGAGAAATTCGGAAGAAGATTCGGACGAAGCAAGGAAAATTTGGTTGTCCGAAAAATTCGGACGCGAGAATTGATCGTCCAATTTCTGAAAAATAACCGATCAACTAGCCGTTTTATAAAGTCATTTCAACTGATTTTCAAATTCTATAAAAGCTATAAACGTGCAATCTTTTGTAAGTTCTGAATCCTTGAAAATTCTAAGCCTTCGAAAGTCTATTACAAACATTTCTCAAGCTTTCTTATGTCTTGTGCATTCAATTGATCAATCCAAAGACATCAAAGTGTGAAGGTGCAACTTTGTGTAAATTCTACCAACAAGTGGTAACATCTACACACTCTTCTTTACTTATTCAATTGTATTGATCTACTAGCTCTAGCAAGGTTATCTTGATAACATAAAACCCTTTAGATAAGGGTGATCTTTGAAGTTGTGATTCAAGGTTGTTTGAGATATAAAACCATAGGTTGGTGAGCCTTGTTTGTAAAATTACTAGAAGAGGTTATAAGTGTAAAACCATAATGTGGTGAACCTCTCTTGTAATCTGTAAACTTGAGCACATAGTAGAGTTATTGAAATCCTTAAGTGTGGACTTAAGGTAGTGGAGGTAGATCTTGAGGATCGAACCACTATAAATTGCTTGTGTTCTTCTGTCTACATTTATTATATTGCTGTGCCATAAATTGTTTGTTCTCTTATTCACTTAATTTGCAATAGGTCTACACATTTATAAAGTTTGAATTTGCAATAATTAGCCTGTTAGCTACTATCATGTAGTTATGATTAGTTTTTATTAATGACAAATATTGATGAGGACTAATATGCTTGTATGTTGTGTGATAGGATTTGTGGATTAAGAAGTTTGAAGTCTCATTACCTTGAAGCTAAAATGCAAGAACAACTCCAATATGTCAAAGTGATTGAAGATTGAAGAGTTTGTTCAAGATGTTAGAAGGCTTTGAAGACATGAAGTGTAGGTTGCATGTGCTTAATAGGTAACCTTTGTAAACCCTACACTCTTAAGCCTTGGAATCTATGAATTGCAATTGAGAGCACAAAACTTGATTTAAATGGTTTCAATGGTTTTGAACTTACCTAAATTATCAAGTTTTCATAAATGGTTTTTGCACTTAAAAGGTCTTTAATGACTTATCTTTGAGGCTAGAATGTTTTCCAACTCGTTTGAATTGATTTGAATATGTTTTGACAAAGTTTGAAAAATTCGGATGCAAGATTCGGACGCAGGGCAAAAAATTCAGTCGTCCGAATTTTGTAGCAAAAGTTTGTTACTGTTCTTCCAGAGAAATTCGGAAGAAGATTCGAACGCATGAAGAAAAATTCGGTCGTCCGAATTTTGTAGCGAAAAATTCGGATGCAGAAATCGGTCGTCCGAATTTTCTGAAACTAGCCGTTACTAGCCGTTTTAACTGATTTTCAAATTCTATAAAGGCTAGAAACTCTAGATTTTTGATATAACTCTTGCACAAAAGAAATCCTTGAAGCTCTAACTTGTTTTACATCAAAATTATATCAAAAGCTCTCAAATTGCCTTGTGCTCAAAGATTGAAATTCAAGATTCCAAAGGCAAGAAGTGAAGTGGTGCTAGCAATTGTATTCATCCACCAAGAAGTGTTGGTAACATTCAAATTCTCTCTTTATATTATTGTTGTGATTGATACAAGGTTGTCAAGAGACATATAACCCTTGTGGAGGGTGAGCCATAGACTAAATTAATCAAGGTTGTTGTGTAAAACCCATCGGTGAGGGTGAGCCTTGGATTAGATTGGTCTAGGTTGTCTAGTGACATAAAACTCTTTGTGATAAGAGTGAACCTTGTTTATTAGATTGAAAAGAGGTTGTTGTGGTAAAACCCATTGAAGGGTGAGCCTCTTGTGTAATTACTTGAAGTAAGCATATAGTGAATTGATTGAAATCCTTGAGTGTGTACTCAAGGTAGTGGATGTAGATCTTGGAGAGATCGAACCACTATAAATCGTGTGTTGCCATTCAAGTGTCTTGCCATTCATGATTGTAAGCCCTAAGGGGAAATCATGTAATTTTTGATTCATGACAAATATTGATGAGAACTAATATGTTTATATTGTGTGATAGGATTTGTGAAGAAAGAAGTTTGAAGTCTCATTGCCTTCAAGAGGAAGAGCAAAGAACAACCTCAGTAAGCCATGAGTCTTTTGAGGTTTATTCAAAGATGAACTCAAGGCATTGAAGACTTGAAGTGTAGAGTAGGTATGATGATAGGTAATATTTATGTGAACTCTACACTTGTATGTCTTGGAGTCTATTGAATGCATAAGAGAGCATAAAATTGGTTTCTTAAGTTTAAAAGTTTGTTGAATGAATTCCTAGTAAAAGTGGTTTTGTGTCCTAAAAGTTTTTAAGTAAACTTTAAATGATCAAATGCGTTTGATTGTGATTTTCAAACTTATATTTGTCTAAATAAGTTATCTATATGTACCAAATATATTTCAAATACTTGAAAGATTAATTTCAAATGATTTTACAAAGTTTGAACACAATTCCAGATAATTTGGTAGCAAAAGTTTGCTACTGCTCTTCCAGAGAAATTCGGAAGAAGATTCGGACGCACGAGAAAAAATTCAGTCGTCCGAATTTTGGTCTTCAGTTTGGTCAATGTTTTTCCAGAGAAATTCGGAAGAAGATTCGGACGAAGCAAGGAAAATTTGGTTGTCCGAAAAATTCGGACGCAGAATTCGGTCGTCCGAATTTCCTGAAAATAGCCGTCAACTAGCCGTTTTATAGCTGTTTCAACTGATTTTCAAATTCTATAAAAGCTATAAACGTGCAATCTTTTGTAAGTTCTGAATCCTTGAAAATTCTAAGCCTTCGAAAGTCTATTACAAACATTTCTCAAGCTTTCTTATGTCTTGTGCATTCAATTGATCAATCCAAAGACATCAAAGTGTGAAGGTGCAACTTTGTGTAAATTCTACCAACAAGTGGTAACATCTACACACTCTTCTTTACTTATTCAATTGTATTGATCTACTAGCTCTAGCAAGGTTATCTTGATAACATAAAACCCTTTAGATAAGGGTGATCCTTGAAGTTGTGATTCAAGGTTGTTTGAGATATAAAACCATAGGTTGGTGAGCCTTGTTTGTAAAATTACTAGAAGAGGTTATAAGTGTAAAACCATAATGTGGTGAACCTCTCTTGTAATCTGTAAACTTGAGCACATAGTAGAGTTATTGAAATCCTTAAGTGTGGACTTAAGGTAGTGGAGGTAGATCTTGAGGATCGAACCACTATAAATTGCTTGTGTTCTTCTGTCTACATTTATTATATTGCTGTGCCATAAATTGTTTGTTCTCTTATTCACTTAATTTGCAATAGGTCTACACATTTATAAAGTTTGAATTTGCAATAATTAGCCTGTTAGCTACTATCATGTAGTTATGATTAGTTTTTATTAATGACAAATATTGATGAGGACTAATATGCTTGTATGTTGTGTGATAGGATTTGTGGTTTAAGAAGTTTGAAGTCTCATTACCTTGAAGCTAAAATGCAAGAACAACTCCAATATGTCAAAGTGATTGAAGATTGAAGAGTTTGTTCAAGATGTTAGAAGGCTTTGAAGACATGAAGTGTAGGTTGCATGTGCTTAATAGGTAACCTTTGTAAACCCTACACTCTTAAGCCTTGGAATCTATGAATTGCAATTGAGAGCACAAAACTTGATTTAAATGGTTTCAATGGTTTTGAACTTACCTAAATTATCAAGTTTTCATAAATGGTTTTTGCACTTAAAAGGTCTTTAATGACTTATCTTTGAGGCTAGAATGTTTTCCAACTCGTTTGAATTGATTTGAATATGTTTTGACAAAGTTTGAAAAATTTGGATGCAAGATTCGGACGCAGGGCAAAAAATTCGGTCGTCCAAATTTTGTAGCAAAAGTTTGTTACTGTTCTTCCAGAGAAATTCGGAAGAAGATTCGGACGCATGAAGAAAAATTCGGTCGTCCGAATTTTGTAGCGAAAAATTTCGATGCAGAAATCGGTCATCCGAATTTTCTGAAACTAGCCATTACTAGCCGTTTTATGGCTGTTTTAACTGATTTTCAAATTCTATAAAGGCTAGAAACTCTAGATTTTTGATATAACTCTTGCACAAAAGAAATCCTTGAAGCTCTAACTTGTTTTACATCAAAATTATATCAAAAGCTCTCAAATTGCCTTGTGCTCAAAGATTGAAATTCAAGATTCCAAAGGCAAGAAGTGAAGTGGTGCTAGCAATTGTATTCATCCACCAAGAAGTGTTGGTAACATTCAAATTCTCTCTTTATATTATTGTTGTGATTGATACAAGGTTGTCAAGAGACATATAACCCTTGTGGAGGGTGAGCCATAGACTAAATTAATCAAGGTTGTTGTGTAAAACCCATCGGTGAGGGTGAGCCTTGGATTAGATTGGTCTAGGTTGTCTAGTGACATAAAACTCTTTGTGATAAGAGTGAACCTTGTTTATTAGATTGAAAAGAGGTTGTTGTGGTAAAACCCATTGAAGGGTGAGCCTCTTGTGTAATTACTTGAAGTAAGCATATAGTGAATTGATTGAAATCCTTGAGTGTGTACTCAAGGTAGTGGATGTAGATCTTGGAGAGATCGAACCACTATAAATCGTGTGTTCATTTCTTTATAACTTTACTTGTTTTACATACTTGTGTTATTATTATTGTTTATAGTTGTTGATTAATTGGTTGTGGTCTTATAGTTTGATAATCTTGTCTTAACCATCAAATCACATATAAATTTGAAGTTTGTGAATTTAAAGAAGAGCTTTTATTAAGGCAAAGGATTTGCAAAAAGGGAAAAGATTTTCGATAATTAGCCAAAGACCTAATTCACCCCCCTCTTAGGTCTTTCAATTGGTATCAGAGCAAGGTCTTCTTTTTAAGGTCTAACAACCTAGAAGTAAAGATCATATGGCTAGTTTATCAAATTTTCCTTATGTGGAAGGTTCCTCCACTAATAGACCTCCATTGTTTGATGGTTCTAATTATATTTTTTGGAAGTCTAGAATTGAGATTTACATTTGTTCTATTAACTATGAATTGTGGAATATTATTGAGAAAGGTCCCTATGTGCCATTGAGATTGAAAGCCGATGGAGTTACAAGGGAACCGAAGTCCGTGGAAGAGTATGATGAGAGCGATTCAAGAAAGATGACATTAAACTACCAAGCAATGAACATTCTTTGTTGTGCGTTGGTTGTCAATGAATACAATAGAGTGATGGAATGTGATTCCGCTCATGAAATATAGAAGCTACTTCAAGTCACTCATGAAGAAGAAAGAGCAAATGTGTGCTTCATGGCAATGGAAGATGAGGTACAACCTACTCCATCTACCTCTACTTCTTATTATGATAATATTGATGATCCTAGTGAATTACTTGTTGTGATGTATGGAGAATTAAAAAAGGCTTCGAAAAAGAATAAGGAAATGAAACTCAAAATTAATGAGTTATTGAATGAAAATTCAAAATTATTTTGTGAGAACAAAAAACTTCTTGAATCTATTGATTGTTTAAATATTGAAAAAGAAGTTTTAAATGTTTCTTTACAAAACATATCTCTTGAAAATAAATCTCTTTGTACAAAAGTTTCTTCTCTTGAAAAAATGCTTAGTGATCATGAAATTTTGAAAAAGAAAATTAATGATCTTACATCATGTGTTGAAAAATTTACAAATGGAAGAGACAATTTTGACAAACTACTTGGATCTCAAATATCTTCTCTTGCTAAAAATGGTCTTGGTTACAATTATGTCAATTTCTTTGTTAGAGCTACTTCTACTTCTTTCCATCATACTTGCTGTACTTATTGTGGAAAACATGGACATAAAGTCACCAAATGTTATGTTAAAAGAAAAGTAGAGAATGGTGTAAAAACCATTTGGAGAGTTAAGGGAACTATTACTAATCCCCACGGACCCAAGAAAGTATGGGTACCAAAGGATACTTCCTCTCCTTTATTGCAAGTACACTACAATTCAAACTCAAGCACAACTAAGAGGCATATTGATGATGTTGGCTTAAAGAATAACGGAAAACACCTCATTTATAATCAAGGTCAAAGCAACCAAAGAAGGATTTGTTTTTGAGGCAAGAAGAAAGGAGGAATTCTTGGAGTAACCAATGTTGGTAAAGGTTCCTCTCTTCTTTTTAAACAAATGTTGCTTAGTACTGATTTGAACAATAACTTGCTTAGCATTAGTCAATTGTCTGATATTAAATGCCAACATGCAAAGTTTCAGTTAAGAATTCCTTTGTTAAAATTTGAAAATTTGCCAACCATGACTTGTCAATTGCTTCTATCAAGTTGATTAGGTAACATTGAAGATATGAGATTGAATTCATGGTTGATATGTTCTTGAAATTGATTATATGTCATGATAAAATGATTAAAATAGCTATGATTGAATA
The DNA here is from genome assembly GCA_030512225.1 of Rauvolfia tetraphylla. NCBI lineage: Eukaryota > Viridiplantae > Streptophyta > Magnoliopsida > Gentianales > Apocynaceae > Rauvolfia > Rauvolfia tetraphylla. The sequence continues at coordinate 248,981 of JAJQKT010000011.1, read as the reverse complement.
TCTATGCATTTGCTTGGTCAAAAACATCTTTATGAAACTTTACAAAATGTTTGAACTTGAAGTTTGAATGTAGGCCATAAGTTCGGTTGCCCGAACTTGTATGACAAAATGATATTTTGTGATTTTGATCAATTACTCACAAAATGTTTCAGTGTGTGTTTTATCTTGATAATCTTGATGAACTTGTTGCTTATGATAATGATTTTCTTGGCATAGAAGATTTGGTCATGTGAACAAGGATTTGTTGAACAAACTTTCCTCTCAAGATTTAGTTGGAGGATTGCTAAAAATGTGTTTTGAGAAAATTGTCTTTGACATACTTGTCAATATGGAAAACAAACAAAAGAATCTTTCAAACCGAAGAAAATGATTTTCACTTCAAAACCTCTTAAAATTTGTTTATATGGATTGTTTGGACCAATGAGGATCACTAGTCTTGATGGTAAGAGGAATTCATATATGATTGTTGATGATTTCTCTAGATTTACATGGGTGATCTTTCTAGCTCAAAAAGATGAAGTTCTTTCATGAATTTGTAAGACTTTTCAAAAGGGTCCAAATCTCTCTTGAGTGCAAATTGATTTCTATTTGAAGTCACAATGGGAGAGAATTTTACAATCAAGATTTTACAAAACTTTGTGATGAGAATGGGATTGCTCACAAACTTTTTGGCTGCCAAAACACCTCATGGAGTTATTGAAAAGAAAAATTGAACCTTACAAGAAATGGTTAAGTCTATACTTGGAGAAAATTCTTTACCAAAACATTTTTGGGACAAAACTGAAAATACTGCAGTGTTATGTTTTTTAATAGAGTTCTTTTGAAGTCATTTTTTTTTGAAAAATATCTTTTGAACTTTTTTTTGATAGAATACTCTAGAATTTAAACATACATGACAGGTTGTATCAAATATACATGAATATGCATAACAAAGTACTTTATATTGTATACTACTAGTTAATATTGTCTATTTCAAAATATTTGGTTGTAAGTGCCTTATATTGAATATGTGTGATAACTTGAAAAATTTGATAGAAAATTGAATAACTGGATATTCCTTGGTTTTTCCTCTAACATCAAGGCTTATAGAGTTTCTAACAAAAATAACCTTACATGATGAGGAAACTATTCATGTTAGTTTTGATGAATCTTACATTTACTTGGAAAGAAAAGATGAAGATGATGTAGGTACATCTATGAATGACTATCAAACCCATCTTCAAGCACCAACTTTGGAGGATCACACCAATGAGGAAGAAATGATTGAACAAAATCAAGATGACCAACATAGTGGTGACCAAGAGCTCTCAAAGAACCTAAGATATTCAAGAGGGCACCCTAAGGAGCAAATCATGGGTGATATCTCTCAAGGAGAAAAAATAAGGCGGTACTTTATCAATAACTTTATTCTTTTATTACATATTAGCCTAAAAGTATTAATGATGTATTGTGTGATGATTTTTGGATTATTACTATGCAAGAGAAATTAAATCAATTTGAAAGATACAAAATTTGCAAATTCCTAAATCTCATGATCATTCCATTATTGGAACTAAATGGTTTTTAGAAATAAACTTATTGAATCCGGAGAAGTTATTAGAAATAAGGTTAAACTTGTTGCCCAAGGATTCAATCAAAAACAGGGCATTGATTATAATGAGACTTTAGTTCCGTTTAGTAGATTTAAATCAATTAGAATGATTTTGGCATTTTCATGTTTAAAGGTTTCAAACTCTTTCAAATGAATGTCAAAAGTGCTTTTTAAAATGGTTCTATTGAAGAAAAAGTTTATGTGGAACAACCACCCGGTTTTGATCATGAAAAGTTTCCTAAACATGTTTTCAAAATTATCCAAAGCTTTGTATGATTTAAAACAAGCTCCTAGAGCTTGGTATGAAAAATTGAGTGATTTTCTTCTTTCAAAAGGATTTTCAAGAGGAAAGGTTAACACTACTATTTTCATAAAAAACCTCTTGTAACAATGATCTATAAGTTGTCCAAATATATGATACAATTTTTGGTGCTTCTAATACTTCACTTTGTGATGTATTTTCCAAGTTAATGAAAAGTAAATTTGAAATGAGCATGATAGGAAAACTCAATTTCTTTCTTGGCCCACAAATCAAGCAAACCAAGGATGGAACTTTCATGAATCAAGTTAAGGTATAAGCACTTCTATAAGTTTATCAACCATGCTTGACAAGAATAAAAAGGTTTCATAGGAGTAGTCAACTCTATTTGATAGCAAGTAGAAACAATATTATGTTTGTCATGTGCTTGTGTGCTAGATTTCATCTTGTCCTATAGAATCTCATTTGATTGTTGTTAAACACATTCTCTATTACCTTATTAATACTCTAAGTGATTATGGTCTATATTTCAAATGTGTGGCTATATTATGTGATAACACTAATGCAATAGATTTGACCATCATACTATTCAACAAACTAGGACAAAGCATATAGAGATCAAACTTCATCTCATTAGATATAATTCTACTAAGAATAATACTTATTTAAAGCATGTTTGCATTCATTGATATCGTTACTAAGTCATTGGCCGAAGAAAGGTTTGACCAATCTTAGAAGAAGCTTAGTGATTTCAAAATTCAATAACTAACGAGAGTATATTCAAGTGTGTAGCTCCAGTGAGGACAAAGAAGCCTAGCATGAGAAAAGGAAAGGGAAAAGCCAAAGATAGAGAAGGAGGACTAGTAACCAACGAACCAAGGAAGGTTTATGTTTCTTAAATCATGTCATGGCTGGATAGATTTGTCACAGTGGAGGCTACTACTGAATTTGATGATTGGACAAAAAGGAACCATAAGACAAATCCAAGCCATAAGGTGGATGTCATCAAACTATCCGAAATGGGTAATATACTCTCATTTTTTAAATTATATGAGCTGGGCTAGTTTGCTTGTGTTTGATGAATGCTATTACCTTATTTAGTTTATGGAGTTTAAGCAAATAATAAGGAAGAAAGAGTTGAGTGAGTTGGTAATAAAGCTATTTAGTGGTATTTTTCAAGAATATCACAAGTTGATTTTTGAGATTGATAATGCATTGATCAATAGAATTTGTGATGTTGAGGATGTTGGGTTTAGGCATTATTCTTCTGAGGGACATTGTTTTATAGGTGAGTTATACTCACATGAAAGAATTGAGAATGCCTATATAAATGGTAGAAGCCTCAAGACTAGAAAGGAGAGAGAGAGATAAAAGCTTTTTTATGCTAGTGAAAGAGTTTTACATCACATTCTTACTACATTGATTATAGCATACGTTGGACACAAATCTTCTATTGATAATATGTATGCGATAATTATGCTAGCCATGCATAAAAAAAAATGAATTTTGGATATATATTGCTAAAGAATATAATGGAGCAAGAAGAACAAAAATAAAATAAAATTATTCCTGGAAACAAAGTAAACTTGTATAAACTCTCCAATATTGATAATGTTCTATCTCTATTTGATGATATTGATTGGAGCAATTTACTAGTAATTGATGAAGAATTTTATACTGCCCTTACATATGAGCTTTATGCAAATCTTAAAGAAGAAAGAATTGAACATTAGGGGGATAATGTAGTTTAATGGTATTCCTCTAGAGTGTATCAAGTGGATTTTGAGTTCAATAATGCCTTAGTGAACAGAATTTTGTGGGGTAGATGATAATGAGGCAAGGTATTACTCATTGGGATAACATTGCTTTATTCTTGAATTGTTCGCAAATGAGAGATTTGAAGAGGCTTTCACAAATGGTAGACAATTTGGGTCATTTAGGGAAGAGGAAATCCTTGCTAGAGAAAGGAAAATTAAAAAAAAAAAGGGAAGCATGAGTCACCAAGTGAGGGGGAGCAAATCCCTATAAAGAAAAGAAGACTATTTGAAGAGGTATTCTCCATTGAATGTGATAATCTCACTAGAAGTAACACCATAGTTGCCAAGGTGTTTTAAGAGGCATTGAACAACTATGTAAATTCTTCGAGTCTGTTGCTCTAATGATTCTTGGCAAATTTGATGGTTTAGAAGCTAGACTCAAGAATATGGAAGAAGACTTAAGAAAGATTTCTCAAGTGATTTTTAAATGGTGCTAGTTCCTTTAGAGCTAAAGAAGAAAACTACGATGAAGGAAAAGGCAGTGAAGCACTCCAAGAGAAAGAAGAGCTTAAGAATGAAGAACAAAGAGGTAATGCTCAAGAGAACAAGCAAGAAGAAGAAAGTGAAGGGAGTTTCACAAAGTCAAATCACAAATCCATCACGAATCTCCTTCAGCCAAGAGAGAAGGAAAATGTGGTTCAAAGGAAGAAGATCCAAAGATCCTCTCGATTAGTAACTTTCCAAAGTCTAACTACACTGGCAAGGAGTCAACAAATGAAGGACCCCATCATATAGAGATCAAGGAAACATGGCTATCACAACGAACAAATTTGGAAGTGAAGACCATGAAGCGCATCCAAGACTAAGCCTTTCTATCCCTAAACTCTATTTTATTGCCTATTTTAGTTTATGCCTTGATGCACATGTTATGCTTTAACATTGAAATTTACTTGTGCCTTTCTAGTCATTATACTGTTTTGAAGCTCAATATATGAAATATTTGCGATAAGAGCTTCTTTTGTTTCACTTTTGTTGTCCAAGTACTCTTACCCCATCTTTGATTGATGACAAAAGGGGGAGAAGAAAATGTGATGACAAAATGTGTGAAAATGTGAAATTGCAGTGGAATTCCTCATGCATGAAGAGAAAATGTGTGAATTTTCTGAAAATCCATGCATGTGTCAAGGGGGAGAAAGAATGACTACAAAAATGTGCTATGTGCTTGCTGTAAATGTGTTGTGTGTTGTGTATATGTTGATGTGCAATATGTAATGAGTAATGTGAAAATATTTGGCTGCATTTCTGCATTTGAATTTAAATTGAAAGTGTTATAATATGTGAGGTTTTAGTTGTTTTCTTAGATTTTGGAATATGGTTAAGTTGAGATTGAAATCTTGAACTTGGTTCTTTCTCTTGACCTATGATTTTGAATTACTTCAAGAAAACAATTGAATGCATGAATTTTGTGATTTTGCAAAGCTAAACTAAGTGCCTTTGTGGACATACATGTTTGAATACTTCAACATTTCATTTTAAATGGCAAAATCACCTTTTCAAACTTGTTGCAAAAATTTTGACTCAAAATTCGGATGCATGTTTCAGAAATTCGGATGCATGCATATTTGTTGCCAAAAAGTGCTTCTTTGTTGTTCAAATTGATTCAAATACGTTTTATTCTCTTCCATTATGTTTGAACAACCTTAGGAAAGATTTATTTCACATTAAACTTTCATTATATTGAATTTATTGCAATTTGGACTTGGAATGTCAAAATTCGGATGCATGAGTTTAAAAATTCGGATGCATCCATATTGTGTTGTCAAAATGTGCTTCTTTGTTTTTAAAATTGATTCAAATATGTTTTAATCTCTTCTAATAAGTTTGAACAACCTTAGGAAAGCTTATTTACAAAATTTGCAGCTTTCATTTTACTTATTTTAAAGTTTGGACTTGCTATGCAAAAAAAATTCGGATGCATGATATCTCTAGTCCAAATGTGTTGAAAAATGAGCACAATCTAAGAGGGAGCATTGTTAAACTTTTACAACCTTAAAACCTCTCTTAGAACTTTTTCTAAATGCTTAAATGCTATATCTTCTATCCTAATTGTTTGAAGGAAGGAGGCAAATGGAGGTTGGTTGGGTCATAGGCTCATATTGAGCCTTTTATATGACAATGTGCTAAATTGGTTATATTCTATCATTGACATTAATACTTCTTTGTACTACATTGTTTAAATCCATCACATTTTGCATCAAAGTTTGTCATCATCAAAAAGGGGGAGATTGTTAGCCCTAAGGGCAAATCATGTAGTTATGATTAGTTTTGATTAATGACAAATATTGATGAGGACTAATATGCTTGTATGTTGTGTGAAAAGATTTGTGGATTAAGAAGTTTGAAGTCTCATTGCCTTGAAGCTAAAATGCAAGAACAACTCCAATATGTCAAAGTGATTGAAGATTGAAGAGTTTGTTCAAGATGTTAGAAGGCTTTGAAGACATGAAGTGTAGGTTGCATGTGCTTAATAGGTAACCTTTGTAAACCCTACACTCTTAAGCCTTGGAATCTATGAATTGCAATTGAGAGCACAAAACTTGATTTAAATGGTTTCAATGGTTTTGAACTTACCTAAATTATCAAGTTTTCATAAATGGTTTTTGCACTTAAAAGGTCTTTAATGACTTATCTTTGAGGCTAGAATGTTTTTCAACTCGTTTGAATTGATTTGAATATGTTTTGACAAAGTTTGAAAAATTTGGATGCAAGATTCGGACGCAGGGCAAAAAATTCGGTCGTCCAAATTTTGTAGCAAAAGTTTGTTACTGTTCTTCCAGAGAAATTCGGAAGAAGATTCGGACGCATGAAGAAAAATTCGGTCGTCCGAATTTTGTAGCGAAAAATTTCGATGCAGAAATCGGTCATCCGAATTTTCTGAAACTAGCCATTACTAGCCGTTTTATGGCTGTTTTAACTGATTTTCAAATTCTATAAAGGCTAGAAACTCTAGATTTTTGATACAACTCTTGCACAAAAGAAATCCTTGAAGCTCTAACTTGTATTACATCAAAATTATATCAAAAGCTCTCAAATTGCCTTGTGCTCAAAGATTGAAATTCAAGATTCCAAAGGCAAGAAGTGAAGTGGTGCTAGCAATTGTATTCATCCACCAAGAAGTGTTGGTAACATTCAAATTCTCTCTTTATATTATTGTTGTGATTGATAAAAGGTTGTCAAGAGACATAAAACCCTTGTGGAGGGTGAGCCATAGACTAAATTAATCAAGGTTGTTGTGTAAAACCCATTGGTGAGGGTGAACCTTGGATTAGATTGGTCTAGGTTGTCTAGTGACATAAAACTCTTTGTGATAAGAGTGAACCTTGTTTATTAGATTGAAAAGAGGTTGTTGTGGTAAAACCCATTGAAGGGTGAGCCTCTTGTGTAATTACTTGAAGTAAGCATATAGTGAATTGATTGAAATCCTTGAGTGTTTACTCAAGGTAGTGGATGTAGATCTTGGAGAGATCGAACCACTATAAATCGTGTGTTCATTTCTTTATATCTTTACTTGTTTTACATACTTGTGTTATTATTATTGTTTATAGTTGTTGATTGATTGGTTGTGGTCTTATAGTTTGATAATCTTTTCTTAACCATCAAATCACATATAAACTTGAAGTTTGTGAATTTAAAGAAGAGCTTTTATTAAGGCAAAGGATTTGCAAAAAGGGAAAAGATTTTCGATAATTAGCCAAAGACCTAATTCACCCCCCCCCCTTAGGTCTTTCATAGCCAAATACCTAATTCACCCCCCCCCCCCCTCTTAGGTATTTCAATTGGTATCAGAGCTAGAACTTCTTTGTGTGGTTTTACAACCTAGAAGGCAAAGATCCTATGGCTAATATTTCAAACCTACCTTACCCAGAAGGATCTTCTACAAACAGACCTCCATTGTTTGATGGAACAAATTACACTTTTTGGAAGTCTATAGTTAAAATATATATTTTTTCTATCAATTTTGATTTATGGAACATAATTGAGAAAGGTCCCTATGTCCCAATGAAAATGAGAGCAGATGGAGTAACCTCAGAACCCAAATCCACTGATGAATTTGATGAGCATGACTCAAGGAAAATGACACTAAATTATCAGGCCATGAATATATTAAGTTGTGCATTAGATGTTACTGAATATAATAGAGTTAGTGGACGTGATTCTGCTCATGATATGTGGAGATTACTTCAAATTACACATGAAGGTACTAATCAAGTTAAAGAATCTAAACTTGCTATGCTTGTTAGAGATTATGAATTGTTTACTATGAAACAAGGTGAAAATATTAGTGATATGTTTACAAGGTTTACTAATATTTTCAATGACTTGAAAGCTTATGGTAAAGGATATACTACGGGAGAACAAAACAGAAAGATTTTGGATGCTCTACCAAAATCTTGGCAGCCAAAGACGCTTGCTATTGAGGAGTCCAAATATCTAAAAACTCTTCCTCTTGAAGAGCTTATTGGATCACTACTCACTCATGAAATGAAGATGAAACGGTTGAATGATAAGGTAGATGAGGAAAAGGGAAGAAAAGGAGTAGTTCTTAATGCCTCAAACAACTTGAGTGAACAAGATCAATCTTCAAGTGAAGAAGAAGGAGGAAACAGTGGAGAAGAAGAGATTGCAATGGCAGTGAAAAAGTTTAAGAGATTCTACAAAAAGGAATTTCTCAGGAAAGGAAGAAAGCAAGTCAAGAAGAGTGGACAATCCTCATCATATAAACCTCAATGTTTTGAATGTAAGAGTACAGAGCATCTTATTGTTGACTGTCCCAAAGTGTTAGAGAGGGAAAGAGAAAGCAAAAACAGAAAGAAATATGCCAAGAAAGGAAAAGGACTAGCTGGAACATGGGATCAACAAGAAAGTGAGGATGAAAGTGAAGGGAGGGCCAACATATACTTTATGGCCATTGATGATGAGGTACAATCTTCACCCTCTATTTCAAATTTGTGTGATGATGATATTGATTCTAGTGATTTAATTGTAGAATTGTATGAAGAACTGAAAAAGTCTTCAAGAAGAAATAAAGAAATGAAATCCAAAATTAATGATCTTTCAAATGAAAATTCACAATTATGTATTGAAAATGATAGACATCTTGAGACCATTAATTCTCTTACCATTGAAAAGGATGTTTTGAATACTACCATACAACATGTATCTCTTGAAAATAAAAAGTTTTCTTCAAAAATTACTTCTCTTGAATCAATGCTGAAAGATCATGAGATTTTAAAAAGGAAAGTAAATGATCTTACTTTATGCATTGAGAGATTTACAATGGAAGAGAAAATTTAAATAAATTACTTGGTTATCAAAGATCCTCATTTGTAAAGCATGGTCTCGGTTTTACACATGATTGTTTTGATCCAAAACCTAAAGGGTTATTTGTTAATGAATCTTCTCATTATAAGTATCATACTTGTTGTACATATTGTGGTAAGCATGGACACAAAGTTTCTAAATGCTTTATAAAAAGAAAGATAGAAAATGGAGTGAAGACCATTTGGAGAGTTAAAGGAGCTATTACTAACCCTCTTGGACCCAAGAAGATATGGGTACCAAAAATCACTCTTTCCAATTTGGTATAGGTACAATTTGCCTCAAGATCAAGTGCCACTAAATGGTTTCTTGATAGTGGCTGCTCAAGGCACATGACTGGGAATGCATCACTTGTTAGTGAGCTTCAGGCTACAAGTGAAGGTTTTGTTCCTTCCCTCTTATCAAGCAAGTTCTACTTATTGATGGTTTAAAGTATAATTTACTTAGCATTAGTCAATTATGTGATAATGGTTGCAAGGTAGAGTTTAAATGTGATACTTGTACCATTCTTGATAGTACAAGTAATAAAACTATTTTTGTAGCTAAAAGAGTGAGTAATGTATATGTGCTATATCTTGATGAACTTATCACTAATGATATTAAATGCCTTGCTATTCATGACAATGATGGATTTCTATGGCATAGAAGATTAGGACATGTAAGCATGGATTTGTTAAACAAACTTTCTACTCAAGAACTAGTTAGAGGATTACCAAAAATGCATTTTGATAAAACTCGTATTTGTGATGCTTGTCAATATGGAAAACAATCAAAAACATCTTTCAAACCAAAGAAAATGGTTTCTACCTCGAAACCTCTTGAACTAGTTCACATGGACTTATTTGGACCTATGAGGACTACTAGTCTTGGTGGTAAAAGATATGCTTATGTGATTGTTGATGATTTTTCCAGATTTACATGGGTAATCTTTTTATCACAAAAAGATGAAACATTTTATGAATTTTCAAAACTTTTCAAGAAGGTTCAAATTTCTCTTAACTGCAACTTAATCTCTATTAGAAGTGATAATGGAAGAGAATTTTGCAACCAAGATTTTACTAAATTCTGCGATGAGTATGGTATTACTCATAATTTTTCAGTTGCCAAAACACCTCAACAATATGGTGTTGTTGAAAGGAAAAACAGAACATTGCAAGAAATGGCTAGATCAATGCTTTGTGAAAATTCGTTACCTAAATACTTTTGGGCTGAAGCTGTAAATACAGCATGTTATGTAATGAATAGAGTTTTACTAAGACCTTTTATAAGAAAAACGCCTTTTGAACTTCTATTTGATAAAACTCCATCAATTGTCTATTTTAAAGTGTTTGGTTGTAAGTGCTTTATTTTAAACACTAGTGACAATCTTGGTAAGTTTGATAGAAAATCTGATGAAGGCATATTTCTAGGCTATTCATCAAATAAAAAGGCATATAGAGTCTATAAAAAAAGGACATTATGTGTTGAAAAAATTATTCATGTAACTTTTGATGAATCTAATATTTATCTTCAAAGAAGAAATGAAGATGATGCAGATTCCTCAATGGTTGAAAATCAAACTCAACACCTAGTACCTACATTGGAAGATCATGCTAAAGAAGAAGAAATAATGAAGCAAGAACATGATGGTCAATCAAGCAATAATCAAGAACTTCCAAAGGATCTCACATATGCAAGAAGTCATCCTAAGGAGCAAATCATTGGTGATGTCTCTCAAGGAGTCAAAAAAATATTGATGATGCATTGTGTGATAATTTCTGAATTATTGCTATGGAAGAAGAGTTAAATCAGTTTGAGAGAAATAAAGTTTGGACACTTGTTCCTAGACCTCATGATCATTCTGTTATTGGTACAAAATGGATATTTAGAAATAAATTAAATGAACTAGGATAAGTTGTTAGAAATAAAGCTAGACTTGTTGCTCAAGGCTTCAATCAAGAAGAAGGTATTGATTATGATGAAACTTTTGCTCCAGTGGCCAGATTAGAGTCTATCAGAATACTCTTGGCATTTGCTTGTTTTAAAGACTTTAAACTATTTCAAATGGATGTCAAAAGTGCTTTTCTAAATGGTTTTATTGAAGAAGAAGTTTATGTAGAACAACTTCCTCGCTTTATTCATGAAAAATTTCCAAATCATGTTTTCAAATTAACTAAAGCTCTATATGGACTGAAACAAGCTCTAAAGGAAAAGTAGATACAACTCTTTTTATTAAAACATCCTCTAAAAATGATATTTTACTTGTACAAATCTATGTTGATGATATCATTTTTGGTGCTACTAATACTTCTCTTTGTGAAGAGTTTGCTAAAACTATGCAAAATGAATTTGAGATGAGCATGATGGGGGAACTAAGTTTCTTCCTTGGGCTGCAAATTAAGCAAACCAAGGATGGAGTATTCATCAATCAAGCAAAATATACTAAGGAACTATTGAAAAGGTTTGGAATGGATCAAGCAAAAGGGATAAGTACTCCAATGAGTTCATCAACTAAACTTGATAAAGATGAGAAAGGTAAGAGTATTGATGAAAAATTATATAGAGGTATGATCGGAAGCCTACTCTTTCACACAGCTAGTAGACCAGATATTATGTTTGTTGTATGTTTATGTGCTAGATTCCAATCATGTCCTAAAGAATCTCATCTAATTTCTGTCAAATGAATTTTTCGTTATTTAATTGATACTCATGACTATGGCCTTTGGTTTTCAAAAACTTCATCTTTTGAACTTATTGGATATTCTGATGCGGATTATGCTGGTTGTAAAGTTGAACGTAAAAGCACAAGTGGTCATTGTCAATTTCTTGGTAGTTGTCTTGTATCTTGGTTTAGTAAAAAGCAAGCTTGTGTGTCTTTATCCACTGCAAAAGCTGAATACATAGCTGCAGGAAGTTGTTGTGCACAATTGTTATGGATGCAGCATATTTTACTTGATTATGGTCTTAAATTCAATTGTGTGCCCATATTATGTGATAATACTAGTGCCATTAACTTGAGCATAAATCCCATTCAACATTCTAGGACTAATAATATAGAGATAAAACATCATTTCATTCGTGACCATGTGATTAAAAAGGATATATGCTTAGAATATATAAATACAAATGATCAAATTGCTGATATATTTACAAAGCCTTTGGCTGAGGAAAGGTTCAATCACCTAAGAAGACTCCTAGGAATTTCAAGATTCAATGATTAATGTGTGTATTGAAGTTTTGGTAAATGCAGGAAATTTTGATTCAAAATTCGGATGCACTGCAGAAGATTCGGTCGACCGAATTTTCTGAGTGTCAAGAAACAGAAACTTTTGATCAAGAATTCGGACGCAGGTCAGAAAATTCGGTCGACCGAATTTTCTGAACTGACGAAACATAAACTTTTGCTTGAAAATTCGGACGCAGACCTGAAAAATCGGTCGACCGAATTTTACGGACGTAACCCTTTAAATGAAGATTAAACAATCTTCTTAACATTTCAACTTCCGAATTTCACATCCTTTTTAAAACCTCTCATACCCATTCACATCCGAATCAAAATCTCTTCAAAATCACACATTCTCATCCCGATTTTCCTTCATTTTTAAACTTCCAAGCCCTAATTTCTTACAAAAAACCAATCCTTCTCAAGAGAAAACATCATGGTAAGAACAAAGAAGCCCAATGTTGAGAAAGGAAAAGGAAAGGCTAAGGAAGGAGATGGAGACCCAATCCTCAATCAGCCAAGAAAGATTCGCATTCATCAAACACAATCTGGAGTTGACAGGTTTATCTCTATCAAATCTACTCATGAATTTGATGAATGGAATAAGAGTAGTAGAAAATTCATTCCTGGATATAAGGTGGATATTGATAAACTGTCAAACATGGATATTGTTCTATCTCATTTCAATGATATTGGTTGGAGTAGTTTGCTATTCATTGATGAAGAATTTTATCCTACTTTGATATATGAATTCTATGCAAACTTGAAAGAGGATAGAATTGAGATGATAGGGGATAATGTGATACAATGGTATTCATCTAGAGTATCACAAATGGACATTGAATTCAATTAAGGATTGATGAATAGAATTTGTGGAGTGGGTGACGAGGGAGCTAGATATTATTCAGCATCCATGCATTGCTATGATCGTGAACTTTTCACACATGTTAGATTTGAAGATGCATTTACAAATGGAAGAGAGTTTAGAGCCATAAAGGAAAGGGAAATTAAGAATTTGGATGCTAGAGGTAGAGTTTTGCATCACATGGTGACTACAATGATTGTTCCTAATTTTGGACACAAGTCATCAGTTGGAAATATGCATATGGTAATCATGTTAGCCCTGCATGAGCATAGAAGAATGAACTTTGGGTATATAGCCTTGAAACATATGATTACTGCCAGAAAAACAGTAACCAAGGCATTCCCATTTGGAAGGTTATTAACCAGAATCTTCAAGCATTTTAAGATCAAACTTCCTGGAAGAGGGCAAGCTTTTAAGAGTGGTGAAATTTATACAAATGAAACTCTTAAGAGAATGCAGTTAGTTCATGATGAGGATAATGTATGGAGGACAAAAAGAGAAACCCCTCCGAAAATAATAGAAAGAGAGAGAATCATAGAAAGTGAAGAGGAAGAAGAAGAAGAGGATGAAGAGGAAACCATTGCTAGGGAAATAAAAACCAAAAGAAAGCATGACACCTCAAGTGAGGGGGAGCAACCTCCAACAAAAAGGAGGTTATTTGAAGAAGAAACTGGAATTGGGTCAAGTGGTAAAGGAGTAACTAGAGGTGACACCATTATTGCCAAAGCATTCTAAGAAGCCTTGAACAATCATATCAAGGAAATGGAGAAAATGTATAAGTTCTTTGAGTCATTTGCTCCAATGGTTCTTGGAAAATTCGATGGACTGGAAAATAGAGTAAAACACATTGAAGATATCCTTATGAGAACCACTCAAAGTGGTGAAGGACCCTCTAAGCCTCAAGATGGAAATGAGGAGGAAAGAGATAGAGAAGCAGAAAAAGAAGACAATGAGGATAGCAGTAATGAAGAGGATGATCAGGGTGAAAATGATAAGACCACAGCAGAAGAAAAAAGAACAAGAACAGGCTCATGAAGATCTACCAGTGGCAGGAAGTCAAGTATCTCAAGCTGCAATTGTATCTCCAGCTACAATCTCTTTCAGTCAAGGAAGAGTTAAGCACTGGCAATCAAGAAAGGAGTGAGCCGAGCCTCCCCATCAACCTCACCATCACAAGACTAAGCTTTCTTTTCTAATCTCTTTACTGTATTTTGTTCAGTTTTCTAAGCATTTTGCTGCATTTTCTATTCTGAACTTGTTAAATATTTTGCTGTTTTTATGTAATAGTAAAGCTTAATGATGAAATTCCAGTGATGAGAGCTTCTTTTATATGCTAACTTGAACATCTCATTTTTATTGATCCCTTTAATTTTTTTTGATGACAAAAGGGGGAGAAAATATGATGCAATATGCAATATGATGCAATACATGTGAAATCTTAGTCATTATGTGAACTTAGTCTTTAGTCAAATTCAGATGCAAGGTTTTAAGATTGGATGCATTCATATTTATGGTCAAAATTTTTTTTGTTTATCCAAATTGGTTCCAATATGTCTTACTTTATTCCATTATATTTGAACAACATTATGAAACCTTTATATCATTTCAAAACCTCAACTATATTGAATATGTTGCAGCTTGGACATGAGATTAAAAATTCGGATGCATGTGATTCAAAATTCGGACGCATGTGATTCAAAATTCGGATGCATGCTATAAAATTCGGATGCATCCTTATTGTGTTACCAAAATGTGTTCATTTGTTGTTCAAATTGATTCAAATATGTTTAATCTTTTCTAATATGTTTGAACAACCTTATGAAAGCTTATTTACAAAAATTACAACTTTCATTTTACTTATTTTTAAGTTTGAACTTGATATGTCAAAATTCGGATGCATAGTATATCTAGTCCAAATTTGTTGAAAAATGAGCACAATCTAAGGGGGAGCATTGTTAAACATTTACAACCTTTAAAACCTCTCTTAGAATCTTTTCTAAATGTTTAAATGCTATATCTTCTATCCTAGTTGTTGGAAGGAAGGAGGCAAATGGAGGTTGGTTGGGTCATAGGCACATAATGAGCCTTGTGTATGTCAATATGCTAAATTGGTTGATTTCTATCATTGACATCAATACTTCTTTGTGCAAATCTGTTTAAATCCATCACATATTGCATCAAAGTTTGTCATCATCAAAAAGGGGGAGATTGTAAGCCCTAAGGGCAAATCATGTAATTTTGATTCATGACAAATATTGATGAGAACTAATATGTTTATATTGTGTGATAGGATTTGTGAAGAAAGAAGTTTGAAGTCTCATTGCCTTCAAGAGGAAGAGCAAAGAACAACCTCAGTAAGCCATGAGTCTTTTGAGGTTTATTCAAAGATGAACTCAAGGCATTGAAGACTTGAAGTGTACAGTAGGTATGATGATAGGTAATATTTATGTGAACTCTACACTTGTATGTCTTGGAGTTTATTGAATGCATAAGAGAGCAAAAAATTGGTTTCTTAAGTTTAAAAGTTTGTTGAATGAATTCCTAGTAAATGTGGTTTTGTGTCCTAAAAGTTTTTAAGTAAACTTTAAATGATCAAATGAGTTTGATTATGGTTTTCAAACTTATATTTGTCTAAATAAGTTATCTATATGTACCAAATGTCTTTCAAATACTTGAAAGATTGATTTCAAATGATTTTACAAAGTTTGAACACAATTCTATAAAATTCGGTCGTCCGAATTTGGTAGCAAAAGTTTGCTACTGTTTTTCCAGAGAAATTCGGAAGAAGATTCGGACGCATGAGAAAAAATTCGGTCGTCCGAATTTTGGTCTTCAGTATGGTCACTGTTTTTCCAGAGAAATTCGGAAGAAGATTCGGACTAAGCAAGGAAAATTCGGTCGTCCGAAAAATTCGGACGCAGAATTCGGTCGTCCGAATTTCCTGAAAATAGCCGTTAACTAGCCGTTTTATAGCTGTTTCAACTGATTTTCAAATTCTATAAAAGCTATAAACGTGCAATCTTTTGTAAGTTCTGAATCCTTGAAAATTCTAAGCCTTCAAAAGTCTATTACAAACATTTCTCAAGCTTTCTTATGTCTTGTGCATTCAATTGATCAATCCAAAGACATCAAAGTGTGAAGGTGCAACTTTGTGTAAACTCTACCAACAAGTGGTAACATCTACACACTCTTCTTTACTTATTCAATTGTATTGATCTACTAGCTCTAGCAAGGTTATCTTGATAACATAAAACCCTTTAGATAAGGGTGATCCTTGAAGTTGTGATTCAAGGTTGTTTGAGATATAAAACCATAGGTTGGTGAGCCTTGTTTGTAAAATTACTAGAAGAGGTTATAAGTGTAAAACCATAGTGTGGTGAACCTCTCTTGTAATATGTAAACTTGAGCACATAGTAGAGTTATTGAAATCCTTAAGTGTGGACTTAAGGTAGTGGAGGTAGATCTTGAGGATCGAACCACTATAAATTGCTTGTGTTCTTCTGTCTACATTTATTATATTGTTGTGCCATAAACTGTTTGTTCTCTTATTCACTTAATCTGCAATAGGTCTACACATTTATAAAGTTTGAATTTGCAATAATTAGCCAAATACCTAATTCACCCCCCCCCCCCTCTTAGGTATTTCAATGATAATGATGGATATTTATGGCATAGAAGGTTAGGTCATGTGAGCATGGATTTATTGAATAAACTTTCAACACAAGAGTTAGTTAGAGGATTACCTAAAATACATTTTGATAAAACTCGTCTTTGTGATGTTTGTCAATATGGAAAGCAATCAAAAACATCTTTTAAACCAAAGAAAATGGTTTCTACCTCAAAACCTCTTGAACTTGTTTTTATAGACTTGTTTGGACCAATGAGGACTACTAGTCTTGGTGGTAAAAGACATGCTTATGTAATTGTTGATGATTTCTCTAGATTTACATGGGTGATCTTCTTAGCCCAAAAGAATGAAACATTTCATGAATTTGTAAAACTTTTCAAAAAGGTTCAAACCTCTCTTGAGTATAACTAATCTCTATTAGAAGTGACAATGGAAGATAATTTTGTAATCAAGACTTTACAAAATTTTATGATGAATATGATATAACTCATAACTTTTCAGCTGTTAAACATCCCAACAAAATGGTGTTGTTGAAAGGAAAAATAGAACCCTACAAGAGATGGCTAGATCAATGCTTTTTGAAAATTCTTTGCCAAAATATTTTTGGGCTGAAGCTGTAAATGTTGCTTGCTATGTAATGAATAGACTTCTCTTAAAACCCTTTACATGAAAAATACCTTTTGAACTACTATTTGATAAAACTCCTTCAATTATTTATTTTAAGGTATTTGGTTGTAAGTGTTTTATCTTAAATACTCATGACAATCTGGGAAAGTTTGATAGAAAATCGGATGAAGATATATTTCTTGGTTATTCATCAAATAATAAGGCCTATAGAGTTTATAACAAAAGAACGTTGTGTGTTGAAGAAACTATCCATGTAACATTTGATGAATCTAACATTTATCTTCAAAGAAAAAATGAAGATGATGTAGGTTTCTCAATAATGGATAATCAAGCTCATCATCAAGCACCTACTAGCAATGACCAAGAGCTTCCAAAGGATCTAAGATATGCAAGAGGTAATCCTAAGGAGCAAATCATTGGGGATGTCTCCCAAGGAGTTAAAACAACGTGGTACTCTTTTTATCTCATATTGAGCCTAAAAACATTGATGATGCATTGTGTGATGATTTTTGGATTATTGCTATGCAAGAGGAGCTAAATCAATTTGAAAGAAATAAAGTTTGGACTCTTGTCCCAAGACCTCATGATCATTCCATTATTAGTACAAATTGGGTCTTTAGAAATAAATTAAATGAACTAGAAGTTGTTAGAAATAAGGCTAGGCTTGTTGCTCAAGGTTTCAACCAAGAAGAAGACATTGATTATGATGAAACTTTTGCTCCAGTAGCTAGACTTGAATCTACAAGAATACTTTTGGCTTTTGCTTGTTTTAAAGGTTTTAAACTATTCCAAATGGATGTCAAAAGTGCATTTCTAAATAGTTTTATTGAAGAAGAGCTTTATGTAGAACAACCACCTGGTTTAATTCATGAAAAGTTTCCTAATTATGTTTTCAAGTTAACCAAGGCTCTATATGAATTGAAACAAGCTCCAAAAGCTTGGTATGAAAGATTAAGTGGATTTCTTATTTCAAAAGGATTTTCAAAAGGAAAAGTGGACACAATACTATTTATAAAAACCTCTAGTAATAATGATATTTTACTTGTGCAAATTTATGTTGATGACATTATTTTTGGTGTTACTAATACATCTCTTTGTGAAGAGTTTGTCAAATCAATGCAAAATGAATTTGAAATGAGCATGATGGGAGAATTAAATTTCTTTCTTGGTCTGCAAATCAAGCAAACTAAGGAAGGAGTCTTCATAAATCAAGCAAAGTATACTAAGGAGCTATTGAAAGGATTTGGAATGGATCAAGCGAAAGGGATAGGCACTCCAATGAGCTCATCAACTAAACTTGATAAAGATGAAAAAGGTAAAAATGTTGATGAAAATTCATATAGAGGTATGATTGGAAGTTTACTTTATCTCACAACAAGTAGACCAGATATTATTTTTGTCGTGTGCTTATGTGCTAGATTCCAATCCTGCCCTAAAGAGTCTTGTTAGCCCTAAGGGCAAATCATGTAGTTATGATTACATTTGAATAATGGTAAACATTGATGAGGACTAATGTGCTTGTATGTTGAGTGATAGGATTGTGAATTAAGAAGTATGAAGTCTTATTGCCTTGAAGCCAAAATGCAAGAACAACTCCAATATGTCAAAGTGATTGAAGATTGAAGAGTTTGTTCAAGATGATTGAAGGCTTTGAAAACATGAAGTGTAGGTTACATGTGCTTAATAGGTAAGCTTTGTAAACTCTGCACTCTTAAGTCTTTGGAATCTATGAGTTGCAATTCATAGAACAAAATTTGATTTAAATGATTTCAATGGTTTTGAACTTACCTTAATTATCAAGTTTTCATCAATAGTTTTTGCACTTAAATGTCTTTAATGACTTATCTTATAGGCTAGAAGGTTTTCCAACTTGTTTGAATTGATTTGAACATGTTTTGACAAAGTTTTAAAATTTCGGACGCAGAAGGAAAAGTTCGGACGCAGAAGGAAAAGTTCGGACGTCTGAACTTTTTCCTTCATAGTGAACAGTAACACTGTTCGATAAACAGTACGTGAACAGTCACTACTACTCAATGAACAATACGTGAATAGTAATAATATTCAATGAACAGTATCACTATTTTTCCAAAGAAGTTCGGACGCAGAAGGTAAAGTTCGGACATTCGAACTTGTGAATAGTAATAGTGAACAGAACACTGTTTACATGAACAATATTTTTCAGAAAAGTTCGGAAGCAATTTCTGACGCATAGAAGAAAGTTCAGACATCCGAACTTCAAAAAAATTAGCCATTACTAGCCATTTTATGGCTGTTAAAGCCAATATTTCAAATCTATAAAGGCTATGAACTCCAGATTTTTAAACAACTTTTGAACTTCAAAATCCTTCAAGCTCTAACTTGGTTTACATCAAAATTATTTGAAAATCTCTCAAATTGCCTTGTGCTCAAAGGTTGAAATTCAAGATTCCAAAGGCAAGAAGTGAAGTGGTGCTAGCAATTGTATTCATCCACCAAGAAGTGTTGGTAACATTCAAATTCTCTCTTTACATTTTTGTTGTGATTGATACAAGGTTGTCGAGAGACTTAAAACCCTTGTGGAGGATGAGTCATAGACTAGATTAATCAAGGTTGTTGTGTAAAACCCATTGGTGAGGTTAAGCCTTGGATTAGATTGGTCTAGGTTGTCTAGTGACATAAAACTCTTAGTGACAAGAGTGAACCTTGTTTATTAGATTGAATAGAGGTTGTTGTGGTAAAACCCATTGAAGGGTGAGCCTCTTGTGTAATTGTTTGGATTGACCATTTAGTGAATTGGTTAAAATCCTTGAGTGTGGACTCAAGGTAGTGGATGTAGATCTTGGAGAGATCGAACCACTATAAATCGTGTGTTCAATTTTTGTATAGCTTTACTTGTTTACATCCTTGTATTATTATTATTATTAGTTCTTAGTTGTTGATTGATTGGTTGTAGTCTTATTGTTTGATCACCTTGTCTCGACCATCAAATCACATATAAACTTGAAGTTTATGAATTTGAAGAAGAGCTTTTATTAAGGCAAAGGATTTGCAAAAAGGTAAAAGATTTTTGATAATTAGCCAAAGACCTAATTCACCCCCCCCTTCTTAGGTCTTTCAAGTCTCATTTAATCTTTGTCAAAAGAATTTTTCGTTATTTGATTGATACACATGACTATGGCCTTCGGTTTTCAAAATCTTCATCTTTTGATCTTATTGGATATTCGAATGTTGATTTTG
Organism: Rauvolfia tetraphylla; assembly: GCA_030512225.1. Classification (NCBI taxonomy): domain Eukaryota; kingdom Viridiplantae; phylum Streptophyta; class Magnoliopsida; order Gentianales; family Apocynaceae; genus Rauvolfia; species Rauvolfia tetraphylla. Next base: position 228,457 of record JAJQKT010000011.1, on the reverse strand, counting down.
CCAGTTGTAAATTTGAGCGTAAAAGTAATAGCAGTCATTGTCAATTTCTTGATAGTTGTCCTATATCATGGTATAGTAAAAAACAAGCATGTGTGTCTTTTTATCTACCGCTGAGGCTGAATATATCGCCGCCAGTAGTTGTTGTGCTCAAGTGTTATGGATGAAGCACACTCTACTTGATTATGGTCTAGAATTCAATTGTGTGCCTATATTATGTGATAATACAAGTGCTATCAATTTAAGCATTAATCCCATTCAACATTCTAGGACTAAGCATACAGAAATTAAACACCATTTTATTCGTGATTATGTGGCTAAAAGTGATATATGCTTGGGATATGTGAATACAAATGATCAAATTGCTGATATATTTACAAAGCCTTTGGCTGAGGAAAGGTTTAATCACCTAAGAAAGCTCTTAGATATCTCAAAATTCAATTACTAATTTGTGTGTTGAAGTGTGATAAGAACAGGGAATATTCAGACGCATGATTTGAATGCATTGAGAGAAATTCGAACGTCCAAACTTTCTCAATAAAATTCTGGACAGAAAGATTCGAACGCATGGCAGAAAATTTGGTCGTCCAAATTTTCTGAAACTGAAGAAACAGAGATTTTCAGACGTAGGTTTGGACATAGACCTGAAAATTCGGTCGTCTGAACTGAGTAGTTGCAGCGATTTAAATGAATCCGAACAGTCATACTTCACATCTATAACTTCCAAGCTTCTTTTTCTCTTAAAACCCACTCAACCCTCTTGCGTCCAAACCTAAATTTCTCTGAAATTTCACATCTTTCACTACAAACTGATTGAATTTTTTAGTTCCAAGCCCTAAAAACTTCTTGCAAATCATTCTCTTGTAATCTAAGATGGTGAGAACTAAGAGAGCAAGTGTTGAGAAAGGAAAGGGTAAGACAAAGGATGGTGGACTGATTATGAATGAACCAAGGAGAATAAGGGTTCCTCAATCATCTGGATTGGACAAATTCATCTCCATCAAGGCAGCATCTGAATTTGAGGATTGGAATAAGAAGAGCAGAAAAATCATTCCTGGTTACATGGTGAATTTGGAAAGGCTCTCCAATATGGGTAATGTTTTATCTATTTTTGGTGATATTGGTTGGAGTAATCTGTTACCAATTGATGAGAAATTTTACCATGCACTTATATATGAATTCAATCTCAAAGAGGAAAGAATAGAACAATTGGGGGAAAACAATGTAGTGCAATGGTATTCTTCAAGAGTATCTCAAGTAGATTTTGAATTCAATGATGCATTGGTCAATAGAATTTGTGGAGTAGTTGATAGTGAGGCAAAGTATTACTCACATGGAATGCATTGTCATATACGTGAACTCTTCACAAAAGAAAGATTTGAAGAGGCCTCCACTAATGGCAGAGAATTTAGGTCCATTAGGGAGATAGAAATTAAGGCATTTGATGCTAGAGGAAGAGTATTGCATCACATGATTACTACTGTGATTATCGCTAATTTTGGACATAAGTCATCTATTGGTAACATACATATGGTAATTATGTTAACCTTTCATGAGTATAGAAGATTGAATTTTGGATATATGGCCTTAAAGCACATGATTAGTGCAAGAAAAACAGTGACCAAGGCTTTACTATATGGGAGGTTGTTAACAAGAATCTTTAAACATTTTCAAGTTAAACTTCCAGTGAGAGGACAATCTTTTAAGAGTTGAGAGATTTATACTAATGACACTTTTAAAAGAATGCAATTAGTTCTTGATAAAGATGCAATATGGAGAACTACAAGAGAAACTCCTCCAAGAAAAGAAGAGATTGAAGATAGTGAGGAAGTTGAGAAAGAGGAGGATGAAGAAGAAACTCTTGCTAGAGAGATGAAAACAAAAAGAAAACATGACACTTCGAGTGAGGGGGAGCAACCTCCCTCAAAAAGAAGACTATTTGAAGAAGTCTCAACTCCTAAATCTCAACCAAATGTTGGAGATGAGTCTAGTGGTGAAGGAATAACTAGAGGTGACGCCATAGTAGCTAAGGCATTCTAAGAAGCCTTGAATAATCATATAAAGGAAATGGAGAAAATGTATAAGTTCTTCGAATCCTTTGCTCCAATGGTTCTTGGAAAACTGGATGGATTAGATAATAAAGTGAAGCACATTAAAGAAATCTTGATGAGGAATACACAAAGTGATGAAGGACCCTCTAGGCATTAAGATAGGGATGATAAGGATGATTGGGATGAAGAAGGTAAGAAAGAAGATGAAGATGATGATAGTGATGATGGGGATGATAATCAAGGAGGCAACAATGAGTATGTGGCAAGACAAGAAGAAGAAAATGAACCTGTACATGAAGAGCCACAAGAATGAGGAAGGCAAATTGAAAGATAAGAAATTGTCTCACCATCAACCATCTGCTTCAGCCAAGGAAGAGTGAAGCATTTGGCAATCAAGAAAGGATTCAGCAAAGCCTCTCCATCAATATCACAAGACTGAGCATCTCTTCAACCTTATCCTTTTATTGCTTTTAATTACTTATTTGTACTTAACTTGTGTTTTAAATTTCCAAATTGGCCTATGAACTTGTTATGCTTTTCTTTAAATTTCTGCAAATTCTGTAATAGTGAAGCTCAATGATATAACCTTAGTGTTGAGAGCTTCTATAAGTCTCATTTTCATTAACACCACTTTTGAGTGATGACAAAATGGGGAGAAAGAATTATGACTGCAAAATTGTGCTATGTGCTATGTGTGTTGATAATGACTACAAATTGTGGTATGGTTCATGTGTAAATGATGACTATTAGCTATGTACAATGAATGTGCTATGTGGAACTATTTGATTGCATTTGGAGCTTGAGATCTTGGTTGTTTTTTGAAATTTGGTTAAACTACCTATAATTTTGAATTACCTCATGAAAACAATTAGATGCATGAGTTTTGTAGTTATACAAAATTAAACTGAGTGTAATTATGGACATACATATTTGAGTACTTCTATAGCTCATTTGAAAATGCAAAATCATCTCTTTCAACTTATTGTACAAAATTCGGACTTGAAATTCGGATGCATAAAAAATTTTCTTACCAAAAATGATTGTCTATTGTTCAATTGTTTGAAAACTATTTCAATCCATCCTATCATATTAAACAACCTTAGGAAAGCTTATTTTAAAAAATTATAGCTTTCATCTCACATGTTTTAAAGTTGGGACTTGAAATCTCAAAATTCGGATGCATGTTTCAGAAATTCAGATGCATCTATATTTTGTTACCAAAAAGTGCTCTTTTGTTGTTCAAATTGATTCAAATATGTTTTAATCTCTTCTAATATGTTTGAAAAACCTTATGAAGGCTTTATTTCACTATAAACATTCATTATGTTAAATTTATTGCAATTTAGACGAATAGTCCTCAGTTCAAAAATTTTCTAAAAAATGAACACAATCTAAGGGGAAGCATTGTTAAACTTTTACAACCTTTAAAACCTCCCTCAAAACCTTTTATAAATGATTAAATGCTATATATTCTATCCTAGTTGTTAAGGAGGTAAATGGAGGTTGGTTGGGCTATGGGCTCATATTGAGCCTTTTCAATGTCAATATGCTAAATTGGTTATTATCTATCATTGACATCAATACTTCTCTGTTTTACATTGTTTAAATCCATCATATTTTGCATCAAAGTTTGTCATCATAAAAAAGGGGGAGATTGTTAGCCCTAAGTACAAATCATGAAGTTATAATTAGTTTTGATTAATGACAAACATTGATGAGGAATAATCTTTATGTCATTTGTGTGATAGGATTGTTGGATTAAGAAGTATGAAGTCTCATTGCCTTGAAGCCAAAATACAAGAATAACTCCAATATGTCAAAGTGAGTGAAGATTAAAGAGTTTGTTCAGGATGATTAAAGGCTTTGAAGACATGAAGTGTAGGTTACATGTGCTTAATAGGTATATCTTTTGTAAACCCTACAATTGTTTGTCTTGGAATCGGTTGAAAGCATAAGAGAGTACAAAACTTGTTTTTGAATCATAAATGGCCTTGAATGAACTTTTGATTAATAAGTGTGTCTTTGAGTCTTAAATGATTTTGAGTGAACTTTGTATGATCAAAGAGTTTTAGTAACTGTTTTTGAGTTTAAAAATGTCTAAATGACTTATCTATTCATACAAAATCTTTTCAAACTTATTAAAACTAAATTTCAAATGATTTTACAAAGTTTGAACAGTTCGGATGCAAGTTCAGACGTCCAAACTTTGAAAATGGCTACTGTGCTTCCAGAGAAATTCGGACGCAAGTTCGGATGCAAGGGAAAAGATTCAATCGTTCAAAATTTCCCTGACTGCATGGTTACTATTTTTTCAGAGAAATTCAAACGCAAGTTCGGATGCACTGGGAAAAATTCGGTCGTCCAAATTTTTCTAGATAGCATGTAACAGTAAAGTTCGAACGAAAGTTCGGACAAACAAGAAAAAATTTGGTTGTCCGAATTCTTTTGAAACTAACTATTACTAGTCGTTTTATAACTGTTAAACTGATTTTTGAAATATATAAAAGCCATAAACTCTAAAAATTTTGTAAGTTTAGAATCTCTGAGAAATCTTAACATTCTAAAATCTTTTGCAACCATCAAAGCTCTCTTTTGTCTTGTGCTTACAAGTGATCATCCAAGATTTCGAAGACAACAAAGTGAAGTGGTGCAACATTGTGTAATTATCTACCAAGAAGTGGTAACATCTCATCCATTCTCCATTTAATATTGTTTTCTACTAGCTCATTACAAGGTTTTCTTGTAAACATAAAATCCTTTAGGTAAGGGTGATCCTTGAAATTTTGATTCAAGTTTGTTTGTAGATATAAAAGAAAGGTAGGGTGAGCCTTGTGTGTAGAATTACTAAAGAGGTTGTTGGTGTAAAACCATTGTGTGGTGAGCCTCTTATGTAATTATTGAACTTGAGTATATAGTAGATTGATTGAAATCATCGAGTGTAGACTCGATGTAGTGGACGTAGATCTTGAAGAGATCGAACCACTATAAATTGCTTTGTTCATTGTGCTTAGATTTTTTATTACTTTGTCATTGATTTAATTATTCTCTCATTGAAACAAATAATCATAATATGATCTAACTCAATTTATAAAAGGAAATAGTTTTTCAAAAATTAGCCAAAAACCTAATTCACACCCCTCTTAGGTCTTTCAGAGAATTCGGTGTCCAGTTTGAAATTGGCAATTGGCAGTAGAAATATTTGACGGTACTGGCCATTTCGTCATGTGGAAAGGGAAAGTCTTGGACTCCCTTGTTCCAGCAAGGTCTTGACATTTCCTTTGTAGAAAAGAAACCAGAAGATATTGAAGATAAAGATTGGAATATTATGAATCAGTTAGCATGCAAAATAATTCGGCCGTGCCTGTCCATAGAGTAGAAATATGCTTTCAAGAACGAGGCTTCTGCGTACAAATTGTTCAAGGCATTGGAGGACAAATTTCTGAAGCAGAGTGGTCAGAATAAGCTCCTTATGAAGAAAATAGTGTTTCGATTTGATAATCGAACATGTACAACTATGAATGAAGATCACTATGTTTAATCAATTAGTAGCAAACATGTTGAATCTAGATGTGTAATTTAGGGACAAAGATTTGGCTTTGATATTGTTATCGTCTCTTCCAGTTAAATTTGAATATTTGGAGACTACATTACTTTATGGGAAGGAGAATATGTTGTTAGATGTTGTGTGTACTGCTTTGTATAGTTATGAATTGAGAAAGTATGATAAGATGAAAATTAAATCAACGACATCAGGAGAAGCATTGGTGGCAAGAGGTCGTCATCAAAGCCAATCAAAAGGGAGAAGAGGAAGGTCTAAATCAAAGGGTTGAGTTGTTGCCAGAGATTAGTGTGCTTTCTGTCATGAGAAAGGGCACTGGAAGAAAGACTGTCCGAAGTTGAAGAAAAAAGGGATAACTCCACAAGATGCAAATGTTGCAGAATGCAAGAATGATGCGAAATCAGAAATTTCTCTTGTGGTTTCACCTTCAATATATATATCCACATGAATGGATCTTGGATTCAAGTTGCACCTATCATATGTGTCGTATTTGAGAGTGCTTTTTTGAATTTCAGAAACTTGATGGCGAGGTTGTCTACATGGGCAATGATAATCCATGCAAAACAACCGGGATAGGTTTAATCAAGTTGAGGAATCATGATGGATCCATCAAAATTTTATGGAATATGCGGTACGTGCCAAAGTTGAAAAAGAATCTCATCTCATTGGGGGCTTTAGAACCAAAAGTCCTAATTATGACAATGTGAGATGGAGTTCTTAAAGCAACTTTAGGGGCACTGGTGTTGTTGAAAGGCATGAGGAAGAATAATCTGTATTACTCTCAAGGCATTACAGTGATTATGGCAAGCAGCAGCAATTTCAGGTACCAAGAAAGATGTAGATGCTGGTGAAAAATCCAAGTTGGAATTGTTGGAAGGTACGAAGACTTGTAAATTAGAATTTTGTGAGCACTATGTTTTGGAAAAAACAATGAAGAGTGAAATTTAGCACTGCAATCCACAATACCAATGGCATTCTGGATTATGTGCACTCAGATTTGTAGGGACCTGCCAAGACTTTATCAATCAGTAGTAGGCATTATTTTATCATTTTCGTTGATGATTTCTCCAGAAGAGTTTGGGTGTTTACTATGAAGAACAAGGATGATGTGCTTGGAGTTTTCCTTAAGTAGAAAGCTAAAATTGAAAACCAGACAGGGAGAAAGATCAAGGTTCTCCGAACAGACAATGGTGGAGAATACAAGAGCAATCCATTCCTGAAGTTTAAAAAGTGGTAGATGGGCAAGTGCAATGGAAGAATAAATACAAAGACATGGAAGCTGACACAACTACCAAAGGGCAAGAACGCTATTGGATGCAAATGGGTATTTGCAAAGAAAGATGGATTTCCTGATAAAGATGGGATTCGTTACAAGGTAAGGTTGGTGGCTAAAGGCTACACTCAGAAGGAGGAAATTTATTATAATGAGCTATTTTCTCCAATTATTAAACATTCCTCCATTAGAATTTTGTTGGGTTTAGTAGCGCGGTTGAACTTGGAGCTAGCTCAACTTGATGTGAAGACCGCATTCCTGCACGATGATTTGAAGGAGGAAATCTATATGACTCAGCCAGATGGATACAAGGTTGTTAGTAAGGAGAATTGGGTTTACAAACTAAGTAAATCATTGTACGAACTGAAACAATCTCCAAGGCAATGGTACAAGCGATTTGACAGGTTTATGAAGGGTCAGAAGTACACAATGAGCAAATACTATAATTGTGTGTATTTGCGTAGGCTTCAAGATGGTTCCTACATCTATTTACTCTGATATGTTGATGATATGCTGATAGTAGCGAAGAGTCAAGTTAAGATTGATAGATTGAAGGCTCAGTTGAGTAAGGAGTTCGAGATGAAGGATTTGGGAGAAACCAGGAAGATTCTCGGCATGGAGATAAATAGGGATAGAGAGAGAGAGAGAGGCAAGCTTTGGCTGACACAGAAGCAGTATTTGAAGAAAGTATTACAGTGTTTTGGTATGCATGAAGATACAAAACCTGTAAGTACCCCATTTTCTCCTCATTTGAAACTTAGTAGCCGGTTATCTCTAACAACGGATGAAGAGCGAGAATACATGGCTAGAGTCCCATATGCAAATACACTTGGAAGCTTGATGTATGCAATGGTCTGTATGAGACAAGATATTTCACAAGTTGTTAGTGTTGTGGGTAGGTACATGCATGATCCAGGCAAGGGTCATTGGCTAATTGTGAAATGGATTTTGTGGTATCTCTAAAATACCGTAAATGTTGGATTGGAATTCGAGCAAGATGAATCACTTGGTAAATACATAGTTGGATATTGTTATTCTGATTATGCGGGTAATTTAGATAAGCGACGGTCTACAACTGACTATTTGTTCACTTTAGCTAAAGCGCCGGTTAGTTAGAAGTCTACCTTGCAATCAACGGTGACTTTGTCTGCAACAGAGGCAGAGTATATGGCGATTACAAAGGCTGTGAAGGAAGCAATTTGGCTTCATAGGTTGCTTAAAGACTTGGGAGTTGGTCAGAAACAACTTGAGGTTTATTTTGATAGTCAGAGTGCTATTAACTTAGCAAAGAATCAAGTTTTTCAAGCACGGACGAAACATATTGATACTCGCTATCACTTTGTACAGGAAATTGCAGAAGAAGAGGAGATACTTCTCTAGAAGATTCATACTACGGAGAATCCTACAGATATGTTAACCAAGGTGGTTACAAGGGCCAAGTTTGAAAACTATTTAAACTTGGTTAATATCCTGTACATTTGAGTTAGCGCCTCACGATGCAAAAATTGAAGCACCGCGAAGACTGTTTTTATTTTTGTTTGTTTGAGAAGATTTGTATTTGGTAGGACTTGAAATTAAGCCAAGGTGGAGATTTGTTGACTTTGGCTTCAATTTTGGATCCCATATTGGTATGTGATGAAATTGTGAGGAGATTTGTTCCCTATAAAGGGGGACTCTTCCCTCACACTTATTGCATCCCAATTTGTACTTTCTCCCATATAAATATAAGCGGGCTGCTTGAGTGGTGTTAGGAGACTAGACAAATTTTTTTTGAACTCTGTTATCAAATTTTTCTGGCTGTGTTATTTCTTTATCTCTTGTATTTCGTATTTATTTTTTGTTATTATTTTTTTTGTAACATTCAATATTATTTATCGCGTATATTCATAATATTTTATATTTTTCAATTCACTAGAAATTTGTTTTAGAGAGAATTGTTACCCGAAATTTCCAACAGAAACTTGCATCCATTCACATCCAATAGTTCACCCACAAATAGTAGCAACTTCATACGACATGGAAAATTAGAAACAACGGCAACTATCTAATGCACAATACGAACATAAAACCATGATCCTCAATCATATCGCATTGTACCATAAATTTCATAAGAAATAATAACTAAGTATGCAACCCCTCGTCTAAAAGGACCTTAAACTTTCTTTCCAGTCCAAGCCCAAATTTCAATCTTTAGCATCCAATGGAAAATCACTATAAACAGAATAAGTACATTTGATCGAGTAAAAATGATTCGAAAAGTATAATTTAAATATTCATATAACTTAGCCAGAAAAAAATTTTCCTTTATATTACAAAATCTATACTCATTTTCAACAAAATGTGCGCAGAAAATTGGAAATTATACTCAAACAGGACGTGTCTACAAAGACTCGAATATATCTGAGCGTCGTGTGGAAAAGAGTTGTCTAGTATTTCACTCATTAATATATTTGTTTTATAATCAAAATTAAAGTATTTCAAAAGATATAGTTTTTAGCATTGTCAAAATGATTAGTAGTCCGTGAAAAGGTTCCATTTATCTGTACATATACCTAGTTAGTCAGGGTCCATTTAAAGATTGGTCTAATCAAACAGCTCTATTACATGCCGGAGGAGTGGGTTGAGCCATCAAGTCTGCAATAATTTTTTTTCCAAAATATTTAAAAGGTGGGAAAAAAAACTGTAAATTGTTGTACTATTCTGTCGTCTGTATGCGATGGACATTCCCAAACCTCAAACCTGTCTCCCCTAATCCCTAAATTTACCACCACTGTTGGTCGACCGTCCCTGTCCCTCCCGATTCTCAGTTCACAACCGCTGTCTACTGCAGTCCCAAACTCGTCTACCATGTGCCCACTGCCAGTCTACCACCCCCGTCCATATTCTAGTTATAAGGTGAAGAAATTATTGATTCTTGTTTAAATTCTTGGTACATGCGACAGGATATGGTTATGTGCTGATGGTCTATTCTAGAAATGCTATGTTATAAGTTGATGGCGTGAAAGCTAGAAATTGAGGAAAATCATTTCTTTTTTTAACTCTGTTGAACTTCTTGTTTCCTTGAACAGGAAGAATGTTGTGCACAAAGAACAAGACTAGATTAGAAGCCCCTCCTTTTATAAAGTGGCCACGAGTTGAAAAAGCAATAATCTATAAAACAAGAAACTTTTCCTAGGTTCTTTATGAATATCTCTTTACTACTGTTTTCTAGGTCTCAATAAGATATTGATGAGGAAACTTGAAAAGAATCATTCGAATGTCATGCGAGAAAAGAATCATTCGAATGTCATGCGAATAAAATTTTCTTTTACAATTGTTATTCCTGTTGCCGCTTGTACCAAAAATGAAGTAGAACCTGCATGCCACACAGCGCTATCAGTGCATTCCATCTTTTAGTGCTGTCACTTTATCCGTGACTAGAAAAAGAGTCAAAGTGAAGAAAGTAAAGCACGTCTTATTTGATTATTTGATGATAGACAATATTATTGGGAACAATATTTTGCATGTAAAATGTTAGAAGCAAATATCATTTTGTAACTTATAGCTATATAGCAGATCTCATTTCCAGAAAATAGGATCTTTACTTATGGACTTTGAGATGCTTCCTTTTAAGAGGAACCTGGCTATAACAACAGAAAAGCTTATAACGGCTTTGAATTTATTATAAATATATTTCCTAAACTCCAGGAAAAAAATACAAAATCTCGGCATTTGATTATTGTATGTGTTGTTCTTAGTAATTCACGATTTTTTCCTTTAGTTAGCAATCAAAAGCCGGAGTTTTACCAAAGCAATGAAGTGACTTTTGTTTAAAATTTTCAGTCAGCTACCCCCCCCCCCACCCACCCAATTTAATCTCCGCTTGTAGCTTGCTCAGTTGCTTGTGCAATTCATGAGATGACTCTAATTTGATCTACTATTTTTTGTTAAAATTTTAATTTCAGATATTATTCTATTCTTTTACTTTGATCTTAATTTAATTATCGGTTACTCATGTAATGCAATATCAAAAAGCTAAAATGTTGTTGGTCTTGATGGTGATGTTAATGAGTTGCCAAAGCAAAATACCAATGCTGTAGAGATTGAATTGGAGTCAAATACTGAAACTTAAAAAGATGCTAGAACTACTACTTTAAATGTGTGGTTGTGCTTTAAGGACCTACGCATTGGGAAAGATAGAAAATCAAGAGCAAAATGTCTTATTTGTGTGAAAGAGTATATAGTAGAAGATTCTAAATGTGAGACATTGAGCATTAGTTGTCACATTAAAGCTATGTGGGTAGTATGCTTATAGATAATGTTGGAAATGTAAGAAGTATAAACATTTTTCAAAAAACTCTTCGTAAAAAGATAATTATAGCAATTATAAGGCATGACTTTCCTTTTTCATTTGTTGATTATGAAAAGATTAGAGATGTTCTTTATTGCAATGTAAATGTCATAATCATTTCTAGGAATATTATTGCATCTGATGTGTAAAAAATATATATGATCGAGAAAAACTGTTAAAGCAAATATTAGCCAATATTCTTGGTCAAATATGTTTTACATCCAATATTGTTTGGATAGCTTGCACATTGGAAGATTATCTTGCTCATTTTATTGATCTTGAATGGAAATTGAGTAGTTTCGTACTCTTTTTTTCTTATTTTTGTCCTGCACATTCAAGGGTTGAGTTGGCAAGAAAAGTATATGATTTATTAAGAGAGTAGGGAAATAGATAGAAATATATTTTCAGTAACCTTGGATAATGCATCTTCCAATAATAATATGCAAGATATTTTGTGCAAGCAACTTTGTATGCAAGATAGTTTATTACGAGATGGTGAATTTTTTTATATATATTTTGTTGTTCTGTACATATTTTTTAATCTTATTGTGCATGAAGGGTTGAATGTGGCTAATAATGCTCTGTTTAAGATTAGAGAGAATGTCAAGTATATTTAAATGAAAGATTTTAAAGAATGTGTTAACAAGTGAGCATTTAAACGGGGTTCATTTAAATTAGATGGAGAGGATTAAAAAATATTATTTGATTTAGAATTTGGATATGTTGAATTTTTGTTTATATTTGCAATTTTATATTACATTTGTTTGTCATTTTGTATAATGTAGATGATTTGGACACATTTGATTTATTCGGATGACTTTGTAGAATTACCTTGTAATTTTTGTATGTGTAACACTAGTTGGTTCTGAGCTATATATTGACTTGAATCTTCTGATTCTAATATGTAAATATTGTCTACTTTTAAAGTTGTAATAACTTTGAACTTTGCTTCAGGAAAATTTGAAATTTTCTTTCACTTTATTTACAATTTTGTCCCATGTTTTCAAATCTTTAAATGAATTGATTATTTCATATCTGTTATGAAATTAATATTGTGAATGTCCATTATTCGATATAAAAAATAATATAATATCAGATAGATATAGATACTCTATCATTCGAGAAGATAGATAATAAAGTTCAATCATATCTTTAATTAGTGATAAAATTTATCTTTAGATTCCTCCCTATCTCTTCTTATTAATATGTAGCTCTGAACCCTATAAATAGGATTTTAGATTGAAGTATTGTAATCATTCATTCGCTCATAGAGAAAATCAATAAAAAGTCTTTTGTTCTCTCTACAAGTTTCTTTATATTCTCTTTTATTATAGTTTTTTATTTAGTTCTTTATATTTTTATTACGATTTTATTGTATGACAATTGCACGTCAACAAATATCAATAATATCATTAATAATTATTTAATATTTAATTTTATACAACATAAAGGTATTCCTTCGAGAAATTATATATAAGATTAAATCACAACACATTGATTCAAATCAGGCTAAAAAAAAGTTACATTGGTTTAGAAGAAGCAAAATGCAAAAATATGTAATATATTTAGAATAAAGAAAAGGACGGGGAAGAGAAACCCTACCGTGGCCCTAGTAGGATGGGTATAGGCTAAGATTTCCCAACACGTAAACAAATTAGTCAGGCCAGTCTCACCACGAGTTTGAATTGACTTATTTGACAGTGCTAATAGTTTTATATAAGAATATTCGTACACTAGCCATTGAGCGTCAATATAATTCTCTATTACTATGCACTTTTATAAAGTATTACTAAACTGTCAAATTACAGCTGTTTTTTCTAGTTGTGGATTAATTTTCCTAACCTAGACATTTTATTAATTTTCTATTTTTTTGACATTATATGTACAACAAAAAAAAAGAAAAATTATTAGTAGAGATTGATTCTAAGTTGTAAGTCAAATCAGATTTAGAATTTAGTAATTCCATTCAAAAACTCAATCATTAATTGAAATTGAAAGTTTCACTATGAGCCCTATGTTCAAAAATGTCATCAATTAATTAGGTAATTAAGACAAAAGAGCTGAAGGAAAAGTTCACTTTAATCAAATTCTTTGACGGGAAAAAGAAAAAGCAGAAAACGCGAAAAAGGGCATTTCTGATAATTTAACAGGAATCAGTGGTCAGTTCTATGACACCGTTCTACCGTGGCATCCAATTCCTTTTAGGTGGGTCCCGAGGGTTTTCTTTTGCTTTGTAGCCGACTTTCCTTCATTTTCTTTTTTAAATTTTTAAATAAATTATTTATTGATAGGAAAATGGTTTTTGGCCCTTTGTAATTGGAGCACAAATTAACCAGCTGCTTGTGAACTATCTTTAACTTTTTAAGAAGAAGACAATAAACCCACTGCTTAAGATTGCTTTACAAAGAGGGAAAAGGACAGTGGATATTAAATATTCAAACAAATTTTGCTGCCCCCAAGTAGGATTTAGATATTTTTAGAAGAGAAAAATATATTTTGAAACAAAAATAAGAGGATAAAAAGGCTAGTTCCAATCCTCTCCCACATTCTTTCCTCTTTTTTTTTCCACCAGTATATTATTACCACATGACTATAAGAAAAAATGATAAAAATATAAAACACTAAAAAAAATAGAAAAATTTTAAAATAAATAAAATAATATAAAGACACAGTTCAAAAATAGTGCTGAGAAGATCTTGATTCTTGAGTGCAAAATGGCTATAATTAATTCATTTATATAGAGGTCCCCATTTTTTACCAAGGTGGGTTTCGGAAATATATTGAATTGGTTCAACGATTTTAATAAAAATATTTTTATTTTCTAATTAAATAGTAAAAATATTACTCTATCTATTTCAAAATATAAGACCCTCGAAATTTTTTTCAAATATTTTAATTTTCTAATTAAATGATAAAGATATTACCCTCTTTGTTTTAAAATATAAGACCCTCGAGATTTTTTTAAAAAACAATTGAGTTTTTATTAATTTTATGAATTATTTTTTAAGTTACTTTTAACTATAAATACAATCCCTTCATTTTCTCTTATATCAGCAAAAATAAACTAAATTAGTTAAAAAATACTAAAAATAATTATAAATTTTTTAAATTTATGTAAAATAAAATAAGAGTCTTTTATTTTGAAAGGAAAAGAGTATAACTTTTATTTCAATTCTAGAAATGTTGACATCTCCACAAGTGGTGGAGATTTTATACGTGATATATCATTTACTCACGTTTAAGTGAACATCAAAGAGGCAGTGTGAACATCAAAATCTAATGGAGAGAGTATAAAGTAATGTACTGCCTTGGAATCTTGGAGGATTGATATTCCTAAGCTTGGAGCTTCTTGATAGGGGCATAAGCTTACTTTGGTTCGTGGAAAGGAAAGGGGGACAGATGTTCAATCTAGGAAAATATTTGTTAGCCCTAAGGGCAAATCATGTAGTTATGATTAGTTTTGATTAATGACAAATATTGATGAGGACTAATATGCTTGTATGTTGTGTGATAGGATTTGTGGATTAAGAAGTTTGAAGTCTCATTGCCTTGAAGCTAAAATGCAAGAACAACTCCAATATGTCAAAGTGATTGAAGATTGTAGAGTTTGTTCAAGATGTTAGAAGGCTTTGAAGACATGAAGTGTAGGTTGCATGTGCTTAATAGGTAACATTTGTAAACCCTACACTCTTAAGCCTTGGAATCTATGAATTGCAATTGAGAGCACAAAACTTGATTTAAATAGTTTCAATAGTTTTGAACTTACCTAAATTATCAAGTTTTCATAAATGGTTTTTGCACTTAAAAGGTCTTTAATGACTTATCTTTGAGGCTAGAATGTTTGCCAACTTGTTTGAATTGATTTGAATATATTTTGACAAAGTTTGAAAAATTCGAATGCAAGATTCGGACGCAGGGCAAAAAATTCGGTTGTCCGAATTTTGTAGCAAAAGTTTGCTACTGTTCTTCCAGAGAAATTCAGAAGAAGATTCGGACGCATGAAGAAAAATTCGGTCGTCTAAATTTTGTAGCGAAAAATTCGGATGCAGAAATCGGTCGTCCGAATTTTCTGAAACTAGCCGTTACTAGCCGTTTTATGGTCGTTTTAACTGATTTTCAAATTCTATAAAGGATAGAAACTCTAGATTTTTGAAAGAACTTTTGAACATTCAAAATCCTTGAAGCTCTAACTTGTTTTACATCAAAATTATATCTAAAGCTCTCAAATTGCCTTGTGCTCAAAGATTGAAATTCAAGATTCCAAAGGCAAGAAGTAAAGTGGTACTATCAATTGTATTCCTCCACCAAGAAGTGTTGGTAACATCTAAACTCTATCTTTATATTATTGTTGTGATTGATATAAGGTTGTCAAGAGACATAAAACCCTTGTGGAGGGTGAGCCATAGACTAGATTAATCAAGGTTGTTTGTGTAAAACCCATTGGTGAGGGTGAGCCTTGGATTAGATTGGTTTAGGTTGTCTAGTGACATAAAACTCTTAGTGATAAGAGTGAACCTTGTTTATTATATTGATAAGAGGTTGTTGTGGTAAAACCCATTGAAGGGTGAGCCTCTTGTGTAATTACTTGGATTAAGCATATAGTGAATTGGTTGAAATCCTTGAGTGTGGACTCAAGGTAGTGGATGTAGATCTTGGAAAGATTGAACCACTATAAATCGTGTGTTCACTTGTTTATAGCTTTACTTGTTTACATACTTGTGTTAATATTGTTTGTTCTTAATTGTTGATTGATTGGTTGTGGTGTTATTATTTGATCATATTGTCTCAACCATTAAATCACATATAAACTTAGAGCTTGTGAATTGAAGAAAAGCTTTTATTACGGCAAAGGATTTGCAAAAAGGGAAAATATTTTTGATAATTAGCCAAAGACCTAATTCACACCCCCTCTTAGGTCTTTCAATATTTATTTTTATGTTATTCTGATTTGATTAAAGGGAGAAAAAGAGTGAGATTACTTAATTTACTCTTGTATATGTCTTTCTCTTTCTTAATTGATTTCTAAAATTAAAAAATAGGGTCAATCTTGACATTCACACTGTTTATCTTCTCTAAAGCATTTTTTTCTCTCTCAACCCCTCCATTTTGGGAGGAAAAGAAATGTTGACGTGGAGGAGAAACTCTCTCCTTCTACATCCATTTTCATTGAACATTTGCGTCTGACAAAATATATTGTAATAAGGTTTGCTTCTTTCATAAATGGATGCTTCATAGTCAAAATAAAGTCTTCTAATGTGAAGCTGCTGTTGGTTTGATAATGAATGGTAGATTATTTAATTCATACTATTTAGAGCAGAATCAACGAATTTTTCCTTCTTTTAAAAGATTGATAAATTTAATCGGAATTCTGATTCCAGTTGAAAGCCGTATGTCCTCTTTTATTTGGTTAATTTTGTTCATTTATATTCATGTCGGATTTCAATCAAACAAATAATTTACTTTTACAAAACTTAAAATATAAAATTTCAAATTCAAACTCTATACAAATACTCTTAATTGAACACTAGTGAGATTGGTAGAGTTTGTATTTGACATTATTGTATTAATTTTGGTAAAAGTTAAATTATTTATACACCTATTGATTGCAATGAGCTAATTTACTGACTACAACCCAATTACCTTTTATTTATTTAAATTATTTTTATTTTTTAAATTTTAAAATTCTCTTAAAAATTCTTTCTAAAATTTAAGTCTATTTTGAAGATTCAAATTTCTCTAAAATATTTTAGTACATCTATTGCATAAATCATAAACAGTGTATATTAACTAGAATCTCCAATTTCAAAGAATCCCAAGTGATTGAAGTGAACTTTTTATACAAAGAGAACTAAAAGAATTAAAAAAACTAAAATAGTGAGAACCAAAAAAATTTGAAAAAAAGCGTAGAGGTTCCCCAAGAAAAGGTAAAAAATTGAAAAAAAAAAGAAAAAACATGAAATTGAAGAAGGGGAACTGCTGGTTCCCAAAAAAAAAAAAAAGGAAAGTGCAGTTCCCCAAAGGCACAAGATTGAGGGCGGCTGTTTTTTTAATAATTTTATTTTTTATTTTTATATTTTTAGTGCATTATTACACGCTACACTTATTAAGTCTCATTATTTATAAAAGTAAGATTACATATTATTTGAATTTAAAATTTTTTATCTTAAATTTTATAAAAATAAATTATTTATAAAAAAAGACTTAGTAATCAAAAGCGATTGGATTTGGAACTCATACCTAAAACCAGAGAAAGTTGAAAATTTTATTGACACAGATATATACTGCCGACGATCAACCCTAAAGCCAAGGAGAAATGCGCTGATCTTCTTGATATATGCTGGGGGTGAAAGTAAGAAAGAAATGACGAGGGATACATACAAATTAGAACGTAGATGGATGATTTACATGCGAATATTCTTTTAGTTTACATTCTTGAGTCTCCAAAAAGCACACCGCAAAGAAGAGAATCTCATAAAAATAAACAACAGAAAATTGGAATCCACCAGTATAATTACCCAATAAAGCCCTTTTTTTTTTTGCTGGGTATAATTACCCAATAAAGCTATAAACTCATAAGATCATGATTGGTTTTTCTTTTTCTTGATTTTAATGTTTCCAGCCAAGCCAAGCAAAGCAATATAAATCACATACTACCACGCACAAGTATTCCCCAAAAATAAGTCCTAAAATGTTCGACTGCTAGTATATATAATTTTATAAATAAGTCCATCAAACCACTCAAAGCCAAATCTTTAGAGTCACTTGCACAATCTAAATAAAATTTTATAGATCTTGTAAATTGGTCAGCATGTCAAGAGTTTTAGGACTAATAGCTGAATAGCAACCAAACTTTTTCTTATTACGAGAACTAGGTTAGCATAAAAGATTAGGTCAGGATAAAAAACGTTATACCTATCCCAATTAAGAGAATTATAAGTCGCAGCAAAATATTCTATTAACGTAAAAGTTTCGTATGAAGTAACCTAACTAACTCATGTAACCTCACTAAATCCAACTAAGTCACTGCAACTAACGAACGCACCGTTGAGTTTATAGGATCAAGCATTATAGGCCAGCACAGCCATCACCATTTCATAATATACCTACTTTGAAATATACCTACAAATTAACAAGTCTTATATTAAGATTCAAACTCGTGTAATTTTCAACATGAAGATTAATAACTTAACCATTAGATCACCATGTTCGTAGTAGATTTAAAGTTAATCACGAAATAATTATTTTATATTCTTTTCGTTTTAAAATATAAGATTTTTTAACTATTTTTATATAAATTTAGAAAAAAATACAGAATATATTTGTTATTATGTTTTTAATAAATTTTATTAATATAATAAAAAATGAAAGGATTATATATTAAAAAATTCGTAAATATTAAATATTTTTAAAATAAAAAATTAAAAATCTTATATTTTGAATGAGAGGAAATAATTTGATAAAATTAAATTCAATATTATAAGGAATGTTATTAAAAAGAAGGAAGAGCATTGGAAGAGCAATGGCATTTCTGAAATTAACGGAAAGTTCAATGGTACATAATCCACAAAGTCATTCTCTATCGTCACTGTATTCTTTCCTTTAATTTCATGTCGCCTTTATATCTCACTACTTTATTTACTTTTTTCTGCCTGTTTTTTCTTTTTTATTTCACCCCATCTTTAAAATCCCCAAGTTTTGACCGTTGCTTTTCTCTCCTCAACGTCTCTCCCTCTCTCTCTAAAAAGAGACACGAAAGCAGGAGAACTGTGGAGTTTGAGCTGCCACAGCACTCACCTTCTCAGCTCATTCACATTCAGGTACGGTTTTCTTTTCGTACTCATTCCATTTACATTTCCAGAGCAATTCTCTTTTTGTTTCTCTTCTTGTTTGTTAGTTTCTGTTATTCTCAGTTCTCGCATCAAATATTTGTCAGGCAAATGCCATTCCTGGCTTCATGCACTTTCTTCTTTGACTAGTAGAAGAAATACCATCTGGGCTTCTTGAATTTATTTGTGTTTTCTAGGAATTGAAGGAGTTTCAGTACTGGAATGGTTAGTTTCTGTTATTCTCAGTTCTCACATCAATATTTGTCAGGCAAATGCCGTTCCTGGGTTCATGCACTTTCTTCTTTGACTACTAGAAAAAATACCATCTGGGTTTCTTGAATTTCTTTGTGTTTTCGAGGAATTGACGGAGTTTCAGTACTGGAATAGTTCGTTTCTGTTATTCTCAGTTCTCACATCAAATATTTGTCAGGCAAATGCTGTTCTCTGGGTTCATGCACTTTCTTCTTTGACTATTATAACAAATACCATCTGGGTTTCTTGAATTTCTTTGTGTTTTCTTGGAATTGAAGGAGTTTCAGTTCTGGAATGGTTTGTTGAACTGTTTGAGTGATTTACCAATTTTTTGTTTGGTGGAATTCGGTTGTCTGTCACGTGATTCTTCGGATGATCTTGTTTTATCTTTCATGTTTTCTTCGGGTAAACTGAATTGGGTCTCCGAAGGTTCTGGTTGTGATATGGGAACAAAGAGAACTGGTTAGCAGGCTATAGATTGATGAATAATTTGGAATTATGAGCCTCATCATTATCTTTTCTTTTGGTTAGATGTTTATGGGTATTTCTAGGTTCTGAATTTGAAGAGATAGGAGGTGGGATTAGGGTGGAGGTGTGCCGTGGAGGAATGGGATAAAGGGGATGTGAAGATGGAGTTTACTGTTCCAAACATTCACTTTTTCTTGTTTTAGATGAAGCTTTTGGAAAAGATTGTTAAAACTGGGGCCTTTATTTGTGTCACTACAAATAATTATCAGCTTTTTGACTATTCCAAAGAATATATCTGGCAGATTTATTCATGTGATATTTTCAGTTTTGGTTTGTTTTGCAACAACTTGGTCCATTATGTCTTCACCTTTATCCTCTTTTATAAACTTTCCCACATCATCCCCTGAATGAATGGTAATCTTTGGAACTGTAAAAAAGAAAAAGAAAATTCAGATCAGAACTAATGAACTAATGAAATTGTAATTGTAGATAGAGACCAGAACTAATGAAATTCAGTTTTTATCAGTTGTTAACAGCACCATTGCTCTCATTTGCTTAGACAACTCTGAAGTGTATGCTTGTCTCTATTAGTTGAGTTTTACAGTCAAACAATCATGACATTGCTTGTTTTGAATTTGTGATCTCTTTTAGCTGAAGTATTTGAGATCAATGATTTTTTAAGATTTCGTAAAATTGTCAAAAAGGAATTAAATTCTTGTAGCTCTTTGACTTGAAAACTAAGGAAGGAATTTGAAAAGCTTTCCCATATGTATCAGCCTTGTATACTTGAGTGTGAGTTTATTGCTGGGCTCTGCTGATTTGAAAGGCAATAATGTATCTCTTTCCTTTCCTTGTTGTCTGCGGATCAGTTGATTCTCCTGAAGAAGATTGGAGCTCTCAATCTTCTTTCTGTATGCTGAACCTCTCATCATTTTCCTTATGAGTATAGCAAGAACAGGAAAAAGAATCTTTTGTGTTTTGCAATTCGATTTGAGTCTGATAGACATCGGAAAGAAAAGTGAAGAAATCTAAAGTGCAAGATGGGATGTTCAACGTCGAAGTTAGACAATGAAGAGAGTGTCCAGCTTTGTAAAGATCGCAAGAAGTTCATCAAACAGGCTGTTGAACAAAGAATGAGATTTGCTTCAGGACATTCTGCTTATATCCTAGCCATAAAAAGAGTTTCAGCTGCTCTTCGAGATTATATTGAAGTAGACGAGCCTCGTGAATTTATGTTAGATTCATTTACAGTCCCGCCCTTTGCACCAATTAAGAAAAGTAATCCTGCTTTCATTACCATATCACCAACATCATTCTCGGTAACACCACTCCAATCTGAAGCAAAACCAACTATAAAGGTAAATTACTTTAGGGCTGGTGGAAATTCAGCTGTTTCTGTTGAAGAGAGACCTCAATCCCCAGAAACAGCAAGAATTGAAGCTTACTCTCCTGTGCATCAATATGGGATGGATGGTTTCTTCTCAATGCAAACGCCACCCCCGACTTCTTCATTTTTCCATTATTCACCTGAAAATAGACCCAGTCTTCCTCCGCCTTCTCCTCAAACATCACAGTGGGATTTCTTTTGGAACCCATTCTCTTCATTAGACTACTATAGCTATCCAATGAGAAGCAGCCTTGACCGAACAATAATGGATGATGATCTTGCTGGACTTAGGCAAGTTAGAGAAGAAGAAGGAATTCCAGAACTAGAAGAAGAAACTGAGCAGGAGGACATTGAACAGAGGAGAGATATAAGAGAGGAGAGAGGAAAAGTAGAGAGAGCTAAAGTAGAAGCAGCCTATGAAAAGGAAGAAGTAGTTGTAGAAGATGTTGATGACGACGACGACGGCAGTGATAATGAAACAGCAAGTGGAACAGAAACAGATCATAAACTCCAGGATTTACAAACCCATAGCACACAGAGCATAGAGTTATCAAAATCACAAAGTGCTGGTCAAGTCAGTAGTAAGGAAACCACTGTTGCTGACAGCGAGTCAAAGGATGAAACACCTGGATTCACTGTTTATGTTAATAGAAGGCCAACAAGCATGGCAGAAGTCATAAAGGATCTTGAAGCTCAGTTTATGATTGCTTGTGATTCAGCTAATGAGGTTTCTGAAATTTTAGAATCTAGAAGGGCTCAGTATGTCTTGACATCAAATGATCATGCAGGTCAGTTGAGATAAATGTACTTTCTGTATTTCCTTTTGTTTCCAGACTCTACGTTTGTTAGATTCCTCGTTCCTTCCTCTACATGGTCTTGGTAGAAATTCAACAAAATTTTTAAGCTCTTAGGGTTAAGAGATTTATGTAGAATAGATAGGGTGAGAATTTAGCTTTCCGCCATCCAAATTGAACAGAATACTTGAAAACAATGCACTATAACTGAAACCCATGAAATCCTTATTACAAGCTTTAATCATTGGAACCTGGCATTTATGTCTCTGAAGTCTATATTGGAACGTCTGAAATCCGTGCATCCGTGTTGTTCTAAACCATCTTACAGTATACAAAGCTTTGTGAAATACTTGCACAAATGCTCCTTTGTACTTAAAAAACTGAAAAGCAGTTAAAAATTAAAGGTTCTGAAAAAGCATACATAAATGCACTCACCATCTGCAACTTACTTTACAGCAATTTATGCGGTAAATTGAAGTTTGTCTTTGTTATATTCCAGTCAAAAGAAGAAACTATCTTCACATTTACCTGAAAACAACGAGGTTATATATGATTTTAAATTCGAAGCTGTTTAGAGTTAGATTGATTTGGTGCAAATTCTTGGTTCAAAATATGTGTAGCAAAGAAAGAGGCACAGATATTTTAAATTAAGGTGAAAAGCTTTACATCTGGGAGACAACAGAAATGTGGATAATATTAGGAATTGCAATCTTACTGCCTGATTGAGATTCAAATCTATTTAACATGGTCAGTTTGATCTTGTCTTTTACTTACTATAATTGTGATGCAGTTAGTGTATAAAGTTTAACATGATTTCTTGTATGAGAGAATTAAATGATAGAAAAAACCAGTTCAATTCTGAAGAATTTCTAAATTTAAATTTGAAGTTGTTTAGAGTTAGATTGATTTGGTGCAAATTCTTGGTTCAAAATATGTAGCAAAGAAAGAGGCACAGATATTTTAAATTAAGGTGAAAAGCTTTACATCTGAGAGACAACAGAAATGTGGATAATATTAAGAATTGCAATCTTACTGCCTGATTGAGATTCAAATCTATTTAACATGGTCAGTTTGATCTTGTCTTTTACTTACTATAATTGTGATGCAGTTAGTGTATATAGTTTAACATGATTTCTTGTATGAGAGAATTAAATGATAGAAAAAACCAGTTCAATTCTGAAGAATTTCTAAATTTAAATTCGAAGTTGTTTAGAGTTTGGTGCAAATTCTTGGTTCAAAATATGTAGCAAAGAAAGGCACAGATATTTTAAATTAAGGTGAAAAGCTTTACATCTGAGAGCCAACTGAAATGTGGATAATAATAGGAATTGCAATATTACTGCCTGATTGAGATTCAAATCTATTTAACATGGTCAGTTTGATCTTGTCTTTTACTTACTATAATTGCGATGCAGTTAGTGTATATAGTTTAACATGATTTCTTGTATGAGAGAATTAAATGATAGAAAAAACCAGTTCAATTCTGAAGAATTTCTAAGTTTATGGCTTCAACCCTGTAACCATAATGATTTTATTTACTATTCACTCTTTGATTAACAATCTCCTCATTTTACAGCTCTGAAGATGTTGAATCCTGTAGCATTAATTCGCTCTGCTTCATCTAGATCATCATCATCGAGATTCTTAAGCAATTCCTCAGCTTCAAGAGGAGATGTGAGCTCCGGAAGCAACACTGACTTTTCGGAGGAATCCAACACATTCTTACAAAGCCATCAATCAACGTTAGACAGGTTATATGCTTGGGAGAAAAAACTTTATCAAGAAGTGAGGGTACGCAGCTATAATTGCTCCTAATACTTTTTCCATGTAGTTGGAGAAAATGAGCCTAGATATTGTGAGTACTGCACAAGTTCTTACTGCCAAGCAAAACTATTTACTAAAAACTATACTTAAATACCAGTGCATAATTTAATCGAATGAGAATGACTCCACCATTGCTTTGATTCAGTTTCGAAAGCAGGATGTAAATAAGACATATAAATTTTATTTGCTTCTTGAGCTTGCCTAGTATTCTGACTTAAATATTTTGACATCATATTGTAAAACTTAATAAACGGCTTGTCTTCAGTGTAGTTGGTTTTAAAGATTTAGGAAGTTTCATCTGATTCCCAGCCTTCAAATAGCCTCCTTTATTGTTTCCAGCCTTGTACTATCACTACCAATCTGTTTATTTATTTTTTTCTGAATATACCAAACTGTTTATTTCAACAGTTAATTTGCTTGCTACCTTGCATTCATAAACAAAAAAAAAAAAGGAAGAAAAAAGTAGAATTTGCTACCTTTGTGAATATAGTTCCTTCAGTTGATATTCATTTAAGTGCATTAAACAAACAGAAGTATTCTGGAATTCTCCACAAATGACATTAAGGCAGAGAAATGGCTATGTAACTTATATAAAACTTGCGAAGTTATAGTTGCATGCTCATTCGGCTGAATCTATATTTGTCCCTTGAGAGGCAAAACACCCATTTAGCAATAGGAAGTCATGTCTCATACAGCATCAATGCTATATGCATCTTCCTGAAGGAAGAGAATCAGAATATCAATTAGTGTTTTGTATATCATCATTCTGAGATACAATATTAAATTTGGGGTGTTGTTCCACTTGTTCATCAGAGAATCCTTTTTCCTTCCTTTTAACAGGAAGGTGAACGTGTCCGGATTGCATATGAAAAGAAATGTTCTCAGCTTAGGAATCAAGATGTGAAAGGAGCAGATCCTTCTTCCTTAGACAAAACTAGATCAGCAATAAGAGATTTGCAAACCCAGATAAAGGTTTCGTTGCACTCAGCTGAAGCTATCTCAAAGAGGATCGAAACTTTAAGGGATGAGGAATTACACCCACAACTTCAAGAACTGGTACAAGGGTATGTTACATGTCCTAGCTCCAAGTGTTGCCTGGTGATAGCAAACTTAGTGATCTTAGTCTTAACAATACAATGAGTCAGTAAAGTTATCATGTTATTAATAATTTGGGACACTACATTCTTCAAAACAGAACATTGAATTTGTCATTAGACTGCAGTAGAAATAGCCAACTTTTGGAGATTGCTTATTACTAACTTATCTAAGCTAGATCATTTATTACTAACTTATTTAAACTAGATCAGATTGTTATCTACTATCCCTTTCCCATGCTATCCTCTGCTATTCACTATTAATATACTCCAGTATTAATCCAAAGAGATCATGCATAATATTGATCTTTTTTCCTCCATAAAATGTTATAACTCTATGATAAAGAGTAATGAAACTGAGTTACATATTTTGATGATGGCAACAGGTTAGCGAGAATGTGGAAAGTAATGGCAGAGTGCCATCAGATACAGAAGCGCACACTAGATGAAGCTAAGATTTTACTAGCTGGAACACCAAAGCTATCAGCGACAAGGAAATACACCTTGATGTCACCCTCTGAACCACATCATTTAGCTCGTTCAGCTGCCAACCTTGAGACAGAGCTCAGAAGTTGGAGAGCCTGTTTTGAGTCATGGGTTGTCTCTCAACGATCTTATATTCATGCATTAACAGGATGGCTCCTGCGCTGTGTTCGGTCAGATCCTGACATATCAAAACTACCATTCTCCCCTCGTCGGTCTAAGGATGTCCATCCCATTTTTGTTATTTGCATACAGTGGTCTCGTTTCTTGGACGCAACGCGTGAGGTTAATGTACTTGATGGTCTAGACTTTTTCGCAGCAGGTGTTGGGTCTCTATATGCACAACAGTTGAGGGAAGACTCGCGCAGGACCCCAGGAGGGTCAAAAAGGTTTGTAGGGGAACCTGTTAGGAGCATGGAGGTTGTGGAAGTTGGGCAAGTGGAGGAGGAAGTAATGACAGCTGAAAAAATGGCTGAGGTTGCCATTAGAGTATTATGTGCTGGAATGTCAGTAGCAGTGAGCTCACTGACAGAGTTTGCTTGTGCCTCAGCAGAAGGTTATTCAGATTTGCTGAAACAATGGCAGGATGTTAAATTGTCTCAGTATTCATCAAGTGGGACTTCAACATAGTTTCTTTATTTAAATTCTTTGGCAGTTTAACTGAGAGTTCACTGTAAATTACATGTTTAACTTATTGGTTTATGTATACAAAAGTGGCTGTTTCAGTTGGCTGTTTAACCTTTTATGTTGTTCTTAGGGAAAGTGAAGGAAAAATAATCATAATGGTAGCTTTGATACCACTAATCTGAATGACTAATTTTATCTGGCGTCCTTCAACTTTTATTATCTTTAATAATTTTTTTTTTCCTGAGGGGATTTAACCAAAAGTTGATAGGTTATAAAATTGAAGTAGTTACATGGATCATAGCGTAATTGAATCGTTCAAATTCTACCCTTTTCAATTGAAATAAATGTTTTAAAAGCTAAATATTCACTTTCTTAATGATGCCGGCAATTGAGAATTTTACCAATTCAAACATATAATATGGATTAATCATATCCAAAATTAAATTTTTACTTCTCAAGATTACCGTTGGATTAATATTATACTAGAGATTAACTACCAAAAACAATTATTTGAACAAAAAGTTGCTAAGATGATTTGACAAGGATCATTAATCTTAAATATAGATACCAAACCTTGATTCTGATCCAGTAACAAAGATTATCAGGAGACATTACTAATATGGGTAAATTTTAATTCAGCATGGCAAAGCTTTTTGCTTTTTCCTTCCTCCTCCTCGTGATTGCAAGCTTTGGTAAGTAAGTATTCCTTGATATTTTGATATTGTAGACTTGATTCTTACAGTGAAATTTATATTATTGAAATATATTCTGTTGAGTTTTCTCAATTCTAGTGTAAAATTAGTATATTTTTACAACCCGCGTTGATATAAGAATTAATCTCGAATGTGCTATTACGAGGTATAAATAAGTATTTTGCCTGCTTTGCTCTTAATCAATCAATAAAGTGGTAACTCAGAGGCAATAGAACAAAGAGTAAAATCAAGACCAAATTACTTTAATTCAAAGAATATCATCGTAAATCGAAAAAAAACCCACCAATTAACTCTTCTTGAAATAGAGGAACGACTTGCTTCTCGTTTGGTCTAAAGCTGTTTGAATCAGAGCAGAGGGACAAATGATCGAAGTCAAATTTTGTAAGAGCCGAAGCAGCAAGTTTGTGGCCCCAGCAGTGAAGCATGCAAGAAAAATGAGAGTGCTGATCATGGTTTCTGCATCAAGCGTCACAGTTCCGAGTTGGGGTTTGCTATTGCTACTATAAGTGTTGAATACACACTTACACATATATTATATTCTCTTACTGTACTATTAATGATGTCTTGTGTGTTGTGTGCTTAAATTATAAATAAACATTCCTCGAACACCACCTGAATTGTGTTTCAGAAGATCAGGATCTAAATTTGTAAGTATTAAAAAGTAAGAAAGACAAAAAGATTCAATAGTTTATGTGCTATGCTGATTGTGTACAATCACATATACTAGGGAATAAGAGTAGCTTTTCTTTTTCTTTGTTGTTAAAAGTTAACTTTTCTTTTTTCGGTTTGGAAAGGTATAAATTTTAGAACCTTGTCTCTAGACGTTGTGATCACTTTGTTATTGGTACAACTGGGTCTTTAGAAACAAATTGAATGAATCCGGAGAAGTTATTAGAAATAAAACTAAACTTTTTGCTCAAGGATTCAATCAAGAAAAGAGTGTTGATTATGATCAATCTTTTGCTTCAGTAGTAGACTTGAATTAATAAGAATGCTTTTGGCAATTGCTTGTTTTGAAAGTTTTAAACTCTTTGAAAATGATGTCCAAATTGCTTTTAGAAATGGCTTTATTGAAGAAGTTGTTTATGGGGAACAACCTCCCAATTTTTCTCATAAAAAGTTTCCAAATCATGTTTATAAACTTTCAAAAGCCTTATATATTTTGAAACAAGCTCATGTGCTTGGTATAAAAGATTTAGTGGATTTTATATCTCAAAATGATCTTCAGGAGGGATGGTTGACACAAATCTTTTTATCAAAACCTCTTGCAATAATGATATTTGGCTTGTGAAAATATATGTTGATGACATTATCTTTGGTACTACTAACATCTCTCTCTATGATGAGTTTGCTAAGATGATGTAAGGTGAATTTGAGATAAGCATAGTGGGAGAGTTCAATTTCTTTCCTGGCCTTCAAATCAACAAAACCAAGGATGGTACATTTACAAATCAAGCAAAGTATACAAAGGAGCTATTGAAAAGATTTGGAATGGACAATGCCATAGTAATTAGAACACCTATGAGCTCACGCTTAAGCCTGAAAAGGATGAAAAAGGTAGAATATTTGATGAAAAGCTATATAGAGGTATGATTAGTAGTTTACTTTACTAAATCGTTGGTAGGCTCGATGTCATGTTTGTCGTATGCATATATGCTAGATTTCAATCTTATCCTAAAGAATCTCATCTTGTTGCCATTAAGCATATTCTTTGTTATCTTGTTGATACTAATGATTATGGCCTGTGGTTTTCAAAATCCTTTTGTTTTGATATTGTTGCCTATACGGATGTCGCCGGATGTAAAGTCGGGCATAAGAATACTACTGGTCATTGTCAATTTCTTGGTGGTTGGCTTGTCTCTTGATATAGCACAAAGCAACCTTGTGTCCCTTTGTCTATCATCGAGACTGAATATATCGCTGGGGGTAATTATTGTGTTCAAGTGCTTTGGATGAAACACACTTTACTTGACTATGGTCTTTATTTCAAATGTGTGCCTATTTTATGTGATAATACTCGCACTATAAACTTGACTATTCATCCAATTCAACATTCTAAAACCAAGCATATTGAGATTAAACATCATATACGTGATCATGCTGCTAAGGTGATGTTTTTAGACTATGTGTGTACTAATGATCAAATTGCGATATTTTTACAAAAGTTGAGAATTGGTTTTGTTATCTAAGGAGATGCTTAGGAATCTCAAAATTTCATAACTAATGTGTATTTTCAAGTGTATTAGATTTAAAAAATATTTTGGATGCATAATTCGGTCATCCAAATTAATGCTTTGTGAAGCTTGGATTAAAAAAATTAGGACATAGGATTTGGACGCCAAGAAGAAAATTCAGTCATCCGAATAGAGCAATTTCAAGTGAATGTAAGAAGAAATAGACCGGGCCTCTTCACTTTTATTTCAAAATTTCAAATGTCGAACTCTCTTTCTATCTCTTTCTCAAAACCCATCCATATTCCTTCAGTCCAAACTCAAAATTCATCCATATTTTGTCAGATTCAAAGCAAAATACCCTCAAATTCGTGTTCTACATCATTGATTACATCCAAAAGCCTTTAAATTGCTCCAAAACACCATGGGTAGGGCTAGAGGCAATGGTGTCGGAGGAGGAAAAAGCACACTTGGCAGAAACAAAGGTTGCGGAGGAGGACAATGTGGTGGCAAAGGAAGAGGAAAAGGCAAAAGAATTGACACAAGTCTTTTCATTGATGAACCAAGGAGGGTGAAATTTCCTTAAACCAATTCCAGACTTGAGAAGTTTATCTCAACAAAGACAAGTATTGAATTTTGTTAGCCCTAAGGGCAAATCATGTAGTTATGATTATTTTTGTATAATGACAAACATTGATAAGGACTAATATGCTTGTATGTTGAGTGATAGGATTGAAAGATTGAGAAGCATGAAGTCTTATTGCCTTGGAGCCACAATGCAAGAACAACTCAATTGTGCCAAAAGAGATTGAAGATTGAAGAGTATGTTCAAGATGACTGAAGGCATTGAAGACTTAGAGTGTAGGGTTCATATGCTAGCTAAATAGGAATATTTTTCTGTAAACTCCACACTTGCATGTCTTGGAATTAGTTGAATGCATGAGAGAGGACAAAACTTGTTTTTGAAATGGTTTTCAATAAACTTTGTGAGAACAAGTATGTTTTTTTTAAAATCTCAAATGATCTTAAGAAAATTTTGTATGATCAAAATGTTTTTGTAAAAGTTATTGTGTTTAAATGTGCCTAAATGATGTGTCCAGTCTTGGGATATAAAATTCTTCTTGGTGAGAGTGAGCCTTGACAGTGGAATTTAAATTAAGCGGTCATTAGTGTAAAACCCTTTGTGGGTGAGCCTTTTGTGTATTTGCTTGATTTGGGCATTTAGTGAATGAATTAAAATCTTTGAGTGTGGACTTAAGGTAGTAGATATAGATTTTAGAAAGATCGAACCACTATAAATATTTGTCTCTCTCTCTCTCTTTATTTATTACTTTCACTGATTTGTGACTTTTTAGTACACCCTATAGTTGTTGCCATTAATTGTTGCCACATTAATTGTTCATTTGCTCTCAACACTTTCTTTAAGTTAAATAAACTCTTAGAGGTTGTGAATTTCAAAATGCTAGATTTATTAAAATGGTAATCCTTTATACACTTCTTAAAAGTAGCAGCCCCCGAAATTGGGATATGCATCAAATGGATGTGCGTAATGCATTTCTTCGTGATGTTCCTGTGGAGGAACTACACATGAAATTACCACCAGGGTTTCACACTAAGCGGCAAATCAAGTGTATAGATTAAAGAAATGACTTCATGGATTGAGATAGTCTCCCCTTTACTAGTTTTCGAAACATACATAGGCTTTGATGAGGTCTAGTTTCAATCGGGCTTATTTAGATTACTTGTTATTCACCCACAATCAGGTGATATATTTTTATGTGTTCTTGTCTATGTCGCCGACTTGATTATTACTAGGAATAACATTGAACATGTTATTAAGTTTAAGCAACATCTGAGCAAATATTTTGATATGAAAGATTTGGGACCATTGAAATACTTTTTGGGCATTGAAATTGCCAGGAGTCCAGAAGGGGTATATCTATGTCAAAGAAAATATACTCTTACAAATATGCATTTTGCACATTGAAATTGTTATTGAAGTAGGTTTGTTAGGTGCAAAGACGACAGTGACACCTATGGGGCAAAATAATCACTTGGCATTGGCGCAACACTAGAATGTTGTAGAAGGCTTAGAGGGAGACATATTTTACTATTACAAGACCAAAGCTTGCTTATTCGGTTCATATTTTAGCACAATCATGCAAGTTCCAAAAACAAAGCATTGGGAAGGTATTCTTAAGATGGTTCGCTATCTTAAGCGACTTTCGGGACAAGGTATTTTGTTGAATGCTGGAAATAAGTTAGCTTTCTCCAGATATTGTGATTCAGATTAGGCAAATTACTTTTTAACTAGGAGATCACTTACTGGTTATTTCATTATATTCGATGTTCTCCTATTTCTTGAAAAACCAAGAAGCAACATACTATTTCCTGGTCTTTTGCTAAAGCCGAGTATCGTGCCATGGCAATGACCTACTATGAGCTAAAATGGTTTTGAGGACTGCTCCAAGATCTTAAGGTAAGAATACATCACCCTATTCCCCTTCATTGTGACTGTCAGGTTGCATTGCATATTGCGACTAATCCTGTATACCATGAATGTATAAAATACATGGAAGTGGATTGCCATTTTTTTGAGATAGAAGGAGAAACACAAATGAGATGGTTAATGTGCGACGAGCAATGTTGGATAATAGGTGGGTAGTTCCTTACAATCCTTACCTATTAACAAGGTATAATTGCCATATAAATGTCGAAATATGTTTGGGAGTTCAAGCAGTTAAGTACATTTACAAAGGCCATGATAAAGTTGTTGTCGATATTGCACATCATGATGGTGACAATATCATAGATGAAATCCAGCATTTTCAGGATGCACGATGGGTATCCTCCCAAGAAGCTGTTTGGAGGGTTTTTGAATTTAATTTGAATGAAATATCTCTCATAGTTATTAATTTGCAGCTTCATTTACCTAATAGGCAATGTGTGACCTATTGGAAGAAACAGATTTTGAAGAATGTTTTAAGCTGGGATCATGGGTCTATGATAATGTTGATTGAGTATTTCAGTATGAGTAGGAAAAGTGAAGAAGCAAGGAGATATCTTTACAGTGAATTCTTAGAATATTATGTTTGGAATAGAAAAAGAAGAATTTGGACAGAAAGACAAAAAGGAGAAGTCATCGGCCCACTAAATGGAGCTAATCTTGTTGAAGGAGAAAGAAATTATCTACGGTTATGATTAAATCATGTTTGTGGCCCTAATTCATTTGAAGATTTGTTAACTATAAATGGTTTTCAATGCCCAAGTTTCAAAGAAGCAGCAAAAAAAGAGGACTTCGTGAGTCTGATAGAAGCATTTTTGAGTGTTTGGATAAGACAGCTTGTTGTGTGTGTTTTCCATCCCCTTATACTCAATTCTATCTCAATCTTCAACAATTTGCATACTAACACAAGGCAAGTGCACCCGCCGAGAAAGGAGGTCCTATTAACTAAAAAAGAGATTAGTGACAGCGACGAGATCAGACTTTCTTTTGTAATGACAAGTAAATTTAAATATCGTATCCACGGGTAGTCAGATATCATTACTCACCTTCCACTCCATTTTTTAACCTATGAAATTTGCTTGTGGAGATAATAGAAATAATTACTAAGAATAAAAATCTAACTTTGCCAATAAAATTCAGTTTATCTAAAATTTAATTTGCAAGAGAAAATTTCAATTGAGAAAGTAATACTTGAATGGAAAATCCCCCTAGAATTACCTATGTGATAGAAAAGTCCCTTGGTTAATGAATTACTCTTCTTATGTTTGATGAAATTCCTCAATTAGAACTCACTCTATCTCTAGACAAAAGTCCTCTACTTTTAGATTAATTAGTTGAAATCTCTTCCTAACCAATTCAACCAAAGAATGCATTAAGATTTATGAATTTCCAATTAGATTTCTCTAATCATCAAGAAAGTGCTGAGATTTATATCTCTAGTCACCTAAATCACTCTCATTATTTGTGTCACGGTCTATTTCACCATTCCTTTCTCAATTCCAAGTGAAAAATTCTGATTATGATCAATTATCAACCAAATCAATTCAAGCAATCAAATCCACAAACAATCCATAAGAAATCAGAATTCAATCAACCAAGAGGACCAATCATTCACATAGATAATAACTAGGGTTCATAACCATCCAAGTATTAAAAAATTTAGCGCATCAACATAGTACAATTCAAAGAACATAAAGCAACAAAGAAAGAGGAAGAATTTCTCATTTCCATTGTAAAAATCTTCTCTTCTTCAAGGCTTGAAGTTCTCCAACTTGGTTGCCAAGAGTTGTGTTCTTGAGCTTGAATCTTCAAGATTGATTGCTTCTTCTTCAAAGATTTGATCTTATCTCTTGATTTCTCTTGCAAAGATTGAAGATTTAGGAGAGGATTTTGTAGTTTTTCTCTGTGTTTTTTCACCTCTCTTGGCCTCCTCCAAGAACCCTCGTTGTTCCCCTTGAAAACCCATAAGATCCTATATATAGTTCTACCAAAAAATGAGGGAAAATTGCAGAAATATGTCTTTGGTCAAAATGATGATGATTAGGGTGGACTAAGCAGTGCCATTTGGCTTCTTGAAGGCGGCACCATTTGGTTCCAGTTTTGCTATATTTTTCTGCAAGACAGTGGCAGCTATTTTGATTTCTTAATGAATTTAGAGCATAGAATCTGCTGATTTAGGTCTTGATATTCATAAAAGTTGAAGATCATGATCTTAGATTTACACAGTTCTTTGAATCACCTCAATTGGACATCTAGAATTCTAGATATGGTCGTTCTTCCAAAACGTGTCAAAACTGGGACAAAATCCAGGATAGGTGAATTTGCAACACAATTAAGGTGGTCAAACGAACTTGGATTGACATAAATTTTACCATTATGAAAACTTCAGAATGTTTTCTATAATTGTATAGAAGATTAATTTTGCATTTAAAATCTCTATGAAGGTCAAATTCCCACTTGAAAAGTATCTATCATGTTGTTTTGCTCTGCAATTTTCTGCTTTATTCATTGTGTAAAATATGCTTATTTACTTCATTCTATTCCAAATCTTCAATAAACTCACCTCAAGCAAAGAAGAGATAAAAGGAGTGTTAATGGTGATTGAAACACCAAAAATCACCATAAATTTAATCTCAAAATGATCATTATATAAGCACAAATATAAAATATCAAACTCCCCCACACTTAAACATTGCTTGTCCCCAAGGAATACTATAAAACAACTAAGAAAATTGAATAATAACCACAAGAAATAAAAAATGTTTTGAAGCATTTCAAAGGGGTGTAAAACAAAGAGAGAGCAATAGTTCTTAAGAAATCTTGAGCATGTCTACACAATCAATCTAAAAGTCATCCCAAATACCCATCACAATGATTAAACAATCACCCCATTGTCTTATAATGCAATTAAAAATTTGTGTGTTTGTGTTCCCAATCAATACAAATGCTCAACAATTATAGGAGTGAATTTCATATTATTGGCCAAGGTATTCTCATCAAGAAAGCATAATACCCCACAAGCCCAGCATTTACAAAAGCTCTCCACTAATACAGTAACCAAAATTTAACCTTTCAAGCTTATAACTTTAGGCTCAGGAAAAGCTTGAGGTGCCAAACGAAAGGTAAGGAACTCAAAATCAAAGAAATGAGAGCTAACGAGAAAGGAATGAGGCATAAAACAAAAGTAATGGCCCTTTTTAACCTCAAAGAATATCACCATTCCCATACATCCAACCACAAACTGCCATCCTTAACAAAATCCCCTCACCTTAAATTCAACAAATCTTGCACAAATCATAGTTCAACCCACAACTTTTCCATCATCACCCATCTATGTCAACCCACAAATTTATACCTCAATCATGAAAAAATTTACAATAATAACAATGAAAACAACGAAGGCATCAAGAGATGTGATAAGCCTTCAAAGCAATAAACATACACATATTATTTTGTTTTTTTGTTTTTTTATTGAGGTATATTTCAATTTCTGATCATATAAAGAAATTTCATCTCAACGCTCATTTTTTTAAAACCCAACACATAAAGCCATTTTTCTTATCATCTTCCCTTTCAACCTTTATTCGATTTTCCACGATATTCTTTGCCGAGGGTAGAAGAATGCATTTAGCTCTCGCAAAGAAGGGTTAAATATAAAGAGTGGAGTTAACAATTTGAAAAAGGGAAAAATCAAGAGTATAAATTGGAAAATTTATGCACAAAGGCTTCAAGAAGGGTACTATGGATAAAATAAAGAGCGGTGGCTAGAAAGGCTCAATCGGGACAAAGAAGCCTATTACAATCATTTCAAGATCGAACTAAGGTTACTTACTCATTTCGCCTCAAGAAAAGTGGATACGGGTTCTAGGACAAAACTTTTATTGAATTCTAAGGCCAATAACACAAGATTCAACACCATAATCATCAGTACAAAAGCAAAGGGGAATGTGCTTAAAAGATGAATTCTATACAAGCAAAGAATACAAGGGTGCTTACTTAATCTAAGTTTAAAGGACTAGTTATGACCTTTAGAATGCTTGTATAACTATCCCCAAGGTTAAACATGAAAGTCTTATCTTGAAGATTTAAAAAATAAAAACAATCAAATTCAATGAAAAATCATGAAAATAGCCTATATTACTAAAGACAACTCCCCCATACTTAAGGCAACATTGTCCCTCATGTTGGGAGAAAGATACACAAAAGACTACATAAATAGAAATATAAAGAGAAAAATGTGACTGAAGAGGAAAATATAGAACAAAATAAGAAAAAAATAATTATTAAAAAATTAGAAAGAGAGGACTCCTTGGTTATTGTGATCAAACACTGCCTGCTCCACTACTCAGTCCTGGATCAGCTCATGGAAAGAGTTGTTCCATTTTCTTTAATTTTTTTTACCAATAAAACATTAAATCATCTAATCAAATCAATCCAACAAAATGAAAACTTCAAAAAAAATTACTGCAAGAAACACAAACAACGCAATAACTCCACAATAAAAAATCAAACACAAAAGCGGGTAACAGCATGGTTGTTTCGTATGTGAAGGCTAGGCGAACCCATATGAGTAGCAAGCTGCACCTTTTATATACTACAGAGCAAAATGAAACTAAAGAAAGTTGGAAACAATGACATAATTAAAACTCAAGGCTTAAAACCAAATTAAACAAAGTTATGTACAAATGAAGAAAAGCAAAGATGGTGAAAATTACTTATCCCCTCGGGTAGTAAGAGTATGGAGACAATCTTTTTTTCTTTCTAACTCCAACACGATAAAGTTTAAGTCTATGCTTGCTTACCACTAATGTCCCGTTTTTTGGATGATAGCTTTCCACAACTTCATATGGAAGTATTTGACTTATCAAGAATGGGGAAGTCCATTTAGACTTAAATTTACTCGTGAACCATTGAGAGTCATTCAATAACACTTGATTTCTTGGCTTGAACATTTGATTTTGGTCATGCCTCCTTTGGGGTTGCACCATCGGTATGAAGCCTTTTTCCATTAATATTTTGTGAGTGTAAAATGAAGGACTAATAATCTTGAGTATTGGAAGTTTTGGATTGTCCACAAGGAAAGCATAATCCAAGTGATCTGATAGCTTCTTCAATTCCAATTCTGGAGGATTTTCTATGAAGGAATTCATTCTACTTCCCTTTTCCTTTTCAAACTTTTCAAACTCCATCTCTTTGATGTTGATTGACAATGATTCCATATGTGCTATGATTTCATCAATCTCACATCGCCCCTTCTTCGCTTCCGCGCCTTGATCTAAGGTGAACTCTAAAGGTTCTTCATATTTTTTCTTTTGCCATTCATTCTTTTCAATTCCTTCTTATTCAACTTCAACATGTAGTTTCTTACCCATCTTTCCTTCTCTTTTTTCTTACGCGTTAGGCTTTGGGACCTTCAATTCCGTCCCACTCCTCAAAGTAATAGTTTCAGCACATTCCCTAGGATTTGGCTCAATATTGTTTGGGAGAGTCCCAACTTGTCTTTCTGAAACGAGCTTCATCAAGTTGTGAAGAGAGGCCTCTTGGTTCTTTAAGTATGCTTCAATTCTTTGGTTATGTGTTTTTTGAGTTTGAACTTGGGTTTCAGTATCCGCTATGAACTTTGTCATCAACTCTTCAAGGCTAGATTTCACCAATTGTTGAGGAGGTGAAAGAGGTCAATATTGGTAAGGAAGGAGTACTTGGGGTCGGGAACTTGATGAAGTTTGGAAGCCGAGAGAATGTATTGGTCTTTGTTGCCCTTGGTTGCTCCATGAGAAGTTCGGATGATTGTGCCACCCCAGATTATAAGTATTGTTGATCTTCTCTCTTGATTTCTCTTACAAAGATTGAAGATTTATGAGAGATTTTTGTAGTTTTTCTCTGTGCATTTTCGCCTCTCTTGGCCTCCTCCTAGAACCCTCACCGTCCCCCTTTAAAACCCATAAGATCCTATATATAGTTCTACCAAAAAATTAGAGAAAAATTACAAAAATTTGTCTTTGGTTCAAACGATGCTATTTAGTGTGGACTAAGTAGTGCTGTTTGGCTTCTTGAAGATGACACCGTTTGGTCCCTTGAAGGCGACAACATTTGGTCCCAATTTTGCTAGAGTTTTCTGCTACGAGATAGTAGCAGCTATTTTGATTTCTTGATGAATTCAGAGCATAGAATATACTGATCTAGGTCTTGATCTTCATAAAAGTTGAAGATCATGATCTTAGATTTCCACAGTGCTTTGAATCATCACAATTGGACATCTAGAACTCAACCAAAACGTGTCAAAACTGGGACAAAATCCAGGACAAGTGACTTTGCAACATAAGCAGGGTAGTCAAACAGACTTGGATTGACATAAATTTTACTATTATAAAAACTTCAGAATGTTCTATATAATTGTATAGAAGATTACTTTTGCATTTAAAATCTCTATGAAGGTTAAAATCTCACCTGAAAATTCTCTGTCATGCTGTTTTGTTCTGCATTTTCTAATTTCTTCATTCTGTAAAATCTTCTTATTTTGCTTCATTCTATTCCAAATCTTCAATAAACTCACCTAAAGCAAAGAAGAGATAAAAGAAGTGTTAATGGTGATTGAAACACCAAAATTCAACAGAAATTTAAACTCAAAATGATCGTCATATAAAGAACAACTATGAAATATCACAACTATCTTTCATATGCCGCATGCAATGATAAGACTATTTGCTACTGTATTGGTGTATTATGAACCGACTAATGTCAAGAAGTTGTGGAACACTTATTTTGAATCAATGTCTGATGATTTTAGTAGAACTAAAAGTGTCATAGAAGTACAAGTTTCGAAGACTTTAAAAAGTCAGTTTATTTCGAGAAAGCATGGGAAAGGATATAACATCATATGATCTACCTAGAGCATCTATTACCTCATATGAAGAATCAGATGTGAATCCAAGAGAAACTCGTGAAGAGCTTTCTATTGACATTTCAGAAATTGATAATGACGCCAAGAAAAGTTTAAATGACGACCAACATAAAGGTTTCACATGAATACTTTCACAAATAAATTCAGAAAAAGCTGTAGTTTTTTTTTTGTTGATGGTCCTGGAGGAACTGGAAACACCTTCTTGTATCGTGCTTTACTGGCACATTTGAGATCAAATAGCATTAGCAACGACTACATCAGGTGTTGCAACATCAATATTTCCTAGAGGACGAACAGCTCATTCATGGTTTAAGATACCTATAAATGCAAATGAAACAAGTATGTGTACAATATCCAAGCAAAGTGCGAATGCAGAGCTACTAAGGCGAGCTAGATTGATTATTTGGGATGAGGCTACTAAAGCGATGGGCTATTGAAACTCTGGATTGAACTTTAATGGACATCATGAATAATAGAGAACCTTTTGGTGGCAAGGTAATGGTATTTGGTGGTGATTTCGAGAAAGTACTTCCTATTGTACTGAAAGCTACAATACACAAACTATTGGTGCAACCGTGACAAAGTCATACTTATTTCCAAAAATGGAGAAATTGACTTTGACCAAAAACATGAGAGCAAGGGCAGACCCATACTTCAGTGAATTTCTTTTGAGGGTTGGAAATGGAGAAGAGCCAATAGGAAATAAAGGAAATATTCTCATCGCTCCTGAAATAACAATTAAATGTGATACGAGGAAGTATTTGAGCAAAGGCTCATTCAAACAAACACAGAATTCAAACTCAGCAACGTACATGACAAGTAGAGCAATTCTTGCTACAAGAAATGAATATGTTGATATGCTCAATGAGAAAATGATCAATTTGTTTCCAGGGAAGCACATATTTATTATAGTTTTGACGAAGCAATTGATGATACCAACAATTATTACCGAGAAGAATTTCTCAATTCATTGACACCAAATGGTTTGCCACCTCACAAATTAGTTCTCAAGAATAATTCCACAATTATGCTATTACGGAATTTGGATCCATCAGATGGAATGTGCAGTGGAACTAGATTAGTGTGCAAGAAGTTGAAAAAGAAAGTCATACATGCTGAGATTGCAGTTGGACAACATGCTTTAAGCAAGTGCAAATATCTAGTATATAATTATCTCTAGTTGAGAATGAATGCTATCCCTTCCAATTTGGGAGGGAAACAATTTCCAGTACATCTACGTTTTGCAATGACAATGAACAAGGCACAGGGACAAACAATACCACATGTTGGAGTATATTTGCCACAAATCTATATTTTCTCATGGTCGATTATATGTACCATTGTTGAGAGGAATATCGATGTCAACAACAAAGATCCTAATCAAGCCAGTTTTGGTTGGAAAAAAAGGAGAGATGCCAACACATAATGTCGTCTACAAGGGAGTTCTTAAATTAGGTAATATTAATATATAGCTATGAAATTTTGTATTCTCATAATTTTCAAAACAAATAGTACTTAAAATTTATAGTTTCTTTGAACCTAATGACAGGAACAAGGCAAATAGATACAAGCAAGCAATTGTAATAAGAAGACAAATGATAGTATTTAAAAAGGTGAGCAAATATAATAGAATAATTTAAAGTATATTGAAGTAATATTTCAAATCAGTTTAAAATATACTCAACAAGTTTTCAAATTATTCAATTAATCAATATCCTTTCTTATTTCATAATCTCCTAGAACATGACAT
The DNA here is from genome assembly GCA_030512225.1 of Rauvolfia tetraphylla. Lineage (NCBI taxonomy): Eukaryota > Viridiplantae > Streptophyta > Magnoliopsida > Gentianales > Apocynaceae > Rauvolfia > Rauvolfia tetraphylla. Next base: position 188,451 of record JAJQKT010000011.1, on the reverse strand, counting down.
TGATGCCCATTTTCTTTATTCTTGAATATATCACATTACATATTTTTACAAATGCTATTAAGAATATATGGTTGATCCAGAAAGACAAAGGAAGAATTAACCAATTCTACTTGTGTTATGTGTGCTATAACATGCGTTTCTTGTCATGGCCTCAAAGGGTTTTAAGTGAAACATTAATTAAATCTTGCTGTTGTTTTCCAGATATCCTTGAACAAGTTTTTTCATGATTTAGTTTACAAAACTATGGTTTTATTTACTTTTGAGGTTTATTTTGCACTAGCAATGTTGATATATTTAAGGGCAAAAAGCGCCACAGACACTCGAACTTTTCCCAATTATCGACTTTAGCACTTAAACTAAAAAACGTATGGTTTTGACACTCCAACTTTAAATCGTAACTGACGTTAGCCTTTCCGTCACATATGGCCGTTAAATCCTGACTGACGTCTAAAAAGTGACCAGAATTAGGGGTATTTTTGTCTAATCCCAATCCACCACCACAGCTACCGGAGGAGCCCAATCTCAGCCTCCCATCCGGGTTTGACTACGCCATTTTAGATTCTCAGAAAATTGCTCTGCATAACTTAGACCCGGAGGTCAATAAAGCAGCAAACGCTGTCCCCTATCCATCTGCAACAATGACATCAAAGTAGTTCGCTGCTACATAGGGAAACTGGATCTGAAGAATCAGAAAATGGCTACAAATTTTCCTTCGAAAATGGAGAATGGTAAAAGGGAACTCATTTTAGCAAAACTCTACGAGCTTGTTAGTTTTTACTTCCCGATCTTGCGATCCATGGAAGACTTCATAATCATCAAATCCTCTTCTTCCCACTTTCTTTCTGGGCGTCAGTCGCAAACCCTTCAAAACTACCTCTCAAATGGCCGAAACGCCATCCCGAACCTACTCGGACCCTGCACTCCAAAACCAAGCAACTCTTGCCGGTTTGGACCCTAATTCTCCGCGATGCATTGGTGTTACCATTGTAACAAGCGGGTTCCGATTGAAACCTCAGCGGATCTACCCGACATCATCTGTCACGAGTGCAAGAATGGCTTTGTTGAATCCATCGATTCACATCAGCCTCCATCTCTCTCCGGGGCCTCTGACCCTGTCGATGCTCTCTTTTGAATTTTGAAGTGCCCTGCCACTCATCAACTTAATACGCCAATTCTCTAATTACCTTTCCCTTAACCACCAATTGTACTGAATGAAAACAAGGTCACTGAGTCTCTGATGGGAGGTCGAGATTGGGCTCCCTCCCAGTAGTCGTGGTGGTGGATTGGGATTAGACAAAAATACCCCTAATTCTGGTCACTTTTTAGACGTCAGTCAGGATTTAACGGCCATATGTGACGGAAGGGCTAACGTCAGTTACGATTTAAAGTTGGAGTGTCAAAACCATACGTTTTTTAGTTTAAGTGCTAAAGTCGAAAATTGGGAAAAGTTCGAGTGTCTGTGGCGCTTTTTGCCCTATATTTAATATAATGCTTATTTCTGGCCCTTTCCTAATTAAACTTTTTAAACTGAGAAATAGCAGTGATCTTGCAATTCAAAAGAAACAAAGAAGTACTTGAAGGTGAGAAATGTTGAGATATGTGATAACTATGAAACATCAACGAATTTTTATGTACTTTATTGGTTATGTGAAGTATTTACTCCAGTATTATACATCAAATGTTGATTTTGTTATCTAAATAGATCATTTCAAGTCCACTCTATTTGAACTCTCAAAAAAAATCTTTCACAGAAATATTATTAACAATTCTTGTTGGATTATTTTCTTAGCCTAAAGCTTATTTCCCTTGGTACTGAAATATTGTTTTTTCTATTTGAATTCTACTTTTTTTGTTGGAACCTAGTTTCTTGAGAATAAAATGTGTACTTGCATTTAATTTTCTGTGAACAGTTCTTACACCCTCTCTCAGGTGGCCCCTCTTGAAGCAGTATTATTTGATGTTGATGGGACTCTTTTGATTCAGATCCCATCCACTATTATGCTCTCCGAGAAATGCTTCAGAGGTATAAGTCAGCTCTATTCTGTTTTGTATTGGCTCTACAACAAGAAGAAGAAAAATCATCATGCATTTTAATTTACATGTCAATCACAATTAGATGTCTCTGTTAACAGCTCTTGAATGAGTTTGGTCTCCTTAGTTTTTAGAATAGTCAAGAGTGAGTTATACTTTCTTGCTCCATCAATAGATAGGATTCAATGTTGGCATTCCTATTATGGAGGAATTCTACATTAAGAATTATGCTGGAAGACACAACAAAGATACTACTACTTTTTTTTCGCTGAAGATCATGAAAGGGGTGTAAAATTCTTGGAGGAAAAAGAAGTTATGTTTAGAAGATTGAAGTGAATTAAGGGATAATTTTTTACTTGACAAATACATATGGCTAGACATTTCAGAATCTTTCTTCATGTATTAACTTACAAGTGTGCAATGTATCAACTGCTTTGCTTTATCATGCATTTAGATAAAGGTGAACTTGTATTATCAATGTTGGGATTATTTCAAAATATAAAGTGGTTAAGAAGGTTATATCTTTTCCTTTGATCATTTTCCTACCATCAATTATTCATCGATCAAAGAAGATAAATCTCTGTGAACTGGATTGTCATAACATTTTTAAAGTGCTGAAGAAACATATTTCTTTTCTTTTCTCAATTTATGCTCTAAACTTTTGAGCAAGAATACCAAATAATCTTGAAAAGGCATTAGTGTTTTGACTTATTTGTTCAGAACCTAGCAGCTACTCTGTTATAGAGGCTTTTGAAATACCTAAAGGGGGGGGTGAATTAGGTATTTGGCTAATTTTTGCAAACTTAAACCTTTTATGCGTTTATACCAAGAACAAGTTATCTGAGCTAATTAGAGATAATTGATAGCAAGACAGTAATGAAAGCAATAGCAAAGAACTCAAACAATTTATAGTGGTTCGATCCTCAAGATCTACATCCACTACCTTAAGCTCACACTTAAGGATTTCAACAAATCTACTAATTGCTCAGGTTTACAAATTACAAGAGAGGCTCACCACACTTTGGTTTTACACATACAACCTCTTCTAGTAATTTTTACAAACAAGGCTCACCAACCTATGGTTTTATATCTCAAACAACCTTGAATCACAACTTCAAGGATCACCCTTATCTAAAGGGTTTTATGTTATCAAGATAACCTTGCTAGAGCTAGTAGATCAACACAATTGAATAAGTAAAGAAGAGTGTGTAGAAGTTACCACTTGATGGTAGATATTACACAAATTTGCACCTTCACACTTTGATGTCTTTGGATTGATCAATTGAATGCACAAGACATAAGAAAGCTTAAGAAATGTTTGCTAAATGCTTTTGAATGCTTGGAGTTTTCAAGATTTCAAGAGTTACAAAAATTTGAATGTTTATAACTTTTATAGAATTTGAAAATATGTTAAAACGTTCATAAAACGGCTAGAAACGGCTAGTTTCAGAAAATTCGGACGACCGAATTTCCTGGCTGCGTCCGAATCTTCGTCCGAATTTCTCTGGATGATAGTAACCATGCTGAGAACAAAAATTCGGACGACCGAACTTTTTGCTGCGTCCGAATCTTCGTCCGAATTGTTTTGGAACAACAGTGACCATGCTGAAGGCCAAAAATTCGGACGACCGAATTTTTTGGCTGCGTCCAAATCTTCTTCCGAATTTCTCTGGAAGAATAGTAGCAAACTTTTGCTACAAAATTCGGACGATGGAATTTTTTGGAAGCATTTTCAAACTTTGTAAAATCATTTGAGATATAACTTCAATGAGTTTGAAAAACATTTGATATGTATAGAAAACTTATTTAACCATATATAAGCTTGAAAAACAAGAACATATGAAGTTTACTAACATATCTTATAAAAAGATTCATTCAAAGCCTTTTAAGATCATAAGGTTATTTTTATGCTCTCTTATGCATTCAATGATAACCAAGACATGCAAGTGTAGAGTTTACATAGAGATTTACCTAAAAGTTAAATGTACTCTACACTTCAAGTCTTCAATGCTTTTTGATCATCTTTAGAACAACATTCTTCAAACTTCAAATACTTGCTTAACTGAAGTTGTTCTTGAACTTTTGCTTCAAAGCAATGAGACTTCATACTTCTCAGTTTACAGAACCTATCACACAATAATCAAACATTTTTGTCCTCATCAATATTTGTCATTAATCAAAACTACATAATTTGCCCTTAGGGCTAACAATCTCCCCCTTTTTGATGATGACAAACTTTGATGCAAAATGTGGTGGATTTAAACAATGTAGTACAAAGAAGTATTAATGTCAATGATAGAAAATAACCAATTTAGCACATTGACATACAAAAGGCTCAATATGAGCCTATGACCCAACCAACCTCCATTAACCTCATTCCTTCCAACAATTAGGGTAGAAGATATAGCATTTAAGCATTTAGAAAAAGTTCTAAGACTCAGAGAACATGCATACAGAAAATTCTTATACAGAAAATTCATTATCTCATCCCATACAACATTTTTTTTACACAAAATTCATTATCTCATCCCATATAGCATTTTTTCACACATTTTGTCATCCTCATTTCTTCTCCCCCTTTTGTCATCAGTCAAAGATGGGGCAATGAAAATGAGATTAACAATTTAACACATAAAAGAAGCTCTCATCACTGAGATTTCATCATTGAGCTTCACTATTACATAAGATGCAAGAAAAATATTGAAGAAGATTATAGCATTAGATGCATAACTAAAAATTTAAATAACTTAAAGCAGTAAATAGTATGGAAGAGATGCTTAGTCTTGTGATGTTGATGAAGAGGCTCTGCTAATCCCTTTCTTGATGGCCAAGTGCTTCACTCTTCCTTGGCTGAATGAAATGTGTGATGGTGAGACAATTTCAGCTTGAGCTACATGACTTCCTGCCTCTTGCGGTTCTTCATGTACATGTTCTTCTTCTTCTTCTTGTTCTGCCACTGTCTCATCATTTCCTCCTTGATCATCCCCATCATCACTGTCATCATCTTTGTCCTTCTTATCTTCCTCTTTATCATCATCTTCCTCATTTCTATCTTGAGGCCTAGAGGGTCCTTCACCACTTTGAGTATTTCTCATTAGGATTTCCTCAATGTGTTTCACTCTACTCTCTAGTCCATCTAATTTTCCTAGAACCATTGGAGCAAATGATTCAAAGAACTTATACATCTTCTCCATTTCCTTGACTTGATTGTTCAAGGCTTCTTGGAATGCTTTGGCTATTATGGTGTCACCTCTAGTTATTCCTTCACCACTTGACTCAACTTCAGTTTCTTCTTCAACTACTCTTCTTTTTGTTGGTGGTTGCTCCCCCTCACTTGAAGTGCCATGCTTTCTTTTTGTCTTCATTTCTCTTGCAAGGGTCTCTTCCTCATCTTCCTCATCTTCATCCTCTTCCTTTTCCTCTTCTACACTTTCTGTCCTTTCTTTTCTTCCTAATCTTTTTGGAGAGGATCCTCTTTTTGTTTTCCATATTCCATCATCATCAAGGATAAGCTGCATTCTCTTAAGGGATTCATCAGTGTATATTTCTCCACTTTTAAAGGCATGTCCTCTTCCTGGAAGGTTAATCTTAAAATGCTTAAAGATCTTTGTTAACAGCCTTCCAAAAGGGAATGCCTTGGTTACTATTTTTCTAGCAGTAATCATGTGTCTTAACGCTATATATCCAAAGTTCAGTTTCCTCTGTTCATGCAAGGCCAACATTAATACCATATGCATATTACCTACTGATGATTTATGTCCAAAGTTAGGAACAATCATAGTAGTTACCATATGATGCAATACTCTACCTCTAGCATCCAAATTCTTGATTTCCCTCTCTTTTATAGATCTAAACTCTCTTCCATTTGTAAATGCTTGTTCAAATCTATCATGTGTAAAGAGTTGAAGATCATAGCAATGCATTGAGGGTGCATAATATTTAGCCCCACTGTCACTTACCCCACAAATTCTGTTAATCAGGGCTTCACTTAATTCAATATCAACTTGGGATACTCTAGTTGAATACCATTGTATCCTATCATCCCCAACAATCTCAGTTCTTTCTTCCTTTAGGTTTGCATAGAATTCATATACCAAAGTAGGATAAAAATCTTCATTAATAAACAACAAACTACTCCATCCAACATCATTGAAACAGGACAGAACCATATCCATACTAGATAGTTTATCAGCATCCACCTTATATCCAGGAATAATCTTTCTACTATCTTATTTCATTCATCAAATTCATGAGTAGATTTGATAGAGATAAACCTGTCAACTCCAGATTGTGTTTGAGGGATGCGAATCCTTCTTGGTTGATTGAGGATTGGGTCTCCATCTCCTTCCTTAGCCTTTCCTTTTCCTTTCTCAACATTGGGCTTCTTTGTTCTTACCATGATGTTTTCTCTTGAGAAGGATTTGTTTTCTATATGAAATTAGGGCTTAGAAGTTTAAAAATGAAGGAAAATCGGGATGAGAGTGTGTGGATTTGAAGAGATTTTGATTCGGACGTGAATGGGTATGAGAGGTTTTGAAAGGATGTAAAATTTAGAAGTTGTAATGTTGGGAAGAAACCGTTCGATTTTTATTTAAAGGGATGCATCCGCAAAATTCGGACGACCGAATTTTAGGTCTGCGTCCGAATTTTCGGTCGAAAGTTTCTGTCTCTTTGGTTCAGAAAATTCGGTCGACCGAATTTTCTGTCCTGCGTCCGAATTTTTGATCAATAAATCTCTGTTTTCATCACAACATTAATACACACATTAGTCATTGAATTTTGAAATTCCTAAGAGTCTTCTTAGGTGATTGAACCTTTCCTCAGCCAAAGGCTTTGTAAAAATGTCAGCAATTTGATCATTTGTATTTACATGTTCTAAGCATATATCTTTCTTAATCACATGATCACGAATGAAATGATGTTTTATCTCTATATGCTTGGTCCTAGAGTGTTGAATGGGATTAATGCTCAAATTGATAGCACTAGTATTATCACACAGTATAGGCACACACTTAAATTTAAGACCATAATCAAGTAAAGTATGTTGCATCCATAATAATTGTGCACAAACAACTTCCTGCAGCTATGTATTCAGCTTCTGCTGTGGATAAAGATACACAAGCCTACTTTTTACTAAACCAAGACACTAGATAACTACCAAGAAATTGACAATGACCACTTGTACTTTTACGCTCAACTTTGCATCCAACATAGTCAGCATCAGAATATCCAATAAGTTCAAAAGATGAAGTTTTAGAAAACCAAAGACCATAGTTATGTGTATCAATCAAATAACGAAATATTCGTTTGACAGAAATTAGATGAGATTCTTTAGGATATGTTTGGAATCTAGCACACAAGCAAACAACAAACATAATATCTGGTCTACTAGCAGTGAGATAGAGTAAACTTCCTATCATTCCTCTATATAATTTCTCATCAATACTTTTACCTTTCTCATCTTTATCAAGTTTAGTTGATGAACTCATAGGAGTACTTATTCCTTTTGCTGGATCCATTCCAAACCTTTTCAATAGCTCCTTAGTATATTTTTCTTGATTGATGAAGACTCCATCCTTGGTTTGCTTAATTTGTAGTCCAAGGAAGAAACTTAGTTCTCCCATCATGCTCATCTCAAATTCATTTTGCATAGTTTTAGCAAACTCTTCACAAAGAGAAATATTAGTAGAACCAAAAATGATATCATCAACATAGATTTGTACAAGCAAAATATCATTTTTAGAAGATGTTTTAATAAAAAGAGTTGTGTCTACTTTTCCTTTAGTAAAACCTTTTGAGAGAAGAAAACCACTTAATCTTTCATACCAAGATCTTGGAGCTTGTTTTAGTCCATATAGAGCTTTGGTTAGCTTATACACATAATTTGGAAATTTTTCATGGATAAAACCAGGAGGTTGTTCTACATAAACCTCTTCTTCAATAAAACCATTTAGGAAAGCACTTTTAACATCCATTTGAAAAAGTTTAAAGCCTTTAAAGCAAGCAAATGCCAAAAGTATTCTTATAGATTCTAATCAAGCTCATTGGAGCAAAGGTCTCATCATAGTCAATGCCTTCTTCTTGGTTGAAACCTTGAGCAACAAGTCTAGCTTTATTTCTTACTACTTCTCCTAGTTCATTTAACTTATTTCTAAAAACCCATTTTGTACCAATAACAGAATGATCATGAGGTCTAGGAACAAGAGACCAAACTTTATTTCTTTCAAATTGATTTAGCTCTTCTTCCATAGCAATAATCCAGAAATTATCACACAATGCATCATCAATATTTTTTGGTTCAATATGAGATAAAAGAGCGAAGTTATCAATAAAGTACCGCCTTGTTTTTACCCCTTGGGAGACATCACCAATGATTTGCTCCTTAGGATGACCTTTTGCATATGTGATATCCTTTGGAAGTTCTTGATTATTGCTTGATTGACCATCTTGTTCTTGCTCCATTATTTCTTCTTCTTTGGCATGATCTTCCATTGTGGGTGCTTGGTGTTGAGTATGATTTTCAACCATTGATGTGCTTGTGTCATCTTCATTTCCTCTTTGAAGATAAATGTTAGATTCATCAAAGGTTACATGAATAGTTTCTTCAACACACAATGTTCTTTTATTATAGACTCTATATGCCTTTTTATTTGATGAATAACCAAGAAAAATTCCTTCATCTGATTTTCTATCAAACTTACCAAGATAGTTGCTAGTGTTTAAAATGAAGCATTTACAACCAAAAACTTTGAAATAGACAATTGATGGAGTTTTGTCAAATAAGAGTTCAAAAGGTGTTTTTCTTATAAAAGGTCTTAGTAAAACTCTGTTCATGATATAACAAGCTGTATTAATGACTTCAACCCAAAAAGTACTTTGGTAATGAGTTTTCACAAAGCATTGATCTAGCCATTTCTTGTAAGGTTCTGTTTTTCCTTTCAACAACACCATTTTGTTGAGGTGTTTTGGCAGCTGAAAAATTGTGAGTAATACCATATTCATCACAAAATTTTGTAAAGTCTTGGTTACAAAATTCTCTTCCATTATCACTTCTAATAGAAATCAGTTTGCAATCAAGAGAGGTTTGAACCTTTTTGAAGAGTTTTGAAAATTCATAAAATGTTTCATCTTTTTTGTGCTAAGAAGATTACCCATGTAAATCTTGAAAAATCATCAACAATCACATAAGCATAGCTTTTACCACCAAGACTAGTAGTCCTCATAGGTCCAAATAAATCCATATGAATTAGTTCAAGAGGTTTTGAGGTAGAAACCATTTTCTTTGGTTTAAAAGATGTTTTTGATTGTTTTCCATATTGACAAGCATCACAGAGGCAAGTTTTATCAAAATGCAATTTAGGTAATCCTCTCACTAGCTCTTGTGTAGAAAGTTTGTTTAATAAATCCATGCTTACATGTCCTAATCTTCTATGCCATAAAAATCCATCATTGTCATGAATGGCAAGACATTTAATATCATTTGTAATTAGCTCATCAAGATACAACACATATACATTACCAACTCTTTTAGCAACAAAGATAGTTTTGTTACTTGCATTGTCAAGAATAGTACAAGTATCACATTTAAACTCTACTTTGCATCCATTATCACATAATTGACTAATACTCAGTAAATTATACTTTAAATCTTCAATAAGTAATACTTTCTTGATAAGAGGGAAAGAACCTTTACCAATGTTACCTATTCCAAGTATTTTCCCTTTCTTCTTATCTCCAAATGTGACAAAACCTTCACTTGTAGTTTGAAGTTCACTAACAAGTGATGCATTTCCAGTCATGTGCCTTGAGCATCCACTGTCAAGGAACCATTTTGTGGCACTTGATCTTGAGGCAAATTGTACCTATATCAAATTTGAAAGGGTGATTTTTGGTACCCATATTTTCTTGGGTCCAAGGGGGTTAGTAAAATTTTCTTTGACTTTCCAAATGGTTTTAACACCACTTTCTACTTTTATTTTGACAAAACATCTAGAAACCTTGTGTCCATGTTTACCACAATAAGTGCAGCAAATTTGTGATCTAGAATGATAAGATTCTTTAACAAAAGATTTTCTCTGTTTTGGAGCAGAATAATCATGAGTAAAACCAAGACCATGTTTTACAAATGAAGGTCTTTGATAGCCAAGTAATTTATTCAAATTTTCCCTTCCATTTGTAAATCTCTCAATGCATAAAGTTAGATCATTAACTTTCCCTTTTTGATGCTCATGATCTTTTATCATTGATTCAAGAGAAATAATTCTAGTGCAAAGCTTTTTGTTTTCAAAAGATATGTTTTGTATAGTTGTATTCAAAACTTCTTTTTCAATAGCAATGCAACTAATGGTTTCAAGAAGTTTTCCATTTTCAACACATAATTTTGAATTCTCATTAGATAAATCATTTAAACTCAAAGTGGTGAAGGAACCTCTAAGCCTCAAGATGGAAAGGAGGAGGAAAGAAATAATGAAGCAGAGAAAGAAGATAATGATTATAGCAGTAATGAAGAAGATGATCAGGGTGGAAATGATAAGACCACAGTAGAAGAAAAAGAACAAGAACAGGCTCATGAAGATCTACCAGTGGCAGGAAGCCAAGTAGCTCAAGCTGCAATTGTATCTCCAGCAACAATCTCTTTCAGTCAAGGAAGAGTCAAGCACTTGGCAGTCAAGAAAGGAGTGAGCCGAGCCTCCCCATCAACCTCATCATCACAAGACTAAGCCTTCTCTTCTAATCTCTTTACTGTATTTTGTTCAGTTTTCTAAGCATTTTGCTGCATTTTCTATTCTGAACTTGTTAAATATTGTTTTTTGTAATAGTGAAGCTCAATGATGAAATCCCAGTGATGAGAGCTTCTTTTATATGCTAACTTGAACATCTCATTTTCATTGATCCCTTTTATTTGATGATGACAAAAGGGGGAGAAAATATGATGCAATATATGATGCAATATGATGCAATACATGTGAAAACTTGATCTTATGTGACTTAATCTTATGTGAACTTAGATCTTATGTGAACTTAATCTTTAATACTACTGAATGTTGCATCAATATGAATTTTTTATGCATTACAATTCGGATGCAAGGTTTTAAGAATTGGATGTATTCAAAATGTATTCTTTTGTTGTTCAAATTGATTCAAATCTGTATTAGTCTATTCCACTACGTTTGAACAATCTTATGAAACATTTATATCATTTCACAATTTCAATTATATTGAATCTGTTGCAGTTTGAACATGAGATTAAAAATTCGGACGCATGTGATTCAAAATTCGGATGCATGATATAAAATTCGGATGCATCCATATTGTGTTACCAAAATGTGCTCATTTGTTGTTCAAATTGATTCAAATATGTTTTAATATCTCATAATAGGTTTGAACAACCTTAGGAAAGCTTATTTACAAAATTTGGAGCTTTCATTTATCCTATTTTAAAGTTTGGACTTGATATGTCAAAAATTCGGATACATAATAATCCTAGTCCAAATTGGTTGAAAATGAGCACAATCTAAGGGGGAGCATTGTTAAACTTCTACAACCTTAAAACCTCTCTTAGAACTTTTTCTAAATGCTTAAATGCTATATTTTCTATCCTAATTGTTGGAAGGAAGGAGGCAAATGGAGGTTGGTTGGGTCATAGGCTCATATTGAGCCTTTTGTATGTCAATGTGCTAAATTGGTTGATTTCTATCATTGACATCAATACTTCTTTGTGCTAATCTATTTAAATCCATCACATATTGCATCAAAGTTTGTCATCATCAAAAAGGGGGAGATTGTAAGCCCTAAGGGCAAATCATGTAATTTTGATTCATGACAAATATTGATGAGAACTAATATATTTATATTGTGTGATAGGATTTGTGAAGAAAGAAGTTTGAAGTCTCATTGCCTTCAAGAGGAAGAGCAAAGAATAACCTCATTAAGCTATGAGTCTTTTGAGGTGTATTCAAAGATAAACTCAAGGCATTGAAGACTTGAAGTGAAGAGTAGGTATGATGATAGGTAATATCTATGTGAACTCTACACTTGTATGTCTTGGATTCTATTGAATGCATAAGAGAGCATAATATTGGTTTCTTAAGTTTAAAAAGACTTTGAATGAATCTTTAGCAAATGTGGTTTTGTGTTCTGAAAGTTTTTAAGTAAACTTTAAATGATCAAATGAGTTTGATTGTGGTTTTCAAACTTATATTTGTCTAAATAAGTTATCTATATATATCAAATGTATTTCAAATACTTGGAAGATTGATTTCAAATGATTTTACAAAGTTTGAACACAATTCCATGAAATTCGGTCGTCCGAATTTTGTAGCAAAAGTTTACTACTATTCTTCCAGAGAAATTCGGAAGAAGATTCGGACGCAGCCAAAAAAATTCGGTCGTCCGAATATTGGCCTTCAGCATGGTCACTGTTCTTCTAGAGAAATTCAAAAGAAGATTCGGACGCAGCAGGAAAAATTCGGTCGTCCGAAAAATTCGGACGCAGAATTCGGTCGTCCGAATTTCCTGAAAGTAGCCGTTAACTAGCCGTTTTATAGCTGTTTCAACTGATTTTCAAATTCTATAAAAGCTATAAACGTGCAATCTTTTGCAAGTTCTGAATCCTTGAATATTCTAAGCTTTCTAAAGTCTATTACAAACATTTTTCAATCTCTCTTATGTCTTGTGCATTCAATTGATCAATCCAAAGACATCAAAGTGTGAAGGTACAACTTTGTGTAAATTCTACCAACAAGTGGTAACATCTACACACTCTTCTTTACTTATTCAATTGTGTTGATCTACTAGCTCTAGCATGGTTATCTTGATAACATAAAACCCTTTAGATAAGGGTGATCCTTGAAGTTGTGATTCAAGGTTGTTTGAGATATAAAACCATAGGTTGGCGAGCCTTGTTTGTAAAAATTACTAGAAGAGGTTGTATGTGTAAAACCAAAGTGTGGTGAGCCTCTCTTGTAATCTGTGAACTTGAGCACATAGTAGAGTTATTAAAATCCTGAAGTGTATACTTAAGGTAGTGGAGGTAGATCTCGAGGATCGAACCACTATAAATAGTTTGTGTTCATTTGTTTACATTTCTTATGCTGCTTTGCCATAATTTGTTTCTCTCTTATTCATATCATCTGTAATTGGTCTATACATATAAAAGATTTGAATTTGCAAAAATTAGCCAAATACCTAATTCACCCCCCCTCTTAGGTATTTCAACTTCAAATGAGGGGGAGCAACCTCCCTCAAAAAGAAGATTATTTGAAGAAGTCCCTCAACCAAATGTAGGAATTGATTATAGAAGTGAAGAAATAACTAGAGGTGACACCATAGTAGCTAAGGCATTCCAAGAAGCCTTGAATAATCATATTAAGGAAATGGAGAAAATGTATAAGTTTTTCGAATATTTTGCTCCAATGGTTCTTAGAAAACTAGATGGATTAATCTTTTGCTCCAATGGTTCTTAGAAAACTAGATGAATTAGACAGTAGAGTGAGGCATATTTGAAGAAATTCTGATGATAAATACACAAAGTGGTGGAGAACTGTCTAGGCATCAAAATAGAAATGAGGATGATGGTGATAAGTGTTCTTTTATTGTTCAAATTAATTCAAATATGTTTTAATATTTTCTAATATCTTTCAACAACCTTAGGAAGGCTTATTTTCAAATATTACAGCCTTCATCTTACATATTTTATAGTTTGGACTTGATATGTCAGAATTAGGATGCATAGTGTCTTAAGTCCAAATTTGTTAAAAAATGTGTGCAGTCTATGGGGGAGCATTGTTAACCTTTTCTGACCTTTCATACCTTTCTTAGAAGGTTTCTAAATGACTGAATGCTATATCTTTGATCCAAATCGGAAGGAAGGAGGTTAATGGAGGTTGGTTGGGTAATTGGCTCATATTGAGCCTTTTGAATGTCAATGTGCTAAATTGGTTATTATATATCATTGACATTAATACTTCTTTGTACTACATTGTTTAAAACCATCACATTTTGCATCAAAAAGGGGAAATTGTTAGCCCTAAGGGCAAATCATGTAGTTATGATTACTTTTGATTAATGACAAATATTGATAAGGACTAATATGCTTGTATGTTGTGTGATAGGATTTGTGCATTAAAGAAGTATGAAGTCTTGTTGCCTTCAAGCCAAAGTGCAAAAACAAACTCAATGAGTCTAAGTGATTGAAGTTTGAAGAAGGTTGTTCAAAGATGATTAAAAAGCATTGAAGACTTGAAGTGTAGGGTTTATATGCTAAATAGGTAAATCTCTATGTAAACTCTACACTTGTGTGTCTTGGCATCTACTGAATGCATAAGAGAGTATAAAACTATTTTGCTTAATCTTGAATGGCTTTGAATGAACTTTTTGTTAATAAATGTGCTTTTGTACCTGTTAGATCTAAGGACAAATCATGTAGTTATGATTACTTTTGATTAATGACAAATATTGATAAGGACTAATATGCTTGTTTGTTGTGTTATAGGATTTGTGGATTAAGAAGTATGAAGTCTCATTGCCTTGAAGCCATAATGCAAGAACAACTCCAATATGTCAAAGTGATTGAAGATTGAAGATATGAAGTGTAGGTTACATGTGCTTAATAGGTAAACTTTGTAAACCCTACACTCTTAAGCCTTGGAATCTATGAGTTGCAATTGAGAGCACAAAACTTAATTTAAATGGTTTCAAAGGTTTGAACTTACATAAATTATCAAGTTTTTCATCAATAGTTTTTGCACTTAAAAGGTCTTTAATGAATTATCTAGAGAAATTCGGACGCACATGGAAAAATTTGGTCGTCTGAATTTTAAACAGTATTGTGAACATTAACTACTATTCAATGAACAGTATGTGAACAGTACTGTATAAATGAACAGTACTACTATTTTTCCAGAGAAATTTAGACGCAAGTTCGGACGCTGGATGAACATTCGGTCGTCCGAATTTTCCCTGCATCGTGAACAATACGGTGAATAGTACACTGTTCGCGAGAACAGTGACGTCCGAAAATTTCAGACGCAAAATTCGGTCGTCCGAATTTTCTAAAACTAGCCGTTACTAGCCTTTTTATTACTGCTAAAGTCAAATTTTCAAATCTATAAAAGCCATACACTCCAGATTTTTAAAAGAACTTTTGAACATTCAAAAACCTTCAAGCTCTAACTTGTTTTACATCAAAATTATTTGAAAAGCTCTCAAATAGCCTTGTGCTCAAAGGTAAAAATTCAAGATTCCAAAGGCAAGAAGTGAAGGTGTGCTAGCAATTGTATTCATCCACTAAGAAGTGTTGGTAACATCCAAACTTCATCTCTACATTATTGTTGTGATTGATATAAGGTTATCTTGTGATGTAAAATCCTTTTGGTAAGGGTGAGCCATAGACTAGATTAATCAAGGTTGTGGTGTAAAACCCATGTGTGGGTGAGCCTTGGATTAGATTTGTCTTTAGGTTGTCTTTAGATATAAAATCCTTATGGAAGGGTGAGCCTTGTTTGAAGGATTGCAAAGGTGGTTGTTGGTATAAAACCCTTGTTGGGTGAGCCTCTTGTGTAATTGCCTAAATTGAGCATATAGTGAATTGGTTAAAATCCTTGAGTGTGGACTCAAGGTAGTGGATGTAGATCTTGGAGAGATCGAACCACTATAAATCGTGTGTTTATTTCTTTATAGCTTTACTTTTTACACACTTATGTTATTATTATTTGTTCATAGTTGTTGAAGTTTGTGAATTTAAAGAAGAGCATTTATTAAGGCAAAGGATTTGTAAAAAGGAAAATATTTTGATAATTAGCCAAAGACCTAATTAACCCTCCCCCCTACCTCTACTTCTTATGATGATGATATTGATGATCCTAATGAATTACTTATTGAGATGTATGGAGAATTAAAAAAGGCTTCAAAAAGGAATAAGGAAAGGAAAACAAAAATTAATGATTTATTGAATGAGAATTCAAAATTGTTTTGTGAAAATAAAAAGCTTCTTGATTCTATTGAATGTTGAATATTGAAAAAGAAGTTTTAAATATCTCTTTACAAAACATGTCCCTTGAAAATAAATCTCTTTGTACAAAAGTTTCTTCTCTTGAAAAAATGCTTAGTGATCATGAAATTTTGAAAAAGAAAATTAATGATCTTACATCATGTGTTGAAAAATTTACAAATGGAAGAGACAATCTTGACAAACTACATGGATCTCAAAGATCTTCTCTTGCTAAAAATGGTCTTGGTTACAATTATGTCAATAATGTGCCTAAACATAACAACTTCTTTGTAAGAGCTACTTCTACTTCCTTCCATCATACTTGTTGTACTTATTGTGGAAAACATGGACATAAAGTCGCCAAATGTTATGTTAAAATAAAAGTAGAGAATGGTGTAAAAACTATTTCGAAAGTTAAGGGAATTATTACTAACCCCCATGGACCCAAGAAAATATGGGTACCAAAGGATACTTCCTCTCCTTTATTGCAGGTACTCTTCAATTCAAACTCAAGAATCACTAAGTGGTACATTGATGATGTTGGCTTAAAGAATAACTGAAAATACCTCATTCATAAGCAAGGTCAAAGCAACCAGTGAAGGATTTGTTTTTGAGACAAGAAGAAAGGAAGAATTCTTGGAGTAACCAATGTTGGTAAAGGTTCCTCTCTTCTTTTTAAACAAATGTTGCTTAGTGCTGATTTGAACTATAACTTGCTTAGTATTAGTCAATCGTGTGACAATGAATAAGAAGTTAAATGCCAATATGCAAAGTTTCAATTGAGAATCCCTTTTGTTAAGATTTGAAAATTTACCAAAATGCTTAGTATCTATGCATTTGTTTGGCCAAAAACATCTTTATGAAACTTTACAAAATGTACGGACTTGAAGTTTGAATGTAGACCACAAGTTCGGTTGCCCGAACTTGTATAAAAAAATGATATTTTTTGATTTTGATCAATTACTCACAAAATGTTTCATTGTGCGCTTTATCTTGATAAGCTTGAATGTCTTGTTGCTTATGATAATTGTTTTCTTGGCATAGAAGATTTGATCACTTGAACATGGATTTATTAAACAAACTTTTCTATCAAGATTTAGTTGGAGGATTGCTAAAAATGTGTTTTGAGAAAATTTTCTTTGAGATACTTGTCAATATGGAAAATAAAAAAAAGAATTTTTCAAACCCATGAAATGCTTTTATACCTCAAAACATCATGAGCTTGTTCATATGGATTGATTTGGACTTATGAGGAACTCCAGTATTGATGACATGAAGTATGCCTTAGTAGTAGTTTATGATTTCTCAGTATTTACTTTAGTAGTCTTCTTTGCTAAGCCATTAGCCGAAGAAAGGTTTGACAATCTTAGAAAAAAGCTTAGGGATTTAAATTCAATAACTAATGAGTGTATTCAAGTGTTATAGCTCCAGGTGAGGACAAAGAATCCTAGCATAGGAAAAGGAAAGGGGAAAGCCAAAGAAAGAGAAGGAGGACCAGTGATCATTGAACCAAGGAAGGTTCATGTTCTGCAAAGCATGTCAAGGGTTGATAGATTTGTCACATGGAAGTCTGCTTCTAAATTTAATGATTGGACAAAAAGGAGCCAAAAGATAAATCCAAGCTACAAGATGGATATCATCAAACTATCCGAAATGGGTAATATACTCTCATTTTTAAATGATGTGAGCTGGAGTAGTATGCTTGTGCTTGATGAATGCTATTACCTTCCTTAGTTTAGAAAGTTTATGCAAATCTTAAAAAAAAAGAGAGAGAGAGAAGTGAACATGAGGGAAAATAATGTAGTAAATGGTATTCCTCTAGAGTATATCAAGTGGATTTTGAGTTCAATGATGCCTTAGTGAACATAATTTGTGGGGAAGATGATAATGAGGCAAGGTATTACTCATTGGGACAACATTTCTTTATTCATGAATTGTTCACCAATGAAAGATTTGAAGAGGCTTTCACAAATGGTAGACAATTTAGGTCAATTAGGGAAAAGGAAATCAAAGCCTTTGATGCTAGAGGAAGGGTTATGCATCACATGATTACCACTCTGCATATGGTGATTATGCTTGCCCTGCATGAGCATAGAAGACTAAACTTTGGATTCATGGCATTGACGCATATGATTAGTGCAAGAAAACCAGCCAACAAAACCTTATCGTATAGGAGACTATTAACAAGAAAGTGAGGAGGTTGACGAAGAAGAAAATGAAGAAGAAGAAGAGGATGAAGAGGAAATCCTTGCTGAAGAAAAGAAAACCAAAATGAGGCATGAGTTATCTAGTGAGGGGGAGCAACCTTCCTCAAATACCTAAGAGGGGGGGGGGTGAATTAGGTATTTGGCTAATTTTTGCAAACTTAAACCTTTTATGCGTTTATACCAAGAACAAGTTATCTGAGCTAATTAGAGATAATTGATAGCAAGACAGTAATGAAAGCAATAGCAAAGAACTCAAACAATTTATAGTGGTTCGATCCTCAAGATCTACATCCACTACCTTAAGCTCACACTTAAGGATTTCAACAAATCTACTAATTGCTCAGGTTTACAAATTACAAGAGAGGCTCACCACACTTTGGTTTTACACATACAACCTCTTCTAGTAATTTTTACAAACAAGGCTCACCAACCTATGGTTTTATATCTCAAACAACCTTGAATCACAACTTCAAGGATCACCCTTATCTAAAGGGTTTTATGTTATCAAGATAACCTTGCTAGAGCTAGTAGATCAACACAATTGAATAAGTAAAGAAGAGTGTGTAGAAGTTACCACTTGATGGTAGATATTACACAAATTTGCACCTTCACACTTTGATGTCTTTGGATTGATCAATTGAATGCACAAGACATAAGAGAGCTTAAGAAATGTTTGCTAAATGCTTTTGAATGCTTGGAGTTTTCAAGATTTCAAGAGTTACAAAAATTTGCATGTTTATAGCTTTTATAGAATTTGAAAATCTGTTAAAACGTTCATAAAACGGCTAGAAACAGCTAGTTTCATGTAATTTGGACGACCGAATTCCCTGGCTGCGTCCGAATCTTCGTCCGAATTTCTCTGGATGAATAGTAACCATGTTGAGAACAAAAATTCGGACGACCGAATTTATTGCTGCGTCCGAATCTTCGTCCGAATTTCTCTGGAACAACAGTGACCATGCTGAAGGCCAAAAATTCGGACGACCGAATTTTTTGGCTGCGTCCGAATCTTCTTCCGAATTTCTCTGGAAGAATAGTAGCAAACTTTTGCTACAAAATTCGGACGACCGAATTTTTTGGAAGCATTTTCAAACTTTGTAAAATCATTTGAGATATAACTTCAATGAGTTTGAAAAAAATTTGATATGTATAGAAAACTTATTTAACCATATATAAGCTTGAAAAACAAGAACATATGAAGTTTACTAACATATCTTATAAAAAGATTCATTCAAAGACTTTTAAGATCATAAGGTTATTTTTATGCTCTTTTATGCATTCAATGATAACCAAGACATGCAAGTGTAGAGTTTACATAGAGATTTACCTAAAAGTTAAATGTACTCCACACTTCAAGTCTTCAATGCTTTTTGATCATCTTTAGAACAACATTCTTCAAACTTCAAATACTTGCTTAACTGAAGTTGTTCTTGAACTTTTGCTTCAAAGCAATGAGACTTCATACTTCTCAGTTTACAGAACCTATCACACAATAATCAAACATTTTTGTCCTCATCAATATTTGTCATTAATCAAAACTACATAATTTGCCCTTAGGGCTAACAAGCTCCCCCTTTTTGATGATGACAAACTTTGATGCAAAATGTGATAGATTTAAACAATGTAGTACAAAGAAGTATTAATGTCAATGATAGAAAATAACCAATTTAGCACATTGACATACAAAAGGCTCAATATGAGCCTATGACCCAACCAACCTCCATTAACCTCCTTCCTTCCAACAATTAGGATAGAAGATATAGCATTTAAGCATTTAGAAAAAGTTCTAAGAGAGGTTTTAAGGTTGTAAAAGTTTAACAATGCTCCCCCTTAGATTGTGTTCATTTTTCAACAAGTTTGGACTTGGATGCTATGCATCCGAATTTTGACATATCAAGTCCGAATTGTAAAATAAGTGAAATGAAAGCTTCAATTTTTGAAAATAAGCTTTCCTAAGGTTGTTCAAACATAGTGGAAGAGATTAAAACAAGTTTGAATCAATTTGAACAACAATGCTATGCATCCGAATTTCAGAACATGCATCCGAATTTTTTTATTTTGCATCCGAATTTTTAAATCTTAAGTCCAAACTGTAATAAATTCAATATAATGAATGCCTAAGGTTGTTCAAACATAATAGAAGAGATTAAAATAGATTTAGATTAATTTGAACAAACAATAGAATACTTTTTGGCAACAGGTTATAGCTCATGCATTCAAATGTTTTCATAGAGTTTTCATAGAGTAACAATTCAAGAGCAAGTTATTCATTTACAGAAAACACATAGAAAACATCTATAGGATTGAGACATAAGACTCAGAAAATTCTTATACAAAAAATTCATTATCTCATCCCATACAACATTTTTTTCACACAAAATTCATTATCTCATCCCATACAGCATTTTTTCACACATTTTGTCATCCTCATTTCTTCTCCCCCTTTTGTCATCAGTCAAAGATGGGGCAATGAAAATGAGATTAACAATTTAACACATAAAGGAAGCTCTCATCACTGAGATTTCATCATTGAGCTTCACTATTACATAAGATGCAAGAAAAATATTGAAGAAGATTATAGCATTAGATGCATAACTAAAAATTTAAATAACTTAAAGCAGTAAATAGTATGGAAGATATGCTTAGTCTTGTGATGTTGATGAAGAGGCTCTGCTAATCCCTTTCTTGATGGCCAAGTGCTTCACTCTTCCTTGGCTGAATGAAATGTGTGATGGTGAGACAATTTCAGCTTGAGCTACATGACTTCCGGCCTCTTGTGGTTCTTCATGTACATGTTCTTCTTCTTCTTCTTGTTCTGCCACTGTCTCATCATTTCCTCCTTGATCATCCCCATCATCACTGTCATCATCTTTGTCCTTCTTATCTTCCTCTTTATCATCATCTTCCTCATTTCTATCTTGAGGCCTAGAGGGTCCTTCACCACTTTGAGTATTTCTCATTAGGATTTCCTCAATGTGTTTCACTCTACTCCCTAGTCCATCTAATTTTCCTAGAACCATTGGAGCAAATGATTCAAAGAACTTATACATCTTCTCCATTTCCTTGACTTGATTGTTCAAGGCTTCTTGGAATGCTTTGGCTATTATGGTGTCACCTCTAGTTATTCCTTCACCACTTGACTCAACTTCAGTTTCTTCTTCAACTACTCTTCTTTTTGTTGGTGGTTGCTCCCCCTCACTTGAAGTGTCATTCTTTCTTTTTGTCTTAATTTCTCTTGCAAGGGTCTCTTCCTCATCTTCCTCATCTTCATCCTCTTCCTTTTCCTCTTCTACACTTTTTGTCCTTTCTTTTCTTCCTAATCTTTTTGGAGAGGATCCTCTTTTTGTTTTCCATATTCCATCATCATCAAGGATAAGCTGCATTCTCTTAAGGGATTCATCAGTGTATATTTCTCCACTTTTAAAGGCTTGTCCTCTTCCTGGAAGTTTAATCTTAAAATGCTTAAAGATCTTTTTTAACAGCCTTCCAAAAGGGAATGCCTTGGTTACTGTTTTTCTAGCAGTAATCATGTGTCTTAAGGCTATATATCCAAAGTTCAGTTTCCTCTGTTCATGCAAGGCCAACATTAATACCATATGCATATTACCTACTGATGATTTATGTCCAAAGTTAGGAACAATCATAGTAGTTACCATATGATGCAATACTCTACCTCTAGCATCCAAATTCTTGATTTCCCTCTCTTTTATAGATCTAAACTCTCTTCCATTTGTAAATGCTTGTTCAAATCTATCATATGTAAAGAGTTGAAGATCATAGCAATGCATTGAGGGTGCATAATATTTAGCCCCACTGTCACTTACCCCACAAATTATGTTAATCAGGGCTTCACTTAATTCAATATCAACTTGGGATACTCTAGTTGAATACCATTGTATCCTATCATCCCCAACAATCTCAGTTCTTTCTTCCTTTAGGTTTGCATAGAATTCATATACCAAAGTAGGATAAAAATCTTCATTAATAAACAACAAACTACTCCATCCAACATCATTGAAACAGGACAGAACCATATCCATACTAGATAGTTTATCAGCATCCACCTTATATCCAGGAATAATCTTTCTACTATTCTTATTCCATTCATCAAATTCATGAGTAGATTTGATAGAGATAAACCTGTCAACTCCAGATTGTGTTTGAGGGATGTGAATCCTTCTTGGTTGATTGAGGATTGGGTCTCTATCTCCTTCCTTAGCCTTTCCTTTTCCTTTCTCAACATTGGGCTTCTTTGTTCTTACCATGATGTTTTCTCTTGAGAAGGATTTGTTTTCTATATGAAATTAGGGCTTAGAAGTTTAAAAATGAAGGAAAATCGGGATGAGAGTGTGTGGATTTGAAGAGATTTTGATTCAGACGTGAATGGGTATGAGAGGTTTTGAAAGGATGTAAAATTCGGAAGTTGTAATGTTGGGAGAAACCGTTCGATTTTTATTTAAAGGGATGTGAAAGACCTAAGAGGGGGGGTGAATTAGGTCTTTGGCTAATTATCGAAATCTTTTCCCCTTTTTGCAAATCCTTTGTCTTAATAAAAGCTCTTCTTTAAATTCACAAACTTCAAGTTATATGTGCTTTGATGATTAATACAAGATTATCAAACTATAAGACCATAACCAATCAATCAACAACTAAGCATAAATAATAATCACAAGTATGTAAACAAGTAAAGCAATAAGAAAATGAACACACGATTTATAGTGGTTCTATCTCTCCAAGATCTACATCCACTACCTTGAGTCCACACTCAAGGATTTCAACCAATCCACTATATGCTCAAATTCAACAATTACATAAGAGGCTCACCACACAATGGTTTTACACTCACAACCTCTTTTAGTAATTATACAAACAAGGTTCACCCTTCCACAAGGGTTTTATATCTAAAGACAACCTAAAGACCAATATAATCAAAGGCTCACCCACAAACGGGTTTTACACCACAACCTTGATTAATCTAGTCTATGGCTCACCCTAACACAAAAGGGTTTTATGTCACAAGATAACCTTGCAATGAGCTAGTAGAAAAACAGAATTAAAATGAAGAATGGAGTTTGGATATTACCAACACTTCTTGGTAGATAATTACAATTGCTAGCACCACTTCACCTTTGCCTTTGGAATCTTGAATGTACACCTTTGAGCACAAGGCAATTTGAGAGCTTTTCAAGTAATTTTGATGTAAAACAAGTTAGAGCTTGTAGGATTTCTTAAGTTCAAAGTTCTTCTAAAAAATCTGGAGTTTATGGCTTTTATAGAATTCAAAAATCAGTTCAAACGGCTATACAACGGCTAGTAACGGCTAGTTTCAGAAAATTCGGATGACCGAATCTGCGTCCAATTTTTTCGGACGACCGAATTTTTTTCTGCTGCGTCCGAATCTTCTTCCGAATTTCTCCGGAAGAGCAGTGACTATCTTTGAAGGCCAAAATTGGACGACCGAATTTTTTTTCACTGCTGCGTCCCGAATCTTCTTCCGAATTTCTCTGGAAGAATAGTAGCAAACTTTTGCTACAAAATTCGGACGACCGAATTTTTGGACTGCGTCCGAATCTTGCATCTGAATTTTTCAAATTTTGTCAAAACATGTTCAAATCAATTCAAACAAGTTGGAAAACCTTCTAGCCTAAAAGATAAGTCATTAAAGACCTTTTAAGTGCAAAAATCATTTATGAAAACTTGATAATTTAGATAAGTTCAAAACCATTGAAACCATTTAAATCAAGTTTTGTGCTCTCAATTGCAACTCATAGATTCCAAGACTTAAGAGTGTAGGGTTTACAATATTTACCTATTAACCACATGTCACCTACACTTCATGTCTTCAAAGCCTTCATTAATCTTGAACAAACTCTTCAATCTTCAATCACTTTGACATATTGGAGTTGTTCTTGCATTTTAACTTCAAGGCAATGAGACTTCAATCTTCTTAATCCAACAATCCTATCACACAAATGACATGCATATTAGTCCTCATCAATATTTGTCATTAATCAAAACTACATGATTTGCCCTTAGGGCTAACAATCTCCCCCTTTTTGATGATGACAAACTTTGATGCAAAATGTGATGGATTTAAACAATGTAGTACAAAGAAGCATTAATGTCAATAATGGATAATAACCAATTCAGCACATTGACATGCAAAAGGCTCAATATGAGCCTATGACCCAACCAACCTCCATTTGCCTCCTTCCTTCCAACTACTAGGATAGAAGATATAGCATTTAAGCATTAAGACAACTTCTAAGAGAGGTATTAAAGGTCAGAAAAGATTAACAATGCTCCCCCTTAGATTGTGCTCATTTTTCAACAAGTTTGGACTTGAGATGCTATGCATCCGAATTTTGACATATCAAGTCCGAATTGTAAAATAAGTAAAATGAAAGCTTCAATTTTTGAAAATAAGCTTTCCTAAGGTTGTTCAAACATAGTGGAAGAGATTAAAACAAGTTTGAATCAATTTGAACAACAATAGAGCACATTTTGACAACACAATATGGATGCATCCGAATTTTAGAACATGCATCCGAATTTTTAAACTCATGCATCCGAATTTTGACATTCCAAGTCCAAATTGCAATAAATTCAATATAATGAAAGTTTAATGCGAAATAAATCTTTCCAAAGGTTGTTCAAACATAATGGAAGAGAATAAAATATATTTGAATCAATTTGAACAACAAAGAAGCACTTTTTGGCAACAAATATGCATGCATCCGAATTTCTGAAACATGCATCCGAATTTTTGGTCTGCATCCGAATTTCAAGTCCAAATTTTTGGAAACAAGTTTGAAAAGGTGATTTTGCATTCTTAAATGAACTATAGAAGTACTCAAATATGTATAGCCACAATAGCACTCTTTAGCTTTGCAAAACCACAAAACTCAAGCATTCAATTGTTTTTATGAGGTAAACTAAAATCATAAGTTAAGTCAAGAACTAGTATCAAGATTTCAAAATCTTAACTTAACCATATTCAAAATCTCAAAACCTCACATAGTATAACATATTCAATTTAAATTTCAAATGCAGTCAAATATTTTCACAGTACACATTCATTTTACATTTCAACTTATAGCACACATACATAGCACATTTACAACAAGCACATAGCACATAGCACATCTTGCAGTCAATGTTCTTTCTCCCCCTTTTACATATGCATGGATTTTTCAAAAATTCTTGAGGAATTCCACTGCTATTTCTCATTTTCACACATTTTGTCATCACATTTCTTCTCCCCCTTTTGTCATCAATCAAAGATGGGGTTAATGAAAGTGAGACAACATGTATCACATATAAGCAGTATATGGACTAAACCTCATTTGGCAATTTAGTAATATATTAGCCAATTCTCATAAACTGTATATTGGCAATATTCAGCAATTCTCTAGTCAAATAATTATTATCGTAATAGCAATAAGCATTATGTAGTATCTTCAATAATAATACAATAAGCAATATATTATCAACTTCTTCTCCCCCTTTTTAGTAGCAATTAAACTTGGGGTGAGAGTATTTGTACAACAAAAGTGAAACAAAAGAAGCTCTTATCACAAAGATTTCACATATTGAGCTTCAAAACATTATAATGACTAAAAAGGCACAAGTAAATTTCAATGTTAAAGCATAACGTGTGCATCAAGGAATAAACTAAAATAAGCATCAAAATAGAGTTTAGGGATAGAAAGGCTTAGTCTTGAATGCGCTTCATGGTCTTCACTTCCAAATTTGTTTGTTATGATGGCCATGTCTCCCTTGAGCTCTATATGATGGGGTCCTTTATTTGTTGACTTCTTGCTCGTGTAGTTGTGCTTTGGAAAGTTACTAATTGAGAGGATCTTTGGATCTTCTTCCTTTGAACCACATTTTCCTTCTCTCTTGGCTGAAGGAGATTGGTGATGGATTTGTGATTTGACTTTGTGAAACTCCCTTCACTTTCTTCTTCTTGCTTGTTCTCTTGAGCATTACCTCTTTGTTCTTCATTCTCAAGCTCTTCTTTCTCTTGGAGTGCTTCACTGCCTTTTCCTTCATCGTAGTTTTCTTCTTTAGCTCTAAAGGAACTAGCACCATTTAAAAATCACTTGAGAAATCTTTCTCAAGTCTTCTTCCATATTCTTGAGTCTAGCTTCTAAACCATCAAATTTGCCAAGAATCATTAGAGCAACAGACTCGAAGAATTTACATAGTTGTTCAATGCCTCTTAAAACACCTTGGCAACTATGGTGTTACTTCTAGTGAGATTATCACCTTCAATGGAGAATACCTCTTCAAATAGTCTTTTTTTTTATAGGGATTTGCTCCCCTCACTTGGTGACTCATGCTTCCCTCCTTAAAATTTTCCTTTCTCTAGCAAGGATTTCCTCTTCCCTAAATGACCTAAATTGTCAACCATTTGTGAAAGCCTATTCAAATCTCTCATTTGTGAACAATTCAAGAATAAAGCAATGTTATCCCAATGAGTAATACCTTGCCTCATTATCATCTACCCCACAAAATTCCCCGTTCACTAAGGCATTATTGAACTCAAAATCCACTTGATACACTCTAGAGGAATACCATTAAACTACATTATCCCCCTAATGTTCAATTCTTTCTTCTTTAAGATTTGCATAAAGCTCATATGTAAGGGCAGTATAAAATTCTTCATCAATTACTAGTAAATTGCTCCAATCAATATCATCAAATAGAGATAGAACATTATCAATATTGGAGAGTTTATCCAAGTTTACTTTGTTTCCAGGAATAATTTTATTTTATTTTTGTTCTTCTTGCTCCATTATATTCTTTAGCAATATATATCCAAAATTCATGCATGGCTAGCATAGTTACAGCATACATATTATCAACAGAAGATTTGTGTTCAAAGTATGCTATAATCAAGGTAGTAAGCATGTGATGCAAAATTCTTTCACTAGCATAAAAAGGCTTTTATCTTTCTCTCCTTTCTAGTCTTGAGGCTTCTTATCATTTATATATATAGGCATTCTCAATTCTTTCATGTGAGTATAACTCAATTATAAAACAATGTCCCCAGAAGAATAATGCCTAAACCCAACATCCTCAACATCACAAATTCTATTGAGCAATGCATTATCAATCTCAAAAATTAACTTGTGATATTTTTGAAGAATACTACTAAATAGCTTTTATTACCAACTTGCTTAACTCTTTCTTCCTTAATATTTGCATAAACTTCATAAACTAAGGAAGGCAATAGCATTCATCAAACATAAGCAAACTAGTCCAACTCATATCATTTAAAAATGAGAGTATATTACCCATTTCGGATAGTTTGATGACATCCACCTTGTAGCTGGGATTTTTCTTATGATTCCTTTTTGTCCAATCATCAAATTTAGTAGCAGCCTCCACTGTGACAAATCTCTCCAGCCATGACATGCTTTGCAGAACATGAATCTTTCTTGGTTCATTGATCACTAGTCTTCCTTCTCTTTCTTTGGCTTTTCCCTTTCCTTTTCCCATGCTAGGCTTCTTTGTCCTCACCTGAAGCTACAACACTTGAATACACTTATTAGTTATTGGATTTTGAATTCTCTAAGCTACTTCCAAGATTGGTCAAACCTTTCTTCGGCCAATGACTTAGTAATGATATCATAAATTTGTTCATGAATGCAAACATGCTTTAAATAAGTATTATCCTTAGTAGAATTACATCTAATGAGATGAAGTTTGATCTCTATATGCTTTGTCCTAGTTTGTTGAATAGTATGATGGTCAAATCTATTGCATTAGTGTTATCACATAACATAGCCACACATTTGAAATATAGACCATAATCACTTAGAGTATCAATAAGGTAATAGAGAATGTGTTTACAACAATCAAATGAGACTCTTAGGACAAGATGAAATCTAGCACACAAGCACATGGCAAACATAATATTGGCTCTACTTGCTGTTAGATAGAGTTGACTACTCCTATGAAACCATTTTATTCTTGTCAAGCATAGTTGATAAACTTATGAATGCTTATACCTTAACTTGATTCATAAAAGTGCCATCCTTGGTTTGCTTGATTTGTAGGCCAAGAAATAAATTGAGTTTTCCTATCATGCTTATTTCAAATTTACTTTGCATCAACTTGGAAAACACATCACAAAGTGAAGTATTAGAAGCACAAAAAAATTGTATCATGTATTCGGACAAGTTATAGATCATTGTTGCATGAGGATTTTATAAAAGGGTAGTTTCAGTTTTCCTCTTGAAAATCTTTTTGAAAGAAGGAAACTACTCAAGGAAACTAGGGGCTGGTTTTAAACCATTCAAAACTTAGGATAGTTTGAAAATATGGTTAGGAAACTTTTCATGAGCAAAACCGGGTGATTGTTCCATATAAACCACTTCCTCAATAGAACCATTTAGAAAAGCACTTTTTGACATTCATTTGAAATAACTTAAAACAAGTACAAGTCAAAAGCATTCTTATGGACTCAAGTCTATCATTCAGAACAAAGGTTTCATATCATAATCAATTTCCTCTTCTTGATTGAATCCTTAGGCAAAAGTCTAACCTTGTTTCTAACAACTTCTCCGGATTCAATAAGTTTATTTCTAAAAAACCATTTAGTTCCAATAATAGAATAATCATGAGATTTAGGAATATCCAAAATATTGTATCTTTCAAATTTATTTAATTCCTCTTGCATAGCAATAATCCAAAAAATCATCACACAAGGCATCATCAATACTTTTAGGCTCATATGAAATAAAAGAATAAAGTTATTGATAAAATACCGCCTTATTTTTTACTCCTTGGGAGATATCACCAATGATTTGCTCCTTAGGGTGGCCTTTGTGGATATCATAAGTTCTTTGAAAGCTCTTGGTCACCACTAGGTTGGTCATCTTGATTTTGTTCTATCATTTCTTCCTCATTGGTATGATTCTCCAAAGTTGGTGCTTGAAGATGAGTTTGATATTCATTCATAGATGTACCTACATCATCTTCATCTTTTCTTTCCCAAGTGAATGTAAGATTCATCAAAAATAAACATGAATGGTTTCCTCATCATATAAGATTCTTTTTCATTGTAAATTCTATATGCCTTTTCGTAAGAAGAATAGCTAAGATATATCAATATCCATTTTTCTACCAAATTTAAGTAAGTTGTCACAATAATTTAAGATAAGACATTTATAACCAAACATTTTAAAATATGCAACTTGAGGTATTCTATAAAAAAAAATCAGAAGATGTTTTTCTTCAAAATGATCTTAAAAAGAATTCTATTTATCATAGCATGTGGTGTTTAAGGCTTTGGCCCAAAAATTTTTTTTTGAAGAAGAATTTTCACAAAGCATAGACCTAGCCAATTTCTGCAAAGTTTAAAATTTTCTTTCAATAACACCATTTTATTGTGAAGTTTTTGTAGTTGAAACAATTATATGAAATTCAATTTTCAAAGCAAATTTTGTAAAACCTTTGTTGTAAAATTCTCCCATTGAAACTTGTAATAGAAATCAATTGCACTCAAGGGAGGTTTGATCTTTTTGAGTAGTTTTTCTAACTTATGAAACACTTAATCTTTTTGAACAATGAATAATGCTAAAATGAATATTTAGAAATCATCAACTCTAGTAAGGCATACTTCAAGTCATCAATACTAGAGTTCCATATAAGTCCAAAACAATCCATATGAAAAAAGCTCAAGATGTTTTGAGGTCTAAAATCATTTTCATGGGTTTGAAAGATTCTTTTGTTTGTTTTCATATGGACAAGTATCTCAAAGACAATTTTCTCAAAACATATTTTTAGCAATCCTCTAACTAAATCTTGATAGAAAAGTTTGTTCAACAAATCCATGTACATGTGATCAAATCTTTTATGCCAAGAAAATCATTATCATAAGCAACAAGACATTCAAGCTTATCAAGATAAAACACATATTTAAAAATTTGTAAGTGATTGATCAAAATCACAAAATATCATTTTGTCATACAAGTTCGGGTGACCGAACTTATGGTCTACATCCAAACTTCATGTCCAAACATTTTGTAAAGTTTCATAAAGATGTTTTTGGCCAAGTAAATGCATAGATATTCAATCATATCTATTTTAATCATTTTATAATGACATATAATCAATTTCAAAAAACATATAAAGCATTAATTCAATCTCATATCATTAATGTTACCTAATCAACTTAATTGAAGCAATTGACAAGTCATGGTTGGCAAATCTTCAAATCCACAAAAAAATTCTCAACTGAAATTTTGCTTGTTGGCATTTAACTTCTTATTAATTGTCACACAATTGGCAAATGCTAAGCAAGTTATAGTTCAAATCAGCAATTAGCAACATTTGTTTAAAAAGAAGAGAGGAACCTTTACCAACATTGGTTACTTCAAGAATTCTTCCTTTCTTTTCAAAAACAAATCCTTCATCGATTGCTTTGACCATGATTATGCATGAGGTGTTTTCTGTTATTCTTTAAGCCAACATCATCAATACGTCATTTAGTGGTGCTTAAGTTTGAATTGAAGCGTACCTGTGATAAAGGAGAGGAAGTTTCCTTTGGTACCCATACTTTCTTGGGTCCGTGAGGGTTAGTAATAATTCCCTTAACTCTCCAAATAGTTTTTACACCATTCTCTACTTTTCTTTTAACATAGCATTTGGTGACTTTATGTCCATGTTTTCCACAATAAGTACAACAAGTATGATGCATGGAAGTAGAAGTAGCTCTAACAAAGAAGTTTTTATATTTAGGAACATTGTTTACATAATTATAGCCAAGACCATTTTTAAAAAGAGGAGATCTTTGAGCTCCAAGAATTTTATCAAGATTGTCCCTTCCTTTTGTAAATTTTTCTATACATAATGTAAGCTCATCAACCTTCTTTTTCAAAGTCTCATGATCAACAAGCATTCTTTCAAGAGACAAAATCTTTTCACAAAGAATCTTATTTTCAAGAGACATGTTTTGTAAAGAGACATTTAAAACTTCTTTTTCAATATTCAAACAATCAATAGATTCAAGAAGCTTTTTGGTTTCACAATATAATTTTGAATTTTCATTCAATAAATCATTAATTTTGAATTTCATTTCCTTATTTCTTTTTTGAAGCATTTTTTAATTCTTCATACATTTCAACAAGTAGTTCACTAGGATCATCTACATCATCAACATCATCATTACAACAAGTAGAGGTAGAAGGAGTGGATTGTACCTCATCATTTATTGCCATGAAACACATATTGGCTCTTTCCTCGTGTGTTGCTTGTAGAAGTCTCCACATATCGTGAGCGGTGTCACATTCACTCACTCTATTGTATTCATTCACGTCCAATGCACAACTCAAGATGTTCATTGCTTGGTAGTTTAAGGTTATCTTTCTTGAGTCGTTCTCATCAAGTTCCTCCATAGACTTTTGTTCCCTTGTAATTCCATCAGCTTTTATTCTCATAGGAACATAGGGACCTTTCTCAATGATACTCCACAAATCAAAGTTAATAGAACAAATAAAAATTCTAATTCTAGATTTCCAAAATGTAAAATTAGAACCATCAAATAAAGGAGGTCTATTTGTAGAGGAACCTTCCATATAAGGCAAATTTGATAAACTAGCCATAGAATCTATACTTCTAGGTTGTTAGACCTTAAAAAAGAAGACCTTGCTCGATACCAATTGAAAGACCTAAGAGGGGGTGAATTAGGTCTTTGGCTAATTATCGAAATCTTTTCCCCTTTTTTGCAAATCCTTTGTCTTAATAAAAGCTCTTCTTTAAATTCACAAACTTCAAGTTATATGTGCTTTGATGATTAATACAAGATTATCAAACTATAAGACCATAACCAATCAATCAACAACTAAGCATAAATAATAATCACAAGTATGTAAACAAGTAAAGCAATAAGAAAATGAACACACGATTTATAGTGGTTTGATCTCTCCAAGATCTACATCCACTACCTTGAGTCCACACTCAAGGATTTCAACCAATCCACTATATGCTCAAATTCAACAATTACATAAGAGGCTCACCACACAATGGTTTTACACTCACAACCTCTTTTAGTAATTATACAAACAAGGTTCACCCTTCCACAAGGGTTTTATATCTAAAGACAACCTAAAGACCAATATAATCAAAGGCTCACCCACAAACGGGTTTTACACCACAACCTTGATTAATCTAGTCTATGGCTCACCCTAACACGTGAAGGGTTTTATGTCACAAGATAACCTTGCAATGAGCTAGTAGAAAAACAGAATTAAAATGAAGAATGGAGTTTGGATATTACCAACACTTCTTGGTAGATAATTACAATTGCTAGCACCACTTCACCTTTGCCTTTGGAATCTTGAATGTACACCTTTGAGCACAAGGCAATTTAAGAGCTTTTCAAGTAATTTTGATGTAAAACAAGTTAGAGCTTGTAGGATTTCTTAAGTTCAAAGTTCTTCTAAAAAATCTGGAGTTTATGGCTTTTATAGAATTCAAAAATCAGTTCAAACGGCTATACAACGGCTAGTAACTGCTAGTTTCAGAAAAATTCGGATGACCGATCATGCGTCCAATTTTTTCTGGACGACCGAATTTTTTTCTCGCTGCGTCCGAATCTTCTTCCGAATTTCTCTCGGAAGAACAAAGTGACCATCGTTTGAAGGCCAAAATTCGGGACGACCGAATTTTTTTTCTGTCGCGTCCGAATCTTCTTCCGAATTTCTCCGGAAGAATAGTAGCAAACTTTGCTACAAAATTTCGGACGATCGAATTTTTTGGATCTGCGTCCGAATCTTGCATCCGAATTTTTCAAACTTTGTCAAAACATGTTCAAATCAATTCAAACAAGTTGGAAAACCTTCTTGCCTAAAAGATAAGTCATTAAAGACCTTTTAAGTGCAAAAATCATTTATGAAAACTTGATAATTTAGATAAGTTCAAAACCATTGAAACCATTTAAATCAAGTTTTGTGCTCTCAATTGCAACTCATAGATTCCAAGACTTAAGAGTGTAGGGTTTACAATATTTACCTATTAACCACATGTCACCTACACTTCATGTCTTCAAAGCCTTCATTAATCTTGAACAAACTCTTCAATCTTCAATCACTTTGACATATTGGAGTTGTTCTTGCATTTTAACTTCAAGGCAATGAGACTTCAAACTTCTTAATCCAACAATCCTATCACACAAATGACATGCATATTAGTCCTCATCAATATTTGTCATTAATCAAAACTACATGATTTGCCCTTAGGGCTAACAGGATGCATCCGCAAAATTCGGACGACCGAATTTTAGGTCTGCGTCCGAATTTTCGGTCGAAAGTTTCTGTCTCTTTGGTTCAGAAAATTCGGTAGACCGAATTTTCTGTTCTGCGTCCGAATTTTTGATCAATAAATCTCTGTTTTCATCACAACATTAATACACACATTAGTAATTGAATTTTGAAATTCCTAAGAGTCTTCTTAGGTGATTGAACCTTTCCTCAGCCAAAGGCTTTGTAAAAATGTCAGCAATTTGATCATTTGTATTTACATGTTCTAAGCATATATCTTTCTTAATCACATGATCACGAAAGAAATGATGTTTTATCTCTATATGCTTGGTCCTAGAGTGTTGAATGGGATTAATGCTCAAATTGATAGCACTAGTATTATCACACAGTATAGGCACACACTTAAATTTAAGACCATAATCAAGTAAAGTATGTTGCATCCATAATAATTGGGCACAACAACTTCCTGCAGCTATGTATTCAGCTTCTGCTGTGGATAAAGATACACAAGCCTGCTTTTTACTAAACCAAGACACTAGACAACTACCAAGAAATTGACAATGACCACTTGTAATTTTACGCTCAACTTTGCATCCAACATAGTCAGCATCAGAATATCCAATAAGTTCAAAAGATGAAGTTTTAGAAAACCAAAGACCATAGTTATGTGTATCAATCAAATAACGAAATATTCGTTTGACAGAAATTATATGAGATTCTTTAGGATATGATTGGAATCTAGTACACAAGCAAACAACAAACATAATATCTGGTCTACTAGCAGTGAGATAGAGTAAACTTCCTATCATTCCTCTATATAATTTCTCATCAATACTTTTACCTTTCTCATCTTTATCAAGTTTAGTTGATGAACTCATAGGAGTACTTATTCCTTTTGCTTGATCCATTCCAAACCTTTTCAATAGCTCCTTAGTATATTTTTCTTGATTGATGAAGACTCCATCCTTGGTTTGCTTAATTTGTAGTCCAAGGAAGAAACTTAGTTCTCCCATCATGCTCATCTCAAATTCATTTTGCATAGTTTTAGCAAACTCTTCACAAAGAGAAATATTAGTAGAACCAAAAATGATATCATCAACATAGATTTGTACAAGCAAAATATCATTTTTTAGAAGATGTTTTAATAAAAAAGAGTTGTGTCTACTTTTCCTTTAGTAAAACCTTTTGAGAGAAGAAAACCACTTAATCTTTCATACCAAGATCTTGGAGCTTGTTTTAGTCCATATAGAGCTTTGGTTAGCTTATACACATAATTTGGAAATTTTTCATGGATAAAACCAGGAGGTTGTTCTACATAAACCTCTTCTTCAATAAAACCATTTAGGAAAGCACTTTTAACATCCATTTGAAAAAGTTTAAAGCCTTTAAAGCAAGCAAATGCCAAAAGTATTCTTATAGATTCTAATCACGCACTCTGGAGCAAAGGTCTCATCATAGTCAATGCCTTCTTCTTGGTTGAAACCTTGAGCAACAAGTCTAGCTTTATTTCTAACTACTTCTCCTAGTTCATTTAACTTATTTCTAAAAACCCATTTTGTACCAATAACAGAATGATCATGAGATCTAGGAACAAGAGACCAAACTTTATTTCTTTCAAATTGATTTAGCTCTTCTTCCATAGCAATAATCCAGAAATTATCACACAATGCATCATCAATATTTTTTGGTTCAATATGAGATAAAAGAGAGAAGTTATCAATAAAAGTACCGCCTTGTTTTTTACCCCCTTGGGAGACATCACCAATGATTTGCTCCTTAGGATGACCTTTTGCATATGTGATATCCTTTGGAAGTTCTTGATTATTGCTTGATTGACCATCTTGTTCTTGCTCCATTATTTCTTCTTCTTTGGCATGATCTTCCATTGTGGGTGCTTGGTGTTGAGTATGATTTTCAACCATTGATGTGCCTGTGTCATCTTCATTTCCTCTTTGATGATAAATGTTAGATTCATCAAAGGTTACATGAATAGTTTCTTCAACACACAATGTTCTTTTATTATAGACTCTATATGCCTTTTTATTTGATGAATAACCAAGAAAAATTCCTTCATCTGATTTTCTATCAAACTTACCAAGATAGTTGCTAGTGTTTAAAATGAAGCATTTACAACCAAAAACTTTGAAATAGACAATTGATGGAGTTTTGTCAAATAAGAGTTCAAAAGGTGTTTTTCTTATAAAAGGCCTTAGTAAAACTCTGTTCATGATATAGCAAGCTGTATTAACAGCTTCAGCCCAAAAGTACTTTGGTAATGAGTTTTCACAAAGCATTGATCTAGCCATTTCTTGTAATGTTCTATTTTTCCTTTCAACAACACCATTTTGTTGAGGTGTTGGCAGCTGAAAAATTGTGAGTAATACCATATTCATCACAAAATTTTGTAAAGTCTTGGTTACAAAATTCTCTTCCATTATCACTTCTAATAGAAATCAGTTTGCAATCAAGAGAGGTTTGAACCTTTTTGAAGAGTTTTGAAAATTCACAAAATGTTTCATCTTTTTGTGCTAAGAAGATTACCCATGTAAATCTTGAAAAATCATAAAAAATCACATAAGCATAGCTTTTACCATCAAGACTAGTAGTCCTCATAGGTCCAAATAAATCCATATGAATTAGTTCAAGAGGTTTTGAGGTAGAAACCATTTTCTTTGGTTTAAAAGATGTTTTTGATTGTTTTCCATATTGACAAGCATCACAGAGGCGAGTTTTATCAAAATGCAATTTAGGTAATTCTCTCACTAGCTCTTGTGTAGAAAGTTTGTTTAATAAATCCATGCTTACATGTCCTAATCTTCTATGCCATAAAAATCCATCATTGTCATGAGTGGCAAGACATTTAATATCATTTGTAATAAGCTCATCAAGATACAACACATATACATTACCAACTCTTTTAGCAACAAAGATAGTTTTGTTACTTGCATTGTCAAGAATAGTACAAGTATCACATTTAAACTCTACTTTGCATCCATTATCACATAATTGACTAATACTCAGTAAATTATACTTCAAATCTTCAATAAGTAATACTTTCTTGATAAGAGGGAAAGAACCTTTACCAATGTTACCTATTCCAAGTATTTTCCCTTTCTTCTTATCTCCAAATGTGACAAAACCTTCACTTGTAGTTTGAAGTTCACTAACAAGTGATGCATTTCCAGTCATGTGCCTTGAGCATCCACTGTCAAGGAACCATTTTGCGGCACTTGATCTTGAGGCAAATTGTACCTATATCAAATTTGAAAGGGTGATTTTTGGTACCCATATTTTCTTGGGTCCAAGGGGGTTAGTAAAAGTTTCTTTGACTTTCCAAATGGTTTTAACACCACTTTCTACTTTTCTTTTGACAAAACATCTAGAAACCTTGTGTCCATGTTTACCACAATAAGTGCAGCAAATATGTGATCTAGAATGATAAGATTCTTTAACAAAAGATTTTCTCTGTTTTGGAGCAGAATAATCATGAGTAAAACCAAGACCATGTTTTACAAATGAAGGTCTTTGATAGCCAAGTAATTTATTCAAATTTTCCCTTCCATTTGTAAATCTCTCAATGCATAAAGTTAGATCATTAACTTTCCCTTTTAGAAGCTCATGATCTTTTATCATTGATTCAAGAGAAATAATTCTAGTGCAAAGCTTTTTGTTTTCAAAAGATATGTTTTGTATAGTTGTATTCAAAACTTCTTTTTCAATAGCAATGCAACTAATGGTTTCAAGAAGTTTTCCATTTTCAACACATAATTTTGAATTCTCATTACATAAATCATTTATTTTGAGTTTCATTTCTTTATTTCTTTTTGAAGCCTTTTTTAATTCTTCATATAACTCAACAATAAGATCACTGGAATCAATATCATCATCATATACATTTGAGATAGAGGGTGAAGATTGTACCTCATTATCAATGGCCATGAAGCATATGTTGGCCTTTCCTTCACTTTCATCCTCACTTTCCTGTTGATCCCATGTTCCAGCTAGTCCTTTTCCTTTCTTGGCAGATTTCTTTCTGTTTTTGCTTTCTCTTTCCCTTTCCAACACTCTGGGACAGTCAGCAATAAGATGCTCAGTACTCTTGCATTCAAAGCACTGAGGTTTATATGATGAAGATTGTCCACTCTTCTTGACTGGCTTTCTTCCTTTCTTGAGAAATTCCTTTTTGTAGAATCTCTTGAACTTCTTCACTTGCCATTGCAATTTCTTCTTCTCCACTTTGTTTCCTCCTTCTTCTTCACTTGAAGATTGTTCTTGTTCACTCAAGTTGTCTGAGGCATTAAGCACTACTCCTTTTCTTCCCTTTTCTTCATCCTCTTTGTCATTTAGCCGTTTCATCTTCATTTCATGAGTCAGTAGAGATCCAATGAGCTCTTCAAGTGGAAGAGTCTTCAAATCCTTGGATTCCTCAATGGCAAGTGTTTTAGGCTGCCAGGATTTTGGTAGAGCATCTAAAATCTTTCTGTTTTGCTCTCCCATAGTATAGCTTTTACCATAAGCTTTTAAGCCATTGAAAATGTTAGTAAATCTTGTAAACATATCACTAATATTTTCACCTTGTTTCATGGTAAACAGTTCATAATCTCTAACTAGCATGGCAAGTTTAGATTCTTTAACTTGATTAGTTCCTTCATGTGTAATTTGAAGTAATCTCCACATGTCATGAGCAGAATCACATCCACTAACTCTATTGTATTCAGTAACATCTAAAGCACAACTTAATATATTCATGGCTTGATAATTTAAAGTCATTTTCTTAGAATCATGCTCATCAAATTCATCAGTGGACTTGGGTACTGAGGTTATTCCATCAGCACTCATTTTCATTGGGACATAAGGACCTTTCTCAATTATGTTCCACAAATTAAAATTAATAGAACAAATATAAATTTTAACTCTAGATTTCCAGAAAGTGTAATTTGTTCCATTAAACAAAGGTGGTCTATTTGTGGAAGATCCTTCTAGGTAAGGTAGGTTTGACATATTAGCCATAGGATCTTTGTCTTCTAGGTTGTTAAACCACACACAGAAGTTCTAGCTCTGATACCAATTGAAATACCTAAGAGGGGGGTGAATTAGGTATTTGGCTAATTTTTGCAAACTTAAACCTTTTATGCGTTTATACCAAGAACAAGTTATCTGAGCTAATTAGAGATAATTGACAGCAAGACAGTAATGAAAGCAATAGCAAAGAACTCAAACAATTTATAGTGATTCGATCCTCAAGATCTACATCCACTACCTTAAGCTCACACTTAAGGATTTCAACAAATCTACTAATTGTTCAGGTTTACAAATTACAAGAGAGGCTCACCACACTTTGGTTTTACACATACAACCTCTTCTAGTAATTTTTACAAACAAGGCTCACCAACATATGGTTTTATATGTCAAACAACCTTGAATCACAACTTCAAGGATCACCCTTATCTAAAGGGTTTTATGTTATCAAGATAACCTTGCTAGAGCTAGTAGATCAACACAATTGAATAAGTAAAGAAGAGTGCGTAGAAGTTACCACTTGATGGTAGATATTACACAAATTTGCACCTTCACACTTTGATGTCTTTGGATTGATCAATTGAATGCACAAGACATAAGAGAGCTTAAGAAATGTTTGCTAAATGCTTTTGAATGCTTGGAGTTTTCAAGATTTCAAGAGTTACAAAAATTTGCATGTTTATAGCTTTTATAGAATTTGAAAATCTGTTAAAACGTTCATAAAACGGCTAGAAACGGCTAGTTTCAGAAAATTTGGACGACCGAATTTCCTGGCTGCGTCCGAATCTTCGTCTGAATTTCTCTGGATGAATAGTAACCATCCTGAGAACAAAAATTCGGACGACCGAATTTTTTGCTGCGTCCGAATCTTCGTCCGAATTTTTTTTTGGAACAACAGTGACCATGCTGAAGACCAAAAATTCGGACGACCGAATTTTTTGGCTGCGTCCGAATCTTCTTCCGAATTTCTCTGGAAGAATAGTAGCAAACTTTTGCTACAAAATTCGGACGACCGAATTTTTTGGAAGCATTTTCAAACTTTGTAAAATCATTGGAGATATAACTTCAATGAGTTTGAAAAACATTTGATATGTATAGAAAACTTATTTAACCATATATAAGCTTGAAAAACAAGAACATATGAAGTTTACTAACATATCTTATAAAAAGATTCATTCAAAGCCTTTTAAGATCATAAGGTTATTTTTATGCTCTCTTATGCATTCAATGATAACCAAGACATGCAAGTGTAGAGTTTACATAGAGATTTACCTAAAAGTTAAATGTACTCTACACTTCAAGTCTTCAATGCTTTTTGATCATCTTTAGAACAACATTCTTCAAACTTCAAATACTTGCTTAACTGAAGTTGTTCTTGAACTTTTGCTTCAAAGCAATGAGACTTCATACTTCTCAGTTTACAGAACCTATCACACAATAATCAAACATTTTTGTCCTCATCAATATTTGTCATTAATCAAAACTACATGATTTGCCCTTAGGGCTAACAATTCTATTAATTTTGATGTGTGGAATATTGTTGAGAAAGGTCCTTACATACCTATGAAAATGAGAGCTAATGGAGTGACTTTAGAACCAAAGTCTATAGACTAATTTGACGAAAATGACATTAAATTATCAGGCCATGAACATTTTTTGTTGTGCATTAGATGTAGCTGAATACAATAGAGTCAGTGGATGTAACACTGCTCATGATATGTTGATATTACTTCAAGTAACACATGAAGGTACAAACCAGGTTAAAGAGTCAAAGCTTGCCATGCTAGTAAGGGACTATAAGCTATTCACCATGAAGCAAGGTGAGAATGTTAGTGATATGTTTACAAGATTTACTAAAATTTTCAATGGCTTAAAAGCTTATGGGAAGAGCTATACAATTGGAGAGCAAAACTGAAAGATATTAGATGCTCTATCAAAATCTTGGCAACCGAAAACACTTGCTATTGAGGAATCTAAGCATTTAAAAACTGTCCCACTTGAAGAGCTCAATGGATCACTGCTTACACATGAGATGAAGGTGAAAAGACTAAATGATATTGAAGATGAAGAGAAGGGAAGAAAAGGAGTTAGACTTCATACTTCTCAGTTTACAGAACCTATCACACAATAATCAAACATTTTTGTCCTCATCAATATTTGTCATTAATCAAAACTACATAATTTGCCCTTAGGGCTAACACTTCCACAAAAGAAGAGTATTTGAAGAGGTACCCTCTATTGAAGGAAAAGAAGTTGAAGTTAATAATCTCAGTAGAAGTGATACCATAGTTGCCAAGGTGTTTCAAGAGACATTGAACAACCATGTAAAGGAAATGGCGAAAATGGACAAATTCTTCAAGTCCTTTGCTCCAATGATTCTTGGCAAATTTGATGATTTAGAAGCTAGAGTCAAGAACATGGAAGAAGACTTGAGCAATATTTCTCAAGTGATTTAAAATGGTGCAAGTTCCTATAAAGCCAAAGAAGAAGACAAGAAAGAAGATGAAAAAGATAACAGTGAGGAGGAAAATAAAGAAGAACAAGAAGATAACATGGGTGGAGATGGCAACAACAAGGATGATAGTAATTATAGTGAAAATTGAGATGGCTATCAATTTGTTGCTAAAGAAGAAGGAAAAGATAAAGGAAAAGGCAGTGAAGCACCCCAAGATGAAGAAGAAAAGCATGAGAATGAAGAACAAAGAGGTAAAGCACAAGAAAGCAAGCAAGAAGAAGGAGGTGAAGGAAGTTTAATAAAGTCAAATCACAAATCCATCACCAATTTCCTTCAGCCAAGAGATCAAGGGAAACATGGCCATCATAATAAACAGATTTGGAAGTGAAGACCATGAAGCACATCCAAGACTAAGCCTTTCTATCCCTAAACTCTATTTTGTGCTTATTTTAGTTTATGCCTTGATGCACATGTTATGCTTTAACATTGAAATTTACTTGTGCCTTTCTAGTCATTATAATGTTTTGAAGCTCAATATATGAAATCCTTGTGATAAGAGCTTCTTTTGTTTCGCTTTTGTTGTTCAAGTACTCTTACCCCACCTTTGATTGATGACAAAAGGGGGAGAAGAAATGTGGTGACAAAATGTGTGAAAATGTGAAATAGTAGTGGAATTCCTCATGCATGAAGAGAAAATGTGTGAATTTTCTGAAAATCCATGCATATGTCAAAGGGGAGAAAGAATGACTACAAAATGTGCTATGTGATGATGTGTTATAGTTTAATATGTAAAGTGAATGTGTACTATGAAAATATTTGGCTGCATTTGAAATTTAAATTGAATATGTTATAATATGTGAGGTTTTGGTTATTTTCTGAGATTTTGGAATATGGTTAAGTTGAGATTGAAATCTTAAACTTGGTTCTTGACTTGAACTATGATTTTGAATTACTTTAAGAAAACAATTGAATGCATCAATTTTGTGGTTTTGCAAAGCTAAACTGAGTGCCATTGTGGACTTACATATTTGAGTACTTCAACATTTCATTTGAAAATACAAAATCACCTTTTCAAACTTGTTGCAAAAAATTTGGACTTAAAATTCGGATGCAGACAACAAATTCGGATGCATCAAGATTTTCTTACCAAAAATGTTTTTTTGTTGTTCAAATTGATTCAAATATGTTTTAATCTCTTCCATTATGTTTGCACAACCTTATGAAAGTTTTATTTCACTTTAAACATTCATTATATTGAATTTATTGTAGTTTGGACTTGAAATTTTAAAATTCGGATGCATGAGTAAAAAATTCGGATGCATGTTCTGAAATTCGGATGCATCCATATTTTGTTTCCAAAATGTGCTCCTTTGTTGTTCAAATTGAATCAAATATGTTTTAATCTCTTCTAATATGTTTGAACAACCTTAGGAAATCATATTTACAAAATTTTTAGCTTTCATTTCACCTATTTTATAGTTTGGACTTGATATGTCAGAATTCGGATGCACAGTATCTCAAGTCCAAATTTGATGAAAAATGAGCACAATCTAAAGGGGAGAATTGTTAATCTTTTCTGACCTTTAAAACCTCTCTTATAAGTTTTCTAAATGCTTAATTACTATATCTTCTATTCTAGTTGTATTGGAAGGAAGGAGGTAAATGGAGGTTGGTTGGGTCATATCTTGCCCCACTATAATGGTTCTAACTTGTTTTACATCAAAATTATATCAAAAGCTCTCAAATTGCCTTGTGCTCAAAGATTGAAATTCAAGATT
Organism: Rauvolfia tetraphylla; assembly: GCA_030512225.1. NCBI lineage: Eukaryota > Viridiplantae > Streptophyta > Magnoliopsida > Gentianales > Apocynaceae > Rauvolfia > Rauvolfia tetraphylla. Next base: position 145,699 of record JAJQKT010000011.1, on the reverse strand, counting down.
CCAAAGGCAAGAAGTGAAGTGGTGCTAGCAATTGTATTCATCCACCGAGAAGTGTTGGTAACAATCAAATTCTCTCTTTACATTTTTGTTGTGATTGATACAAGGTTGTCAAGAGACTTAAAACCCTTGTGGAGGGTGAGCCATAGACTAGATTAATCAAGGTTGTTGTGTAAAACCCATTAGTGAGGGTGAGCCTTGGATTAGATTGGTCTAGGTTGTCTAGTGACATAAAACTCTTAGTGATAAGAGTGAACCTTGTTTATAATATTGAAAAGAGGTTGTTGTGGCAAAACCCATTGAAGGGTGAGCCTCTTGTGTAATTGCTTGGATTAAGCATATAGTGAATTGATTGAAATCCTTGAGTGTGGACTCAAGGTAGTGGATGTAGATCTTGGAGAGATCGAACCACTATAAATAGTGTGTTCATTTCTTTATAGCTTTACTTGTTTTACATAATTGTGTTATTATTATTGTTTATAGTTGTTGATTGATTGGTTGTGGTCTTATAGTTTAATAATCTTGTCTTAACCATCAAATCACATATAAACTTGAAGTTTGTGAATTTAAAGAAGAGCTTTTATTAAGGCAAAGGATTTGCAAAAAGGGAAAAGATTTTCGATAATTAGCCAAAGACCTAATTCACCCCCCCTCCTAGGTCTTTCAATTGGTATTAGAGCTAGGTCTTCTTTTTAAGGTCTAACAACCTAGAAGTAAAGATTTTATGGCTAGTTTATCAAATTTGCCTTATATGGAAGGTTCATCTACTAATAGACCTCCTTTGTTTGATGGTTCTAATTATATAATTTGGAAATCTAGAATTAGAATTTTTATTTGTTCTATTAACTTTGATTTGTGGAGTATCATTGAGAAAGTTCCCTATGTGCCTGTGAGAATAAAGGCTGATGAAATTACAAAGGAAGTAAAGCCTACGGAGGAACTTGATGAGAATGATTCAAGAAAGATAACTTTAAACTACCAAGCAATGAACATCTTGAGTTGTGCATTGGACCTGAATGAATACAATCGAGTGAGTGAATGCAACACCGCTCACGATATGTGGAGACTTCTTCAAGTAACACATGAGGAAAAAGCCAATATGTGCTTTATGGCAATAAATGATGAGGTACAATCCACTTCTTCTACTTCTACTTGTTGTGATGATGATATTGATAATCCTAATGAATTATTTGTTGAAATGTATGAAGAATTAAGAAAGGCTTCAAAAAGAAATAAGGAAATGAAATTCAAAATTAATGAGTTATTGAATGAAAATTGAAAAAGAATTTTAAATGTCTATTTACAAAACCTGTCCCTTGAAAATAAGATTCTTTGTGAAAAGATTTTGTCTCTTGAAAGAATGCTTGTTGATCATGAGACTTTGAAAAAGAAGGTTGATAGCCTTACATCATGTATAGAAAAATTTACAAAAGAAAGGGACAATCTTGATAAAATTCTTGGAGCTCAAAGATCTCCTCTTCTCAAAAATGGTCTTGGTTATAATTATATAAACAATGTGCCAAAATATAACAAATTCTTTGTTAAAGCTACTTCTACTTCCATGCATCATACTTGTTGTACTTATTGTGGAAAACATGGTCATAAAGTCACCAAATGTTATGTTAAAAGAAAAGTAGAGAATGGTATAAAAACCATTTGGAGAGTTAAGGAAACTATTACTAACCCCCACAGACCCAAGAAAGTATGGGTACCAAAGGATACTTCCTCTCCTTTATTGCAGGCACACTTCAATTCAAACTCAAGCACAACTAAGAGGTATATTGATGATGTTGGCTTAAAGAATAATGGAAAACACCTCATTTATAATCAAGGTCAAAGCAACCAAAGAAGGATTTGTTTTTGAGGCAAGAAGAAAGGAGGAATTCTTGGAGTAACCAATGTTGGTAAAGGTTCCTCTCTTCTTTTTAAACAAATGTTGCTTAGTACTGATTTGAACTATAACTTGCTTAGCATTAGTCAATTGTGTGATATTAAATGCCAACAAGCAAAGTTTCAGTTAAGAATTCCTTTGTTAAAATTTGAAAATTTGCGAACCATGACTTGTCAATTGCTTCTATGGAGTTGATTAGGTAACATTGAGGATATGAGATTGAATTCATGGTTGATATGTTCTTGAAAATGATTATATGCCATGATAAAATAATTAAAATAGCTATGATCGAATATCTATGCATTTGCTTGGCTAAAAACATCTTTATGAAACTTAACAAAATGTTCGGATTTGAAGTTTAAATGTAGACTATAAGTTCGATCGCCCGAACTTGTATGACAAAATGATATTTTGTGATTTTGATCAATTACTCACAAAATATTTCAATTTGTGTTTTATCTTGATAAGCTTGAATGTCTTGTTGCTTATGATAATGATTGATTTTCTTGACATAGGAGATTTGATCACGTGAGCATGGATTTGTTGAACAAACGTTTCTCTCAAGATTTAATTGGAGGATTTCTGAAAATGTGTTTTGAGAAAATTGTCTTTGACATACTTGTTAATATGGAAAACAAACAAAAGAATTTTTTTCAAACCCATGAAATGCATTTATACCTCAAAACATCTTGAGCTTGTTCATATGGATTGGTTTGGATCAATGAGGATCACTAGTCTTGATGGCAAGAGGAATTCATATATAATTGTTGATGATTTCTCTAGATTTACATGGGTGATCTTTCTAGCTCAAAAAGATGAAGTTCTTTCATGAATTTGTAAGACTTTTCAAAAGGGTCCAAATCTCTCTAGTGTGCAAATTGATTACTATTAGAAGTTACAATGGAGAGAATTTTACAATCAAGATTTTACAAAGCATTGTGATGGGAATGGGATTGCTCACAATCTTTTGAACTTATATTTGATAGAATACTCTAGAATTTAAACATACATGACTGGTTGTATCAAATATACATGAATACGTGTAACAAAGCACTTTATATTGAATACTACTTGCCTGTATTGCTTATTTCAAAGTTTTGGTTACAAGTGCCTTATATTGAATATGTGCGATAACTTGGAAAATTTGATAGAAAATTGAATGAAGGGATATTCCTTGGTTTTTCCTCTAACAACAAGGCTTATAGAGTTTCTAAGAAAAAGAACCTTACATGATGAGGAAACTATTCATGTTAGTTTTGATGAATCTTACATTTACTTGGAAAGAAAAGATGAAGATGATGTAGGTACATCTATGAATGACTATCAAACCCATCTTCAAGCACCAACTTTGGAGGATCACACCAATGAGGAAGAAATGATTGAACAAAATCAAGATGACCAACCTAGTGGTGACCAAGAGCTCTCAAAGAACCTAAGATATTCAAGAGGGCACCCTAAGGAGCAAATCATTAGTGATATCTCCCAAGGAGTAAAAATAAGGTGGTACTTTATCAATAACTTTATTCTTTTTATCTCATATGAGCCTAAAAGTATTGATGATGCATTGTGTGATGATTTTTGGATTATTACTACACAAGAGGAATTAAATAAATTTGAAAGATACAAAATTTCGAAATTCCTAAATCTCATGATCATTCTATTATTGGAACTAAATGGTTTTTAGAAATAAACTAAATGAATCCGAGGAAGGTGTAAGAAATAAATCAAAATTTGTCACTCAAGGATTCAATCAAGAAGAGTGAATTGTTTATGATGAAACCTTTGTTCCGAATGCTAGACTTAAGTCCATAAGAATGCTTTTGACTTTTACTTTCTTAAAAGGTTTTAAATTATTTCAAATGAATGTCAAAAGAGCTTTTCTAAATGGTTCTATTGAGGAAGAGATTTATGTGGAACACTCACCTGGTTTTGATCATGAAAAGTTTTCTAACCATGTTTTCAAATTATCCAAAGCTTTGTATGATTTAAAACAAGCTCCTAGAGGTTTGTATAAAAAAAATTGAGTGTTTTTCTTCTTTCGAAAGAATTTTCAAGAGGAAAGGTTGACACTACTATTTTCATTAAAAAAAAAAAACCTCATGTAACAATGATCTATAAGTTGTCCAAATATATGATACAATTCTTTTTTGGTGTTTTTAATACTTCACTTTGTGGTGTGTTTGCCAAATTAATGTAAAGTAAAATTGAAATGAGCATGATAGGAAAACTCTATTTCTTTCTTGGCCTACAAATCAAGAAAACCAAGGATGTCACTTTCATGAATCAAGTTAAGGTATAGGCACTTCCATAAGTTTATCAACTATGCTTGACAAGAATAAAACGGTATCATAGGAGTAGTCAACTATATTTGACAGCAAGTAGAACCAATATTATATTTGTCATGTGCTTGTGTGCTAGATTTCATCTTGTCCTAAGAGTCTCATTTGATTGCTGTTAAACACATTTTCTATTACCTTATTGATACTCTAAGTGATTATGGTCTATATTTCAAATGTGTGGCTATGTTATGTGATAGCACTAATGCCACAAATTTGACCATCATATTATTTAACAAACTAGGATAAAGCATATAGAGATCAAACTTCATATTATTAGAGATCATTCTGCTAAGGGTAATATTTGTTTAAAGCGTGTTTGCACTAATGAACAAATTAATGATATCATTACTAAGCCATTGGCTGAAGAAAGGTTTGACCAATCTTAGAAGATGCTTAGGGATTTCAAAATTCAATAACTAATGAGTGTATTCAAGTGTTGTAGCTCCAAGTGAGGACAAAGAAGCCTAGCATGGGAAAAGGAAAGGGAAAAGCAAAAGAAAGAGAAGGAGGACCAGCGATCAATGAACCAAAGAAGGTTTATGTTCCTCAAAGCATGTCATGTCTGGATAGATTTGTCACAGTGGAGGCTGCTATTGAATTTGATGATTGGACAAAAAGGAACCATAAGACAAATCCAAGCCACAAGGTGGATGTCATCAAACTATCTGAAATGGGTAATATACTCTCATTTTTTAAATGATGTGAGATGGACTAGTTTGCTTGCGTTTGATGAATGTTATTACCTTCCTTAGTTTATGAAGTTTAAGCAAATATTAAGGAAGAAAGAGTTGAGCAAGTTGATAATAAAGCTATTCAGTGGTATTCTTCAAGAATATCACAAGTTAATTTTTGAGATTGATTATGCATTGCTCAATAGAATTTGTGATGTTGAGGATGTTGGGTTTAGGCATTATTCTTCCGAGGGACATTGTTTTATAAAGTGAGTGAATGAATTGAGAATGCCTATATAAATGGTAGAAGCCTCAAGACTAGAAAGGAGAGAGAGATAAAAGCTTTTTGATGCTAGTAAAAGAATTTTGCATCACATGCTTACTACCTTTATTATAGTATACTTTGGGCACAAATCTTTTGTTGATAATATGTTTGTTGTAATTATACTAGTCATGCTTAAGAAAAGAAAAATGAATTTTGGATATATAGTGCTAAAGAATTTTGTCGTATGAAAGGTTGTTAACAGGAATTTTCAAGTATCTCCAAGAGCAATTGTCTTCTAGTGGTCTACCAATAAAGAGTGAAGAAGTCTACACCAACAACTCACTAAAGGGAATTCCTTGGACACTTGATGATGATAATGTATGAAGGACTAGAAGAGAAACTCCTCTAAGGGGTGATAGAAGAGATGCTAGTGATAATGAAGAGAAGGAAGAAGAAAATGAACAAGAAGAAGAGGATGAAGAGGAAATCTTTGCTAGTGAAAGAAATATAAAAAGGAAGCATGAGTCACGAAGTGAGAGGGAGCAACTCCCCACAAAAAGAAGACCATTTGAAGAGGTATCCTTTATTGAAGGAAAAGAAGTTGAAGGTGATAATCTCACTAGAAGTGATATCATAGTTGCCAAGCTGCTTCAAGAGACATTGAACAGCCATGTAAATGAAGTGGAGAAGATGAACAAATTCTTCGAGTCCTTTGCTCCAATGATTCTTGGCAAATTTGACGGTTTTGAAGCTAGAGTCAAGAGTATGGAAGAAGACTTGAGAAAGATTTCTCAAGTGGTTTTAAATGGTGCAAGTTCCTACAAAGCCAAATGAAGAAGATCAAGAGGATAATATGGGTGAAGATGGCAGCAATAAGGATGATAGTTATGACAGTGAAAATTGAGATGGCTATTAATTTGTTGCTAAAGAAGAAAGAAGATGAAGAAAAAGGCAGTGAAGCACCCCAAGAGAAAGAAGAGCATGAGAATGAAGAACAAAGAGGTAAAGCTCAAGAGAACAAGCAAGAAGACGAAGGTGAAGGGAGTTTAACAAAGTCAAATCACAAATCCATCACCAATTTCCTTCAGTCAAGAGAGAAGGAAAATGTGGTTCAAAGGAAGAAGATCCAAAGATCCTCTCGATTAGTAACTTTCCAAAGTCGAACTACACGGTCAAGGAGTCAACAAATGAAGGACCCCATCATATAGAGATCAAGGAAACATGGCTATCACAACGAACAAATTTGGAAGTGAAGACCATGAAGCGGATCCAAGACTAAGCCTTTCTATCCCTGAACTCTATTTTGTTGCCTATTTTAGTTTATGCTTTGATGCACATGTTATGATTTAAGATTGAAATTTACTTGTGTCTTTCTAGTCATTATACTATTTTGAAGCTCAATATATGAAATCCTTGTGATAAGAGCTTCTTTTGTTTCACTTTTGTTGTCCAAGTACTCTTACCTCACCTTTGATTGATGACAAAAGGGGGAGAAGAAATGTGATGAGAAAATGTGTGAAAATATGAAATAGCAGTGGAATTCCTCATGCATGAAGAGAAAATGTGTGAATTTTCTGAAAATCCATGCATATGTCAAGGGGGAGAAAGAATTAATACAAAATGTGCTATGTGCTTGTTATAATGTGAATCATGCTGCAATGTGTGCTAATGTGTGCTATGTATATGTTGATGTGCAATAGATAATGAGTAATGTGAAAATATTTGGCTGCATTTCTGCATTTGAAATTTAAATTGAATATTTTATGATATGTGAGGGTTTGGTTATTTCTGAGATTTTGGAATATTGTTAAGTTGAGATTGAAATCTTGAACTTGGTTCTTGACTTGACCTATGATTTTTAATTACCTCATAAAAAAAATTGAATACATGAATTTTGTGGTTTTACAAAGCTAAACTAAGTGCCTTTGTGGACATACATGTTTGAATACTTCAACATTTCATTTTAAAAGGCAAAATCACCTTTTCAAACTTGTTACAAAAATTTGGACTCAAAATTCATATGCAAGGTTCAAAAATTCGGATGCATGTTTCAGAAATTCGGATGCATGCATATTTGTTGCCAAAAAGTGCTTCTTTGTTGTTCAAATTGGTTCAAATATGTTTTATTCTCTTCCATTATGTTTGAAAAACCTTAGGAAAGATTTATTTCACATTAAACTTTCATTATATTGAATTTATTGTAATTTGGACTTGGAATGTCAAAATTCGGATGCATGAGTTTAAAAATTCGGATGCATGTTCTAAAATTCGGATGCATCCATATTGTGTTGCCAAAATGTGCTCCTTTGTTGTTCAAATTGATTCAAATATGTTTTAATCTCTTCTAATAAGTTTGAACAACCTTAGGAAAGCTTATTTACAAAATTTGCAGCTTTCATTTTACTTATTTTAAAGTTTGGACTTGCTATGCAAAAAAAATTCGGATGCATGATATCTCTAGTCCAAATGTGTTGAAAAATGAGGGAGCATTGTTAAACTTTTACAACCTTAAAACCTCTCTTAGAACTTTTTCTAAATGCTTAAATGCTATATCTTCTATCCTAATTGTTGGAAGGAAGGAGGCAAATGGAGGTTGGTTGGGTCATAGGCTCATATTGAGCCTTTTATATGACAATGTGCTAAATTGGTTATATTCTATCATTGACATTAATACTTCTTTGTACTACATTGTTTAAATCCATCACATTTTGCATCAAAGTTTGTCATCATCAAAAACGGGGAGATTGTTAGCCCTAAGGGCAAATCATGTAGTTATGATTAGTTTTGATTAATGACAAATATTGATGAGGACTAATATGCTTGTATGTTGTGTGAAAAGATTTGTGGATTAAGAAGTTTGAAGTCTCATTGCCTTGAAGCTAAAATGCAAGAACAACTCCAATATGTCAAAGTGATTGAAGATTGAAGAGTTTGTTCAAGATGTTAGAAGGCTTTGAAGACATGAAGTGTAGGTTGCATGTGCTTAATAGGTAACCTTTGTAAACCCTACACTCTTAAGCCTTGGAATCTATGAATTGCAATTGAGAGCAGGAAACTTGATTTAAATGGTTTCAATGGTTTTGAACTTACCTAAATTATCAAGTTTTCATAAATGGTTTCTGCACTTAAAAGGTCTTTAATGACTTATCTTTGAGGCTAGAATTTTTTCCAACTTGTTTGAATTGATTTGAACTTGTTTTGACAAAGTCTGAAAAATTCGGATGCAAGATTCGGACGCAGGACAAAAAAATTCGGTGATCCGAATTTTGTAGCAAAAGTTTGCTACTGTTCTTCCAGAGAAATTCGCAAGAAGATTCGGACGCATGAAGAAAAATTCGGTCATCCGAATTCTGGCCTTCAGCATGATCACTGTTCTTCCAGAAAAATTTGGAAGAAAATTCGAACGCATGAAAAAAATTCGGTCGTCTGAATTTTGTAGCGAAAATTTTTGACCAAAAATTTGGTCGTCCGAATTTTCTGAAACTAGCCGTTTTATGACCGTTTTAACTGATTTTCAAATTCTATAAAGGCTAGAAACTCCAGATTTTTAAAAGAACTTTTACACAAAAGAAATCCTTCAAGCTCTAACTTGTTTTACATCAAAATTATATCAAAAGCTCTCAAATTGCCTTGTGCTCTAAGATTGAAATTCAAGATTCCAAAGACAAAAAGTGAAGTGGTGTAGCAATTGTATTCATCCACCAAGAAGTGTTGGTAACATTCAAATTCACTCTTTACATTTTTGTTGTGATTGATATAAGGTTGTCAAGAGACTTAAAACCCTTGTGGAGGGTGAGCCATAGACTAGATTAATCAAGGTTGTTGTGTAAAACCCATTGGTGAGGGTGAGCCTTGGATTAGATTGGTCTAGGTTGTCTAGTGACATAAAACTCTTAGTGATAAGAGTGAACCTTGTTTATAATATTGAAAAGAGGTTGTTGTGGTAAAACCCATTGAAGGGTGAGCCTCTTGTGTAATTGCTTGGATTAAGCATATAGTGAATTGATTGAAATCCTTGAGTGTGGACTCAAGGTAGTGGATGTAGATCTTGGAGAGATCGAACCATTATAAATTCTGTGTTCATTTCTTTATAGCTTTACTTGTTTTACTACTTGTGTTATTATTATTGTTTATAGTTGTTGATTGATTAGTTGTGGTCTTATAGTTTAATAATCTTGTCTTAACCATCAAATCACATATAAACTTGAAGTTCGTGAATTTAAAGAAGAGCTTTTATTAAGGCAAAGGATTTGCAAAAATGGAAAAGATTTTTGATAATTAGCCAAAGACCTAATTCACCCTCCCCCCCCTCTTAGGTCTTTCAGTTCTAGTTTACAAATTACATAAGAGGCTCACCACACATTGGTTTTACACTCACAACCTCTTTAGCAATTCTATAAACAAGGTTCACCCTACCAAAGAATTTTATCTAAAGGATTTTATGTTATCAAGTTAACCTTGCAATTGAGCTAGTCGAAAACACAATTTAATAAAGAGAAAAGAATATGTAGATGTTACCACTTGTTGGTAGATGATTACACAATGTTTAACCTTCACACTTTGTTGTCTTTTGAATCTTGAATCATCAATTGAAAGCACAAGACAAAAGAGAGCTTTAAAATGTTTGCTAAAGACTTTGGATTGTTTAGAGTTCACAAGTATTCAAAACTTGCAAAAGATTTCAAGTTTATAGCTTTTGTAGAATTTGAAAATAAGTTTTAACAGCCATAAAACGGCTAGTAACGGCTAGTTTCAGAAAATTCAGACGACCAAATTTTGCGTCTGAAATTTTCAGACATTGCTGTTGCACATTTTGGAAAAATTCAGACAACCGAATTTTTTCCCTGCGTCCAAATCTTTGTCTTAATTTCTCTGGAAAAATAGTAACCAATTTTTGCTACAAAAATCGGACGACCGAATTTTTTGAAAGCACTTTCAAACTTTGTAAAATCATTTGAGATTTAACTTCAATAAGTTTGAAAATTTTTTGTATGTATAGATAAGTTATTTAGACATATATAAGCTTGAAAAATATAATCAAATTTCTTTGATCATGCAAATTTTACTCAAAATCTTTTAAGATACAAAACCACATTCATCAAAAAGTTCATTCAAAGCCATTTAAGATTAAGAAACTAATTTTATGCTCTCTTATGCATTCAATAGTTTCCATGACACACAAGTGTAGAGTTTACATAGAGATTTACCTATTTAGCATATATACTCTACACTTCAAGTCTTCAATGCCTTTAGATCATCTTTGAACAACCTTCTTCAAACTTCAATCACTTTGCCTTTTTTAAGTTGTTCTTGCACTTTGGCTTGAAAGTAATGATACTTCATACTTCTTAGTTCACCAATCTTATCACACAATATATAAGCATATTAGTCCTCATCAATATTTGTCATTAATCAAAAACCACATGATTTGTCTTTAGGGCTAACATGTATGCTTGCACTCAAATATGTTCTATTTGTCAAAAGAATGCAAGCGAATTTGATAAGTATAAGCCAACTATGTGATGATAATCTAGATGTTAACTTGAACAAAGACAAGTGTTTTGTTATGGATGACTACAACAGGTTGGTTCTCACTAGAGCTAGGACATCGGACAATTGTTACAAGTTACTAAAATCAAATGATCAACAATGCATGGTGACTTAGGATGATAAAGTTGATCTTTGGCATCAAAAGTTGGGGTACATAAATCTCAGGCTGTTAAAAATATTGAGTTTAACAGAAGCAGTACAAGGTATGCCAAAAGTTCCAAAAATCACAAGAAGAATATGTGGTTCATGTCAAATTGGAAAGCAGAAAAGGTCTTCTCACAAGGAAACAACAGAGATCAACACTTCTAGGGCATTGGCTCTCATGCATATGGATCTTTTTGGTCTTACTCAAACTAAAAGTGTTGGAGGCAAAAGATATGTGTTATGTGTGTTGATAATTTCTCCAGATATACTTGGGTTGACTTTTTGAGACAAAAATCATAAACTTTTGATGCATTTTGAAAGTTGTTTTTGAAGCTACACACTCAAAAGAATACAACACTATGTAGATTATGAAGTTATCATGGTAAGGAGTTTGACAACCAATAGTTTAACGAATTCTGTGCTGGTTATGGTATTCAACAGGAATTTTTTGCACGAAAGACACCTCAACAGAATAGTGTAGCTGAGAAGAATCACAGAACCATTCAAGAAATGACCCCAAGTCATGTTGAACTTCAAAGAAATATCTCAAAGATGGTGGGCAGAAGCTGTTAACACTGCAACACACATCATCAACAGGACATACTTAAGACCTCACACTACTAAGACTGTATATGAAATTTGGACAAGACGTAAGACAAACTTGACCTATTTCCATATCTTTAGTAGTAAATGTTACATTCACAATGACAGGGAACCTTTGGGGATGTTTCATGCAAGAAGTGATGAATGAGTATTTTTTGGTTACTCCAACAATAGTAGAGCCTATCGTGTATTCAACAAGAAAAGTGGAGTTGTTATGGAGACTATCAATGTAGTGGTTGAAGATGCTACAGCAATAAAGAATGATAAAACAACCATAACAGATGAGGACGAGTCAAATACTATCAATACTCAGGAGTTCTTCAATACAAAGATCAACACGAAGCCAAAGGAGACAATTGATTCTACAACAGTTATAGAAACAACAGAAGAAGAAGTTCAACACAGAAAGTCATCCGCAAGGATTAAAAAGAATCATCATATAGATTTGATCATTGGAAACTTGGATGAATCAAGAAGAACCGGACGATAGAAAAAATCAATTATAAGGAGATGGTGATGTTTGCATGCTACACTTCAACAGTGGAGCCAAAGAATGTCAAAGAAGCTTTGATAGACAAATTCTGGATAGCTGCTACATAGAAGAAACTTCAAAAGTTTGAGCACAATGATGCTTGGGAACTTGTTCCACGTCTAGACTGAGTAAATGTGATTGGCACAAAGTGGGTGTTTCATAACAGAACTAATGAATATGGGAACATACATGCGACAAAGCAAGACTTGTTGCACAAGGCTACACACAAGTTGAAGTAGTGGACTTTGAAGAAACTTCCCTGCAGTATGTATGCAATCTATCAAATTGCTCTTAGATATTGCTTGTGGAAGAAGAATCACACTTCAACAGATAGATGTCAAAAGTGCGTTCTTAAATAGATTTATACAAGAAGAAGTGTATATTGAACAACTGAAGAGAAGAATTGATCCAGATCATCCAAATCATGTGTACAAGCTTAAAAAAATGCTTATGGACTTCAAAAAGTAGCAAGGGCTTGGTACGAGAGATTAATAAACTTTTTGTTGACAAGACGCTACAACAGAGGGGGGGAGCTAACAAAACTATATTCATCAAACGGCTAAACACACTTGTTATGATGGCACATATTTATGTTGATGATATTATGTTTGGCTCAACCTCAACATAGCTCACAGAGGAGTTTGTTGAACTCATGCAGATTGAATTTGAGATAAGTATAGCAGGTGAACTTACATTTTTTCTTTGTTTGCAAGTTTAGCAATCAAAGGATGGTAATTTTATCTCACAAACCATGAATGCATTTAACTTGGTTAAAAAGTTCAACACGGAAGACTCAAAACTTGTTTCAACTCCTATCAGTGTTAATTAGAAGCTGACAAAGGATGACAAAGGTCAATCTATTGATCAACACATGTATGAGAGCATCATTAGAGGTCTGTTATACTTCACAACAAGTAGACCATGCATATTATACAGTGTTAGAGTGTGTGCCAGGCATCAATTAGCCCCAAAAGAGTCACATTGGAAGGCTATTAAACGAATTTTGAAGTATGTCAGTCATACAAAGAAACAAGAAATCTACTTCAGCAAGGGCTCAAATGCTTATCTAATTGAATACAGTGATGCTGATTGGGTTGGAAATTATGATGATTGAAAAAGTACTTTTGGAGAATGTTTTTATCTTGGTAATAATCTTGTATCATGGTACAACAAAAAAAATGATTTCTTTGTCAACAGTAGAAATATTTGTTTCAAATTTCTACATGTATTGTTTTCCAGAAAAATTTAAAAAATGAGAAAAATAAGCGGGATTTTAACACCTCATCCAAAAAAAGCTAGATGCAGGTTTTGGAAACTGCTAAACCAGTTATTTTTGGAGTTTAAGTTGATCATTATTCTAGAGGTAAATCAACATTCTCTCTCTTAGACTTCTCACATTCCTCATTCTCTCTCTTAGACTTCTCACATTCCTCAGTTTCTCAAACAAACCTTGAAGAAATCCTTTGCCAAAGCAAAATGTCTATGAAACCTTGAGAGAGATGGAGCCTGTCAGACCACCAAAGAAAATGATCCCGTACTTCAGCAGAATCTAATTTCGGTTTACAATGGAATATGACAGCAACGTCTAGTGTTTCAACAACAGAAGCTGACACATCGGTTATGTTACTGGTACTTCATCTTTACCAGTTGTTGAAGAATGTTCAAATAGGCAAATAATCATACATGATGGAGGCATTATTTGTTTTACTATTTCATGCTATTTGAATTACATGAACTTTGTTCATTCGCTTCCTGAAATTTATGGAGAACTACTTGGGAATGCGATTTTTGTTCCAGAATATTTCATTAGAGCTTATAATAATCATTCCACTACTGATTCTACCACTTTTGGTGAGTCTTACGGCCACAACATGGTGCATGAATTTTATGCCGACATTGATAAGGGAGTGGATGATCCAGGAAGCCCATTTTATCATACTATTTATGTTAAAGATGTTGTGATCTCTTTTTCTCCTGAACTGCTAGCCATTGTACTTGGAGCAAACCATCATATTGAGGTGGAATGAAGTCAAATTAATGATGAATTTGACATGACTAAAGTATGTAGAGAATTGATAGGAGATTCACTTCAGTAGTTGCCTATAGAAAATCAGTTGAAGTATTTTGCCCTGTACAAGCTGTCCTGCACTGATCGTGTTGACGGATAGAGCAGTTCTGTTATACGTGATTGGCACCAAGAAGCAGTTTAACATTAGTTATGTTATGTATAATTCTATTGTTAAACTTGCCAGAATCAGCACTATAAGTACAACAAGTCTTCCTTTTTCTTTTCTCCTTACTACCTATATTTCTTCCTGTTGAGGTATTCATACCTTCAATAAGGATGTTGTTGTCAATGAAATCAAGATCTTGAAGCTATCCTTGACAAGGCCCAAATCTGAGCTCTCCATGTCTAACTCCTCCAATGCAACAAGTGCTAAAAGGAGGCCAACAAGAGTTGCTGCCAGCTCTTCTCATGCCAAAGTTACTCTACCAACTGCCTCTAATGATATTCAATCTCTTCAACAGCAAGTGGCATAATTTTTCAAGCAATGCCAGATTTTGACAACCTGAGTTAATGATTTTTCCCAACAGCTTCTCATTGTTTCTACTTCTCAACGAAGGCTACAAGAGACCCTTCAATAAACTCTTGATCAACTTTTGAAGGATCGGTGACATTTTGGCCTTGTTCATTGTAAAAAAATAGGAGGAAAATCACCAAAGGAGGACAAAAATGTGTTGGAGATAGAGGGAGACATAAGTCTAATAGAAATGAAGGAAATCGTGGAGATAAGGGGAGTCTCGACTTAAACAAGCTTATAGGGCTTGGATTTCTATCAAAATGATTGATGAAGTTCTAGTTGCCATTTTTATAATTTTTGAACAATTTTATTTTTGCTTTGCCTAACATTTTTACTATTCTGATTACATTTGGGATGATTATAATATTCTCTAAAGTACTGGCTTAATATTTCTGTTGAACTAATTGCTGAAATGCATGTGCTGTTATGCTCTAGTTTAACATATCGCTCTGTAATTGTTGAATATGTGCTATCAAACTGCTTTTGCGGAATTCTCATGACCCACACTTAACTGAGCAAGTAATTATGAAGACTTATGGAGGCTTTGCAAGGCTTATGGAGGTTTTGCAACAAACAATGCCAAAGTGGGAGATTGTTACGACATGTGCCATGCCAAAGAGGAAATTGAAGACATATTTGGAAAGTCTTTTGGCATTAGGAAATTGAAGACAGGGAGGCTACCATGACAAAGTTTTTAGTGGGTTTGAACAAGGAGATTTCCACCATAGTGGAGTTACACGGCTATGCAAACCTAGGAGACATGGTGCACTTGGCCATGAAAGTTGAAGGCAACTCAAAAGAAGGGAAACACCAACTTCGACACACAAAACCACTGCCAATCCACTCTTTAAGCCAACCTTGAAGAAGGATAAAGCTCCAAGATATCCACCTCGAGAAGTTCCAAGGCGAAGGTTAGAGATGCCCAAGGACAAGGGCAAGGCCACTGCATGGTGTAAATGAGGAGTTTGAAGAAGACATCAAAGAGGAATTCGTGGTAGGTGTAGAGGATGAAGACTTGAAGGAATCATGCTATGTGACTAGGAGGGCTTTGAGTCAACAAGGTATGGAGGACGAGACTCACATCTATAGCGAGAATATTTTTCACACCAAGTGTGTTATCAATGAGAAGTTGTGTTTCATGATAGTGGATAGCAGGAGTTGTGCAAACATTGTAAAGCTCAAACGTGGCGGAGAGATTCAAGATTCCTACTAGCCAGCATCCGAAGCTTCATAGATTTGAATGGTTGGGTGACTATGGTGAGGTAAAGGTGACAAATCAAGCATTTGCAACATTTAACATTGGAAGATTCAAGGATGAAGTGCTTTTTGACATAGTACCAATGTAAGCCAAAAATCTTTTACTTGGATGACCATGGAAATATGATAGGTGGGCCATTTATGATAGATACAAAAGGTCCTACATGATTGTCAAGGACCAAGAGTAAGCCTATTTGCAAAAGAGAGGTAGATTGAGGATGACATTAGGACAAATATGCCGATTATATATTTAATGTGTAAATGATCTTATTTTTCTACTAATGATTTGGATTCCTCATTTCCTAGGGAAGTAATGGAGTACATTCAATAATTTGGGGACGTATTCCCCAAGAGCTACCGAATGGACTACCCTCGATACGAGGCATAGAACATCAAGTAGACTTCATACCGGCGGTGGTAATTCCAAATCCACTAGATTGTAGGAGTAAACATAGAAGAGACCAAGAGGCTATAATGACAAGCAGAATAACATCTCTCCAAAGGAAAAATCCATGAAACCCTTAGCCCGTGTGCGGTTATGGACCTTCTTGTCCTAAAACAGCATGGCACTTTAGCACTATTGCTAACACTTTGATTGAGGTGATAAAAGAAATCAATAGGATTCAAGTGGAAGGATGCCTAAGAGAAGGCATTCCAAGAGTCAAAAGACAAGCTCAGCAATGCAGTGTTGTTCACTCTTCCAAATTTTGAGAAAATTTTCAAAGTGGAATGTGACAGGGTCAGAAGTGGGAAGTGGCGCGTTGTTCCAACTATTGCCTCATTAATACAAATAGCCTACCTTTCTTACTAAATCGTTTAAGACCTATGAGTAATATCTCTAATGTAAAACTAAGTCCAATCTCTTTACACAAAGTTCCTATCTTAAATTAAACACCCACTATACCCCTATACAGATGGTTTATCAAAGACATAATAAAATTTGTGAAATGAATCATGCAAAGATAGCGAATCAATTGCAAGCATTCAACTAAAGCAGCAATAATTAATAACATACGAAATTCAACAAGTAGGAACTTTCGAATCAATAACAGTAATGAAAACATGTAGCCTTCACATCAGTTCTAGTTAATAGGGTTTTAACTTAACATAGTGAAAATAATATCCATGATAGCTTTAATCAACATAAGGGATTTCCATAGAGAAGCCTTAAAAAGAGAACTTGTAGCATCTTCTCCAATCTTTTTGAAGCTACCTTGCTTTCAAATTCATCAAAAGATATCTAATTTTATACAAAGTAAGTATATTTAGACTAAAAATAAACCTAAAAGACTTCTGAAACTAAAAATATGCTAAATAAGTGAAAAACCTAAGGGGGGTGAACTAGGTCTTTGGCTAATTATCAATAATCTTTTCCCTTTTTTGCAAATCCTTTGCCTTGATAAAAGCTCTTCTTTAAAATTTCACCTGGAGCTACAACACTTGAATACACTCATTACTTATTGAATTTTTTTTTAAATCCTTAAGCTTCTTCTAAGATTGGTCAAACCTTTCTTCGGCTAATGACTTAGTAAAAATATCATTAATTTGTTCATTAGTGCAAACACGCTTTAAACAAATATTACCCTTAGCAGAATGATCTCTAATAATATGAAGTTTGATCTCTATATGCTTTGTCCTAGTTTGTTGAATAGTATGATGGTCAAATTTGTTGCATTAGTGTTATCACATAACATAGCCACACATTTGAAATACAACCATAATCACTTAGAGTATCAATAAGGTAATAGATAATGTGTTTAACAATAATCAAATGAGACTCTTTAGGACAAGATGAAATCTAGCACACAAGCACATGACAAACATAATATTGGCTCTACTTGCTGCCAAATAGAGTTGACTACTCTTGCAAAACTTTTTATTCTTGTCAAGCATAGTTGATATACTTATGGAAGTGCTTATACCTTAACTTGATTCTTGAAAGTGCCATACTTGGTTTGCTTGATTTGTAGGCCAAGAAAGAAATTGAGTTTTCCTATCATGCTCATTTCAAATTTACTTTGCATCAACTTGGCAAACACATCACAAAGTGAAGTATTAGAAGCACCAAAAATTGTATCATATATTTTGGCAAGTTATAGATCATTGCTACAAGAGGTTTTAATGAAAAGATTTTAAAAAAACTTTTGAAAGACGAAAACTACTGAATATTTCATACCAAGCTCTTAACTTGTTTCAATCCATATAAGGCTTTTGAGAGTTTGAAAACATAATTGGAAATTTTTTTTATGAGTGAAATCAACATAAAATTTCCTCATCAATAAAGCCATTTGAGGAAGCACTTTTGACATCATTTAAAAGAGTTTGAAACCATTAAAACATGTGTTAGCCCTAAAGGCAAATCATGTAGTTTTGATTAATGACAAATATTGATGAGAACTAATATGTTTATATTGTGTGATAGGATTTGTGAACTAAGAAGTTTTGGAGTCTCATTACCTTCAAGCCAAAGTGCAAGAACAACCTCAATAAACTATGAAGTCTTTTGTAGGTTATTCAAAAATGAAATCAAGGCATTGAAGACTTGAAGTGTAGAGTAGGTATGATAATAGGTAATATCTATGTAAACTCTACACTTGTATGTCTTGGAGTTTACTGAATGCATTAGAGAGCATAAAATAGGTTTCTTAATCATAAAAGGCTTTGAATAAATTTCTTAATGAATGTGGTTTTGTGTCCTAAAAGTTTTTAAGTAAACTTTATATGATCAAAGGAAATTGATTTTGGTTTTCAAAATTATATATGCCTAAATAAGTTTTCTATATATACCAAATGTTTTCAAATCTTTGGAAGTTAAATCTCAAATGATTTTACAAAGTTTGAATATGCTACCAAGGAATTCAGTCGTCCGAATTTTGTAGCAAAAGTTTGCTACTATTCTTCCAGAGAAATTCGGAAGAAGATTCGGACGCATGAAGAAAAATTCAGTTGTCCGAATTTTTGGCCATCAGCATGGTTACTGTTTTTCCAGAGAAATTCGAACGAAGATTCGAACGCAGCAGGAAGAATTCGGTCGTCTAAAAAATTCGGATGCAGAATTCGGTCGTCTGAATTTCCTAAAATAGCCGTTAACTAGCCGTTTTATAGTTGTTTTAACAGATTTTCAAATTCTATAAAAGCCATAAACGTGCAATCTTTTGTAAGTTTTGAATCCTTGAATACTTTAAGCATTCTAAAGCCTTTTACAAACATTTCTTAAGCTCTCTTATGTCTTGTGCATTCAATTGATCAATCCAAAGACATCAAAGTGTGAAGGTGCAACTTTGTGTAATATCTACCAACAAGTGGTAACATCTACACACTCATCTTTATTTATTAAATTGTGTTGGTCTACTAGCTCTAGCAAGGTTATCTTGATAACATAAAACCCTTTAGATAAGGGTGATCCTTGAAGTTGTGTTTCAAGGTTGTTTGAGATATAAAACCATTGTGTTTGGTGAGCCTTGTATTGTAAATAGTTACTAGAAGAGGTTGTGAGTGTAAAACCATAGTGTGGTAAGCCTCTCTTGTAATTTGTAAACCTGAGCATATAGTAGAGTGATTGAAATCCTTAAGTGTAGGCTTAAGGTTGTGGAGGTAGATCTTGAGGATCGAACCACTATAAATTGCTTGTGTTCTTTGATCGTACTTTCTTATATTGCTTTGCTATAAATTGTCTCTATTTTGTTTATATAATCTGTTATTGGTCTATATACATAAAAGGTTTAATTTTGCAAAAAAATAGCCAAATACCTAATTCACCCCCCTTAGGTATTTCAACATGTAAATGCCAAAAGCATTCTAATTGATTTAAATCTACTAACCGGAGCTAAAGTCTCATTATAATCAATGCCCTCTTCTTGATTGAATCCTTGGGTGACAAGTCTAACCATATTTCTAATAACTTCTCTGGATTCATTGAGTTTATTTCTAAAAACCATTTAGTTACAATAATGGAATGATCATGTGATTTAGGAATTTCCAAATTTTGTATCTTTCAAATTGATTTAATCCTCTTGCATAGTAATAATCTAAAAATCATCACACAATGCATCATCAATACTTTTAGCCTAATATGAGATAAAAGAATAAAGTTATCGATAAAGTACCACCTTCTTTTTACTCCTTGGGAGATATCACTGATGATTTGCTCCTTACGGTAGCCTCTAGGATATCTTAAGTTCTTTGGGAGCTTTTGGTCACCACTAGGGTGGTCATCTTGATTTTGTTCAATAATTTCTTCCTCATTGGTATGGTCCTCCAAAGTTGTTGCTTGAAGATAGGTTTGATAGTCATTCATAGATGTACCTCCATCATCTTCTTCTTTTCTTTCCAACCAAATGTAAGATTCATCGAAACTAACATGAATGTTTTTCTCATCATATAATGTTCTTTTCATTATAAACTCTATAGACCTTTTGTTAGAAGAATGATTAAGAGATATACCTATATCCGACTATCTATCAAATTTAAGTAAGTTATCAGAAGTATTCAAGATAAGACATTTATAACCCAACACTTTAAAATTTGCAATTTGATGAGTTTTATAAAAGAGAACTTCAAGATGTTTTCCTTCAAAATGATCTTAAAAGTGTTAGGGACTAATATGCTTGTATGTTGTGTGATAGGATTCGTGGATTAAGAAGTTTGAAGTCTTATTGCCTTGAAGCTAAAATGCAAGAACAACTCCAATATGTCAAAGTGATTGAAGATTGAAGAGTTTGTTCAAGATGATTGAAGGCTTTGAAGACATGAAGTGTAGGTTGCATGTGTTTAATAGGTAAACTTTGTAAACCCTACACTCTTAAGCCTTGGAATCTATGAATTGCAATTGAGAGCACAAAACTCGATTTAAATGGTTTCTATTGTTTTGAAATTACCTAAATTATCAAGTTTTCATAAATGGTTTTTGCACTTAAAAGGTCTTTAATGACTTCTATTTGAGGCTAGAATGTTTTCCAACTTGTTTGAATTGATTTGAACATGTTTTGACAAAGTTTGAAAAATTCGAATGCAAGATTTGGACGCAGGACAAAAAATTCGGTCGTTTGAATTTTGTAGCAAAAGTTTGCTACTGTTCTTCCAGAGAAATTCTGAAGAAGATTCGGACGCATGAAGAAAAATTTGGTCGTCCGAATTTTGGCCTTCAGCATGATCACTGTTCTTCCAAAAAAATTCGGAAGAAAATTCAAATGCTTGGAAAAAATTCGGTCGTCCGAATTTTGTAGCGAAAAATTCGGACGCAGAATTCGGTCGTCTGAATTTTCTGAAACTAGCCGTTACTAGCCGTTTTATGACCGTTTTAACTGATTTTCAAATTCTATAAAGGCTAGAAACTCTAGATTTTTAAAAGAACTTTTGCACAAAAGAAATGCTTGAAGCTCTAACTTGTTTTACATCAAAATTATATCAAAAGCTCTCAAAGATTGAAATTCAAGATTGAAATTCAAGATTCCAAAGGCAAGAAGTGAAGTGGTGCTAGAAATTGTATTCATCCACCAAGAAGTGTTGGTAACATTCAAATTCTCTCTTTACATTTTTGTTGTGATTGATACAAGGTTGTCAAGAGACTTAAAACCCTTGTGGAGGGTGATTCATAGACTAGATTAATCAAGGTTGTTGTGTAAAACCCATTGGTGAGGGTGAGCCTTGGATTAGATTGGTCTAGGTTGTCTAGTGACATAAAACTCTTAGTGATAAGAGTGAACCTTGTTTATTATATTGAAAAGAGGTTGTTGTGGTAAAACCCATTGAAGGGTGAGCCTCTTGTGTAATTGCTTGGATTAAGCATATAGTGAATTGATTGAAATCCTTGAGTGTGGACTCAAGGTAGTGGATGTAGATCTTGGAGAGATCGAACCACTATAAATTATGTGTTCATTTCTTTATAGCTTTACTTGTTTTACTACTTGTGTTATTATTATTGTTTATAGTTGTTGATTGATTGGTTGTGGTCTTATAGTTTAATAATCTTGTCTTAACCATCAAATCACATATAAACTTGAAGTTTGTGAATTTAAAGAAGAGTTTTTATTAAGGCAAAGGATTTGCAAAAAGGGAAAAGATTTTCGATAATTAGCCAAAGACCTAATTCACCCCCTTAGGTCTTTCAATTGGTATCAGAGCTAGGTCTTCTTTTTAAGGTCTAACAACCTAGAAGTAAAGATTGTATGGCTAGTTTATCAAATTTGCCTTATACGGAAGGTTCCTCCACTAATAGACCTCCATTGTTTGATGGTTCTAATTATATTTTTTGGAAGTCTAGAATTGAGATTTAGATTTGTTCTATTAACTATGAATTGTGAAATATTATTGAGAAAGGTCCCTATGTGCCATTGAGATTGAAATCCGATGGAGTTACAAGGGAACCGAAGTCCATGGAAGAGTATGATGAGAGCGATTCAAGAAAGATGACATTAAACTACCAAGCAATGAACATTCTTTGTTGTGCGTTGGTTGTCAATGAATACAATAGAGTGATGGAATGTGATTCCGCTCATGAAATGTGGAAGCTACTTCAAATCACTCATGAAGAAGAAAGAGCAAATGTGTGCTTCATGGCAATGGAAGATGAGGTACAACCTACTCCATCTACCTCTACTTCTTATGATGATAATATTGATGATCCTAGTGAATTACTTGTTGAGATGTATGGAGAATTAAAAAAGGCTTCGAAAAAGAATAAGTAAATGAAACTCAAAATTAATGAGTTATTGAATGAAAATTCAAAATTATTTTGTGAGAACAAAAAACTTCTTGAATCTATTGATTGTTTAAATATTGAAAAAGAAGTTTTAAATGTTTCTTTACAAAACATGTCCCTTGAAAATAAGATTCTTTGTGAAAAGATTTTGTCTCTTGAAAAAATGCTTGTTGATCATGAGACTTTGAAAAAGAAGGTTGATGAACTTACACCATGCATAGAAAATTTACAAAAGGAAGGGACAATCTTGATAAAATTCTTAGAGCTCAAAGATCTCCTCTTGTCAAAAATGGTCTTGGTTATAATTATGTAAACAATGTGCCTAAATATAACAACTTCTTTGTTAGAGCTACTTCTACTTCCATGCATCATACTTGTTGTACTTATTGTGGAAAACATGGACATAAAGTCACCAAATGTTATGTTAAAAGAAAAGTAGAGGATAGTGTAAAAACCATTTGGAGAGATAAGGGAATTATTACTAACCCTCACGGACCCAAAAAAGTATGGGTACCAAAGGATACTTCGTCTCCTTTATTGCAGGTACACTCCAACTCAAACTCAAGCATCACTAAGTGGTATATTGATGATGTTGGTTTAAAGAATAACAGAAAACACCTCATTTATAATCAAGGTCAAAGCAACCAAAGAAGGATTTTTTTTTGAGGCAAGAAGAAAGGAGAAATTCTTGGAGTAACCAATGTTTGTAAAGGTTCCTCTCTTCTTTTTAAACAAATGTTGCTTAGTGCTGTTTTAAACTATAACTTGCTTAGCATTAGTCAATTGTGTGACAATGAATAAGAAGTTAAATGCCAACAGGCAAAGTTTCTGTTAAGAATCCCTTTTGTTAAAATTTGAAAATTTGCCAACCATGACTTGTCAATTGCTTCTATGAAGTCTATGAAGTTGATTAGGTAACACTGATGATATGAGATTGAATTCATGGTTGATATGTTTTTGAAATTAATTATATGTCAAGATAAAATTATTAAAATAGCTATGATTGTATATCTATGCATTTGCTTGGTAAAAAACATCTTTATGAAACTTTACAAAATGTTTGAACTTGAAGTTTGAATATAGGCCATAAGTTCGGTTGCCCGAACTTGTATGACAAAATGATATTTTGTGATTTTGATCAATTACTCACAAAATGTTTCAGTGTGTGTTTTATCTTGATAAGCTTGATGAACTTGTTGCTTATGATAATGATTTTCTTGGCATAGAAGATTTGGTCATGTGAACATGGATTTGTTGAACAAACTTTTCTCTCAAGATTTAGTTGGAGGATTGCTAAAAATGTGTTTTGAGAAAATTGTCTTTGACATACTTGTCAATATGGAAAACAAACAAAAGAATCTTTCAAACCTAAGAAAATGATTTTCACTTCAAAACCTCTTAAAATTTGTTTATATGGATTGTTTGGACCAATGAGGATCACTAGTCTTGATAGTAAATGGTATTCATATATGATTGTTGATGATTTCTCTAGATATACATGGGTGATCTTTCTAGCTCAAAAGGATGAAGTTCTTTTCATGAATTTGTAAGACTTTTCAAAAGGGTCCAAATCTCTCTTGAGTGCAAATTGATTCCCATTAGAAGTGACAATGGGAGAATTTTACAACCAAGTCTTTACAAAATTTGTGATGAAAATTGAATTTCATATAATTGTTTCAACTGCAAAAACCCCACAACAAAATGGTGTTTTTGAAAGGAAAATTTGAACTTTGCAAAAATTGGATAGATCTATGCTTTGTGAAAATTCCTCAAAAATTTTTTTTGAGCCGAAACCATAAACAACACATGCTATGATATATAGAATTCTTTTAAGATCATTTTAAAGAAAAACATCTTTTGAAGTTCTCTTTTATATAACTTCTCAAGTTGCATATTTTAAAGTGTTTTATCTTGAATACTTGTGATAACTTACTTAAATTTGATAGAAGATATAGGTATATCTCTTAACCATTCTTCTAATAAAAGGCCTATAGATTTTATAATGAAAAGAACCTTATATGATGAGGAAACCATTCATGTTGGTTTAGATGAATCTTACATTTGCTTGGAAAGAAAAGAAGAAGATGATGTAGGTACATCTATGAATAACTATCAAACCCATCTTCAAGCACCAACTTTGGGGGATCATAACAATGAGGAGGAAATGATTGAACAAAATCAAGATGACCAACCTAGTGGTGACCAAGAGCTACCAAAGAACTTAGGATATTAAAAAAGGCCACCCTAAGGAGCAAATCATTGGTGATACCTCTCAAGGAGTAAACATAAGGTGGTACTTTATCGATAACTTTATTCTTGTATATCTCATATGAACCTAAAAGTATTGATGATGCATTGTGTGATGATTTTTGGATTATTGCTATGCAAGAGAAATTAAGTAAATTTGAAAGATACAAAATTTGGATATTCTTAAATCTCATGATCATTCCATTATTGGAACTAAATGGTTTTTAGAAATAATCTTATTGAATAGAAGTTGTTAGAAACAAGGTTAGACTTGTTGCCTAAGGATTCAATCAAGAATATGGCATTGATTATAATGAGAATTTAGTTCCGGTTAATAGATTTAAATCAATTAGAATTCTTTTGGCATTTGCATGTTTTAAAGGTTTCAAACTCTTTCAAATGAATGTCAAAAGTGCTTTTCTAAATGGTTCTAGTGAGGAAGAGGTTTATGTGGAACAATCACCCAGTTTTGATCATGAAAAGTTTCCTAACCATGTTTTCAAATTATCCAAAGCTTTGTATGATTTAAAACAAACGCCTAGAGCTTTGTATAAAAAAAATTGAGTGTTTTTCTTCTTTCAAAAGGATTTTCAAGAGGAAAGGTTGACACTACTATTTTCATAAAAAAAACCTCTTGTAACAATGATCTATAAGTTGTCCAAATATATGATACAATTCTGTTTTTGATGCTTTTAATACTTCACTTTGTGATGTGTTTGCCAAGTTAATGCAAAGTAAATTTGAAATGAGCATGATAGGAAAACTCTATTTCTTTCTTGGCCCACAAATCAAGAAAACCAAGGATGTCACTTTCATGAATCAAGTTAAAGTATAGGCACTTCCATAAGTTTATCAACTATGCTTGGCAAGAATAAAACGGTGTCATAGGAGTAGTCAACTATATTTGACAGCAAGTAGAGCCAATATTATATTTTTCATGTGCTTGTGTGCTAGATTTCATCTTGTCCTAAGAGTCTCATTTGATTGCTGTTAAACACATTTTCTATTACATTATTGATACTCTAAGTGATTATGGTCTATATTTCAAATGTGTGGCTATGTTATGTGATAGCACTAATGCAACAAATTTGACCATCATATTATTTAACAAACTAGGACAAAGCATATAGAGATCAAATTTCATTTCATTAGATATCACTCTACTAAGGGTAATACTTGTTTAAAGCATGTTTGTATTAATGAACAAATTAATAATATCGTTACTAAGCCATTGGCCGAAGAAAGGCTTAACCAATCTTAGAAGAAGCTTACAGATTTCAGAATTCAATAAGTAATAAGTGTATTCAAGTGTTGTAGCTCCAAGTGAGGACAAAGAAGCCTAGCATGGGAAAAGGAAAGGGAAAAGCAAAAGAAAGAGGAGGAGGACCAGTGATCAATGAACCAAGGAAGGTCTATGCTCCTCAAAGTATGTCATGGCTGGATAGATTTGTCACAGTGGAGGCTGCAACTGAATTTGATGATTGGACAAAAAGGAACCATAAGACAAATCCAAACCACAAGGTGGATATCATCAAACTATCCGAAATGGGTAATATACTCTCAGTTTTTAAATGATGTGAGCTGGACTAGTTTGCTTGTATTTGGTGAATGTTATTACCTTCCTTAGTTTATGAAGTTTAATCAAATTTAAGGAAGAAAGAGTTGAGCAAGTTGGTAATAAAGCTATGCAGTGGTTTTCTTCAAGAATATCACAAGTTGATTTTTGAGATTGATAATGCATTGCTCAATAGAATTTGTGATGTTGAGGATGTTGGGTTTAGGCATTATTCTTCCGGGGGACATTGTTTTATAAGTGAGTTATACTCACATGAAGGAATTGAGAATGCATATATAAATGAAGAAGCTTCAAGACTAGAAAGGAGAGAGAGATGAAAGCTTTTTGATGGTAGTAAAAAAAAAATTGGAATCACATGCTTACTACCTTGATTATAGCATACTTTGGGCACAAATCTTCTGTTGATTATATGTATGCTGTAATTATGCTAGCCATGCATAAGAAAAGAAAAATTAATTTTGGATATATAGTGCTAAAGAATAAAATAGCAGCTAGAAGATCCGAGCATAAGGCATTGTCGTATGGAACATTATTAACAGGATTTTTCAAGCATCTCCAAGTGCAATTGTCTTCTAGTGGTTTACCAATAAAGAGTGAAGAAGTCTACACCAACAACTCACTAAAGAGAATGCTTTGGATAATTGATGATGATAATGTATGAAGGGCTAGAAGAGAAACTTCTCTAAGGGGTGATAGAAGAGATGCTAGTGATGTTGAAGAAAGTGAGGAGGTTGAGGAAGAAGAAAATGAAGAAGAAGAAGAGAATGAAGAGAAAATCCTTGCTGGAGAAAGGAAAGTTGAAATGAGGCATGAGTCACCAAGTGAGGGGGAGCAACTCCCCACAAAAAGAAGACTATTTGAAGAGGTACCCTCTATTGAAGGAAAAGAATTTGAAGGTAATAATCTCACTAAAAGTGATACCATAGTTGCCAAGGTGTTTCAAGAGACATTGAGCAACTATGTAAAGAAAATGAAGAAGATGGACAAATTCTTCGAGTCCTTTGCTCTAACAATTCTTGGCAAATTTGATGATTTAGAAACTAGAGTAAAAAAAAAGTATGGAAGGAGATGACAACAATAAGGATGATAGTAATGACAGTGAAAATTGAGATGGCTATCAATTTGTTGCTAAAGAAGAAGACTAAGATGAAGGAAAAGGCAGTGAAGCACTCCAAGAAAAAGAAGAGCATGAGAATGAAGAACAAAGAGGTAAAGTCTAAGAGAACAAGCAAGAAAAAGGAGGTGAAGGGATCAAGGAAACATGGCCATCACAACGAACAAATTTGGAAGTGAAGACCATGAAGCGCATCCAAGACTAAGCCTTTCTATCCCTAAACTCTATTTTGTTGCTTATCTTAGTTTATGCCTTGATGCACATGTTATGCATTAACATTGAAATTTACTTGTGCCTTTCTAGTCATTATAATGTTATGAAGCTCAATATATGAAATCCTTATGATAAGAGCTTCTTTTGTTTCACTTTTGTTGTCCAAGTACTCTTACCCCACCTTTGATTGATGAGAAAAGGGGGAGAAGAAAATGTGATGACAAAATGTGTGTGAAATACCTAAGAGGGGGGGTGAATTAGGTATTTGGCTAATTTTCGCAAACTTAAACCTTTTATGCGTTTATACCAAGAACAAGTTATATAAGCTAATTATAGATAATTGATAGCAAGGCTGTAATGAAAGCAATAGCAAAGAACTCAAACAATTTATAGTGGTTCGATCCTCAAGATCTACATCCACTACCTTAAGCTCACACTTAAGGATTTCAACAAATCTACTGATTGCTCAGGTATACAAATTACAAGAGAGGTTCACCAAACTATGGTTTTACACTCACAACCTCTTCTAGTAATGTTTACAATACAAGGCTCACCACAAACAATGGTTTTATATCTTAAACAACCTTGAATCACACTTTCAAGGATCACCCTTATCTAAAGGATTTTATGTTATCAAGATAACCTTGCTAGAGCTAGTAGAAATACACAATTTGATAAATAAATGAGAATGTGTAGAAGTTACCACTTGATGGTAGATATTACACAATTTTGCACCTTCACACTTTGATGTCTTTTTGGTTGATCAATTGAATGCACAAGACATAAGAGAGCTTAAGAAATGTTTGCTAAATGCTTTTGAATGCTTGGAGTTTTTAAGATTTCAAGAGTCACAAAAATTTGCATGTTTATAGCTTTTATAGAATTTGAAAATCTGTTAAAACGTTCATAAAATGCTAGAAACGGCTAGTTTCCGAATTTCTTGGCTGCGTCCGAATCTTCGTCCGAATTTCTCTGGATGAATAGTAACCATGCTGAGAAAAAAAAATCGGACGACCGAATTTTTTGCTGCCTCCGAATCTTCGTCCGAATTTTTTTGGAACAACAGTGACCTTGCTGAAGACCAAAAATTCGGACGACCGAATTTTTTGGCTGCGTCCGAATCTTCTTCCGAATTTCTCTGGAAGAATAGTAGCAAACTTTTGCTACAAAATTCGGACGACCGAATTTTTTGGAAGCATTTTCAAACTTTGTAAAATCATTTGAGATATAACTTCAATGAGTTTGAAAAACATTTGATATGTATAGAAAACTTATTTAACCATATATAAGCTTGAAAAACAAGAACATATGAAGTTTACTAACATATTTCATAAACAGATTCATTCAAAGCCTTTTATGATCATAAGATTCTTTTTATGCTCTCTTATGCATTCAATGATAACTAAGACATGCAAGTGTAGAGTTTACATAGAAATTTACCTACAAGTTAGATGCACTCTACACTTCAAGTCTTCAATGCTTTTTGATCATCTTTAGAACAACATTCTTCAAACTTCAAATACTTGCTTAACTGAAGTTGTTCTTGAACTTTTGCTTCAAAGCAATGAGACTCCATACTTCTCAGTTTACAGAACCTATCACACAATAATCAAACATTTTAGTCCTCATCAATATTTGTCATTAATCAAAACTACATGATTTGCCCTTAGGGCTACATGAAATAGCAGTGGAATTCCTCATGCATGAAGAGAAAATGTGTGAATTTTCTGAAAATCCATGCATATGTCAAGGTGGAGAAAGAATGACTACAAAATGTGCTATGTGCTTGCTGTAAATGTGCTGTGTGTTGTGAGAAAGAATGACTACAAAATGTGCTATGTGCTTGCTGTAAATGTGATGTGTGTTATGTATATGTTGATGTGCAATATGTAATGAGTAATGTGAAAATATTTGGCTGTATTTCTGCATTTGAATTTAAATTCAAAGTGTTATAATATGTGAGGTTTTAGTTGTTTTCTTTGATTTTGGAATATGGTTAAGTTGAGATTGAAATCTTGAACTTGGTTCTTGACTTGATCTATGATTTTGAATTACTTCAAGAAAACAATTGAATGCATGAATTTTGTGATTTTGCAAATCTAAACTGAATGCTATAGTGGACATACATATTTGAGTACATCAACATTTCATTTGAATGCAAAATCACCTTTTCAAACTTGTTGTCTAAAATTTGGACCAAAAATTCGGATGCATGCATATTTGTTGCCAAAAAGTCCTTCTTTGTTATTCAAATTGATTCACATATGTTTTATTCTCTTCCATTATGTTTGAACAACCTAAGGAAAGATTTATTTCACATTAAACTTTCATTATATTGAATTTATTGCAATTTGGACATGGAATGTCAAAATTCGAATGCATGAGTTTAAAAATTTGAACGCATGAGTTTAAAAATTTGGAAGCATCCATATTGTGTTGTCAAAATGTGCTCCTTTGTTGTTCAAATTGATACAAATATGTTTTAATCTCTTCTAATATGTTTGAACAACCTTAGGAAAGCTTGTTTACAAAATTTGCAGCTTTCATTTTACTTATTTTAAAAGTTTGGACTTGATATGTCAAAATTCGGATGCATAGTATCTCTACACCAAACTTGTTGAAAAATGAGCAGAATCTAAGGGGGAGCATTGTTAAACATTTATAACCTTTAAAACCTCTCTTATAATCTTTTCTAAATGCTTAAATGCTATATCTTCTATCCTAATTGTTGGAATGAAGGAGGCAAATGGATGTTGGTTGGGTCATAGGCTCATATTGAGCCTTTTGTATGTCAATGTGCTAAATTGGTTGTTTTCTATCATTGACATTAATACTTCTTTGTACTACATTGTTTAAATCCATCACATTTTGCATCAAAGTTTGTCATCATCAAAAAGGGGGAGATTGTTAGCCCTAAGGGCAAATCATGTAGTTATGATTAGTTTTGATTAATGATAAATATTGATGAGGACTAATATGCTTGTATGTTGTGTGATAGGATTCGTGGATTAAGAAGTTTGAAGTCTCATTGCCTTGAAGCTAAAATGCAAGAACAACTCCAATATGTCAAAGTGATTGAAGATTGAAGAGTTTGTTCAAGATGATTGAAGGCTTTGAAGACATGAAGTGTAGGTTGCATGTGTTTAATAGGTAAACTTTGTAAACCCTACACTCTTAAGCCTTGGAATCTATGAATTGCAATTGAGAGCACAAAACTTGATTTAAATGGTTTCTATGGTTTTGAACTTACCTAAATTATCAAGTTTTCATAAATGGTTTTTGCACTTAAAAGGTCTTTAATGACTTATCTTTGAGGCTAGAATGTTTTCCAACTTGTTTTAATTGATTTGAACAAGTTTTGACAAAGTTTGAAAAATTCGGATGCAAGATTTTGACGCAGGACAAAAAATTCGGTCGTCCGAATTTTGTAGAAAAAGTCTGCTACTGTTCTTATAGAGAAATTCGGAAGAAGATTAGGATGCATGAAGAAAAATTCGGTCGTCTGAATTTTGGCCTTCAGCATGATCACTGTTCTTCTAGAAAAATTCGGAAGAAAATTCAGACGCATGGAAAAAATTCGGTCGTCCGAATTTTGTAGCGAAAAATTCGGACGCAGAATTCGGTCGTCCGAATTTTCTGAAACTAGCCGTTACTAGCCGTTTTATGATCGTTTTAACTAATTTTCAAATTCTATAAAGGCTAGAAACTCTAGATTTTTAAAAGAACTTGTGTACAAAAGAAATTCTTGAAGCTCTAACTTGTTTTACATCAAAATTATATCAAAAGCTCTCAAATTGCCTTGTGCTCAAAGATTGAAATTCAAGATTCCAAAGGCAAGAAGTGAAGCGGTGCTAGAAATTGTATTCATCCACCAAGAAGTGTTGGTAACATTCAAATTCTCTCTTTACATTTTTGTTGTGATTGATACAAGGTTGTCAAGAGACTTAAAACCCTTGTGGAGGGTGAGCCATAGACTAGATTAATCAAGGTTGTTGTGTAAAACCCATTGATGAGGGTGAGCCTAGGATTAGATTGGTCTAGGTTGTCTAGTGACATAAAACTCTTAGTGATAAGAGTGAACCTTGTTTATTATATTGAAAAGAGGTTGTTGTGGTAAAACCCATTGAAGGGCGAGCCTCTTGTGTAATTGCTTGGATTAAGCATATAGGGAATTGATTGAAATCCTTGAGTGTGGACTCAAGGTAGTGGATGTAGATCTTGGAGAGATCGAACCACTATAAATTATGTGTTCATTTCTTTATAGCTTTACTTGTTTTACATACTTGTGTTATTATTATTGTTTATAGTTGTTGATTGATTGGTTGTGGTCTTATAGTTTAATAATCTTGTCTTAACCATCAAATCACATATAAACTTGAAGTTTGTGAATTTAAAGAAGATTTTTATTAGGGCAAAGGATTTGCAAAAAGGGAAAAGATTTTCGATAAGAATTATCCAAAGACCTAATTCACCCCCCTCTTAGGTCTTTCAAAAAGAATTCTATTCATCCTAGCATGTGTTCTTTATAGCTTCGGCTCGAAACATATTTTTGAAGAAGAATTTTCACAAAGCATAGATCTAACCAATTTTTGTAAAGTGCAATTTTATTTTAATAACACCATTGTGTTGTGGGGTTTTTACAACTGAAACAATTATATGAAATTCAACTTTCATCACAAATTTTGTAAAGACTTGTTTGTAAAATTGTCCCATTGTCTCTTCTAATGGAAATCAATTTGCACTTAAGGAAGGTTTGAACCTTTTTGAATAGTTTTTCAAACTTAAAGAAGAACTTCATCTTTTTGAGCAAAGAAGAATGCTAAAGTGAATATTGAGAAATCATCAACTACTACTAAGGCATACTTCAAGTCATCTATACTCGAGTTCCTCATAAGTCCAAATCAATCCATATGAACATGCTCAAGGTGTTTTGAGTTCTAAAAGCATTTTCATGGGTTTGAAAGATTCTTTTGTTTATTTTCCATATTGACAAGTATTTCAAAGACAATTTTCTCAAAACACATTTTTAGCACTCCACTAACTAAATCTTGAGAGGAAAGTTTGTTCAACAAATCCATGCTCACGTGACCAAATCTTCTATGCCAAGAAAATCCATCATTATCATAAGTAACAAGACATTCAAGCTTATCAAGATAAAATACACATTCAAAATTTTTGTAAGTGATTGATCAAAATCACAAAATATCATTTTGTCATACAAGTTCAGGCGACCGAACTTATGGTCTACATCCAAACTTCAAGTCCGAACATTTTGTAAAATTTTATAAAGATGTTTTTGGCCAAGCAAATGCATAGATATTCAATCATAGTTATTTTAATCATTTTATCATGACATATAATCAATTTCAAGAACATATAAAAGATGAATTCAATCTCATATCATCAATGTTACCTAATCAACTTCATAGAAGTAATTGACAAGTTATGGTTGTCAAATTTTCAAATCTTAACAAAAGGGATTCTCGACTGAAACTTCGCATGTTGGCATTTAACTTCTTATTCATTGTCACATGATTACTAATGCTAAGCAGGTTATAGTTCAAATCACCACCAAGCAACATTTGTTTAAAAAGAAGAGAGGAACCTTTACTAACATTAGTTACTCCAAGAATTCTTCCTATATTCTTGTCTAAAAAACAAATCCTT
The DNA here is from genome assembly GCA_030512225.1 of Rauvolfia tetraphylla. NCBI lineage: Eukaryota > Viridiplantae > Streptophyta > Magnoliopsida > Gentianales > Apocynaceae > Rauvolfia > Rauvolfia tetraphylla. The sequence goes on along the minus strand of JAJQKT010000011.1, from coordinate 112,351 downwards.
CATTTGTTGCTTTGACCTTGATTATGAATGAGGTGTTTTCTGTTAATCTTTAAGCCAACATCATCAATATACCACTTAGTGGTGCTTGAGTTTTGAATTGAAGAGTACCTGCAATAAAGGAAAGGAAGTATCCTTTGGTACCCATACATTCTTGGGTCCATGGGGGTTATTAATAATTCCCTTAACTCTCCAAATGGTATTTACACCATTATCTACTTTTCTTTTAACATAACATTTGGTGACTTTATGTCCATGTTTTCCACAATAAGTACAAAGAACGATGCATGGAAGTTGAAGTAGCTCTAATAAAGAATTTGTTATATTTAGGCATATTTTTTACATAATTATACTAAGAACATTTTTGACAAGAGGAGATCTTTGAGCTCCAAAAATTTTATCAAGATTGTCCCTACCTTTTGTAAATTTTTCTATACATGATATAAGGTCATCAACCTTCTTTTTCAAAGTCTCATGATCAACAAGTATTCTTTCAAGAGAAAATCTTTTCACAAAGAATCTTATTTTCAAGGGACATGTTTTGTAAAGTGGCATTTAAAACTTCTTTTTCAATATTCAAACAATCAATAGATTCAATATTCAAACTTCTTTTGTTTTCACAATATAATTTTGAATTTTCATTCAATAACTCATTAAATTTGAATTTTATTTCTTTATTTCTTTTTTTTAATTCTTCATACATTTCAACAAATAATTCACTAGGATCATCAATATCATCATCACAACAAGTAGAAGTAGAAGAAGTGGATTACACCTCATCATTTAATGCCTTGTGTTACTTGAAGAAGTCTCCACATATCGTGAGCGGCGCATTTACTCACTCGATTGTATTCATTCACGTCTAATGCAGAACTCAAGATGTTCATTGCTTGGTAGTTTAAAGTTATCTTTCTTGAGTCGTTCTCATCAAGTTCCTCCATAGGCTTTAGTTCCCTTGTAATTCCATCAGCTTTTATTCTCATAGGTGCATAGGGACCTTTCTCAATGATACTTCACAAATCAAAGTTAATAGAACAAATAAAAATTCTAATTCTAGATTTCCAAAATGTATAATTAGAACCATCAAACAATTGCCATAAAACATATGTTGGCCTTTCCATCACTGTCATCTTCACTTTCTTGTTGATCCCACGTTCCAGCCAATCCTTTTCCTTTCTTGGCAGATTTCTTTTTGTTCTTGCTATCTCTTTCCCTTTCCAAAATTCTGGGACAATCAGCAACAAGGTGTTATGTACTCATGCATTCAAAACATTGAGGTTTGAAGGACGAAGACTGTCCACTCTTCTTGGTTGGCTTTCTTCCTTTCTTGAGGAACTCCTTTTTGTAGAATCTCTTGAACTTCCTAACAGCCATGGCAATTTCCTCTTCTCCATTGTTACCATCTTCTTCTTCGCTTGAAGATTTTTCTTGTTCACTCAAGTGATTTGAAGCCTTTAGTACAACTCCTTTTCTACCCTTTTCTTCATCTTCTTTGTTATTTAATCTTTTCATCTTCATTTCATGTGTGAGCAGAGATCCAATAAGCTCTTCAAGCGGAAGAGTTTTTAAATCCTTGGACTCCTCAATAGCAAGTGTCTTTGGCTGCCAAGATTTTGGTAGAGCATCCAAAATCTTCCTGTTTTGCTCTCCCATAATATAGCTTCTACCATAAGCTTTTAATCCATTAAAAATGTTAGTAAACCTTGTAAACATATCACTAATATTTTCACCTTGTTTCATGGTAAACAACTCATAATCTCTAACAAGCATAGCAAGTTTAGATTCTTTAACTTGATTTGTGCCTTCATGAGTTATTTGGAGTAATCTCCACATATCATGAGCAGTGTCACAACCACTAACTCTGTTATATTCAGTAACATCTAAAGCACATCTTAATATGCTCATAGCCTGATAATTCAATGGCATTTTCTTTGAATCATGTTCATCAAATTCTTCTGTAGACTTTGGTTCTAAAGTTACTCTATCTGCTTTCATTTTCATAGGAATATAAGGACCTTTTTCAACAATATTCCAAAATTCAAAATTGATAGAACAAATGTATATCTTAACTCTAGATTTCCAAAAAGTGTAGGTTTTTCCATAACAAAGGTGGTCTATGTGTGGAAGATCCTTCTAGGTAAGGTAAGTTTGATATATTAGCCATAGGATCTTTAACTTCTAGGTTGTAAAATCACAGAAATAAGTTCTAGCTCTGATACCAATTGAAATACCTAAGAGGGAAGGGGGTGAATTAGGTATTTGGCTAATTTTGGCAAACAAAAACCTTTTATAAGTCTAAGCAAAGAACAGATTATATGTAAGAGCAAAGACAGTTGATAGCATAGCAATAAAGGAATGTAAGAGCAAAGAACTCAAGCAAGTTATCGTGGTTCAATTGTCAAGATCTACGTCCACTACCTTAAGCCTACACTTAAGGATTTCAATCAACCTACTATATGCTCAAGTTCACAAATTACGTGAGAGGCTCACCACACAATGGTTTTACACTTACAACCTCTTCTAGTAACTTTTACAAACAGGATTCACCACACAATGGTTTTATATCTACAAACAACCATGAATCACAATTTCAAGGATCACCCTTATCTAAAGGGTTTTATGTTATCAAGATAACCTTGCAAGAGCTAGTAGAAAACACAATTTGATAAAGAGAGAAGAGTCTGTAAATATTACCACTTTTTGGTAGATCTTTTACACAAAGTTGCACCTTCACACTTTGATGTCTTTGGATTGATCAATTGAATGCACAAGACAAGAGAGATAAAAAAATGTTTGCTAAAGACTTTGGAATGTTTAGAGTTCACTTTGATTTCAAAACTTACAAAAGATTTCAAGTTTCTAGCTTTTATAGAATTTGAAAATCAGTTTTAATAGCCATACAACATCTAGTAACAACTTGTTTTAGAAAATTTGAATGACTGAATTTTGTGTCCGAATTTTTCGGACGTTGCTGTTGCACATTCTGGAAGAATTCGGACGACCGAATTTTTTTCCTGCGTCCGAATCTTCATCCGAATTTCTCTGGAAAAACAGTAACCATTTTTTGCTACAAAAATCAGACGACCAAATTTTTAGAAGCACTTCCAAACTTTGTAAAATCATTTGAGACTTAACTTCAATAAGTTAGAAAACATTTTATATGTATAGATAAATTATTTAGACATATATAAGCTTGAAAACCATAATCAAATTTCTTTGATCATGCAAATTTTACTCAAAATCTTTTAAGATACAAAACCACATTCATCAAAAAGTTCATTCCAAGCCATTTAAAATTAAGAAACATATTTTTTGCTCTCTTATGCATTCAATAGATTCCAAGGCACACAAGTGTAGAGTTTACATAGATATTTACCTATTTAGCATATATACTCTACACTTCAAGTCTTCAATGCTTTTAGTTCATCTTTGAACAACCTTCATGAAACTTCAATCACTACGGTTATTGAAGTTGTTCTTGCACTTTGGCTTGAAGGCAATGAGACTCCATACTTCTTAGTTCACAAATCCTATCACACAATATATAAACATATTAGTCCTAATCAATATTTATCATTAATCAAAACTACATGATTTGCCCTTAGGGCTAACATAATCTTTACTTGTAGGTTGTTAGACTTTAAAAAGAAGACCTCGCTCTGATACCAAATGAAAGACCTAAGAGGGGGTGAATTAGGTCTTTGACTAATTATCAATATTCTTTTCCCTTTTTGCAAATCCTTTACCTTAATAAAAGCTCTTCTTTAAATTCACGAATTTCAAGTTTATATGTGATTTTTTGATTGAGATAAGATGATCAAATAATAAGACCACAACCAATCAATCAACAACTAAGAACAAATAATAATAACACAAGTACGTAATCAAGTAAAGCTCACTGTTATTGTTCACCTTTGGACGACTGAACTTGACCATCTGCGTCCGAACTTGCGTTCGAACTTTTCTAAAAAAATAGTGGTACTGTTCACTATTACTGTTCATATTCGGACGAACGAACTTGACCATCTGTGTCCGAATTTGCGTCCGAACTTTTCTGGAAAAATATTCGATACTATTCACTAAACAATAGTTATTGTTCACAATGTAAGAAAAATTCGGATGATCAAATTTTCATTCTTCTTGTGAACTTTCATGCGAATTTTTCGAACTTTGTCAAAACATATTAAATCAATTCAAACAAGTTGGAAAACATTCTAGCCTAAAAGATGAGTCATTAAAGACCTTTTAAGTGGAAAAACCATTGATGAAAACTTGATAATTATGGTATGTTCAAAACCATTGAAACCATTCAAGTCAAGTTTTGTGCTCTCAATTGAAACTCATAGATTCCAAGACTTAAGAGTGTAGGGTTTACAAAGTTTACCAATTAAGTACATGTAACGTACACTTCATGTCTTCAAAGACTTCAATCATCTTGAACAAACTCTTCAATCTTCAATCACTTTGACATATTTGAGTTGTTCTTGCATTGTGGCTTCAAGGCAATGAGATTTCATACTTCTTAATCCAACAATCCTATCACACAACATAAAACATATGAATTAGTCCATATCAATGTTTGTCATTAATCAAAACAACATGATTTGGCCTTAGGGCTAACAATAAGTAATCAGCCCAAAAGTGCCTTTCGACAAACCTTGATCGGCCCAACCAAGCCAAAATCAGCACTGATAGTGGATGGGTTCGGGCCGATTCTTCGCCTTCCAGTTCAGATTCTGCAATTTTTGTGTACGTTGATTATTTTTCTCTACAAGCCAAGGTAAAAATTAAGTGAGGAATTTCTTCATTTTTTGGTCAAATCTCACAATTTAAACACTTTCTAAGCATGAAATCAAACAAAGCTGAGCGAAATAACAATTTAAATTCGTGACTTATCACCACCATTACATTGGGCAAAATTTAGCCGAAAAAAATCATACCCCATATACGTGCCAATTATTTGAAGGTATTTTTGTACCACTAGAGAGTTTCCCTCCAAAAATCTACATGTGAAATACACAAGAGACTCAATTTTTTGTTCCCTTTTATTTCACTCTCTTCTATGCTTCACAGGTGTGGTTGTTAGAGGGAAACCCTTTGGTGGAACAAAAAATGCCTTGAAATAGCTTGCATGTGCTTACAATGTGCCTTTTTGGGACTCAATTCTGCCTAGTGGTGGAAACATTTTGTAAAGTATATAAGGACCTTATTTGCTTTAAGAAAAACTGTAAGAGTCTAAGTATTACGTGTCCCTAACTTTAAGAACTATACTACCCATTTTCCCATTAGATAAATTAAATCTGTTGGGGAAGATGATTAGAAATCCGAAGACTGAACATCTTAAGGTACCAGTCTCCCTTCACAAAAACATCAACTAGATTTTAATAATCTCGATTTAAAATCAATCTAATAGAAGAAAAGAGAATTCAAGCTAGTTCTTACATAAGCCCACTTAATAAGAAGATATTTTAAATGGAATTTATTTGGAAAAACAGTTTGATAGGAACCCGCAGAAGAGCTGCAATAATATAAGCCATCGGTAGGATAAAAATTTTATTGATTTAGATGTTGAAAATAAGAAAGTTAATGATTTAGAAGTTACAACTACAGTTAGTGATATAAAAACAATTACTTATTTTAATCTTGTCTTTTATGACATTTTCGATGTATAAATACACTAAGACCCTAAACACTTAGTATTACTTTGGTCGAAATTCGGATTTGACATGAACAATTACGATCTTCAAAGTGAGAACAACATAGCCTTGGTATTTTGATAAACTAATTATTTATGGTCAGTGTTCTCTGAGTCTTGACTTATAAAAGGGCGAAGTCCACCGTTTGTAGTGTCTCTAAATCTTGGATAATACATTCTTATTCACGAGTTCAACTTTCTTGCTTATTATGGGATTGGTAGCGGTCGGATGTCTTTGAAGAGACTAAAAGTTGCAAAATAATTCTTTGTATATCTTATTGCTTTTTGTGTACAAAATACATGTGTATATATACAAAATTTTTAGATTTACTATGGAATGCATGATCAAGAGTAATAGCAATCAATTGGCAATAATTCTTTGATTGCAATAAAATAATGTACATAATATATTGTGCCTAAACTAAGCAATTTACCATATATAATATATACATAATAATGGCAGTTACTGGATGCCCTCTTTTGATGGTGTTTGTACATTTGTTGATTCCTTAATAGCCCTCGCAAGCTGGGTACTTGGAAGGTGGAGTGAAGGCGAGACTATACACAAGAAATTGAAAATGCAGTGCAAAAAGGGCCTTAGTTAGAAGGTCTACCAACTAGGAATGAGAAAGAATAGGGTGTGGTCTAATAAGCCCAACTCGAGCCTTTTCTCGAACTAGATGACAATCGATTTCAAGATGCATTGTCCATTCATGGATAACAGGATTGGCAGTAATGTGGATTGCACTTTCATTATCACAAAATCAGCATGAGAATGAGTACTACGTAGACCACGAAGAATATAAAGCAACCAAAAAACCTCACAAGTGGTTGAGGCCATCTCATGGTACTTTGCTTCGGCAGAACTTCGAGAAATTGTACCTTGCTTCTTGGAGCACCAGAAGATTAAAGAGGTACCAAGAAAAATACAATAGCTAGTTACAAATTGGCATAGGAGATGTTTGGACGAGTATTTGTGAAGTAGAGCAGCTAACCAATAAGTTTTTGATGACTAGTAGCATTAGAAAGGAGTGGAGAATCATCCTTAGAGCAAATGTAGGAATGATCCATATGAGTGGCAGCAGGTTACAACTGAGAAGACCATGAATATCCATAAGTTCTAGAGTGTACTTTCTCTGACAAAGATTGATACTGTGACTGGACCGAGCAACTTCCAACCCAAGAAAATATTTAAGCGAACCAAGATTCTTGGCTTAAAAGGTAGTATGTAAAAAAGTTTTAACAGAATCATCAATAGTTTGATCAGGGCTAGCAAGGATAATATCATTTACGTACACAAGCAATAAAAGAAAAGAGGAACCCGTGGTGCAAGTAAACATGCTTGGGTCGCTAGCTAAGGATTTGAAACCTTGAGAAAGAACTGCAACAGTTAATTTTGAGTGCCATTGTTAGCCAGCCTACTTGAGTCCATATCGGGATTTATTTAAACTACAAACTAAATCAAGGTGAGAAGAAATAAAACCAGGAGGACGTTGTATATATATACTTCTTCATTCAATTCCCCATAGAGATAAGCATTGTTGCACATCAAGATATTCTAAAAACCATTCTTGGATTGCAACAACAGCCAATAATAATTGAACAATTGTGATTTTGGCCCTTAGGAAGAAGATATCAACATAATCAACACCAAGTGGTTAGTTTAGCCTTTGGCTACCAATCTAGCTTTGTAGGGTTCAATGCTACCATCAGCCTTTTTTTATTCGGTACACGCACCGGCATCCAATAGTTTTCTTCCTAGCAGATAAAGGGGCGAGAGCCCGAGTTCGATTGTTTTCCAAAGCTTGGATTTCTGAATGCATCAACTATCTCCAATCCTCAGAAAGAATAGCTTCATTACAAGAATTAGGTTCAACATTAGTTAGTGCACTCAAGGTAAAAAAATGATGATTAGGTAATAATGAATCATTGCAATAAAAGTTAGAAACTGAATGAGGTTTAGAACTGAGAGAAGGAGCAGTGGAATTATGTAACAGATATCATGGTACTCATCTAGAGTGTCTCAAGTGGATTTTGAGTTCAATGATGCTTTAGCTAACAGAATTTGTGGAGTAAGTGATAATGGGCCAAGGTATTACTCATTGGGACAGCATTGATTTATTCATGAATTGTTCACAAATTAAAGATTTGAAGAGGCTTTCACAAATGGTAGAAGATTTAGGTCCATTAGGGAAAGGGAAATTAAAGCCTTTGATGCTAGAAGAAAGGTTATGCATCACATGATTACCACCATGATCATCCCTAATTTTTGACATAAATAATCCGTTGGTAATATGCATATGGTGGTTATGCTTGCTTTGCATGAGCATAGAAGATTAAATTTTGGATTCATAGCATTAAGGCACATGACTAGTGCAAGAAAAACAGCCAACAAAGCTTTATCTTATGGGAGACTATTAACAAGCATTTTCAAACACTTCCAAGTCAAACTTCTAGTAAGAGGACAAGCTTTCAAGAGTGGAGAAATCTACACTAATGATTCTATTAGAATGATGCAATTAGTTCTTGATGAAGATGGTATATGGAGAACACAAAGAGAAAATCCTTCAAAAAAGAGGTTGAGGAAGAAGAGGAAGATGAAGAAGAAACATTGGCAAGGGAAATGAAGACAAAAAGGAGGCATGACTCATCAAGTGAGGGGGAGCAATCTCCCTCCAAGAAAAGACTCTTTGAAGAAGTTCCTACTCTTTAATCACATCCAAATGTTGAAGAAGCTCCTAGTGGTGAAGGTATTCCTAGAGGAGACACCATCATTGCTAAGGCATTCCAAGCAGCCTTGAACAACTACATAAAGGAAATGGAGAAAATGTACAAGTTCTTTGAATCCTTTGCTCTAATGGTTCTGGGAAAACTAGATGGTTTGGAAAATAGAGTGAAGAATATAGAGGACATTTTAATGAGAAATGTTCAAAGTGGTGAAGGGCCCTCTAGACCTCAAGTTGAGGATGACAAGGATGATAAAGTAGATGAGAAAGGCAAGGAAAAGAAAGAGGATGAAGATGATGATAGTGATAATGAAGATGATAATGAGGATGAAGATCAAAGATGCAACAATGAATTCGTGGCAAGACAAGAAGAAAGAAATGAAAATGTACAATAGGAGCCACAAGAAAGAGGAAGCCAAGAAACGGCATTAATAGAGAGAGCCGAAATCACCTCACCATCTACTACCTTTTTCAGCCAAGGAAGAGTCAAGCATGTGGCAAGGGATTTAGCAAGGCTTCTCCATTGACATCACAAGACTGAGCATCTCTTCAATCCTATCCTTCTTTACTGTTTTATTTACTTAGATGTGCATATATACATATAAGCTGAAATTGGTTGTTTTTTGAGATTTTGAAATATGGTTGAGATTTTGAAATCTTGATCTTGGTTCTTGACTTGACCTGTGATTTTGGATTACTTTATGAAAACAATTGAATGCATGAGTTTTGTGGTTTTGCAAAGCTAAATTGTGTGCCATTGTGGCTATACATATCTGAGTACTTTTATAGTTGATTTGAAAATGCAAAATCACCTTTTCAAACTTGTTACCAAAAGTTCAGAATTGAAGTTCGGATGCATCCAAACTTTCTTACCAAAAATGTTCTTTCTGTTGTTCAAATTGTTTGAAAATTGTCTTAATCTTTCCTATCATATTTGAACAACCTTAGGAAAGCTTATTTTCAAAAATTTCAGCTTTCATCTCCTATATTTTACAGTTCAGACTTGAAATTTTAAAATTTGAATCCACAACATCTCAAGTCCAAACTTGTTGAAAAATGATCACAATGTAAGGGAGAGCATTATTAAACTTTTTTGATCTTTAAAACCTCTCTTAGAAGCTTTCTTAATGCTTAAATGCTATATCTTCTATCCTCGTTGTTGGAAGGAAGGAGGTAAATGTCATAGTGCTAAATTGGTTGTTATTTATCATTAACATTAATGCTTCTTTGTACTACACTATTTAAATCCATCACATTTTACATCAAAGATTGTCATCTTCACAAAGGAGGAGATTGTTAGCTCTAAGGGCAAATCATGTAGTTTTGATTAGTTTTGATTAATGACAAACATTGATAAGGACTAATTCATATGTTATTTCTGTGATAGGATTTTTGGATTAAGAAGTAAAGAGTTCTTGTTGCATTGGAGCTAAAAGTGCTAAGGACAACTCAAGTGTGCTATGAATTGAAGGCTTTGAAGACTCTAGTGTTGATTTACACTTGCTTTATAGGTATATTCTTGTAAACCCTACACTTGTTTATCTTAGAATTTATTGAATGCATAAGAGAGCACAAAACTTGTTTTTGAATCTTAAATGGGTTTGAGTAAACTTTGAATGATCAAGTGCTTTGTTAACAGTCTTTGAGTTCAAAAGATTTTAAATGACTTATCTTTTAGTACAGAATAATTTCAAACTTATTGAGGTTGATTTTCAAATGTTTTGACAAAGATTGAACAGTTCGGTCGCAAGTTTAGACGTCCAAACTGTGAACATGACTACTGTATTTCTAGAGAAATTCGGAAGCAAGTTCGGATGCAAGGGGCAAAGTTCGGTCGTCTGAACATTCCCAGACATCATGTCACAGTAATGTTCGGACGATAGTTCAGATGCAGAGGATCAAGTTCGTTCGTTTGAAATCCTCAGAAACTAGCCGTTACTAGCTGTTTTATGACTGTTTGAACAGATTTTTAAAATCTATAAAAGCTATAAACTTTAGATTTTTTTAAATTTTGAACACTTGAAAAATCTTAACATTCAAAAATTATTTAAAATCATTAGAGCTTGTTAGCCCTAAGGGCAAATCATGTAGTTTTGATTAATGACAAATATTGATGAGGACTAATATGCATGTCATTTGTGTGATAGGATTGTTGGATTAAGAAGTATGAAGTCTCATTGCCTTGGAGCTAGCAATGCATGAACAACTCAAATATGTCAAAGTGATTAAAGATTGAAGAGTTTGTTCAAGATTAATGAAGGCTTTGAAGACATGAAGTGTAGGTGACATGTGGTTAATAGGTAAATATTATAAACCCTACACTCTTAAGTCTTGGAATCTATGAGTTGCAATTGAGAGCACAAAACTTGATTTAAATGGTTTCAATGGTTTTGAACTTACCTAAATTATCAAGTTTTCATAAATGGTTTTTGCACATAAAAGGTCTTTAATGACTTATCTTTAAGGCTAAAATGTTTTCCAACTTGTTTGAAATGATTTGGATATGTTTTGACAAAGTTTTAAAAATTCGGAAGAAGATTCGGACGCATGCAGAAGAAATTCGGTCGTCCGAATTTTGTGAAGAATTTTTTTCTGCACTGTGAACAGTGAACAACGCATGAATAGTAACACTGTGAACAGTGAACAACGCATGAATAGTAATACTATTCACGTGAACAGTATACTATTCATTTGAACCGTTTACTATTCTTCCAGAGAAATTCGAACGAAGATTCGGACGAAGCTGGAAAATTCGGTCGTCCGAATTTTGTGAATAGTGCATGAACAGTGACTACTATTCACATGAACAGTGCCGACTGTTTTTCCATAGAAATTCGGACGAAGATTCGGACGAAGTTGGAAAATTCGGTCGTCCGAATTTTTGTGACCGGTGCATGAATAGTGCATGAACAGTACTACTATTCACATGAACAGTGCATGAACAGTGCCACTATTCACATGAACAGTATTTTCTGAAAATAGCCGTTACTAGCCGTTTTATGGCTGTTTAAACTGATTTTTGAATTCTATAAAAGCTATAAACTCCAGATTTTTTAGTAGAACTTTGAACTTAACAAATCTTACATGCTCTAACTTATTTTACATCAAATCAAATTGAAAAGCTCTCAAATTGCCTTGTGCTCAAAGGTGTACATTCAAGATTCCAAAGGCAAAGTGTAAAGGTGCAATATTGTGTAAACTCTACCTACAAGTGGTAACATCTACACATTCTTATCTCCTTATTAAATTGTGTTATTTTCTACTAGCTCATTTGCAAGGTTATCTTGTGACATAAAACCCTTTTGTGGAAGGGTGAGCCATAGACTAGATTAATCAAGGTTGTAGTGTAAAACCCGTGTGAGGGTGAGCCTTGGATTAGATTAGTCTTGAGGTTGTCTTTAGATATAAAATCCTTGTGGAAGGGTGAACCTTGTTTGTATAATTACTAGAAGAGGTTGTGAGTGTAAAACCATAGTGTGGTTAGCCTCTTATGTAATTGTTGAACTTGAGCATATAGTGGATTGGTTGAAATCCTTGAGTGTGGACTCAAGGTAGTGGATGTAGATCTTAGAGAGATCGAACCACTATAAATTGTGTGTTCATTCCTTATAGTTTTATTTATTTACATGCTCTTGTTATTATTACTTATTCATAGTTGTTGATTGATTGGTTGTAGTCTTATTGTTTGATGATCTTATCTTAACCATCACATCACATATAAACTTGAAGTTTGTGAAATTAAAGAAGAGCTTTTATTAAGGCAAAGGATTTGCAAAACAAGAAAAAGATTTCGATAATTAGCCAAAGACCTAATTCACCCCCCCCTCTTAGGTCTTACAATTGGTATCAGAGCAAGGTCTTCTTGTTAAGGTCTAACAACCTAGAAGTAAAGATCATATGGCTAGTTTATCAAATTTGCCTTATACGGAAGGTTCCTCCACGACTAGACCTCCCTTGTTTGATGGTTCTAATTATATTTTTTGGAAGCCTAGAATTGAGATTTACATTTGTTCTATTAACTATGAATTGTGGAATATTATTGAGAAAGGTCCCTATGTGCCATTGAGATTGAAAGCCGATGGAGTTACAAGGGAACCGAAGTCCATGGAGGAGTATGATGAGAGCGATTCAAGGAAGATGACATTAAACTACCAAGCAATGAACATTCTTTGTTGTGCGTTGGATGTCAATGAATACAATAGAGTGATGGAATGTGATTCCGCTCATGAAATGTGGAAGCTACTTCAAGTCACTCATGAAGAAGAAAGAACAAATGTGTGCTTCATGGCAATGGAAGATGAGGTACAACCTACTCCATCTACCTCTACTTCTTATGATGATGATATTGATGATCCTAGTGAATTACTTGTTGAGATGTATGGAGAATTAAAAAAAGCTTCGAAAAAGAATAAGGAAATGAAACTCAAAATTAATGAGTTATTGAATGAAAATTCAAAATTATTTTGTGAGAACAAAAAACTTCTTGAATCTATTGATTGTTTAAATATTGAAAAAGAAGTTTTAAATGTTTCCTTACAAAACATATCTCTTGAAAATAAATCTCTTTGTACAAAAGTTTATTCTCTTGAAAAAATGCTTAGTGATCATGAAATTTTGAAAAAGAAAATTAATGATCTTACATCATGTGTTGAAAAATTTACAAATGGAAGAGACAATTTTGGCAAACTACTTGGATCTCAAATATCTTCTATTGCTAAAAATGGTCTTGGTTACAATTATGTCAATAATGTGCCTAAACATAACAACTTCTTTGTTAGAGCTACTTCTACTTCCATGCATCATACTTGTTGTACTTATTGTGGAAAACATGGACATAATGTCACCAAATGTTATGTTAAAAGAAAAGTAGAGAATGGTGTAAAAACCATTTGGAGAGTTAAGCAAACTATTACTAACCCCCCATGGACCCAAGAAAGTATGGGTACCAAAGGATACTTCCTCTCCTTTATTGCAGGAACATTTTAATTCAAACTCAAGCACCACTAAGCGGCACATTGATGATGTTAGCTTAAAGAATAAAGGAAAACACCTCATTCATAATCAAGGTCAAAGCAACCAATGAAGGATTTGTTTTTGAAGAAAGGAAGAGTTCTTGGAGTAATCAATGTTGGTAAAGGTTTCTCTCTTCTTCTTAAACAAGTTTTGCTTATTGATGATTTGAACTATAACCTGTTTAGCATTAGTTAATTGTGTGACAATGAATAAGAGGTTGAATGCCAAAATGTGAAATTTCATTTAAGAATGCTTTTAGTCAATATTTGAAAATTTGCCAACCATGACTTGTCAATTGCTTCTCTGAAGTTGATTAGGTAACATTGATTATATGAGATTGAATTCATGGTTTATATGTTCTTGAAATTGATTATATGTCGTGATAGCTATGATTGAAGATCTATGCATTTTCTTGGTTAAAAACATCTTTATGAAACTTTACAAAATGTTCAGACTTGAAGACCATAAATTCGGTAGTCCGAATTTGTATGACAAAATGATATTTTGTGATTTTGGTCAATTACTCACAAAATGTTTCAATGTGTGCTTTATCTTGATAAGCTTGAATGTCTTGTTCCTTATGATAATGATTTTCTTGGCATAAAAGATTTGGTCATGTGAACATGGATTTGTTGAACAAACTTTTCTATCAAGATTTAGTTAGAGGATTGCTAAAAAATGTGTTTTGAGAAAATTATTTTTGAGATACTTGTCCATATGGAAAACAAACAAACGAATCTTTCAAATCCATGAAAATGATTTTAGACCTCAAAACATCTTGAGCTTCTTCAAATGGATTGTTTTGGACTTATATGGAACTCTAGTATTGATGACTTGAAGTATGCCTTACTAGTAGTTGATGATTTCTAAATATTCATTTTAGCATTATTCATTGTTCGAAAAGATTAAGTGTTTCATAAGTTTGTAAAATTATTCAAAAAGGTTCAAACCTCCCTTGAAAATTGGAGAAGTGTTTCACAAGTGACAATGGGAGAATTTTACAACAAAGTCTTTACAAAATTTGCTTTGAAAATTGAATTTCATATAATTGTTTCAACTGCAAAAGCTCCACAATAAAATGGTGTTATTGAAAGAAAATTTTGAACTTTGTAGAAATTGGCTAGGTCTATGCTTTGTGAAAATTCTTCTTCAAAAATATTTTTGGGCCAAATCCTTAAACACCACATGCTATGATAAATAGAATTCTTTTAAGATCATTTTGAAGAAAAACATCTTCTGATTTCTTTTTTATAGAATGCCTCAAGTTGCATATTTTAAAATGTTTGGTTATAAATGTCTTATCTTAAAGACTTGTGACAACTTACTTAAATTTGGTAGAAAAATGGATATTGATATATCTCTTAGCTATTCTTCTTACAAAAATGCCTATAGAGTTTATAATGAAAAGAACCTTATATGATGAGGAAACCATTCATGTTTATTTTGATGAATCTTACATTCACTTGGGAAAGAAAAAGATGAAGATGATGTAGGTACATCTATGAATGACAATCAAACCCATCTTCAAGCACCAACTTTGGAGAATCATACCAATGAGGAAGAAATGATTCAAGATGACCAACCTAGTGGTGACCAAGAGCTCCCAAAGAACTTAAGATATCCAAGAGGCCACCCTAAGGAGCAAATCTTTGGTGATATCTTCCAAGGAGTAAAAATAAGGCGGTATTTTATCAATAACTTTATTCTCTTTTGCATATGAGCCTAAAAGTATTGATGATGCCTTGTGTGGTGATTTTTGGATTATTGCTATGCAAGAGGAATTAAATAAGTTTGGATACAAAATTTTGGATATTCTTAAATCTCATGATCATTCCATTATTGGAACTAAATGGTTTTTAGAAATAAACTTATTGAATCCGTAGAAGTTGTTAGAAACAAGGTTAGACTTGTTGCCTAAGGATTCAATCAAGAAGAGGGAATTGATTATGATGAAACTCTTGTTCCGAATGCTTTTGACTTGTACTTTCTTTAAGTTATTTCAAATGAATGTCAAAAGGACTTTTCTAAATGGTTTTATTGAGGAAGTGGTTTATGTGGAACAATCACCCGGTTTTGCTCATGAAAAGTTTCCTAATCATATTTTCAAACTATACTAAGTTTTGAATGGTTTAAAACCAGCTTTTACAATTTAGTGTGAAAGGTTGAGTAGTTTTCTTCTTTCAAAAGAATTTTCAAGAGGAAAGGTTAACACTACTATTTTCATAAAAAAAAACCTCTTGTAACAATGATCTATAAGTTGTCCAAATATATGATACAATTTTTTGGTGTTTCTAATACTTCACTTTGTGATGTGTTTTCCAAGTTAATGAAAAGTAAATTTGAAATGAGCATGATAGGAAAACTCAATTTCTTTCTTGGCCCACAAATCAAGTAAACCAAGGATGGCACTTTTATGAATCAAGTTAAGGTATAAGCATTCATAAGTTTATCAACTATGCTTGACAAGAATAAAATGCTTTCATAGGAGTAGTCAACTCTATCTAACAGCAAGTAGAGCCAATATTATGTTTGCCATGTGCTTGTGTGCTAGATTTCATCTTGTCCTAAGAGTCTCATTTGATTGTTGTAAACACATTCTCTATTACCTTATTGATACTCTAAGTGATTATGGTCTATATTTCAAATGTGTGGCTATGTTATGTGATAACACTAATGCAATAGATTTGACCATCATACTATTCAACAAACTAGGACAAAGCATATAGAGATCAAACTTCATCTCATTAGATGTAATTCTACTAAGGATAATACTTATTTAAAGCATGTTTGCATTCATGAACAAATTTATGATATCATTACTAAGTCATTGGCCGAAGAAAGGTTTGACCAATCTTAGAAGATGCTTAGGGATTTCAAAATTCAATAACTAATGAGTGTACTCAAGTGTTGTAGCTCCAAGTGAGGACAAAGAAGCCTAGCATGGGAAAAGGAAAGGGAAAAGCAAAAGAAAGAGAAAGAGGACTAGCGATCAATGAACCAAAGAAGGTTTATGTTCCTCAAAGCATGTCATGCTTGGATAGATTTGTCACAGATGGAGGCTGCTATTGAATTTGATGATTGGACAAAAAGGAACCATAAGACAAATCCAAGCCATAAGGTGGATGTCATCAAACTATCCGAAATGGGTAATATACTCTCATTTTTTTAAATTATATGAGCTGGGCTAGTTTGCTTGTGTTTGATGAATGCTATTACCTTATTTAGTTTATGGAGTTTAAGCAAATATTAAGGAAGAAAGAGTTGAGCTAGTTGGTAATAAAGCTATTTAGTAGTATTCTTCAAAAATATCACAAGTTAATTTTTGAGATTGATAATGCATTGCTCAATAGAATTTGTGATGTTGAGGATGTTGGGTTTAGGCATTATTCTTCTGGGGACATTGTTTTATAAGTGAGTTATACTCACAATATAAATGATAGAAGCCTCAAGACTAGAAAGGAGAGAGAGATAAAAGCTTTTTTTTTATTCTAGTGAAAGAATTTTTGCATCACATGTTTACTACCTTGATTATTGCATACTTTGGGAACAAATCTTATGTTGATAATATGTATGCTGTAATTATGCTAGCCATGCATAAGAAAAGAAAAAATGAATTTTGGATATATAGTGCTAAAGAATATAATGGCAGCTAGAAGAACCGAACATAAGGCTTTGCCACATAGCAAATTGTTTACTAAGGTTTTCAAGTATCTCCAAGTGCAATTGTCTTGTAGTAGTTGACCAATAAAGAGTGAAGAAGTCTACACCAACAACTCACTAAAGAGAATTCCTTGAATACTTGATGATGAAAATGTATGAAGGGCTAGAAGAAAAACTCCTCTAAGGGGTGATAGAAGAGATGCTAGCAATGATGAAGAAAAGGAGGAAGAAAGTAATGAAGAAGAAGGAAGAAGAAAATGATGAAGAATAAGAGGATGAAGAGGAAATCCTTGCTAGAGAAAGGAAATTAAAATGAAACATGACTCATCTAGTGAGGGGGGAGCAACCTTCCACAAAAGAAGACTATTTGAAGAGTTGCCAAGGTGTTTCAAGAGACACTGAACAACCATGTAGAGGAAACGAAAAAGATGGACAAATTCTTCAAGTCTTTTGCTCTGATAATTCTTGGCAAATTTGATGGTTTAGAAGCTAGAGTCAAGAATATGGAAGAAGACTTGAGAAAGATTTCTCAAGTGGTTTTAAATGGTGCAAGTTCCTATAAAGCCCAAGAGAACAAGCAAGAAGAAGGAGATGAATGAAGTTTAACAAAGTCAAATCACAAATCCATCACCAATATCCTTCAACCAAGGGAGGAAAATGTGGTTCAAAGAAAGAAGATCCAAAGACCCTCTCAAATTGGTAGTTTTCCAAAGCAGAACTACACGAGCAAGGAGTCAACAAATGAAGGACCCCATCATATAGAGCTCAAGGGAGACATGGCCATCATAACAAACAAATTTGGAAGTGAAGACCATGAAACGCAGCCAAGACTAAGCCTTTCTATCCCTAAACTCTATTTTGATGCTTATTTTAGTTTATTCCTTGATGCACATGTTATGCTTTAATATTGAAATTTACTTGTGCCTATCTAGTCATTATAATGATTTGAAGCTCAATGCATGAAATCCTTATGATAAGAGCTTCTTTTGTTTCACTTTTTCTGTCCAAGTATTCTTACCCCAAGTTTAATCATTGCTAAAAAAGGGGGAGAAGAAGTTGATAATATATTGCTTATTGTATTATTATTGAAGATACTACATAATGCTTATTGCTATTAGGATAATAATTATTTGACTAGAGAATTGCTGAATATTACCAATATACAGTTTATGAGAATTGGCTAATTTATTACTAAATTGCCAAATGAGGTTTAGTCCATATACTGCTTATATGTGATACATGCTCGTCTCACTTTCATTAACCCCATCTTTGATTGATGACAAAAGGGGGGAGAAGAAATGTGATGACAAAATGTGTGAAAATGAGAAATAGCAGTGGAATTAAAGAATATTGACTGCAAGATGTGCTATGTGCTATGTGCTTGTTGTAAATGTGCTATGTATGTGTGGCTGCATTTGAAATTTAAATTGAATATGTTATACTATGTGAGGTTTTGAGATTTTGAATATGGTTAAGTTAAGATTTTGAAATCTTGATACTAGTTCTTGACTTAACTTATGATTTTAGTTTATCTCATAAAAACAATTGAATGCTTGAGTTTTGTGGTTTTGCAAAGCTAAAGAGTGCTATTGTGGCTATACATATTTGAGTACTTCTATAGTTCCTTTAAGAATGCAAAATCACCTTTTTCAAACTTGTTTCCAAAAAATTTGGACTTGAAATTCGGATGCGGACCAAAAAATTCGGATGCATGTTTCGAAAATTCGGATGCATGCATATTTGTTGCCAAAAAGTGCTTCTTTGTTGTTCAAATTGATTCAAATATATTTTATTCTCTTCCATTATGTTTGAACAACCTTAGGAACACTTTATTTCACTTCAAACATTCATTATATTGAATTTATTGCAGTTTGGACTTAAGATCAAAAAAATTCGGATGCAAGGTTTAAAAATTCGGATGCATGTTCTGAAATTCGGATGCATCCATATTTTGTTGCCAAAATGTGCTCTATTGTTGTTCAAATTGATTCAAACTTGTTTTAATCTCTTCCACTATGTTTGAACAACCTTAGGAAAGCTTATTTTCAAAAATTGAAGCTTTCATTTCACTTATTTTACAATTCGGACTTGATATGTCAAAATTCGGATGCATAGCATCTCAAGTCCAAACTTGTTGAAAAATGAGCACAATCTAAGGGGGAGTAATGTTAATCTTTTCTGACCTTTAAAACCTCTTTTAGAAGTTTTCTAAATACTTTAAATGCTATATCTTCTATATGTTGTTGGAAGGAAGGAGGCAAATGGAGGTTGGTTGGGTCATAGGCTCATATTGAGCCTTTTGTATGTCAATGTGCTAAATTGATTATTTTCTATCATTGACATTAATACTTCTTTGTACTACATTGTTTAAATCCATCACATTTTGCATCAAAGTTTGTCATCATCAAAAAGGGGGAGATTGTTAGCCCTAAGGGCAAATCATGTAGTTTTGATTAATGACAAATATTGATGAGGACTAATATGCATGTCATTTGTGTGATAGGATTGTTGGATTAAGAAGTATGAAGTCTCATTGCCTTGGAGCTAGCAATGCATGAACAACTCAAATATGTCAAAGTGATTAAAGATTGAAGAGTTTGTTCAAGATTAATGAAGGCTTTGAAGACATGAAGTGTAGGTGACATGTGGTTAATAGGTAAATATTGTAAACCCTACACTCTTAAGTCTTGGAATCTATGAGTTGCAATTAAGAGCACAAAACTTGATTTAAATGGTTTCAATGGTTTTGAACTTACCTAAATTATCAAGTTTTCATAAATGGTTTTTGCACATAAAAGGTCTTTAATGACTTATCTTTAAGGCTAGAATGTTTTCCAACTTGTTTGAAATGATTTGGATATGTTTTGACAAAGTTTTAAAAATTCGGAAGAAGATTCGGACGCATGCAGAAGAAATTCGGTCGTCCGAATTTTGTGAAGAATTTTTTTCTGCACTGTGAACAGTGAACAACGCATGAATAGTAACACTGTGAACAGTGAACAACGCATGAATAGTAACACTGTGAACAGTGAACAACGCATGAATAGTAATACTATTCACGTGAACAGTATACTATTCATTTGAACCGTTTACTATTCTTCCAGAGAAATTCGGACGAAGATTCGGACGAAGCTGGAAAATTCGGTCGTCCGAATTTTGTGAATAGTGCATGAACAGTGACTACTATTCACATGAACAGTGCCGACTGTTTTTCCATAGAAATTCGGACGAAGCTGGAAAATTCGGTCGTCCGAATTTTTGTGACCGGTGCATGAATAGTGCATGAACAGTACTACTATTCACATAAACAGTGCATGAACAGTGCCACTATTCACATGAACAGTATTTTTCGAAAATAGCCGTTACTAGCCGTTTTATGGTCTGTTTAAACCGATTTTTGAATTCTATAAAAGCTATAAACTCCAGATTTTTTAGTAGAACTTTGAACTTAACAAATCTTACATGCTCTAACTTATTTTACATCAAATCAAATTGAAAAGCTCTCAAATTGCCTTGTGCTCAAAGGTGTACATTCAAGATTCCAAAGGCAAAGTGTAAAGGTGCAATATTGTGTAAACTCTACCTACAAGTGGTAACATCTACACATTCTTATCTCCTTATTAAATTGTGTTATTTTCTACTAGCTCATTTGCAAGGTTATCTTGTGACATAAAACCCTTTTGTGGAAGGGTGAGCCATAGACTAGATTAATCAAGGTTGTAGTGTAAAACCCGTGTGAGGGTGAGCCTTGGATTAGATTAGTCTTGAGGTTGTCTTTAGATATAAAATCCTTGTGGAAGGGTGAACCTTGTTTGTATAATTACTAGAAGAGGTTGTGAGTGTAAAACCATAGTGTGGTTAGCCTCTTATGTAATTGTTGAACTTGAGCATATAGTGGATTGGTTGAAATCCTTGAGTGTGGACTCAAGGTAGTGGATGTAGATCTTAGAGAGATCGAACCACTATAAATTGTGTGTTCATTCCTTATAGTTTTATTTATTTACATGCTCTTGTTATTATTACTTATTCATAGTTGTTGATTGATTGGTTGTAGTCTTATTGTTTGATGATCTTATCTTAACCATCACATCACATCACATATAAACTTGAAGTTTGTGAAATTAAAGAAGAGCTTTTATTAAGGCAAAGGATTTGCAAAACAAGAAAAAGATTTCGATAATTAGCCAAAGACCTAATTCACCCCCCCTCTTAGGTCTTACAGAGCTCTCTCTTGTCTTGTGCTTTCATGTGAGTATTCAAGATTCCAAAGACAACAAGGTGAAGTGGTGCTAACTTGTGTAATAACCTACCAAACAGTGGTAATATCTCATCCATTCTCTGTTTAATCTTGTTATCTACTTGTTCTATACAAGGTTATCTTGCGACATAAAATCCTTTTGGTAAGGGTGATCCTTTAGGTATTGATTCAAGGTTGTTTTTAGATATAAAATCCTTGCGGTAGGGTGAACCTTGTTTGTAGCATTGCAAAAGAGGTTGTTGGTGTAAAACCCTTGCGGGGTGGGCCTCTTGTGTAATTGATTGAATTTGAGCATATAGTAGATTGGTTCAAATCCTTTAGTGTAGACTCAATTGCTTGCGTTCATTGCTCTTCAATTGTTTATTGCTTTGTCATTGGGTTCATTATTCTCTCATTGAAACAAGTGAATATAATCTTTCCAAACCAAGTTCATAAAAAGGAAATAGTTTTCGAAAATTAGCCAAAGACTTAATTCATCCCCCCTCCCCCTTTAGGTCTTTCAATAACCCTGTTGTTAGCCCTAAGGGCAAATCATGTAGTTGTAATTAGTTTTGATTAATCACAAACATTTATAAGCACGGATATGCTTGTATATTGGGTGATAGGATTTGTGGATTGAGAAGGTAATGCAAGAACAACTCTATTATTTGAAGATTGAAGAGGTTGTTCAAGATAATTGAAGGCATTGAATACTTAAAGTGCAGTTCATAAATGCTCAATAGGTAAATTCTTATGTAAACCCTACACTTCATGTCTTGGAATCTATTGAATGCATAAGAGAGCAACAAAAACTTATTTTGAAGAATCTTATATGTCTTTGAATGAACTTTTGAATAACAAGTATTTTTTTGAACCTCAAATGATCTTAAGTAAACTTTGTACGATCAAAGTGTTTTAGTAATGGTTTTTAAGTTTGAAAATGTTTAAATGACTTAACTATTTATACAAAATGTTTTCAAAGTTTTTAAGGTTGATTTTCAAATGATTTGATAAAGTTTGATGAGTTCGGACACAAGTTCGGACGTCCAAACTTTGAAAGTGGTTACTATGCTTCCAGAGAAATTCGGACGAATGTCCAAACATTCTCTGATAGCATGGTTACTGTATTTCCAGATAATTTCGGACGAATGTTCATACGCATAAGGAAAATTTTGGACGTCCAAACTTTTCCAGATAACTTGGCACAGAAAAGTTTGGACGAAAGTTCGGACGCATAGCAGAAAGTTTGGACGTCCGAACTTCTATGAAATTAGCAGTTACTAACTATTTTATAGCTGTTGAAACTTGTGCATAAACTATAAAAGCTATAAACTGAAACATTTTTTGTAATTTTTGAATCTTTAAGAACTCTAAACATTCCAAAGTCTTTATCAAACATTAAAGCTCTCTTTGTCTTGTTCTTTCAATAGATCATTCAAGATTCCAAAGACACCAAAGTGTGAAGGTGCAACATTGTGTAATCATCCACCAAGAAGTGGTAACATCTTACACATTCTCCTCTCTTCATTCAATTGTGTTTTCTACTAGCTCTTGCAAGGTTATCTTGAAAACATAAAATCCTTTATATAAGGGTGATCCTTGAAACATTGAGTCAAGGTTGTTTGTAGATGTAAAATCCTTTGGTAGGGTGAACCTCGTTTGTAAAATTGCAAAAGAGGCTGTAAGTGTAAAACCATTATGTGGTTAGCCTCTTATGTAATTGTTGAACTTGAGCATATAGTAGATTTTTTGAAATCCTTGAGTGTAGGCTCAAGGTAGTGGACGTAGATCTCGAAGAGATCGAACCACTATAAATTACTTGTGTTTATTGTTCTTATATTGTTTATTGCTTTGACATTGATTGATATATTCTCTTATTGAAACAAACACACGTACTCTGGTCTAGCTTAAAATTGTAAAAGGAATTATTTTTGAAAATTAGCCAAAGACATAATTCACCCGCCTCTTAGGTCTTTCAATTGGTATCAGAGCAAGGGATTCTTCGTGTGGTTTTGCAACCTAGAAGTTAAGATCTTATGGCTAATATTTCAAACATACCTTATCTAGAAGTATCTTCCACAAATAGACCACCTTTATTTGATGGAACAAACTATACATTTTGGAAATCTAGAGTTAAGATATATATATGTTCTATCAATTTTGATTTGTAGAATATTGTTGAGAAAGGTCCTTACATACCTATGAAAATGAGAGCTGATGGACTAACTTTAGAACCAAAGTCTACAGACGAATTTGATGAAAATGATTCAAAGAAAATGACATTAAATTATCAGGCCTTGAACATTTTAAGTTGTGCATTAAATGTAATTGAATACAATAGAGTTAGTGGATGTGACACCGCTCATGCTATGTGGAGATTACTTCAAATAACACATGAAGGTACAAACCAGGTTAAAGAGTCTAAGCTTGCCATGCTAGTAAGGGAAAATGAGCTATTCACTATGAAGTAAGGTGAGAATTTCAGTGATATGTTTACAAGATTTACTAACATTTTCAATGGTTTAAAAGCTTATGGGAAGAGCTATACAATTGGAGAGCAAAACAGAAAGATACTGGATGCTCTGCCAAAATCATCAAGTGAAGAAGATGGAAACAGTGGAGAAGAGGAGATAGTCATGGCTGTAAGAAAATTCAAAAAATTCTACAGGAAGGAATTTCTCAAGAATGGGAGAAAGCCAACCAAGAAGAGCAGACAGTCATCATCCTTCAAACTTCAATGTTTTGAATGCAAAAGCACAGAATATCTTGTTGTTGATTGCCCTAAGGTTTCGGAAAGGGAAAGAGACAACAAATTAAAAAAGAAATCTGCCAAGAAGGGCAAAGGACAAGCCGGAACTTGGGATCAACAAGAAAGTGAAGATGACAGTGAAGGAAAGGCCAACACATGCTTTATGCCAATTGATGATGAGGTACAATTTACTCCTTCTATCTCTAATTACTATGATGATGATGTTAATCCTAGTGAGTTACGTGTTGAAATGTATGAAGAACTGAAAAAGGCTTCTAAAAGTAATAAATAAATGAAGACCAAAATCAATAAGTTGTTAAATGAGAATTCAAGTTATGTGTTGAAAATGGGAAACTTCTTGAGACTATTAATTGCCTAAACATTGAAAAAGAAGTTTTAAATGTAACCATACAAAACATATCTTTTGAAAATAAAGAGCTTTGCACAAAAGTTATTTCTCTTGAAACAATGCTTAATGATTATGAGATATTAAAAAAGAAAGTTAATGATCTTACATTATGCATTGAAAAATTTACAAATGGAAGAGAAAATTTAAATAAATTACTTGGTTATCCAAGATCTTCTTATGTAAAACATGGTATTGGTTACACTCATGATAGTTATGCTCCAAACTATAAAAACTCCTTAGCTAAAGAAACTTTTAATTCTAGGCCTCATATCTATTGCACACATTGTGGCAAGCATGGACACAAAGTGTCAAAATGTTATGTAAAAACAAAAATATAAAATGGTATCAAGACTATTTGGAAAGTTAAAGGAACTTTCACTAACCCCTTGGACCCAAGAAAATATGGGTACCAAAAATCACTCTCTCAAATTCGGTGTAGGTTCATTTTGCTTCAAGATTAAGTGCCACAAAATGGTTTCTTGACAGTGGCTATTCAAGACACATGACAGGAAATACCTCACTTGTTAGTGAGCTTCAAGCAACAAGTGAAGGTCTTGTCACATTTGGTGATAAGAATAAAGGAAAAATACTTGGAATAGGTAACATTGGTAAAGGTTCTTTCCCTCTTATTAAGCAAGTATTACTTATTGATGGTTTGAAGTATAATTTACTTAGCGTTAGTCAACTATGTGATAATGGATGTAAAGTAGAATTTAAATGTGACACTTGTACTATTTTTGATAGTGCAAGTAGCAAAACTATCTTTGTTCCAAATAGAGTTGGAAATGTATATGTATTATATCTTGATGAACTTATCACAAATGATATAAAGTGTCTTGCCATAATGATGGATATTTATGGCATAGAAGATTAGGTCATGTGAGCATGGATTTATTAAATAAACTTTCATCACAAGAGCAGGTTAGAGGATTACCTAAAATGCATTTTGATAAAACTCGTCTTTGTCATGCTTGTCAGTTTGGAAAGCAATCTAAAACATCTTTTAAACCAAAGAAAATGGTTTCCACCTCAAAACCTCTTGAACTTATTCATATGGACTTGTTTGGACCAATGAGGACCACTAGTCTTGGTGGTAAAAGACATGCTTATGTGATTGTTGATGATTTTTAAGATTTACGTGGGTGATTTACTTAGCTCAAAAGGATGAAACGTTTCATGAATTTGATAAATATGGTATAAATCATAAATTTTAAGCTGCTAAAACACCCCAACAAAATGGTGTTGTTGAAAGGAAAAATAGAACCTTATAAGAGATGGTTAGATCAATGCTTTGTGAAAACTCTTTGCCAAAATATTTTTGGGCTGAAGCTGTAAATACTGCTTGCTATGTAATGAATAGAGTTCTATTAAGACCCTTCATAAGAAAAACACCTTTTGAACTCCTATTTGATAAAACTCCTTCAATTGTTTATTTTAAGATATTTAGTTGTAAGTGTTTTATCTTAAATACCAGTGATAATCTAGGAAATTTTGATAGAAAATCAGATGAAGGTGTATTTCTTGGGTATTCATCAAATAAAAAGACTTATAGAGTTTATAACAAAAGAACATTATTGTTAGATCTAAGGGCAAATTATGTAGTTTTGATTAATGAAAAATATTGATGAGGACTAATATGTTTATATATTATGTGATAGGATTTGTGAACTAAGAAGTATGGAGTCTCATTGCCTTCAAGCCAAAGTGCAAGAACAACTTCAATAAGCATTGAAGTTTGATAAAGGTTGTTCAAAGATGATCTAAAGGCATTGAAGACTTGAAGTGTAGAGTATATATGCTAAATAGGTAAATCTCTATGTAAACTCGACACTTGTGTGTCTTGGAATCTATTGAATGCATAAGAGAGCATAAAATAAGTTTCTTAATTTTAAATGGCTTGGAATGAACTTTTTGATGAATGCAGATTTTTATATTAAAAGATTTTTAGTAAACTTTGCATGATCAAAGAAATTTGATTATTGTTTTCAAGCTTATATATGTCTAAATAACTTATCTATACATATAAAATGTTTTCAAACTTATTGAAGTTAAGCCTCAAATGATTTTACAAAGTTTGACAATGCTTCCAAAAAATTCGGTCCTCCGATTTTTGCAGCAAAAAATTCTTACTGTTTTTCCAGAGAAATTTGGACGAAGATTCGGACGCATGAAGAAAAATTTGGTCGTCTGAATTTTTGTCTTCAGTATGGTTACGTTTTTCCAGAGAAATTCGGACGAATATTCGAACGCAGGGAAAGAATTTGGTCGTCCGAATTTTTTTAGAATGTGCAACAGCAACGTTTGAAAAATTCGGATGCAAAATTCGGTCGTCCGAATTTTCTGAAACTAGCCGTTACTAGACTTTTTATGGCTGTTAAAACTGATTTTCAAATTCTATAAAAGCTAGAAACTTGAAATCTTTTGTAAGTTTTCGAATCTAAGTGAACTCTAAACATTGCAAAGTCTTTAGCAAATATTTTTGAGCTCTCTTATGTCTTTTGCATTCAATTGATCAATCCAAAGACATCAAAGTGTGAAGGTGCAACTTTGTGTACAACATCTACCAACAAGTGGTAATATTTACATACTCTTCTCTCTTTATCAAATTGTGTTTTCTACTAGCTCTTGCAAGGTTATCTTGATAATATAAAACTCTTTAGATAAAGGTGATCCTTGAAATGGTGATTCAAGATTGTTTGTAGATATAAAACCATTGTGTGGTGAGCCTTGTTTGTAAAAGTTACTAGAAGAGGTTACGAGAGTAAAACCATTGTGTTGTGAGCCTCTCATGTAATTTTGTGAACTTGAGCATATAGTAGACTGATTGAAATCCTTAAGTGTAGGCTTAAGGTAGTGGACGTAGATCTTGATGATCGAACCACTATAAATTGCTTGAGTTCTTTGCTCTTACATTCCTTTATTGTTGTGCTATCAACTGTCTTTAACTTGATACATATAATCTGTTCCTTGCTTAGACTTATAAAAGGTTTTTGTTTGCGAAAATTAGCCAAATACCTAATTCACCCCCTCCCCTCTTAGGTATTTCAATTATGTGTTGAAGAAACCATACATGTAACCTTTGATGAATCTAACATTTACCTTAAAAGCAGAAATGAAGATGATGTAGGTTCTTCAATGTTTGATAATCAAACACATCATCAAGCACCCACATTGGAAGAACATGCCAAAGAAGAAGAAATAATAGAGCAAGAACAAGATGGTCAACCTAGTAATGATCAAGAACTTCCAAAGGATCTAGGATATGCAAGAGGCCATCCTAAGGAGCAAATCATTGGTGATGTCTCCCAAGGAGTTAAAACAAGGATGTATTTTATCGACAACTTTGTTCTTTTATCTCATATTGAACCTAAAAACATTGATGATGCATTGTGTGATTATTTTTGGATTATTGCTATGGAAGAGGAGTTGAATCATTTTGAAAGAAATAAAGTTTGGACTCTTGTCCAAAGACCTCATGATCTTTCCATTATTGGTGCAAAATGGGTATTTAGGAATAAATTAAATGAACTAGGAGAAGTGGTTAGAAATAAGGCTAGGCTTGTTGCTCAAGGTTTCAACCAAGAAGAAGGCATTGATTATGATGAAACTTTTGCTCCAGTAGCTAGACGCGAATCCATAAGAATACTTTAGGCTTTTGCTTATTTTAAATTTTTTAAACTATTTCAAATGGATGTTAAAAGTGCATTTCTAAATGGTTTTATTGAAGAAGAAGTTTATGTAGAACAACCACCTCGTTTTATTCTTGAAAAATTTCCTAATCATGTTTTCAAGTTAACCAAGACTCTATATGGATTGAAACAAGCTCCAAGAGCTTCGCATAAAAGATTAAGGGGTTTTCTTCTTTCAAAAGAATTTGCAAAAGGAAAAGTGGACACAACACTTTTTATAAAAACCTCTAGCAATAATGATATTTTACTTGTGCAAATTTATGTTGATGACATTATTTTTGGTGCTACTAACACATCCCTTTGTGAAGAATTGGCCAAATCAATGCAAATGAATTTGAAACGAGTATGACGGGAGAACTATATTTCTTTCTTGGGCTGCAAATTAAACAAACTAAGGATGGAGTCTTCATAAATCAAGCAAAGTATACCAAGGAGTTGTTGAAAAGATTTGGAATGGATCATGCAAAAGAGATAGGTACTTCAATGAGCTCATCAACTAAACTTGATAAAGATGAAAAGTAGACAAGATATTATGTTTGCTGTGTGCTTATGTGCTAGATTTCAATCTTGTCCTAAAGAATCTTATCTAATTTCTGTCAAACGTATTTTTCGTTATTTGATTGATACACATGACTATGGTCTTTGGTTTTCAAAATCTTCATCTTTTGAACTTATTGGATATTCATATGCTGATTATACTGGATGCAAAGTTGAACGAAAGAGTACAAGTAGTCATTGTCAATTTCTTGGTAGTTGTCTTGTGTCTTGGTATAGTAAAAAACAATCATGTGTGTATTTGTTTACTGCTGAAGCTGAATATATTGCAGCTGGTAGCTGTTGTGCTCAAATATTATGGATGCAACAAACTCTACTTGATTATGGTCTTAAATTCAATTGTGTGCCAATATTATGTGATAATACTAGTGCTATCAATTTGAGCATAAATCCCATACAACATTCTAGAACAAAGCATACAGAGATTAAGCATCATTTTATTCGTCATCATGTTGCTAAAAGAGACATATGCTTGGAATATATGAGTACAAATGAGCAAATTGCTGATATATTTACAAAGCCTTTGGCTGAGGAAAGGTTTAATCACCTAAGAAGGCTCTTAGGAATCTCAAAATTGAAAACTCTTGGTCATTGCTTGATTGACCATCTTGTTCTTGCTCCATTATTTCTTCTTCCTTGGCATGTTCTTCCAATGTGGGTACTTGATGATGAGTTTGATTTTTAATCATTGAGGAACCTGCATCATCTTCATTTCTTCTCTCAAGGTAAATGTTAGATTCATCAAAGGTTACATGTATGGTTTCTTCAACACATAATGTTCTTTTGTTATAAACTTTATAAGCCTTTTTATTTGATGAATACCCAAGAAATACACCTTCATCTGATTTAAGATAAAACACTTATAACCAAATACCTTAAAATAAACAATTGAAGGAGTTTTATCAAATAGGGTACATCGTATGCACAACAGTTCAAAAGTATTTTATATCATATAAATTATCTTGTTCCAAAATAATGTACAAATCTCATGATACGGTTTGGGCTTAGCTGGAAAGTCTAAGCAAATCAAGATAGATCAGCATAGCTTCTCAAACCGAAATTCTCACACATGACAACTATTCAGATTCTGGCACAACCGTAGAATTATAGGAGCGCCAATAACGAGGTCATCAGGACTCAAACCGGCATCTAGTAGTCAATACTAGCCATATACTAGGATGAATATTCCATTGCATAGACTACCTTATGCCTCCCTAGACAGAGCCAAATTGAGGATTTTAGGGGACCTACCAGTCCAACCCTGGTGATCAACTTCAACATTCAGCCCCTACTGACTCGTTGTTAGTTGATAGTACACAAATAAGTGTACTACCTTTTGGGCCAAGCCCTCCCTAACATAATGCGCCCTCTTTTAAGTGGATCTATAATCTAGAGTCTGTGCGTTCCACGCTAGTGGAAGAGGCCCTAGTACGGGGAAATAGCCACGTACAGTACAATCGACCGACACTTCAGGCTCAAATCATATTCCAATCACATCATGTTCATATTCACATCATATCGGTATTCACATCATATTCATATTCATCTCAGCTTCCAAATCAGATTTGGTAGGGATGGAGTTTTTATGCAACCTTTTAAAAGTAAAGGCGACTAAAGTAGCCATCCAAATGAATCCAAATCCATAATCTAATCCAATCTCAACATAATTTCAAAATAACAACCGTCTGCTAGTCTAAATATGTAAATGCAAGTTTTTCCAAATATGCTATGGAAATGCACATGACTTTTCAAAAATACACAATAAAATATTATCTAAAGATTACTTGCATCTATAGAACATGTCCTGAAGTTGTAATATTTCAAAGCAAATAAATACCTACATGGAGCACTGCTCCTAGGTATTTTTAATACACAAGTAAAAACATATGGCGGAGAACCTCTCCAATTTAAAAATAAGTAACTAGAGTAATTCTCAAAATCATATATAGTCATACTTGTGAATACCAAATATTTATATTTATAAATATTGATGGCACTAAAAATTCACCTAGTATCAAGTGTTCGAATTACTAGCTATCTTACAAAAAATGCGAATTTTCTACAAGTTCAAATAGCTAAACCTTAGTAAAAAATCCTGAAGATGATAAATTCTAAGTTACCGAGCATGTCTCCCCAAGATATTCTAGGTATAGGTTTATGCCTAAACTTACAATTATAAAAGCACTCAATTATTAAATATTCTGAAACATATATTCTTATAAATAGTCATATATATCTTTATCATACTAAAATAATAATATTATTATATTCTCAAATATTTTCATATACATAATATATATATATATATATATATATATATATATATATATATATATATATATATATATATATATATATATATATATATTGTTAGTCCTAAGGGAAAATCATGTAGTTATGATTAGTTTTGATTAATGACAAACATTGATGAGGACTAATTCTTATGTCATTTGTGTGATAGGATTGTTGGATTAAGAAGTAAGGAGTTCTTGTTGCCCTGGAGCTAAAAGTGCTAAGGACAACTCAAGTGTGATCAAATGTAGAGCACGTCCTATAGATTGAAGGCTTTAAAGACTCTAGTATAGGTTTACACTTGCTAAATAGGTATATCCTTGTAAACCATACACATGTTTGTCTTGGAATCTATTGAATGCATGAGAGAGCACAAACTTATTTTTGAATCTTAAATGGCTTTAAGTGAACTCTTGATTAACAAGTGTGTTTTTGAATCTTAAATGATTTTGAGTAAACTTTGTATGATCAAAGTGTTTTGGTAACAGATTATGAATTCAAAAGTGTTTAAATGACTTATCTCTTAATACAAAATCCTAACACTCTAAAATCATTTGAAAACATCAAAGCTCTCTTTTGTCTTGTGCTTACAAGTGATCATTCATGATTCCAAAGACAACAAAGTGAAGTGGTGCTATATTGTGTAATCATCTACCCAGAAGTAGCAACATCTCTTGCATTCTCTATTTAATCTTGTTTTCTACTTGCTCATTATAAGGTTTTCTTGTAAATATAAAATCCTTTAGGTAAGGGTGAACCTTGAAATATTCATTCAAGTTTGTTTGTAGATATAAAATCCTTTTGGTAGGGCGAACCTTGTGTATAGAATTACTAAAGAGGTTGTTGGTGTAAAACTAATGTGTGGTGAGCCTCTTGTGTAATTGTTTGAACTTGAGCATATAGTAGATTGGTTGAAATCCTTGAGTGTAGAACTCAAGGTAGTGGATGTAGATCTTGAAGAGATCGAACCACTATAAATTGGTTGTGTTCATTGCTCTTAAATTATTTATTGCTTTATCATTGATTTAAGCATTCTCTCATTGAAACAAGTGATTTTAATCTGCCCAAACTCAATACATAAAAAAGAGATAGTTTTCAAAAATTAGATAAAGACCTAATTCACCCCCAATCAAGGATGTAACACCATTTTTGATAGCCATCTACTAGCTCTAGCAAGGTTATTAAATTGTGTTGATCTACTAGCTCTAGCAAGGTTATCTTGATAACATAAAACCCTTTAGATAAGGGTGATCCTTGAAGTTGTGATTCAAGGTTGTTTGAGATTTAAAACCATAGGTTAGTGAGCCTTGTTTGTAAAATTACTAGAAGAGGTTATAAGTGTAAAACCATAGTGTGGTGAACCTCTCTTGTAATCTGTGAACTTGAGCACATAGTAGAGTTATTGAAATCCTTAAGTGTGGACTTAAGATAGTGGAGGTAGATCTTGAGGATCGAACCACTATAAACTGTGCCATAAACTGTTTTTCTCTTATTCATATAATCTGCAATAGGTCTACACATTTATAAAGTTTGAATTTGCAATAATTATCCAAATACCTAATTCACCCCCGCTCTTAGGTATTTCAATTGGTATCAGAGCTAGAACTTCTTTGTGTGGTTTTACAACCTAGAAGGAAAAGATCCTATGGCTAATATTTCAAACCTACCTTACCTAGAAGGATCTTCTACAAACAGACCTCCATTGTTTGATGGAACAAATTACACTTTTTGGAAGTCTAGAGTTAAAATATATATTTGTTCTATCAATTTTGATTTATGGAACATAATTGAGAAAGGTCCCTATCTCCCAATGAAAATGAGAGCAGATGGAGTAACCTCAGAACCCAAATCTACTGATGAATTTGATGAGCATGATTCAAGGAAAATGACACTAAATTATCATGCCATGAATATATTAAGTTGTGCATTAGATGTTACTGAATATAATAGAGTTAGTGGATGTGATTCTGCTCATGATATGTGGAGATTACTTCAAATTACACATGAAGGTACTAATCAAGTTAAAGAATCTAAACTTGCTATGCTTGTTAGATATTATGAACTGTTTTCTATGAAACAAGGTGAAAATATTAGTGATATGTTTACAAGGTTTACTAATATTTTCAATGGCTTGAAAGCTTATGGTAAAGGATATACTACGGGAGAACAAAACAGAAAGATTTTGGATGCTCTACCAAAATCTTGGCAGCCAAAGACGCTTGCTATTGAGGAGTCCAAAGATCTAAAAACTCTTCCTCTTGAAGAGCTTATTGGATCACTACACACTCATGAAATGAAGATGAAACGGTTGAATGATAAGGAAGATGAGGAAAAGGGAAGAAAAGGAGTAGTTCTTAATGCCTCAAACAACTTGAGTGAACAAGAACAATCTTCAAGTGAAGAAGAATGAAGAAACAGTGCAGAAGAAGAAATTGCAATGGCAGTGAAGAAGTTCAAGAGATTCTACAAAAAGGAATTTCTCAAGAAAGGAAGAAAGCCAGTCAAGAAGATTGGACAATCTTCATCATATAAACCTCAATGCTTTGAATGCAAGAGTACAGAGCATCTTATTGCTGACTGTCCCAAAGTGTTAGAAAGGGAAAGAGAAAGCAAAAACAGAAAGAAATCTGCCAAGAAAGGAAAAGGACTAGCTGGAACATGGGATCAACAAGAAAGTGAGGATGAAAGTGAAGGGAAGGCCAACATATGCTTCATGGCCATTGATGATGAGGTACAATCTTCTCCTTCTATTTCAAATTTATGTGATGATGATATTGACTCTAGTGACTTAATTGTAGAATTGTATGAAGAACTGAAAAAGGCTTCAAGAAGAAATAAAGAACTGAAATCCAAAATTAATGATCTTTCAAATGAAAATTCAAAATTATGTATTGAAAATGATAGACATCTTGAGACCATTAATTCTCTTACCATTGAAAATGATGTTTTGAATACTACCATACAACATGTATCTCTTGAACACAAAAAGCTTTCTTCAAAAATTACTTCTCTTGAATCAATGCTGAAAGATCATGAGATTTTAAAAAGGAAAGTAAATGATCTTACTATATGCATTGAGAGATTTACAAATGGAAGAGAAAATTTAAATAAATTACTTGGTTATCAAAGATCCCCATTTGTAAAGCATGGTCTTGGTTTTACACATGTTTGTTTTGATCCAAAACCTAAAGGGTTATTTGTTAATGAATCTTCTCATTATAGGTCTCATACTTGTTGTACATATTATGGTAAGCATGGACACAAAGTTTCTAAATGCTTTATTAAAAGAAAGATAGAAAATGGAGTGAAGACCATTTGGAGAGTTAAAGGAGCTATTACTAACCCTCTTGGACCCAAGAAGATATGGGTACCAAAAATCACTCTTTCCAATTTGGTATAGGTACAATTTGCCTCAAGATCAAGTGCCACTAAATGGTTTCTTGATAGTGGCTGCTCAAGGCACATGACTGGGAATGCATCACTTGTTAGTGAGCTTCAAGCTACAAGTGAAGGTTTTGTTACTTTTGGAGATAAGAAGAAAGGGAAAATACTTGGAATAGGTAACATTGGTAAAGGTTCCTTCCCTCTTATCAAGCAAGTTCTACTTATTGATGGTTTAAATTATAATTTACTTAGCATTAGTCAATTAGGTGACAATGGTTGCAAAGTAGAGTTTAAATGTGATACTTGTACCCTTCTTGATAGTGCAAGTAATAAATCTATTTTTGTAGCTAAAAGAGTGAATAATGTATATGTGCTATATCTTGATGAACTTATCACTAATGATATTAAATGTCTTGCTATTCATGACAATGATGGATTTCTATGGCATAGAAGATTAGGACATGTAAGCATGGATTTGTTAAACAAACTTTCTACTCAAGAACTAGTTAGAGGATTACCAAAAATGCATTTTGATAAAACTCGTATTTGTGATGCTTGTCAATATGGAAAACAATCAAAAACATCTTTCAAACCAAAGAAAATGATCTCTACCTCAAAACCTCTTGAACTAGTTCACATGGACTTATTTGGACCTATGAGGACTACTAGTCTTGGTGGTAAAAGATATACTTATGTGATTGTTGATGATTTTTCCAAATTTACATGGGTAATCTTTTTATCACAAAAAGATGAAACATTTTATGAATTTTCAAAACTTTTCAAGAAGGTTCAAATTTCTCTTAACTGCAACTTAATTTCTATTAGAAGTGATAATGGAAGAGAATTTTGCAACCAAGATTTTACTAAATTATGTGATAAGTGTGGTATTACTCATAATTTTTCAGCTGCCAAAACACTTCAATAAAATGGTGTTGTTGAGAGGAAAAACAGAACATTGCAAGAAATGGCTAGATCAATGCTTTGTGAAAATTCTTTACCTAAATACTTTTGGGCTGAAGCTGTAAATACAGCATGCTATGAAATGAATAGAGTTTTACTAAGACCTTTTATAAGAAAAACATCTTTTGAACTTCTATTTGATAAAAATCCATCAATTGTCTATTTTAAAGTGTTTGGTTGTAAGTGCTTTATTTTAAACACTAGTGACAATCTTGGTAAGTTTGATAGAAAATCTGATGAAGGCATATTTCTAGGCTATTCATCAAATAAAAATGCATATAGAGTCTATAACAAAAGGACATTATGTGTTGAAGAAACTATTCATGTAACTTTTGATGAATCTAATATTTATCACCAAAGAAGAAATGAAGATGATGCAGGTTCCTCAATGGTTGAAAATCAAACTCAACACCAAGTACCTACATTGGGAGATCATGCTAAAGAAGAGGAAATAATGGAGCAAGAACAGGATGGTCAATCAAGCAACAATCAAGAACTTCCAAAGGATCTCACATATGCAAGAAGTCATCCTAAGGAGCAAATCATTGGTGATGTCTCTCAAGGAGTCAAAACAAGACGGTACTTTATTGATAATTTTGCCCTTTTATCTCATATTGAACCTAAAAATATTGATGATGCATTGTATGATAATTTCTGGATTATTGCTATGGAAGAAGAGTTAAATCAGTTTGAGAGAAATAAAGTTTGGACTCTTGTTCCTAGACCTCATGATCATTCTGTTATTGGTACAAAATGGATATTTAGAAATAAATTAAATAAACTAGGAGAAGTTGTTAGAAATGAAACTAGACTTGTTGCTCAAGGCTTCAATCAAGAAGAAGGTATTGATTATGATGAAACTTTTGCTCCAGTGGCCAGATTAGAGTCTATCAGAATACTCTTGGCATTTACTTGTTTTAAAGACTTTAAACTATTTCAAATGGATGTCAAAAGTGCTTTTCTAAATGGTTTTATTGAAGAAGAAGTTTATGTAGAACAACCTCCTGTCTTTATTCATGAAAAATTTCCAAATCATATTTTAAAATTAACTAAAGCTCTATATGGACTGAAACAAGCTCCAAGATCTTGGTATGAAAGATTAAGTGGGTTTCTTCTTTCAAAAGGTTTTACTAAAGGAAAAGTAGATACAACTCTTTTTATTAAAACATCCTCTAAAAATGATATTTTACTTGTACAAATCTATGTTGATGATATCATGTTTGGTGCTACTAATACTTCTCTTTGTGAAGAGTTTGCTAAAACTATGCAAAATGAATTTGAGATGAGCATGATGGGGGAACTAAGTTTCTTCCTTGGGCTGCAAATTAAGCAAACCAAGGATGGAGTATTCATCAATCAAGCAAAGTATACCAAGGAGCTATTGAAAAGGTTTGGAATGGATCAAGCAAAAGGGATAAGTACTCCAATGAGTTCATCAACTAAACTTGATAAAGATGAGAAAGGTAAGAGTATTAATGAAAAATTATATAGAGGTATGATAGGAAGTTTACTCTATCTCCAATCATGTCCTAAAGAATCTCATCTAATGTCTGTCAAACGAATTTTTCTTTATTTAATTGATACTCATGACTATGGCCTTTGGTTTTCAAAAACTTCATTTTTTGAACTTATTGGATATTCTGATGCGGATTATGCTGGTTGTAAAGTTGAACGTAAAAGCACAAGTGGTCAATGTCAATTTCTTGGTAGTTGCCTTGTATCTTGGTTTAGTAAAAAGCAAGCTTGTGTGTCCTTATCCACTACAGAAGCTGAATACATAGCTGCAGGAAGTTGTTGTGCACAATTGTTATGGATGCATCATACTTTACTTGATTATGGTCTTAAATTCAATTGTGTGCCCATATTATGTGATAATACTAGTGCCATTAACTTGAGCATAAATCCCATTCAACATTCTAGGACTAAGCATATAGAGATAAAACATCATTTCATTCGTGACCATGTGATTAAAAAGGATATATGCTTAGAATATATAAATACAAATGATCAAATTGCTGATATATTTACAAAGCCTTTGGCTGAGGAAAGGTTCAATCACCAAAGAAGACTCTTAGGAATTTCAAGATTCAATGATTAATGTGTGTATTGAAGTTTTGGTAAATGCAGGAAATTTTGATTCAAAATTTGGATGCACCGCAGAAGATTCGATCGACCGAATTTTCTGAGTGTCAAGAAACAGAAATTTTTGATCAAGAATTCAGACGCAGGTCAGAAAATTCGGCCGACCAAATTTTCTGAACTGACGAAACAGAAACTTTTGCTTGAAAATTCAGACGCAGACCTGAAAAATCGGTCGACCAAATTTTACGAATGTAACCCTTTAAATGAAGATTAAACAATTTTCTCAACTTTTCAACTTCCGAATTTCACATCCTTTTTAAAACCTCTCATACCCATTGACATCCGAATCAAAATCTCTTCAAAATCACACATTCTCATCCTGATTTTGCTTCATTTTTAAACTTCCAATCCCTAATTTCATACAGAAAACCAATCCTTTTCAAGAGAAAACATCATGGTAAGAACAAAGAAGCCCAATGTTGAGAAAGGAAAAGGAAAGGCTAAGGAAGGAGATGGAGACCCAATCCTCACTCAGCCAAGAAGGATTCGCATTCCTCAAACACAATCTGGAGTTGACAGGTTTATCTTTATTAAATCTACTCATGAATTTGATGAATGGAACAAGAGTAGTAGAAAAATCATCCCTGGATATAAGGTGGATATTGATAAACTGTCAAACATGGATATTGTTCTATCTCATTTCAATGATATTGGTTGGATTAGTTTGCTATTCATTGATGAAGAATTTTATCCTACTTTGATATATGAATTCTATGCAAACTTGAAAGAGGATAGAATTGAGATGATAGGGGATAATGTGATACAATAGTATTCATCTAGAGTATCACAAATAGACATTGAATTCAATGAAGGATTGATAAATAGAATTTGTGGAGTGGGTGACGAGGGAGCTAGATATTATTCAGCATCCATGCATTGCTATGATCGTGAACTCTTCACACATTAGATTTGAAGAAGCATTTACAAATGGAAGAGAGTTTAGAGCCATAAAGGAAATGGAAATTAAGAATTTGGATGCTAGAGATAAAGTTTTGCATCACATGGTGACTACAATGATTGTTCATAATTTTGGACACAAGTCATCAGTTGGAAATATGCATATGGTAATCATGTTAGCCCTACATGAGCATAGAAGAATGAACTTTAGGTATATAGCCTTGACACATATGATTGCAGTAAGAAAAACAGTAGCCAAGGCATTCCCATTTGGAAGATTATTTTAAGATCAAACTTCCTGGAAGAGGGCAAGCTTTTAAGAGTAGTGAAATTTACACAAATGAAACTCTTAAGAGAATGCAATTAGTTCATGATGAGGATAATGTATGGAGGACAAAAAGAGAAACCCCTTCGAAAAGAATAGAAAGAGAGAGAATCATAGAAAGTGAAGAGGAAGAAGAAGAAGAGGATGAAGAGGAAACCCTTGCTAGGGAAATGAAAACAAAAAGAAAGCATGACACCTCAAGTGAGGGGGAGTAACCTCCGACAAAAAGAAGTTTATTTGAAGAAGAAACTGGAATTGGGTCGAGTAGTAAAGGAGTAACTAGAGGGGACACCATTATAGCCAAAACATTCCAAGAAGCCTTGAACAATCATGTCAAGGAAATGGAGAAAATGTATAAGTTCTTTGAGTCATTTGCTCCAATGGTTCTTGGAAAATTGGATGGACTGGAAAATAGAATAAAACACATTGAAGATATCCTTGTGAGAAACACTCAAAGTGGTGATGGAACCCCTAAGCCTCATGATGGAAAGGAGGAGGAAAAAGATAAAGAAGCAGAGAAAGAAGACAATGAGGATAGCAGTAATGAAGAGGATGATCAGAGTGGAAATGATAAGACCACAGCAGAAGAAAAAGAACAAGAACATGCTCATGAAGATCTACCAGTGGCAGGAAGTCAAGTAGCTCAAGCTGCAATTGTATCTGCAGCAACAATCTCTTTCAGTCAAGGAAGAGTTAAGCACTTGGCAATCAAGAAAGGAGTGAGCCGAGCCTCCCCATCAACCTCACCATCACAAGACTAAGCCTTCTTTTCTAATC
This sequence comes from Rauvolfia tetraphylla, assembly GCA_030512225.1. Classification (NCBI taxonomy): domain Eukaryota; kingdom Viridiplantae; phylum Streptophyta; class Magnoliopsida; order Gentianales; family Apocynaceae; genus Rauvolfia; species Rauvolfia tetraphylla. Next base: position 72,844 of record JAJQKT010000011.1, on the reverse strand, counting down.
TCTTTACTGTATTTTGTTCAGTTTTCTAAGCATTTTGCTGCATTTTCTATTTTGAACTTGTAATAGTGAAGCTCAATGATGAAATCCCTGTGATGAGAGCTTCTTTTCTATGCTAACTTGAACAACTCATTTTCATTGATCCCTTTAATTTTTTTTTATGATGACAAAAGGGGGAGAAATAAAATATGATGCAATATGCAATATGATGCCATACATGTGAAAACTTAGTCTTATGTGAACTTAGTATTTAATGCTATTGAATGTTGCATCTGTTACAATATGACTTTTTATGCATTAAAATTCAGATGCAAGGTTTTAAGAATTGGATGCAGTTATATTTATGGTCAAAATATTTTTTCTGTTTATCCAAATTGGTTCAAATCTGTCTTAATCTATTCCATAGAGTTTGAACAACATTATGAAACCTTTATATCATTTCAAAACTTCAATTATATTGAATCTGTTGCAGTTTGGGCATGAGATTCAAAATTCGGACGCATGTGATTCAAAATTCAGATGCACGATATAAAATTCGGATGCATCCATATTGTGTTACCAAAATGTGCTCATTTGTTGTTCAAATTGATTCAAATATGTTTTAATCTCTTCTAATATGTTTGAACAACCTTAGGAAAGCTTATTTACAAAATTTGGAGCTTTCATTTATCTTATTTTAAAGTTTGGACTTGATATGTCAAAATTCAGATGCATAATATCCCGTCTAAATTTGTTGAAAAATGAGCACAATCTAAGGGGGAGCTTTGACAAGCTTTTAACAATCTTATAACCTCACTTAGAAGTTTTCTAAATGATTAAAGGCTATATCTTCTATCCTAGTTTTTATAGTTGGAATGAAGGAGGTAAATGGAGGTTGGTTGGGTCATAGGCTCATAATGAGCCTTGTATATGTCTATATGCTAAATTGCTTGTTTTCTATCATTGAAATGAATACTTCTTTGTGTTAATCTGCTTAAATCCATCACATATTGCATCAAAGTTTGTCATCATCAAAAAGAGGGAGATTGTAAGCCCTAAAGGCAAATCATGTAATTTTGATTCATGACAAATATTGATGAGAACTAATATGTTTATACTATGTGATAGGATTTGTGAAGAAAGAAGTTTGAAGTCTCATTGCCTTCAAGACAAAGAGCAAAGAACAACCTCAGTAAGCTATGAGTCTTTTGAGGTTTATTCAAAGATGAACTCAAGGCATTGAAGACTTGAAGTGTATAGTAGGTATGATGATAGGTAATATCTATGTAAACTCTACTCTTGTATGTCTTGGAGTCTATTGAATGCATAAGAGAGCATAAAATTGGTTTCTTAAGTTTAAAAGTTTTTTTAATGAATTCCTAGTAAATGTGGTTTTGTGTCCTAAAAGTTTTAAGTAAACTTTAAATGATCAAATGAGTTTGATTTTGGTTTTCAAACTTATATTTGTCTAAATAAGTTATCTATATATACCAAATGTATTTCAAATATTTGGAAGATTGATTTCAAATGATTTTACAAAGTTTGAACACAATTCCATAAAATTCGATCGTCCCGAATTTGGTAGCAAAAGTTTACTACTGTTCTTCCGAAGAAATTCGGAAGAAGATTCGGACGCATGAGAAAAATTCGGTCGTCTGAATTTTGGTCTTCAGCATGGTCACTGTTCCTCCAGAGAAATTCGGACGAAGATTCGGACGAAGCAGGAAGAATTCGGTCGTCCAAAAAATTCGGACGCAGAATTTGGTCGTCCGAAATTCCTGAAAATAGCCGTTAACTAGCCGTTTTATAGCTGTTTTAACTGATTTTCAAATTCTATAAAAGCTATAAACGTGCAATCTTTTTTAAGTTCTGAATTCTTGAATATTCTAAGCTTTCTAAAGTCTATTACAAACATTTCTCAAGCTCTCTTATGTATTGGGCATTCAATTGATCAATCCAAAGACATCAAAGTGTGAAGGTGCAACTTTGTGTAAATTCTACCAACAAGTGGTAACATCTACACACTCTTCTTTACTTATTAAATTGTGTTGATCTACTAGCTCTAGCAAGGTTATCTTGATAACATAAAACCCTTTAGATAAGGGTGATCCTTGAAGTTGTGATTCAAGGTTGTTTGAGATTTTAAACCATAGGTTGGTGAGCCTTGTTTGTAAAATTACTAGAAGAGGTTATAAGTGTAAAACCATAGTGTGGTGAACCTCTCTTGTAATCTGTGAACTTGAGCACATAGTAGAGTTATTGAAATCCTTAAGTGTGGACTTAAGGTAGTGGAGGTAGTTCTTGAGGATCGAACCACTATAAATTGCTTGTGTTCTTTTGTCTACATTTATTATATTGCTGTGCCATAAACTGTTTTTCTCTTATTCATATAATCTGCAATAGGTCTACACATTTATAAAGTTTGAATTTGCAATAATTAGCCAAATACCTAATTCACCCCCCTCTTAGGTATTTCAATCTTGATAACATAAAACCCTTTAGATAAGGGTGATCCTTGAAGTTGTGATTCAAGGTTGTTTGAGATATAAAACCATTGTGTGTGGTGAGCCTTGTTTGTAAAAGTTACTAGAAGAGGTTGTGAGTGTAAAACCATAGTGTGATGAGCCTCTCTTGTAATTTGTAAACCTGAGCATATAGTAGATTGGTTGAAATCTTTAAGTGTATGCTTAAGGTAGTGGACGTAGATCTTGAGGATCGAACCACTATAAATTGCTTGTGTTCTTTGATCTTACTTTCTTATATTGTTGTGCTATAAATTGCTTATAACTTGACTCATATAATCTGTTCTGTGCTTAGACGTATAAAAGGTTTTAATTTACAAAAATTATCCAAATACCTAATTCACCCCCCTCTTAGGTATTTGAAGTACATTTCTTGGTTATTCATCAAATAAAAAGGCCTATAGAGTGTATAACAAAAGAACATTATGTGTTGAGGAAACCATTTACGTGACCTTTGATGAATCTAACATTTATCTTGAAAGAAGATATGAAGATGATGTAGGCACTTCAATGATTGATAATCAAACTCATCATCAAGTATCAACTTTGGAAGAACATGTCAAAGTAGAAGAAATAATAGAGCAAGAACAAGATGTCCAACCTAATAATGACCAAGAGCTTCCAAAAGATCTAAGATATGCACGAGGCCACCCTAAGGAGCAAATCATTGGTGATGTCTCCCAAGGAGTTAAAATAAGGCGGTACTTTATTGACAACTTTGCTCTTTTAAAACATTGATGATGGCTTGTGTGATGATTTTTGGATTATTGCTATGCAAGAGGAGCTAAATCAATTTGAAAGAAATAAAGTATGGACTCTTGTCCGAAGACCTCATAATCATTCCATTATTGGTTAAAAATATGGGTTTTTAGTAACAAATTAAATGAACTAGGAGAAGTTGTTAGAAATAAGGCTAGACTTGTTTCTCAAGGATTCAATCAAGAAGAAGGACATTGATTATGATGAAACCTTTGCTCCGGTAGCTATACTTGAATCCATAAGAATACTTTTAGCCTTTGCCTATTTTAAAGGTTTTAAACTATTTCAAATGGATGTCAAAAGTGCATTTCTAAATGGTTTTATTGAGGAAGTGATTTATGTAGAACAACCACCCAGTTTTATTCATGAAAAGTTTCCTAACCATGTTTTTTAGCTAACTAAGGCTTTATATGGATTGAAACAAGCTCCTAGAGCTTGGTATGTGAAATACATAAGAGGGGGGTGAATTAGGTATTTGGCTAATTTTTCGCAAGCAAAGTCCTCTTATGAGTTTAAGCAAAAACCAAATTATGTGTGCTTGGTTCACTAGAAGAGTAAGGCAATTAATAGCAAAACAGTAGAGTAATATAAGAACAAAGAACACAAGCAATTTATAGTGGTTCGATCTCTTCAAAATCTACGTCCACTACCTTAAGCCTACACTTCAGGATTTCAAACAATCTACTATAAGCTCGAGTCTACAGATTATATAAGAGGCTCACTACACAATGGTTTTACACTCACAACCTCTTTTAGTAATTATAAAAAAAGGTTCAACCTTTTCACAAGAATTTTATATCTAGAGACAACCTAAAGACCAATCTAATCCAAGGCTCACCCACACAGAGGTTTTAGACCACAACCTTGATTAATCTAGTCTATGGCTCACCCTTATCAAAAGGATTTTATGTCACAAGACAACTTTGCAATGAGCTAATAGAAAAAACACAGTTTAATAGAGAATGAAGAATGTGTAGATGTTACCACTTGTTGGTAGATGTTTACACAATGTTTCATCTTCACACTTTGTTATCTTGGGAATCTTGAATGATCAATTGAAAGCTCAAGACAAAAGAGAGCTTAAAATATTTGTTAAGGGCTTTGGAATGTTTAGATTTTATAAGAATTCAAAACTAGCAAAAAATCTAAAGTTTATAGCTTTTATAGATTTGAAAAATCAATTGCAACTGCTATAAAACGGCTAGTAACTGCTAGTTTCTGAGAAGTTCGAACGTCCAAACTTTCTGCCATGCGTCCGAACTTGCATCCAAACTTTACCCTGCCAAGCTGTTTGGAAAATTTCGGACGTCCGAACTTTTCCTTATGTGTCCGAACTTGCGTCCGAAATTCTCTGCAAAAACAGTGACCATGCTATCAGAGAAAGTTTGGACGCCCGAACTTTACTCCATGCGTCAGAACTTGCGTCCAAACTTATCAAATTTTGTCAAATCATTTAAAATAATCCTTAATAACATTGAAATCATTTGTATGAATAGATAAGTCATTTAAGCACTTTTAAACACAAAAACCGTTACCAAAATATTTTAATCATCCAAAGTTTACTTAAGATCATTTGAGACTTTGAAAACGCACTTGTTGTTGAGAAGTTCATTAAAAATCATTTCAAAAACAAGTTTTGTGCTCTCTTATGCACTCAACTAATTCCAAGACATACAAATGTAGAGTTTACAAAAAAATATATCTATTTAACATAAGAACTCTACACTCTAAGTCTTCAATGCCTTCAATCATCTTGAACATACTCTTCAATCTTCAATCACTTTTGGCATAGTGGAGTTGTTCTTGCATTGTGACTCCAAGGCAATAAGACTTCATGATTCTCATTCGATCAATCCTATCACTCAAACATACAAGCACATTAGTCCTCATCAATGTTTGCCATTATTCAAAACTAATCATAACTACATGATTTGCCCTTAGGGCTAACAATTTCCCCCTTTTTGATGATGACAAACTTTGATGCAAAATGTGATGGATTTAAACAATGTAGTACAAAGAAGAATTGATGTCAATGATGGATAATAACCAATTTAGTACATTGACATACAAAAGGCTCGATACGAGCCTATGACCCAACCAACCTCCATTTACCTACTTCCTTCCAACTAAAAACTAGGATAGACGATATAGCATTTAAGCATTTAGAAAAAGTTTTAAGAGAGGTTTTAGGGTTGTAAAAGTTTAACAATGCTCCCCCTTAGATTGTGGTCATTTTTCGACAAGTTTGGACTTGCGATGTTGTGAATCCAAATTTTGACATATCAAGTCCGAACTGTAAAATAAGTGAAATTAAAGCTGATATTTTTTAAATAAGCTTTCCTAAGGTTGTTCAAATAAACATATTTGAATCAATTTGAACAACAAAGGAGCACATTTTGGCAACAAAATATGGATGCATCCAAATTTCAAACTCATGCATCCGAACTTTGAAACCGAACTTTGAAATTTTAAGTCCAAATTTTAAAATATATGAGATGAAAGCTAGAATATTTGAAAATAAGCCTTTCTAAGGTTGTTAAAACATGATAGGAAGAATTAAAATAGTTTTCAAATAATTTGAACAACAGAAAAATCAGTTTTGGCAAAATAGTTTGGATGTGTCCTAACTTTTTGGTTTGCATCCGTACTTCAAGTCCAAACTTATGAACTCTATCCTCTCATATTATAATTCTTTCCAGTTTAAATTTCAAATGTATAAGTATAGTCAAATATGCCAAAAAAAATGTTCACAGTGTATCACTTACTCATATTAACACACATTACACATATAACATATATTGCAAAAGCACACACATTTCACATTTTTGCAGCACATTTTGCATTTTGCAGAACTCATTTCTTTCTCCCCCTTTTATCATCACTCAAGAATGGGAAAATGAAAATGAGACTAATAATTACTAAAGGAAGCTCTCAACTCTAAGGTTTCATCATTGATAAAGTGCATCTCTAAGCTATTACATAGGCCACATTAAACTAGTGATAAAGTGTAGAAATTTAAAGTGCAAAAGCAGAGAGATTTGCAAAAAACATGCTAGTAAAGGTTCAAAATAAATAAAAGCAGTAAATGAAAATAAAAGTGAAGATGTGTTTAGTCTTTGGATATTGATGGAGAGTCCTTTCTCGGTTTCTTCTTGACAGCAACATGCTTGACTCTTCCATGGCCAAATGTTGGATTTGATGGGGTTGCTATTTCAGCTCTTGCAATTTGACCTCCTTCTTGACTGATTCCAGCTTGTTGCAATCCTTGATCTCCTCCTTGAGACTCCATGACCTGCTCATTGCCATTCCCTTGGTCACCATTATCATTATCTTCATCATCACTGTCACTGCCTAATTTATTTTTCTTGTTATCTTCATCATTCTCGTCATTCTTTTCCTTTTGAGTTCTAGAAGGCCCTTCACCACTTTGAGGATTTCTTATCAATATTTCCTCTATGTGCTTGACTCTATTCTCCAAACTGTCTAGTTTTCCAAGCACAATAGGAGCAAATGTTTCAAAGAATTTATACATTTTCTCCATTTCTTTCATGTGGTTGTTCAGTGCTTCTTGAATTTTATTTTCTCTTGAAATCTCTTCAGCATTCGTACATTCCCCAGCAATAGGATGTGATTGTCGAGTTGGCTCTTCTTCAAAGAGTCCTCTTTTGGAAGGAGGTTGCTCCCCTTCACTTGTAGAATCGTGCCTTCTCTTAGTTTTCATTTCCCTTGCCCATGTTTCTGCCTCATCTTCTTCCTCTTCTTCAGTTTCCTCACTTTTCTCTGCTTCAACTCTCTTTGGAGGGGTCTCTCTTCTAGTTCTCCACACTTCCTCATCATCAAGAGTCAATTGCATCCTTTTGAGAGAGTCATTTGTATAAATTTATCCTCTTTTAAAAGCTTGTCCTCTAACAGGAAGCTTGACTCAAAAATTTTTGAAAAATCTTGTCAGAAGTCTTCCATATGGTAAAGCCTTATTATCAGCCTTTCTAACCCCAAACATATGCTTTAATGCCATGTATCGAAAATTCAATCTCCTATGCTCATGCAAAGTAAGCATAATTACCATATGAATGTTTCCCACAAATGTTTTGTGACCAAAGTTAGGAATAATCATGGTTGTAATCATATGATGCATAACTCTTCCCCTTGCATCTAAAGTCTTAACCTCCCTTTCCTTAATGGTTCGAAACTCTCTACCATTTGTGAAGGCTTCTTCAAATCTTGCATTTGTGAAAAACTCTCTAATGTAGCAATGTTGCCCCATAGAATAATATTTTGCTCCACTATCACTTACTTCACAGATTCTATTCACCAATGCATCATTGAATTCAAAATCTATTTGAGATACTTTAGATGAATACCATTGATTAACATCTTCTCCCTCATATTCTATTCTCTCTTCTTTTAGATTGGCATAAAATTCATATACGAGAGAGGGAGAGTACTCTTCATCTATAGCCAACAAGTTACTCCAGCCAATATCACCAAATAAAGATAGGACATTACCCATATTGGTGAGTGTTAGCCCTAAGGGCAAATCATGTAGTTTTGATTAATGACAAATATTGATGAGGACTAATATGCTTGTATGTTGTGTGATAGGTTTTGTGGACTAAGAAGTATGAAGTCTCATTGTCTTGAAGCTAAAATGCAAGAACAACTCCAATATGTCAAAGTCATTGAAGATTGAAGAGTTTGTTCAAGATGTTAGAAGGCTTTGAAGAAATGAAGTGTAGGTTACATGTGCTTAATAGGTAAACTTTATAAACCCTACACTCTTAAGCCTTGGAATCTATGAATTGCAATTGAGAGCACAAAACTTGATTTAAATGGTTTCAATGGTTTTGAACTTACTTAAATTATCAAATTTTCATAAATAGTTTTTGCACTTAAAAGGTCTTTAATGACTTATCTTTGAGGCTAGAAGGTTTTCCAACTTGTTAGAATTGATTTGAACATATTTTGACAAATTTTGAAAAATTTGGATGCAAGATTCGGACGCAGCATGAAAAATTCAGTCGTCCGAATTTTTCTTACATTGTGAACAGTAATACTATTCATATGAATAGTAATACTATTCACATGAACAGTGATCATATTCATGTGAACAGTACGGACGCAAATTCTGACGTGCATTGTGAACAGTGTGTGAACAGTAATAAACAGTAAGGTCCGAAAATTTTCGACCAAAAATTCGGTCGACCGAATTTTCTGAAACTAGCCGTTACTAGCCGTTTTAACTGATTTTCAAATTCTATAAAGGCTAGAAACTCTAGATTTTTGAAAGAACTTTTGCACAAAAGAAATCCTTGAAGCTCTTACATGTTTTACCTCAAAATTATATCAAAAGCTCTCAAATTGTCTTGTGCTCAAAGATTGAAATTCAAGATTCCAAAGGCAAGAAGTGAAGTGGTGCTAGCAATTGTATTCATCCACCAAGAAGTGTTGGTAACATTTAAATTCTCTCTTTACATTTTTGTTGTGATTGATACAAGGTTGTCAAGAGACTTAAAACCCTTGTGGAGGGTGAGCCATAGACTAGATTAATCAAGGTTCTTGTGTAAAACCCATTGGTGAGGGGTGAGTCTTGGATTAGATTGGTCTAGGTTGTCTAGTGACATAAAACTCTTAGTGATAAGAGTGAACCTTGTTTATAATATTGAAAAGAGGTTGTTGTGGTAAAACCCATTGAAGGGTGAGCCTCTTGTGTAATTGCTTGGATTAAGCATATAGTGAATTGATTGAAATCCTTGAGTGTGGACTCAAGGTAGTGGATGTAGATCTTGAAGAGATCGAACCACTATAAATCGTGTGTTCATTTCTTTATAGCTTTACTTGTTTTACATACTTGTGTTATTATTATTGTTTATAGTTGTTGATTGATTGGTTGTGGTCTTATAGTTTAATAATCTTGTCTTAACCATCAAATCACATATAAACTTGAAGTTTGTGAATTTAAAGAAGAGCTTTTATTAAGGCAAAGGATTTGCAAAAAGGGAAAAGATTTTCGATAATAAGCCAAAGACCTAATTCACCCTCCCTCTTAGGTCTTTCAGTGAGCTTGTCAAAATCAACTATGTTTCCAGGGATGATTTTCCTTGATTTCTTGTTCCAATCTTCAAATTCTGATACAGCTTTGATTGAGATAAACTTATATGCTCCAGATGATTGAGGAACCCTAATTCTCCATGGTTCATTGAGAATTTGTTCTTCTTCACTGACCTTTGCTTTCCCTTTTCCTTTTTCAACATTTGCTCCTTTAGTTCTCACCATTTTGATTTTCTAACAAAAAAGTAGCAAGATTTGAGAGGTGTGTAGGGCTGGGAATTCAAAAATCTAAGTATTTTGATGTGAAAATTTTGAAAAGGAGAGAGTTCAGACGATAAATTATGTGAGTAATGGCTAGTTCAGTTTCTTAAAAGCCGCTGTAACCGGAAAGTTCGGACGACCAAAATTTTTGGTCTGCGTCCGAACTTCTCTGTTTCTTCAGTTTCAAAAAGTTCGGACGTCCGAACTTTCTGTTATGCGTCCGAACTTTTCTGTCTAGAATTTTCTGTCAAAGTTTGGACATTCCATTTTTACTCAATTTCATCCAAATTTTTCCTGCATTTGTCACACTTAAACAAACATATTAGCAATTGATTTTTGAAATTCCTAAAAGCCTTCTTAGATAGTTATACATCTCTTCAGCCAAAGGCTTTGTGAATATATCAGCAATTTGATCATTTGTATTTATATACTCTAAGCATATGTCTCTTTTAGCAACATGATCACGAATAAAATGATGCTTGATTTCTATATGCTTTGTCCTAGAATGTTGAATGGGATTTATGCTCAATTTGATAGCACTAGTATTATCACATAGTATTGGTACACAATTAAATGTAAGACCATAATCAAGTAGTGTATGCTGCATCCATAATAATTGAGCATAACAACTACCAGCTGCAATGTATTCAGCTTCAGCAGTAGACAAAGACACACAAGCTTGTTTTGTACTATACCAAGACACAAGACAATTACTAAAAAAATGAAAATGACAACTTGCATTTTTCCGTTCAACTTTGCATCCATAATAATCAGCATCCAAATATCCAGCAATATCAAAAGATGAAGATTTTGAAAACCAAAGACCATAGTCATGTGTATCAAACAAATAACGAAAAATACATTTGACAGAAATTAAATGAGATTCTTTAGGACATGATTGAAATCTAGCACATAAGCACACAACAAACATAATATCTGCTTAATGTGAGATAGAGAAAACTTCCAATCATACCTCTATTGACTTCTCATCAACATTTTTACCTTTTTCATCTTAACAAGTTTCGTTGATGAGCTCATTGGAGTTCCTATTCCTTTTGTTTGATCCATTCCAAATCTTTTCAAAAGCTCCCTGGTATACTTTGCTTGGTTTATGAAAACTTCATCCTTAGCTTGTTTAGTTTGCAGCCCAAGAAAGAAATTTAGTTCTCCCATCATACTCATTTTAAATTCATTTTGCATTGATTTGGCAAAATCCTCACAAAGGGATGTGTTAGTAGCACCAAATATAATATCATCAACATAAATTTGCACAAGTAAAATATCATTATAACTAGATGTTTTTATAAAAAGTGTTGTGTCTAGTTTTCCTTTTGCAAATCCTTTTTTGCAAGAAGAAAACCACTCAATCTTTCATACCAAGCTCTTGGGGCTTGTTTCAAACCATATAGAGCTTTGGTTAACTTAAAAACATGATTAGGAAATTTTTCATGAACAAAACCGGGAGGTTGTTCTACATAAACCTCATCTTCAATAAAACGATTTAGAAATGCACTTTTGACATCCATTTGAAACAGCTTAAATCCTTTAAAACAAGAAAATGCCAAAAGTATTCATATGGATTCCAATATGGCTACTGGAGCAAATGTTTCATCATAATCAATGCCTTCTTCTTGGTTGAAGCCTTGAGCAACAAGTCTAGCTTTATTTCTAACAACTTCTCCTAGTTCATTTAACTTATTTCTAAATACCCATTTTGTACCAATAATTGAATGATTATTAGGTCTATGGATAAGAGTCCAAATTTTATTTCTTTCAAACTGATTTAACTCCTCTTGCATTGCAACAATCCAAAAATCATCACACAATGCATCATCAGTATTTTTAGGTTCAATATGAGATAAGAGGGCAAAATTATCAATAAACTACCACCTTGTTTTAACTCCTTGGGAGACATCACCAATGATTTGCTCCTTAGGATGGCCTCTTGCGTATGTTAGATCCTTTGGAAACTCTTGATCATTGCTTGGTTGACCATCTTGTTCTTGCTCCATTATTTCTTCTTCCTTCACATGTTCTTCCAATGTGGGTACTTGATGATGAGTTTGATTTTCAATCATTGAGGAACCTGCATCATCTTCATTTCTTCTCTCAAGGTAAATGTTAGATTCATCAAAGGTTACATGTATGTTTTCTTCAGCACATAATGTTCTTTTGTTATAAACTTTATATGCCTTTTTATTTGATGAATAGAGAAATACTCCTTCATCAGATTTTCCATCAGATTTTCCCAGATTATCACTGGTATTTAAAATAAAATATTTACAACCAGACACTTTAAAATAAACAATTAAAGGAGTTCTATTAAATAGAAGTTCAAAAGGCGTTTTTCTTATAAAAGGTCTTAATAAAATTCTATTCATTACATAGCAAGCAGTATTTACAGCTTCAGCCCAAAAGTATTTTGGCAAGGAATTTTCACAAAGCATTGATCTAGCCATCTCTTGTAAAGTTCTATTTTTCCTTTCAACAACACCATTTTGTTGAGGTGTTTTAGCAGCTGTGAAATTGTGAGTAACACCATATTCATCACAAAATTTTGAAAACTCTTGATTGCAAAATTCTCTTCCATTGTCACTTCTAATAGAAATCAGTTTATATTGAAGGGATATTTGAACCTTTTTAAAATGTTTTGCAAATTCATGAAATGTTTCATCCTTTTGAGCGAAGAAGAGCACCCAAGTAAATCTTGAAAAATCATCTACAATCACATAAGCATATCTTTTTCCACCAAGACTAGTGGTCCTTATTGGTCCAAATAAGTCCATGTTAACTAGTTCAAGAGGTTTTGAAGTAGAGACCATTTTCTTTGGTTTAAAAGATGTTTTTGATTGTTTTCCATATTGACAAGAATCACAAAGACGGGATTTATCAAAATGCATTTTGGGTAATCCTCTAACTAGCTCTTGTGTAGAAAGTTTATTCAATAAATCCATGCTTACATGTACTAATCTTCTATGCCACAAAAATCCATCATTATCATGAATGGCAAGACATTTGATATCATTTGTGATCAGTTCATCAAGCTATAACACATATACGTTTCCAACACTTTTAGCAACAAAGATGATTTTGCTACTTGCACTATCAAGAATACTACAAGTATCACATTTGAATTCTACTTTACATCCATTGTCACATAATTGACTAATGCTAAGTAAATTATACTTTAAACCATCAATAAGCAATACTTGTTTAATAAGAGGGAAGGAACCTTTACCAATGTTATATATTCCAAGTATTTTTCCTTTCTTCTTATCACCAAATGTGACAAAGCCTTCACTTGTTGCTTGAAGCTCACTAACAAGTGAGGCATTTCCTGTCATATATGTCTTGAACAATCACTGTCAAGAAATCATTTTGTGGCACTTAATCTTGAAACAAAGCGAACCTACACCGAATTAGAAAGAGTGATTTTTGGTACCCATATTTTCTTGGGTCCAAGGGGGTTAGTGAAAGTTCCTTTGACTTTCCAAATGGTCTTAACACCATTTTCAATCTTTCTTTTTACAAAACATTTTGATACCTTGTGTCCATGCATACTAGAATATGTACAACAAATATGAGGCCTAGAATTAAAAGTTTCTTTAGCAAAAGAGTTTTTATATTTTGGAGCATAGCTATCATGAGTATAACCGAGACCATGTTTTGCAAATGAAGTTCTTTGATAGCCAAGTAATTTATTTAAATTTTCTCTTCCATTTGTAAAATTTTCAATGCATGATGTAAGATCATTAACTTTCCTTTTTAAAATCGAATGATCATTAAGCATTGTTTCAAGAGAAACAACTTTTATGCAAAGCTCTTTATATTCAAAAGATATGTCTTGTATGGTTGCATTTGAAACTTCTTTTTCAATGTTTAGACAATTAATGGCCTCAAGAAGTTTCCCATTTTCAACACATAATTTTGAATTCTAATTTGATAAATCACTGATTTTGAATTTCATTTCTTTATTTCTTTTAGAAGCCTTTTTTAATTCTTCATACATTTCTACAAGTAATTCACTAGGATCAACATCATCATCATAGATATTAGAAATGGAAGGAGAAGATTGTACCCCATCATCAATTGCCAAAAAGCATATGTTGGCTTTTTCTTCACTATCATCTTCACTTTCTTGTTGATCCCATGTTCCAGCCAGTCCTTTTTCTTTCTTGGCAGATTTCTTTTTGTTCTTGTTGTCTCTTTCCCTTTCCAAAACTTTGGGGCAATCAACAGCAAGATGTTCTGTACTTTTGCATTCAAAACATTGAGGTTTGAAGGATGAAGATTGTCCACTCTTCTTGGTTGACTTTCTTCCTTTCTTGAGAAACTCCTTCTTGTAGAATCTTTCGAATTTCCTAACAGCCATGGCAATCTCCTCTTCTCCATTGTTTCCATCTTCTTATTCACTTGATGATTTTTCTTGTTCACTCAAGTGATTAGAAGCTTTAAGTACAAATCCTTTTCTTCCTTTTTCTTCATCTTCTTTGTCATTTAGTCTCTTCATCTTCATCTCATGTGTGAGAAGTGATCCAATAAGCTCTTCAAGTGGAAGAGTTTTCAAATCCTTTGATTCCTCAATTGCAAGTGTCTTTGGTTGCCAAGATTTTGGTAGAGCATCCAAGATTTTTCTGTTTTGCTATCCATAATAGTTCTTCCCATAAGCTTTCAGACCATTAAAAATGTTAATAAATCTAGTAAACATATCACTAATATTCTCATCTTGCTTCATGGTAAATAGCTCATAGTACCTTAATGTGTTATTTGCAGTAATCTCCACATGTCATGAGCAGTATCACAACCACTAACTCTATTGTATTCAGTTACATCTAATTAAAATGTTCATTGCCTGATAATTTAATGTCATTTTCTTTGAATCATGTTCATCAAATTCGTCAGTAGACTTTGGTTCTAAGGTTACTCCATCAGCTCTCATTTTCATAGGAATATAAGGACCTTTTTCAACAATATTCCACAAATCAAAATTGATAGAACAAATATGTATCTTAACTCTAGAATTTCAAAAGGTATAGTTTGTTCCATCAAACGAAGGTGGTCTATTTATGGAAGACCCTTCTAGGTAAGATAAGATTGAAATATTAGCCATAAGATCTTTAACTTCTATGTTGTAAAACCACACAAGAAGTCCTTACTCTGATACCAATTGAAATACCTAAGAGGGGGGTGAATTACGTATTTTGCTAATTGTTTGCAAACACAGTCCTCTTATAAGTTTAAACAAAAACCAGATTATGTGTGCTTGGTTCACTACAAGAGCAATATAAGAACAAAGAACACAAGAAATTTATAGTGGTTCGATCTCTTCAAGATCTACGTCCACTACCTTAAGCCTACTCTTAAGAATTTCAAACAATCTACTATAAGCTCAAGTCTACAAATTACATAAGAGGCTCACCACACAATGATTTTATACTTACAACCTCTTTTAGTAATTATACAAACCAGGATCACCCTTTTCACAAGGATTTTATATCTAAAGACAACCTAAAGGCCAATCTAATCCAAGGCTCACCCACACAGAGGTTTACACCACAACCTTGATTAATCTAGTCTATGGCTCACCCTTATCAAAAGGATTTTATGTCACAAGATAACCTTGCAATAAGCTAATAGAAAAAACACAATTTAATAGAGAATGAAGAATGTGTAGATGTTACCACTTGTTGGTAGATGTTTACACAATGTAGCATCTTCACACTTTGTTGTCTTGGGAATCTTGAATGATCAATTCAAAGCACAAGACAAAAGAGAGCTTAAAATGTTTGCTAAGGGCTTTGGAATGTTTAGAGTTCACAAGAAACTTACAAAAAATCTAAAGTTTATAACTTTTATAGATTTGAAAAATCAATCGCAACAGCTATAAAACGGGCAGCTAGTTTCAGAGAAGTTCGAACGTCCGAACTTTCTGCCATGCATCCGAACGTCTGAACTTGCGTCCGAACTTTCAAAAGTGTTTCAATGACTTATCTCTTAATACAAAATGATTTCAAGCTTATTGAGGTTGATTTTCTAATGTTTTGGCAAAGCTTGAAAAGTTCGGACGCAAGTTCAGACGTCCAAACTGTGAACATGGCCACTGTTTTTGCAGAGAAATTCGGATGCAAGGGACAAAGTTCGGTCATCCGAGCTTTTTCAGAAAACATGTCACAGTAATTGATAATTGATTCATAATCTAAAATTTTTCACTTGGAAATGAGAAAGGAAGGGTGAAATAGACCATACACAAACAATGGCGATGATTTAGGTAACTAGAGATAGAAACCTCAACATCTTCTTGTTAATTGGAGAAATCTAATTGGAAATTCACAATTCTTAATGCATTCTTGGGTTGAATTGGTAAGAAATTTCAAATAATTCATCTAAGGGTAGAGAACTTTCATCTAGTGATAGAGTGACTTTTAATTGAGGAATTTTATCAAACATAAGAAGGGGAATTCATCAACCAAGAGACTTTTCTATCACATAGGTAATTCTAGAGGGATTAACCATTCAAGTATTGTTTTCTCAATTGGAATTTCTCTTGTAAACAAAAATGTTTTAAGTTGGTTTAATTAGTTAAGTTAGACGTCTATTCCTAGTAGTAATTTCAACCACTTTCACCAACAATTTTGATAGCCTAAACAATATAATAGAAAGTAAGTAATGATATTTAACCATCCCTGTGGGGTCGGATCTTACCAAAGAATTTAACCCCTCAATAAAAGAAGAAATTCTTTTCGAAATTAAAGTAATATCTTTGGGAAGATCCGTTTTTGTTCTGAATTTGTGCAAATCAAATGATAAGGAGATATGTAGCCTATCTCGAGAACATGGTCA
This sequence comes from Rauvolfia tetraphylla, assembly GCA_030512225.1. Classification (NCBI taxonomy): domain Eukaryota; kingdom Viridiplantae; phylum Streptophyta; class Magnoliopsida; order Gentianales; family Apocynaceae; genus Rauvolfia; species Rauvolfia tetraphylla. The sequence continues at coordinate 56,438 of JAJQKT010000011.1, read as the reverse complement.
CATTATAGCATTGTCACAAAGGTCTGGATGGTGGTCATTATCAAGCCAATGAGACAGCAAGAAAGATACCCAATGTAAGCCCTAAGGGCAAATCATGTAATTTTGATTCATGACAAATATTGATGAGAACTAATATGATTATATTGTGTGATAGGATTTGTGAAGAAAGAAGTTTGAAGTCTCATTGCCTTCAAGAGGAAGAGCAAAGAATAACCTCATTAAGCTATGAGTCTTTTGAGGAGTATTCAAAGATAAACTCAAGGCATTGAAGACTTGAAGTGAAGAGTAGGTATGATGATAGGTAATATCTATGTGAACTCTACACTTGTATGTCTTGGAGTCTATTGAATGCATAAGAGAGCATAAAATTGGTTTCTTAAGTTGAAAAAGACTTTGAATGAATCTTTAGCAAATGTGGTTTTGTGTTCTAAAAGTTTTTAAGTAAACTTTAAATGATCAAATGAGTTTGATTGTGGTTTTCAAACTTATATTTGTCTAAATAAGTTATCTATATATATCAAATGTATTTCAAATACTTGGAAGATTGATTTCAAATGATTTTACAAAGTTTGAACACAATTCCATGAAATTCGGTCGTCCGAATTTTGTAGCAAAAGTTTGCTACTATTCTTCCAGAGAAATTCGGAAGAAGATTCGGACGCAGCCAAAAAAATTCGGTCGTCCGAATTTTGGCCTTCAGCATGGTCACTGTTCTTCCAGAGAAATTTGGAAGAAGATTCGGACGCAGCAGGAAAAATTCGGTCGTCCGAAAAATTCGGACCCAGAATTCGGTCGTCCGAATTTCCTGAAAGTAGCCGTTAACTAGCCGTTTTATAGCTGTTTCAACTGATTTTCAAATTCTATAAAAGCTATAAACGTGCAATCTTTTGTAAGAACTGAATCCTTGAATATTCTAAGCTTTCTAAAGTCTATTACAAACATTTCTCAAGTTCTCTTATGTCTTGTGCATTCAATTGATCAATCCAAAGACATCAAAGTATGAAGGTACAACTTTGTGTGAATTCTACCAACAAGTGGTAACATCTACACACTCTTCTTTACTTATTCAATTGTGTTGATCTACTAGCTCTAGCAAGGTTATCTTGATAACATAAAACCCTTTAGATAAGGGTGATCCTTGAAGTTGTGATTCAAGGTTGTTTGAGATATAAAACCATAGGTTGGTGAGCCTTGTTTGTAAAAATTACTAGAAGAGGTTGTATGTGTAAAACCAAAGTGTGGTGAGCCTCTCTTGTAATCTGTGAACTTGAGCACATAGTAGAGTTATTGAAATCCTTAAGTGTATACTTAAGGTAGTGGAGGTAGATCTTGAGGATCGAACCACTATAAATTGTTTGTGTTCATTTGTTTACATTTCTTATACTGCTTTGCCATAATTTGTTTCTCTCTTATTCATATCATCTGTAAGTGATCTATACATATAAAAGATTTGAATTTGCGAAAATTAGTCAAATACCTAATTCACCCCCCCTCTTAGGTATTTCAATTGGTATCAGAGCTAGAACTTCTGTGTGTGGTTTAACAACATAGAAGACAAAGATCCTATGGCTAATATGTCAAACCTACCTTACCTAGATGGATCTTCCACAAATATACCACCTTTGTTTAATAGAACAAATTACACTTTCTGGAAATCTAGAGTTAAAATTTATATTTGTTCTATTAATTTTGATTTGTGGAACATAATTGAGAAAGGTCCTTATGTCCCAATGAAAATGAGTGCTGATGGAATAACCTCAGTACCCAAGTCCACTGATGAATTTGATGAGCATGATTCTAAGAAAATGACTTCAAATTATCAAGCCATTAATATATTAAGTTGTGCTTTAGATGTTACTGAATACAATAGAGTTAGTGGATGTGATTCTGCTCATGACATGTGGAGATTACTTCAAATTACACATGAAGGTACTAATCAAGTTAAAGAATCTAAACTTTCCATGCTAGTTAGAGATTATGAACTGTTTACCATGAAACAAGGTGAAAATATTAGTGATATGTTTACAAGATTTACTAACATTTTCAATGGCTTAAAAGCTTATGGTAAAAGCTATACTATGGGAGAGCAAAACAGAAAGATTTTAGATGCTCTACCAAAATCCTGGCAGCCTAAAACACTTGCCATTGAGGAATCCAAGGATTTGAAGACTCTTCCACTTGAAGAGCTCATTGGATCTCTGCTGACTCATGAAATGAAGATGAAACGGCTAAATGACAAGGAGGATGAAGAAAAGGGAAGAAAAGGAGTTGTACTCAAGTCTTCAAATCACTTGAGTGAACAAGAACAGTCTTCAAATGAAGAAGAAGAAGGAGGAAACAGTGGAGAAGAAGAGATTGCAATGGCAGTAAGGAAGTTTAAACGATTCTACAAAAAGGAGTTTCTCAAGAAAGGAAGAAAACCAGTCAAGAAGAGTGGACAATCCTCATCCTACAAACCTCAATGTTTTGAATGTAAAAAGCACGGATCATCTTGTTGCTTGATCTGTCCTAAAGCTTTGGAAAAAGAAAGAGAAAGCAAAAACAAAAAAGAAATCTGTTAAGAAAGGAAAAGGATTAGCTAGAACATGGGATCAACAAGAAAGTGGGGATGAAAGTGAAGGAAAGGCCAACATATGCTTTATGGCCTTTGATGATGAGGTACAATCTTCACCCTCTATTTCAAATGTGTATGATGATGATATTGATTCCAGTGATCTAATTATTGAGTTATATGAAGAATTAAAAAAAGGCTTCAAAAAAGAAATAAAGAAATGAAACTCAAAATAATTGATTTATCTAATGAAAATTCAAAATTATGTGTTGAAAATGGAAAACTTCTTGAAACCATTAGTTGCATTACTATTGAAAAAGAAGTTTTGAATACAACTATACAAAACATATCTTTTGAAAACAAAAAATCTTTGCACTAGAATTATTTCTCTTGAATCAATGATAAAAGATCATGAGCTTCTAAAAAGGAAAGTTAATGATCTAACTTTATGCATTGAGAGATTTACAAATGGAAGGGAAAAATTTGAATAAATTACTTGGCTATCAAAGATCTTCATTTATAAAACATGGTCTTGGTTTTACTCATGATTATTCTGCTCCAAAACAGAAAAAATCTTTTGCTAAAGAATCTTATCATTCTAGATCACATATTTGCTGCACTTATTGTGGTAAACATGGACACAAGGTGTCTAGATGTTTTATCAAAAGAAAAATAGAAAGTGGTGTTAAAACCATTTGGAAAGTCAAAGAAACTTTTACTAACCCCCTTGGACCCAAGAAAATATGGGTACCAAAAATCACCCTTTCAAATTTGGTATAGGTACAATTTGCCTCAAGATCAAGTGCCACAAAATGGTTCCTTGACAAAGTGGATGCTCAAGGCATATGACTGGAAATGCATCACTTGTTAGTGAACTTCAAACTACAAGTGAAGGTTTTGTCACATTTGGAGATAAGAAGAAAGCGAAAATACTTGGAATAGGTAACATTGGTAAAGGTTCTTTCCCTCTTATCAAGAAAGTATTACTTATTGAAGATTTAAAGTATAATTTACTAGGTATTAGTCAATTATGTGATAATGGATGCAAAGTAGAGTTTAAATGTGATACTTGTACTATTCTTGACAATGCAAGTAACAAAACTATCTTTGTTGCTAAAAGAGTTGGTAATGTATATGTGTTGTATCTTGATGAGCTTATTACAAATGATATTAAATGTCTTGCCATTCATGACAATGATGGATTTTTATGGCATAGAAGATTAGGACATGTAAGCATGGATTTATTAAACAAACTTTATACACAAGAGCTGGTGAGAGGATTACCTAAATTGCATTTTGATAAAACTCGCCTCTGTGATGCTTGTCAATATGGAAAACAATCAAAAACATCTTTTAAACCAAAGAAAATGGTTTCTACCTCAAAACCTCATGAACTAATTCATATGGATTTATTTGGACCTATGAGGACTACTAGTCTTGGTGGTAAAAGCTATGCTTATGTGATTGTTGATGATTTTTCAAGATTTACATGGGTAATCTTCTTAGCACAAAAAGATGAAACATTTTATGAATTTTCAAAACTCTTCAAAAAGGTTCAAACCTCTCTTCATTGCAAACTGATTTCTATTAGAAGTGATAATGGAAGAGAATTTTGTAACCAAGACTTTACAAAATTTTGTGATGAATATGGTATTACTCATAATTTTTCAGCTGCCAAAACACCTCAACAAAATGGTGTTGTTGAAAGGAAAAACAGAACCTTATAAGAAATGGCTAGATCAATGCTTTGTGAAAACTCATTACCAAAAGTATTTTTGGGCTGAAGTCATTAATACAGACTTGTTATATCATGAACAGAGTTTTACTAAGACCTTTTATGAGAAAAACACCTTTTGAACTTTTATTTGACAAAACTCCATCAATTGTCTATTTCAAAGTTTTTGGTTGTAAATGCTTCATTTTAAACGCTAGCAACTATCTTGGTAAGTTTGATAGAAAATCGATGAAGGAATTTTTTCTTGGTTATTCATCAAATAAAAAGGCATATAGAGTCTATAATAAAAGAACATTGTGTGTTGAAGAAACTATTCATGTAACCTTTGATGAATCTAACATTTATCTTCAAAGAGGAAATGAAGATGATACAGGCACATCAATGGTTGAAAATCATACTCAACACCAAGCACCCACAATGGAAGATCATGCCAAAGAAGAAGAAATAATGGAGCAAGAACAAGATGGTCAATCAAGCAATAATCAAGAACTTTCAAAGGATATCACATATGCAAAAGGTCATCCTAAGGATCAAATCATTGGTGATGTCTCCCAAGGGGTAAAAACAAGGCGGTACTTTATTGATAACTTTGCTCTTTTATCTCATATTGAACCAAAAAATATTGATGATGCATTGTGTGATAATTTCTGGATTATTGCTATGGAAGAAGAGCTAAATCAATTTGAAAGAAATAAAGTTTGGTCTCTTGTTCCTAGACCTCATGATCATTCTGTTATTGGTACAAAATGGGTTTTTAGAAATAAGTTAAATGAACTAGGAGAAGTAGTTAGAAATAAAGCTAGACTTGTTGCTCAAGGTTTCAACCAATAAGAAGGCATTGACTATGATGAGACCTTTGCTCCAGTAGCCAGATTATAATCTATAAGAATACTTTTGGCATTTGCTTGCTTTAAAGGTTTTAAACTTATTCAAATGGATGTCAAAAGTGCTTTTCTAAATGGTTTTATTGAAGAAGAAGTTTATGTAGAACAACCTCCTGGATTTATTCATGAAAAATTTCCCAATCATGTTTTCAAATTAACTAAAGCTCTATATGGATTGAAACAAGCTCCAAGATCTTGGTATGAAAGATTAAGTGGTTTTCTTCTCTCAAAAGGTTTTACTAAAGGAAAAGTAGACACAACTCTTTTTATTAAAACATCTTCTAAAAATGATATTTTGCTTGTACAAATCTATGTTGATGATATCATTTTTGGTTCTACTAATACTTCTCTTTGTGAAGAGTTTGCTAAAACTATGCAAAATGAATTTGAGATGAGCATGATGGGAGAACTAAGTTTCTTCCTTGGACTACAAATTAAGCAAACCAAGGATGGAGTCTTCATCAACCAAGCAAAATATACTAAGGAGCTATTGAAAAGGTTTGGAATGGATCAAGCAAAAGGAATAAGTATTCCAATGAGTTCATCAACTAAACTTGACAAAGATGAGAAAGGTAAAAGTATTGATGAGAAATTATGCAGAGGTATGATAGGAAGTTTACTCTATCTCAAAGCTAGTAGACCAGATATTATGTTTGTTGTATGCTTGTGTGCTAGATTCCAATCATGTCCTAAAGAATCTCATCTAATTTATGTTAAACGAATTTTTCGTTACTTGATTGATACTCATGATTATGGCCTTTGGTTTTCGAAAACTTCATCTTTTGAACTTATTGGATATTCTGATGCGGATTATGCTGGTTGTAAAGTTGAACGTAAAAGCACAAGTGGGCATTGTCAATTTCTTGGTAGTTGTCTTGTATATTGGTTTAGTAAAAAGCAAGCTTGTGTGTCTTTATCAACTGCAGAAGCTGAATACATAGCTGTAGGAAGTTGTTGTGCACAATTGTTATGGATGCAGCATACTTTACTTGATTATGGTCTTAAATTCAATTGTGTGCCCATATTATGTGATAATACTAGTGCCATTAACTTGAGCATAAATCCCATTCAAGATTCTAGGACTAAGCATATAGAGATAAAACATCATTTCATTCGTGACCATGTGATTAAGAAAGATATATGCTTAGAATATATAAATACAAATGATCAAATTGCTGACATATTTACAAAGCCTCTGGCTGAGGAAAGGTTCAATCACCTAAGAAGACTCTTAGGAATATCAAGATTCAATGACTAATGTGTGTATTGAAGTCATGATGAATGCAGGAAATTTTTTATTCAAAATTCGGATGCACTGCAGAAGATTCGGTCGACCGAATTTTCTGAGTGTCGAGAAACAGAGACTTTTGATCAAGAATTCAGACGCAGGTCAGAAAATTCGGTCGACCGAATTTTCTGAACTGAGGAAACAGAAACTTTCGCTCGAAAATTCGGACGCAGACCTGAAAAATCGGTCGACCGAATATTACGGACGAGACTCTTTAAATGAAGTTAAAACAATCTCTTCAACACTACTACTTCCGAATTTCACATCTTTTTTAAAAACCTCTCATACCCATTCACATCCGAATCAAAATCCCTTCAAAATCCCACACTCTCATCCCGATTTTCCTTCATTTTTAAACTTCTAAGCCCTAATTTCATACAGAAAACAAATCCTTCTCAAGAGAAAACATCATGGTGAGAACAAAGAAGCCCAATGTTGAGAAAGGAAAAGGAAAGGCTAAGGAAGGAGATGGAGACCCAATCCTCAATCAACCAAGAAGGATTCGCATTCCTCAAACACAATCTGGAGTTGACAGGTTTATCTCTATCAAATCTACTCATGAATTTGATGAATGGAATAAGAATAGTAGAAAAATCATTCCTGGATATAAGGTGGATAGTGATAAACTGTCAAATATGGATATTGTCCTATCTCATTTCAATGATATTGGTTGGAGTAGTTTGCTCTTCATTGATGAGGAATTTTATCCTACTTTGATATATGAATTCTATGCAAATTTGAAAGAGGATAGAATTGATATGATAGGGGATAATGTGATACAATTGTATTCATCTAGAGTATCACAAATGGACATTGAATTCAATGAAGGATTGATAAATAGAATTTGTGGAGTAGGTGACGAGGGAGCTAGATATTATTCAGCATCCATGCATTGCTATGATCGTGAACTTTTCACACATGTTAGATTTGAAAATGCATTTACAAATGGAAGAGAGTTTAGGACCATAAAGGAAATGGAAATTAAGAATTTGGATGCTAGAGGTAGAGTTTTACATCACATGGTGACCACAATGATTGTTCCTAATTTTGGACACAAGTCATCAGTTGGAAATATGCATATGGTAATCATGTTAGCCTTGCATGAGAATAGAAGAATGAATTTTGGGTATATAGCCTTCAAACATATGATTGCAGCCAGAAAAATAGTAACCAAGGCATTCCCATTTGGAAGATTATTAACCAAAATCTTCAAGCATTTTAAGATCAAACTTCCTGGAAGAGGGCAAGCCTTTAAGAGTGGTGAAATTTATACAAATGAAACTATTAAGAGAATGCAATTAGTTCATGATGAGGATAATGTATGGAGGACAAAAAGAGAAACTCCTCCGAAAAGAATAGAAAGAGAGAAAATTATAGAAAGTGAAGAGGAAGAAGAAGAAGAGGATGAAGAGGAAACCCTTGCTAGGGAAATGAAAACAAAAAGAAAGCATGACACCTCAAGTGAGGGGGAGCAACCTCCAACAAAAAGGAGATTATTTGAAGAAGAAACTGGAATTAGGTCTAGTAGTAAAGGAGTATCTAGAGGGGACACCATTATAGCCAAGACATTCCAAGAAGCCTTGAACAATCATGTCAAGGAAATGGAGAAAATGTATAAGTTCTTTGAGTCATTTGCTCCAATGGTTCTTGGAAAATTGGATGGACTGGAAAACAGAGTAAAACACATTGAAGATATCCTTATGAGAAACACTCAAAGTGGTGAAGGAACCTCTAAGCCTCAAGATGGAAAGGAGGAGGAAAGAAATAAAGAAGCAGAGAAAGAAGATAATGAGGATAGCAGTAATGAAGAGGATGATCAGGGTGGAAATGATAAGACCACAGCAGAAGAAAAAGAACAAGAACAGGCTCATGTAGTTCTACCAGTGGCAGGAAGCCAAGTAGCTCAAGTTGCAATTGTATCTCCAGCAACAATCTCTTTCAGTCAAGGAAGAGTCAAGCACTTGGCAGTCAAGAAAGGAGTGAGCCGAGCCTCCCCATCAACCTCATCATCACAAGACTAAGCCTTCTCTTCTAATCTCTTTACTGTATTTTGTTCAGTTTTCTGAGTATTTTGCTGCATTTTCTATTCTGAACTTGTTAAATATTGTTTTTGTAATAGTGAAGCTCAATGATGAAATCCCAGTGATGAGAGCTTCTTTTATATGCTAACTTGAACATCTCATTTTCATTGAGCCCCTTTATTTAATGATGACAAAAGGGGGAGAAAATATGATGCAATACATGTGAAAACTTGATCTTATGTGACTTAAAATCTTATACGAACTTAGATCTTATGTGAACTTAATCTTTTATACTTCTGAATGTTGCATCAATATGAATTTTTTTTATGCATTACAATTCGGATGCAAGGTTTTAAGAATTGGATGTATTCAAAATGTATTCTTTTGTTGTTCAAATTGATTCAAATATGTATTAGTCTATTCCACTACGTTTGAACAATCTTATGAAACCTTTATATCATTTCACAATTTCAATTATATTGAATCTGTTGTAGTTTGGACATGAGATTAAAAATTCGGACGCATGTGATTCAAAATTCGGACGCATGGGATTCAAAATTCGGATGCATGATATAAAATTCGGATGCATCCATATTGTGTTACCAAAATGTGTTCATTTGTTGTTCAAATTGATTCAAATATGTTTTAATCTCTTCTAATATGTTTGAACAACCTTAGGAAAGCTTATTTACAAAATTTGGAGCTTTCATTTATCCTATTTTAAAGTTTGGACTTTATATGTCAAAAATTCGGATGCATAATAATCCTAGTCCAAATTGGTTGAAAATGAGCACAATCTAAGGGGGAGCATTGTTAAACTTCTACAACCTTAAAACCTCTCTTAGAACTTTTTCTAAACGCTTAAATGCTATATTTTCTATCCTAATTGTTGGAAGGAAGGAGGCAAATGGAGGTTGGTTGGGTCATAGGCTCATATTGAGCCTTTTTTATGTCAATGTGCTAAATTGGTTGATTTCTATCATTGACATCAATACTTCTTTGTGCTAATCTATTTAAATCCATCACATATTGCATCAAAGTTTGTCATCATAAAAAAGGGGGAGATTGTAAGCCCTAAGGGCAAATCATGTAATTTTGATTCATGACAAATATTGATGAGAACTAATATGATTATATTGTGTGATAGGATTTGTGAAGAAAGAAGTTTGAAGTCTCATTGCCTTCAAGAGGAAGAGCAAAGAATAACCTCATTAAGCTATGAGTCTTTTGAGGAGTATTCAAAGATAAACTCAAGGCATTGAAGACTTGAAGTGAAGAGTAGGTATGATGATAGGTAATATCTATGTGAACTCTACACTTGTATGTCTTGGAGTCTATTGAATGCATAAGAGAGCATAAAATTATTTTCTTAAGTTTAAAAAGACTTTGAATGAATCTTTAGCAAATGTGGTTTTGTGTTCTAAAAGTTTTTAAGTAAACTTTAAATGATCAAATGAGTTTGATTGTGGTTTTCAAACTTATATTTGTCTAAATAAGTTATCTATATATATCAAATGTATTTCAAATACTTGGAAGATTGATTTCAAATGATTTTACAAAGTTTGAACACAATTCCATGAAATTCGGTCGTCCGAATTTTGTAGCAAAAGTTTGCTACTATTCTTCCAGAGAAATTCGGAAGAAGATTCGGACGCAGCCAAAAAAATTCGGTCGTCCGAATTTTGGCCTTCAGCATGGTCACTGTTCTTCCAGAGAAATTCGGAAGAAGATTCGGACGCAGCAGGAAAAATTCGGTCGTCCGAAAAATTCGGACCCAGAATTCGGTCGTCCGAATTTCCTGAAAGTAGCCGTTAACTAGCCTTTTATAGCTGTTTCAACTGATTTTCAAATTCTATAAAAGCTATAAACGTGCAATCTTTTGTAAGAACTGAATCCTTGAATATTCTAAGCTTTCTAAAGTCTATTACAAACATATCTCAAGCTCTCTTATGTCTTGTGCATTCAATTGATCAATCCAAAGACATCAAAGTATGAAGGTTCAACTTTGTGTGAATTCTACCAACAAGTGGTAACATCTACACACTCTTCTTTACTTATTCAATTGTGTTGATCTACTAGCTCTAGCAAGGTTATCTTGATAACATAAAACCCTTTAGATAAGGGTGATCCTTGAAGTTGTGATTCAAGGTTGTTTGAGATATAAAACCATAGGTTGGTGAGCCTTGTTTGTAAAAATTACTAGAAGAGGTTGTATGTGTAAAACCAAAGTGTGGTGAGCCTCTCTTGTAATCTGTGAACTTGAGCACATAGTAGAGTTATTGAAATCCTTAAGTGTATACTTGAGGATCGAACCACTATAAATTGTTTGTGTTCATTTGTTTACATTTCTTATACTGCTTTGCCATAATTTGTTTCTCTCTTATTCATATCATCTGTAAGTGATCTATACATATAAAAGATTTCAATTTGCGAAAATTAGCCAAATACCTAATTCACCCCCCCTCTTAGGTATTTCAATTGGTATCAGAGCTAGAACTTCTGTGTGTGGTTTAACAACATAGAAGACAAAGATCCTATGGCTAATATGTCAAACCTACCTTACCTAGATGGATCTTCCACAAATAGACCACCTTTGTTTAATAGAACAAATTACACTTTCTGGAAATCTAGAGTTAAAATTTATATTTGTTCTATTAATTTTGATTTGTGGAACATAATTGAGAAAGGTCCTTATGTCCCAATGAAAATGAGTGCTGATGGAATAACCTCAGTACCCAAGTCCACTGATGAATTTGATGAGCATGATTCTAAGAAAATGACTTCAAATTATCAAGCCATTAATATATTAAGTTGTGCTTTAGATGTTACTGAATACAATAGAGTTAGTGGATGTGATTCTGCTCATGACATGTGGAGATTACTTCAAATTACACATGAAGGTACTAATCAAGTTAAAGAATCTAAACTTTCCATGCTAGTTAGAGATTATGAACTGTTTACCATGAAACAAGGTGAAAATATTAGTGATTTGTTTACAAGATTTACTAACATTTTCAATGGCTTAAAAGCTTATGGTAAAAGCTATACTATGGGAGAGCAAAACAGAAAGATTTTAGATGCTCTACCAAAATCCTGGCAGCCTAAAACACTTGCCATTGAGGAATCCAAGGATTTGAAGACTCTTCCACTTGAAGAGCTCATTGGATCTCTACTCGACTCATGAAATGAAGATGAAACGGCTAAATGACAAGGAGGATGAAGAAAAGGGAAGAAAAGGAGTTGTACTCAAGTCTTCAAATCACTTGAGTGAACAAGAACAGTCTTCAAGTGAAGAAGAAGAAGGAGGAAACAGTGGAGAAGAAGAGATTGCAATGGCAGTAAGGAAGTTTAAACGATTCTACAAAAAGGAGTTTCTCAAGAAAGGAAGAAAACCAGTCAAGAAGAGTGGACAATCCTCATTCTACAAACCTCAATGTTTTGAATATAAAAGCACATAGCATCTTGTTGCTGACTGTCCTAAAGCTTTGGAAAAAGAAAGAGAAAGCAAAAACAAAAAGAAATCTGTCAAGAAAGGAAAAGGATTAGCTAGAACATGGGATCAACAAGAAAGTGGGGATGAAAGTGAAGGAAAGGCCAACATATGCTTTATGGCCATTGATGATGAGGTACAATCTTCACCCTCTATTTCAAATGTGTATGATGATGATATTGATTCCAGTGATCTAATTATTGAGTTATATGAAGAATTAAAAAAGGCTTCAAAAAGAAATAAAGAAATGAAACTCAAAATAAATGATTTATCTAATGAAAATTCAAAATTATGTGTTGAAAATGGAAAACTTCTTGAAACCATTAGTTGCATTACTATTGAAAAAGAAGTTTTGAATACAACTATACAAAACATATCTTTTGAAAACAAAAATCTTTGCACTAGAATTATTTCTCTTGAATCAATGATAAAAGATCATGAGCTTCTAAAAAGGAAAGTTAATGATCTAACTTTATGCATTGAGAGATTTACAAATGGAAGGGAAAATTTGAATAAATTACTTGGCTATCAAAGATCTTCATTTATAAAACATGGTCTTGGTTTTACTCATGATTATTCTGCTCCAAAACAGAAAAAAATCTTTTGCTAAAGAATCTTATCATTCTAGATCACATATTTGCTGCACTTATTGTGGTAAACATGGACACAAAGGTGTCTAGATGTTTTATCAAAAGAAAAAATAGAAAGTGGTGTTAAAACCATTTGGAAAGTCAAAGAAACTTTTACTAACCCCCTTGGACCCAAGAAAATATGGGTACCAAAAATCACCCTTTCAAATTTGGTATAGGTACAATTTGCCTCAAGATCAAGTGCCACAAAATGGTTCCTTGACAGTGGATGCTCAAGGCATATGACTGGAAATGCATCACTTGTTAGTGAACTTCAAACTACAAGTGAAGGTTTTGTCACATTTGGAGATAAGAAGAAAGCGAAAATACTTGGAATAGGTAACATTGGTAAAGGTTCTTTCCCTCTTATCAAGAAAGTATTACTTATTGAAGATTTAAAGTATAATTTACTAAGTATTAGTCAATTATGTGATAATGGATGCAAAGTAGAGTTTAAATGTGATACTTGTACTATTCTTGACAATGCAAGTAACAAAACTATCTTTGTTGCTAAAAGAGTTGGTAATGTATATGTGTTGTATCTTGATGAGCTTATTACAAATGATATTAAATGTCTTGCCATTCATGACAATGATGGATTTTTATGGCATAGAAGATTAGGACATGTAAGCATGGATTTATTAAACAAACTTTATACACAAGAGCTGGTGAGAGGATTACCTAAATTGCATTTTGATAAAACTCGCCTCTGTGATGCTTGTCAATATGGAAAACAATCAAAAACATCTTTTAAACCAAAGAAAATGGTTTCTACCTCAAAACCTCATGAACTAATTCATATGGATTTATTTGGACCTATGAGGACTACTAGTCTTGGTGGTAAAAGCTATGCTTATGTGATTGTTGATGATTTTTCAAGATTTACATGGGTAATCTTCTTAGCACAAAAAGATGAAACATTTTATGAATTTTCAAAACTCTTCAAAAAGGTTCAAACCTCTCTTCATTGCAAACCGATTTCTATTAGAAGTGATAATGGAAGAGAATTTTGTAACCAAGACTTTACAAAATTTTGTGATGAATATGGTATTACTCATAATTTTTCAGTCTGCCAAAACACCTCAACAAAATGGTGTTGTTGAAAGGAAAAAACAGAACCTTATAAGAAATGGCTAGATCAATGCTTTGTGAAAACTCATTACCAAAGTATTTTTTGAGCTGAAGTCATTAATACAGACTTGTTATATCATGAACAGAGTTTTACTAAGACCTTTTATGAGAAAAAACACCTTTTGAACTTTTATTTGACAAAACTCCATCAATTGTCTATTTCAAAGTTTTTGGTTGTAAATGCTTCATTTTAAACGCTAGCAACTATCTTGGTAAGTTTGATAGAAAATCGAGATGAAGGAATTTTTTCTTGGTTATTCATCAAATAAAAAGGCATATAGAGTCTATAATAAAAAGAACATTGTGTGTTGAAGAAACTATTCATGTAACCTTTGATGAATCTAACATTTATCTTCAAAGAGGAAATGAAGATGATACGGGCACATCAATGGTTGAAAATCATACTCAACACCAAGCACCCACAATGGAAGATCATGCCAAAGAAGAAGAAATAATGGAGCAAGAACAAGATGGTCAATCAAGCAATAATCAAGAACTTTCAAAGGATATCACATATGCAAAAGGTCATCCTAAGGATCAAATCATTGGTGATGTCTCCCAAGGGGTAAAAACAAGGCGGTACTTTATTGATAACTTTGCTCTTTTTATCTCATATTGAACCAAAAAATATTGATGATGCATTGTGTGATAATTTCTGGATTATTGCTATGGAAGAAGAGCTAAATCAATTTGAAAGAAATAAAGTTTGGTCTCTTGTTCCTAGACCTCATGATCATTCTGTTATTGGTACAAAATGGGTTTTTAGAAATAAGTTAAATGAACTAGGAGAAGTAGTTAGAAATAAAGCTAGACTTGTTGCTCAAGGTTTCAACCAATAAGAAGGCATTGACTATGATGAGACCTTTGCTCCAGTGAGCGATTATAATCTATAAGAATACTTTTGGCATTTGCTTGCTTTAAAGGTTTTAAACTTATTCAAATGGATGTCAAAAGTGCTTTTCTAAATGGTTTTATTGAAGAAGAAGTTTATGTAGAACAACCTCCTGGATTTATTCATGAAAAATTTCCCAATCATGTTTTCAAATTAACTAAAGCTCTATATGGATTGAAACAAGCTCCAAGATCTTGGTATGAAAGATTAAGTGGTTTTCTTCTCTCAAAAGGTTTTACTAAAGGAAAAGTAGACACAACTCTTTTTATTAAAACATCTTCTAAAAATGATATTTTGCTTGTACAAATCTATGTTGATGATATCATTTTTTGGTTCTACTAATACTTCTCTTTGTGAAGAGTTTGCTAAAACTATGCAAAAATGAATTTGAGATGAGCATGATGGGAGAACTAAGTTTCTTCCTTGGACTACAAATTAAGCAAACCAAGGATGGAGTCTTCATCAACCAAGCAAAATATACTAAGGAGCTATTGAAAAGGTTTGGAATGGATCAAGCAAAAGGAATAAGTATTCCAATGAGTTCATCAACTAAACTTGACAAAGATGAGAAAGGTAAAAGTATTGATGAGAAATT
Source organism: Rauvolfia tetraphylla (assembly GCA_030512225.1). Classification (NCBI taxonomy): domain Eukaryota; kingdom Viridiplantae; phylum Streptophyta; class Magnoliopsida; order Gentianales; family Apocynaceae; genus Rauvolfia; species Rauvolfia tetraphylla. The sequence continues at coordinate 41,222 of JAJQKT010000011.1, read as the reverse complement.
ATGTAGAGGTATGATAGGAAGTTTACTCTATCTCAAAGCTAGTAGACCAGATATTATGTTTGTTGTATGCTTGTGTGCTAGATTCCAATCATGTCCTAAAGAATCTCATCTAATTTATGTTAAACGAATTTTTCGTTACTTGATTGATACTCATGATTATGGCCTTTGGTTTTCGAAAACTTCATCTTTTGAACTTATTGGATATTCTGATGCGGATTATGCTGGTTGTAAAGTTGAACGTAAAAGCACAAGTGGGCATTGTCAATTTCTTGGTAGTTGTCTTGTATATTGGTTTAGTAAAAAGCAAGCTTGTGTGTCTTTATCAACTCGATAAGTTTGAATACATAGTCTGTAGGAAGTTGTTGTGCACAATTGTTATGGATGCAAACGATACTTTACTTGATTATGGTCTTAAATTCAATTGTGTGCCCATATTATGTGATAATACTAGTGCCATTAACTTGAGCATAAATCCCATTCAAGATTCTAGGACTAAGCATATAGAGATAAAACATCATTTCATTCGTGACCATGTGATTAAGAAAGATATATGCTTAGAATATATAAATACAAATGATCAAATTGCTGACATATTTACAAAGCCTCTGGCTGAGGAAAGGTTCAATCACCTAAGAAGACTCTTAGGAATATCAAGATTCAATGACTAATGTGTGTATTGAAGTCATGATGAATGCAGGAAATTTTTTATTCAAAATTCGGATGCACTGCAGAAGATTCGGTCGACCGAATTTTCTGAGTGTCGAGAAACAGAGACTTTTGATCAAGAATTCGAGCGCGAGTCAGAAAATTGGTCGACCGAATTTTTCTGAACTGAGAAAACAGAAACTTTCGCTCGAAAATTCGGACGCAGACTCGAAAAAATCGGTCGACCGAATTTTACGGACGAGACTCTTTAAATGAAGTTAAAACAATCTCTTCAACACTACTACTTCCGAATTTCACATCTTTTTTAAAAAACCTCTCATACCCATTCACATCCGAATCAAAATCCCTTCAAAATCCCACACTCTCATCCCGATTTTCCTTCATTTTTAAACTTCTAAGCCCTAATTTCATACAGAAAACAAATCCTTCTCAAGAGAAAACATCATGGTGAGAACAAAGAAGCCCAATGTTGAGAAAGGAAAAGGAAAGGCTAAGGAAGGAGATGGAGACCCAATCCTCAATCAACCAAGAAGGATTCGCATTCCTCAAACACAATCTGGAGTTGACAGGTTTATCTCTATCAAATCTACTCATGAATTTGATGAATGGAATAAGAATAGTAGAAAAATCATTCCTGGATATAAGGTGGATAGTGATAAACTGTCAAATATGGATATTGTCCTATCTCATTTCAATGATATTGGTTGGAGTAGTTTGCTCTTCATTGATGAGGAATTTTATCCTACTTTGATATATGAATTCTATGCAAATTTGAAAGAGGATAGAATTGATATGATAGGGGATAATGTGATACAATTGTATTCATCTAGAGTATCACAAATGGACATTGAATTCAATGAAGGATTGATAAATAGAATTTGTGGAGTAGGTGACGAGGGAGCTAGATATTATTCAGCATCCATGCATTGCTATGATCGTGAACTTTTCACACATGTTAGATTTGAAAATGCATTTACAAATGGAAGAGAGTTTAGGACCATAAAGGAAATGGAAATTAAGAATTTGGATGCTAGAGGTAGAGTTTTACATCACATGGTGACCACAATGATTGTTCCTAATTTTGGACACAAGTCATCAGTTGGAAATATGCATATGGTAATCATGTTAGCCTTGCATGAGAATAGAAGAATGAATTTTGGGTATATAGCCTTCAAACATATGATTGCAGCCAGAAAAATAGTAACCAAGGCATTCCCATTTGGAAGATTATTAACCAAAATCTTCAAGCATTTTAAGATCAAACTTCCTGGAAGAGGGCAAGCCTTTAAGAGTGGTGAAATTTATACAAATGAAACTATTAAGAGAATGCAATTAGTTCATGATGAGGATAATGTATGGAGGACAAAAAGAGAAACTCCTCCGAAAAGAATAGAAAGAGAGAAAATTATAGAAAGTGAAGAGGAAGAAGAAGAAGAGGATGAAGAGGAAACCCTTGCTAGGGAAATGAAAACAAAAAGAAAGCATGACACCTCAAGTGAGGGGGAGCAACCTCCAACAAAAAGGAGATTATTTGAAGAAGAAACTGGAATTAGGTCTAGTAGTAAAGGAGTATCTAGAGGGGACACCATTATAGCCAAGACATTCCAAGAAGCCTTGAACAATCATGTCAAGGAAATGGAGAAAATGTATAAGTTCTTTGAGTCATTTGCTCCAATGGTTCTTGGAAAATTGGATGGACTGGAAAACAGAGTAAAACACATTGAAGATATCCTTATGAGAAACACTCAAAGTGGTGAAGGAACCTCTAAGCCTCAAGATGGAAAGGAGGAGGAAAGAAATAAAGAAGCAGAGAAAGAAGATAATGAGGATAGCAGTAATGAAGAGGATGATTAGGGTGGAAATGATAAGACCACAGCAGAAGAAAAAGAACAAGAACAGGCTCATGAAGATCTACCAGTGGCAGGAATCCAAGTAGCTCAAGTTGCAATTGTATCTCCAGCAACAATCTCTTTCAGTCAAGGAAGAGTCAAGCACTTGGCAGTCAAGAAAGGAGTGAGCCGAGCCTCCCCATCAACCTCATCATCACAAGACTAAGCCTTCTCTTCTAATCTCTTTACTGTATTTTGGTTCAGTTTTTGAGTATTTTGCTGCATTTTCTATTCTGAACTTGTTAAATATTGTTTTTGTAATAGTGAAGCTCAATGATGAAATCCCAGTGATGAGAGCTTCTTTTATATGCTAACTTGAACATCTCATTTTCATTGAGCCCCTTTATTTAATGATGACAAAAGGGGGAGAAAATATGATGCAATACATGTTTTATTGTTAACCTCGAATTAGTTTGTCTCTTTAACCTTTTATTTTACAATCTTTATTTGTCTTGTTTTATTGTTAAATGCTTTATTATTAATAACATAAATTGTGATTATGGTGCAAATTTGTTTGTTGTTGGCTGGAATTTTTTTTCTATTTTTGTTGGTTCTCTCTTGTTTTCCTCTATGCCTACCATGTGGTTGATGAAATGCCACAATGAAAGTTACATGTTGAATTTGTGATTTTCTTTACTACTATGTGTTCCATTAGCTTAGTATAGACTTCTTTTCGTTAATTTCATAGTTAATTTATTTAATTTTATTACTTAGTATATTTACGAGTTAATTTACCTTTGTCTTAAATTTTTATTGATAATAGTTTTTCTTGTTTAGACAATTTGCAATTTTGATTTTTTTTTTTGTAATACTTGTAAAGTTATTTGTGGCATCTGCATTTTCACATAGGTAGCCTAGTTTCTCTTAACGGTTAAGTTTTGAAAGCATGCCGAGGAAAACCACTGCCTCGCCCAAAAAGCCTAAACGCACAAGGATGTGGCTTCTTCTTCGGGAGCCTGCCCATCCTCACAATCAACCCCAAGTACCTCCATCCAATATTTCATACCTCTATCCTACTCGTTTCACCGATGATCAACATCAAGAATGGTACGTCTCACGTCAACAAAAATCTATGATCATTGAGCGTACCGTTTCCGATGAGATGGATGAGATTTTTAATATTTCTGGTTTATTTCATGCCATAGGATGGGGGCCTATCCTTAACCTCTCCGATACTTACTATCCTGTCATTTTCAAAGCATTGTATGCCAAAATTAGGGATAAATTTGACAAATTTGGCAAGGTCCTTCATGCTCAGGTTAAGGGTCAACCAATTGTCGTCACCCGCTGAACTTCTTCACATTGAATTGGGTTCATATTGACTATCAAAAAAAGGAGGTACTCTCTGACAATCAAAAAAAGGAGGTACTCTCTGACCGGGAGTGGGATTTTACAATAGCTTGGTGAGCATTACATCTAAGACATAGCGAATGCTTTCAAGTTATGGTTTTAACGCCAATACCCTTTTCCCTAAGCTTTGTTTATTGGTTTATTTACTTGCTTTTGATGTTCTACATAGGCCGAGTAGGTTAAATGAGGTTCGATGCTTGGATATTTATATTATTCATAAACTGCTTACTCAATCACCCATTCCATTAGCTTCTATTCTACTAACACAAATGAATGAGGTGGTTGCATAAGGTTTTACCACGAAAGCATTTGTTTTCCCTCTTCTTATCACACAGATTCTCCGATGCTTTAACGTGGATTTTCAGAAAGAGGTTTCCCTTTCTACATTGGCTTCTGAAGTACTCACCGCGAAAATACTAGAAAACTACTGCTACAAATATAACAATGAGCGGAATGAATGGATCATGAAATTTGACGCTGAACTTCTATGGCCGCCATGCATGTGGATCTAGAAAATGCGCACCAACCTTGTCCTAATATCGCCTCATCATCCACAGCAGATTTTCAAGCTGAAATATGCAGTACTTTTTTTGAAATCTAGATTCAATTAGGCCGCCTTTCTATGGGAGATCACGCTTGCCAAGAACTACTCTAGGAACTTCATATAGGCCAACAACAAATTCTTGAACAACAACAGCTTTTGGGCCAATAATATGCCAGTCTCACCAAATCTCAATCAACGCTTCTTCAGAATCAAAAGCAACTTATGCATACAACGCAACGACAAGAAGAGTATCCATCGGGCTTTGGTGACAACTTTTTACAGGAGCTAGTCCCGGCTCGAGCGGTAGAACCGGCAGTGTTTGAACGAATGGGAGTGTTCTTTATTTTCTATTTTTGACCTTTTATTTATTTATTTTATTGCTATGTTTTTCTGCTTCAAGTTTTAATTATGTCATTATTTTCTGTTTTCTTTCATTTCCTTTTGTTGTGAAGTATATAGAATGTACAGCTTGCAGCTCATATGGGTTCGCCCAACCTTCATGTAGGAAACAACTATGGTTTTCACCATTTTTGTGTTTGGTTGCTTGGTGTGGCGGTATTGTGTAGTTTGTGTTATATATTTCTATTTATGCAATCTTTTGTTGTCTCTCTCCCAAAATTGAGGACAATGTTGTCTTAAGTGTGGGGTAGTTGGCTTTAGTAGTGTAGGCTATTTTCATGATTTTTGTTGAATTTGCTCATTTTTATTTTTCGAATCTTCAAGGTACTTGAAGATTTGCATGTTTTATCTTTTCTCAAAGAGTAGTTATACGAATCATTCTAAAGGTCATAACTAGTACCTTAAACTTGTATTAAGTAAGCACCCCTTGTATTCTTTGCTTGTATGGAATTCATCTTTTTAGCACATTTTCTCTTTGCTTTTGTTGTGATGATTGTAGAGTTGAATTCGCTGTGTTATTGGCCTTAGAATTCAACATAACTTTTACCCTAGAACTCGAATTCACTTGCCTTGAGGCGAAATGAGTAAGTAACCTTAGTTTGATCTTGAAATAATGGTAATAGGCCTTCTTTGTCCCGATGGAGCCTTTCGAGCCACCGCTCTTTATTATATCCATAGTACCCTTCCTTGAAGCTTTTTTGTGCATAAATTTTCCAATCTATATTCTAGATTTTTCTTTCTTTCAAATTTTACACTCCATTCTTTATATTTTCTTTCTTTGCAAGAGCTAAATGCATTTCTACCCTTAAGTTAGCAAAGAGTATTGTGGAAATTGGAACAATGGGTGGAATGAAAGATGATGCTTTATGAAAAAAAAAGGAAAAGAGTGGTGAGATGACCATATATGATTGGGAATTGGATTACACCTCAATCAGAAAAAATAAAAAAAAAGAAAAGAAAGAAAAAATTTGTTATATATTTGTCTTTTATTGAGAAGGCTTCTTACATTTCTTGATGCCTTCAAGATATATATATGTTTTCATTATTATTATTGTGAGTTTTGTCATGATTGAGGTTTAATTTATGAGTTGACAAAGATGGGTGATGATGGAAAGGTTGTGGGTTGAAGCTTAATATGTGCAAGTGGTTGAATCCAAAGTGAGGGGATTTTGTAGAGAATGAGAGTTTGTGGTTGAATCTAGGGGAATGGTGATATTCCTTGTGGCTAACAAGGGTTATTACTTTTGTTTTATGTCTCATTTCTTTTTCTTTAGCTCTCATTTCTTTGACTTTGAATTCCTTACCTTTCGTTTCACACCCTAAACTTTCCCTGAGCCTAAAGTTACAAGCATAAAAGTCTTACCTAATCGAGGTTAAATTTTAGTTACCATATTAGTGGAGAGGTTTTGTAAATACCGTGCTTATGGGGTATTAGGCTTTCTTGATGGGAATTCCTTATCCAATAACATGAAATTCACTCTTATAATTGTTCAGCATTTACATTGGCTAGAAACACAACACACACGGATTCTTGCTTGCATATTACGACAAGTGGGTGATTGTTTAATCTTTGTGATGGATATTTGGGATGACTTTTAGATTGATTGTGTAGATTGCTCAAGATTTTTCAAGAAGTAATGCTTTCTCTGTTTTGCACTCGTTTGTAATGCTTCAAAACGCTTTTTATTTATTGTGGATTATTGTTCAAATTTCTTAGTTGTTTTGTAGTATTGCTTGGGGACAAGCAATGTTTAAGTGTGGGGGAGTTTGATATTCCATATATGTGCTTCATATAATGATCATTTTGAGCTTAAATTTCTATTAAATTTTGGTGTTTCAATCACCATTTACAATCCATTTATCTCTTACTTGCTTTAGGTGAGATTATTGAAGATTTGGAATAGAATGAAGCAAATAAGGAGATTCTACACAATGAAGAAAATAGAGAAATGCAGAGGAAAATAGCCTAGTAGAGAATTTTCAAGTGGGATTTTGACCTCTATAGAAATTTCAACTATAAAAGTGATCTTCTAGACATTTATAGAGGACATTCTGAAGTTTTCAGAATGGCAAAATAATGTATGTCAATTTGACTTCAATTCGCTAGCCTGCTTATGTTGCAATGTCACTTGTTCTGGATTTTGTTCTAGATTCCAATTAAGGTGATTCAACACTCTGTGGAAATCTAAGATCATGCGATACAATGTTTATGAAGACGTAAAGACCTCGTTCAGCCAATTTCATACTCTGAATTCACCTAGAAATTAAAACCATTGTCATAGTTGTGCAGCAGAACACTTTAGCAAAATTGGCACCAAACGGTGCCTCTTGGTGTGGACCAAACGGCGCCATTTGTATCATGCATAACCTGTTTTTCTGCTATTTTTCTCTCTCTTTTGGCTGGATTTAAATACCCTTTAAGGGCAAGAATGGGCACATAGCTAGGGTTGGCTAGAGAGGCTGCAAAACACCAAGAAAACACACAAATCCTTCTCCAATTCTATCAATCCTGTAAGAGAAATCAAGAGAGAAGATTGAATCATTGAAGAAGGAGAACATCCACCTTGAAGATTCAAGACAAAAGCTGTAATTTTCTCAACAAAAAACGTGAAGACCTTCAAGCCTTGAAGAAGAGAAGATTTCCACCATGAAAATGAGCAATTCTTCCTCTTTCTTTGTTGCTTTATATTCTTTGAATTGTAATATGTTGATGAGCTAACCTTTTGAATACTTGGATGGGTATGAACCCTAGATTTTACCTATGTGAATGAATTGTTTCTTTGGTTGATTGAAGTAAAATTTCTTGTGGATTGTTTGTGGGTTTGAATGGTTGAATTGATTAAATGGATAATTGATGCATAATCTGGAATTTTTTTTTCACTTGGGATTGACAAAGGAAGGGTGATTGACAATTGATTCATAATCTGGAAATTTTCACTTGGAATTGAGAAAGGAAGGGTGAAATAGACCATACACAAACAATGGGGATGATTTAGATGACTAGAGATAGAAACCTCAACATCTTCTTGGCAATTAGAGAAATCTAATTGGAAATTCACAATTATTAATGCATTTCTGGGTTGAAATGGTTAGAAAGAGATTTCAACTAATTCATCTAAGTGTGGAGAACTTTCATCTGGAGATAGAGTGAGTTTTAATTGACGAATTTCATCAAACATAAGAAGGGAAATTCATCAACCAAGGAACTTTTCTATCACATAGGTAATTCTAGAGGGATTAACCATTCAAGTATTGTTTTCTCAATTGAATTCTCTCTTGCAAACAAAATTGATTAAGTTGGTTTAATTATTTAAGTTAAGACTTCTATTCCTAGTAGTAATTTCAACCATTTTCACAAGCAATTTTGATAGGCTAAACAATAGAATAGAAAGTGAGTAATGATATTTAACCATCCCTGTAGATACGATATTTAAACTTGCTTGCTATTATACTAATCTAAACGATAGGTGCACTTGACTTGTATTTCTTTCCAAATTGTTGAGGATTGTGATAAAATCTAGTATAAGGCATAGAAACAACACAACAGCTACAACTAGTAGTTAAAAATTAAAAATTAGGAACTAATATCCACTAACTCCTACATGTATGCAACTGACTCCACTAACTCCTAAAGATAGGGTAAAACTGAAACAGAGTACTACACCTGCTACAGACATAGTCAACAATTGACTTAGCCATTCGACAACAACCAACTAGCATAGTCGACTATAGACACAACATTGTCAACAATAATCAAATAGCATAGTCAACTGTAGACACAACATAGTCGACATAGTCTTAACTAAAAGTAGCTACTTTTTTTATTTTTTGGTACCTTTTTTATACTATATCATTATATTTTTTCAACAGACACTTGAGGTGACAATTTTAGTAAAAATAATATATATTTAAACACTAAAAGAGAAAGAAAGCCAAAGGTAAGTTTTACGTCTATGGTGAACAAATAATCATAACGGTGGAACAAATTTATACTAACTTGGGGAGACTGGATATCCATGTTGCATCAGCAACCACAAGAAGATCATTTCCATCTTCGCCATCTTCCTCCAAATTGTCATATACTTCTCGTAATGGTTCTTCAATCTCGCTGACAAAATGGTAAGCAACACCTAAACGCTAAACTGTGTCAATCAAGGCCAGCTTTGAAGAGTGTTGATCAGGAATTTAGAAAAGCGTGTTTTACACTTCTTCCTTGAGTAGTCGGTGTTCAACCTCATCTTGACTATTAGTTTCAAAAATTGTTCAACAAGGACAAGAATTAATAGAAAAAGAGAAAACATGGTCTTGGTTACACTCATGATAGTTATGATCCAAAATATAAAAACTCCTTAGCTAAAGAAACTTTTAATTCTAGGCCTCATATATGTTGTACATATTGGGGCAAGCATGGACACAAAGTGTCAAAATGTTATGTAAAAAGAAAAATAGAAAATGGTGCCAAGACAATTTGGAAAGTTAACGGAACTTTCACTAACCCCCTTGGATCCAAGAAAATATAGGTACTGATATTCTATATTTGTGCTTCATATAATGATCATTTTGAGCTCACATTTCTGCTAAATTTTGGTGTTTTAATCACCATTTACACTCCCTTTATCTCTTATTTGCTTTAGGTGAGTTTATTGAAGATTTGGAATTAAATGAAGTAAAAAAAGAGATTTTACACAATGAAGAAAAAAATACAGAAATGTAGAGGAAAACAACCTGGTAGATATATTTCAAGTGGGATTTTGACGTCCATGAAGATTTCAAATGCAAAAGTGATATTCTAAACAATTATAGAGAACATTCTGAAGTTTTCAGAATAGTAAAATTTGTGTCAATCGAAGTGCTATGAATTTACCTAAAATTCAAAATAGTGTCACAGTTGGGTAGCAGAAACTTGCACCAAAACTGGGGGCAAGCGGCGCCTTTTAGTGTGATCTATGCTGCGCCGTTTGTGTCAATCTGAAGCTGCTTTTAAGCTTCTTTTGGGGCAGATTTTCAATACCCCTTTAGGGCAGCCTATTGGAGTGGACAGAAAATAGCAAAACACCAAGAAAACACACCAAATTCTTCTTCCAATCCAACCTATGAGTGCCAAGCCATGGGAGCTTCCAATGCATGGTCAATGGAGCAAGGGAACTATCTTGGAGAAAGCAAGCAATCCCACAATTCATACAACAACACTTTTAATCCGAGATGGCACAATTATCCGAACTTCTCATGGAGCAATCAAGGGAACCAAACACAAACATATTCTCGCAGTTTCCAAACTTCATCAAGTTCCCGACCCCAAGTATTCCTTCCTTACCAATACCAACCTTCTTCACCTCCTCAACAATCGGTGAAGTCTAACCTTGAAGAGTTGATGACAAAGTTCATAGCGGACACCGAAACCCAAGTTCAAACTCAAAAAGCCCAGAACCAAACAATTGAAGCATCCTTAAAGAACCAAGGGGACACCCTCCAGAACATGGTGAAACTAGTTTCAGAAAGACAAGTTGGGACTCCTGCAAATAATACCGAGCCAAATTTTAGGTAGTGGGCTGAAGCTACTAGTTTGAGGAGTGGGATGGAATTGAATATCTCACAGCCTAACGTATGGGAAATAGGAGAAGGGAAGATGGACGAGAAAGTGTATGTTGAAGATGAACATGAAGGAATTGAAAAGAATGAAGAATAAAAGAGAAACGATGAAGAACCTTCGGAGATCGCCATAGTTCAAGGTGAAGAAACAAAGAAGGGGCGATTTGAGATTGATGAAATCATAGTACATGTGGAGTCATCGCCGCTTATCATCAAGGAGACGGAGTTTGAAAAGACTGAAATGGAAAAGGAAAGTAGAATGAACTCCTCCATTGAAGATTCTCCGGAGTCAGAATTGAAGAAGATAACGGGTCACTTGGATTATGCTTTCCTTGTGGACAATCCAAAACTCCTAATGCTCAAGGGTATTAGTCCTTCATTTTGCATTTACAAAACATTAATGGAAGAAGGCTTCAAACCAATGGTGCAACCCCAAGGGAGGCATGATCAAAATCAAGATTTCAAGCCGAGAGATCAAATGTTGTTGAATGACTCTCAATGGAGATTTCTACTAGTATGTTTACGTCTAAATGGACTTTTCCATTCTTGGTAAGCATAATACTTCCATTTGAAGTCGTGAAAAATTATCATCTACAAAAGGGAACATTAATGGTAAGAAAACGTAGACTTAAACTTTATCATGTTGGAGTTAGAAAGAAAAGAAGATTGTCTCCATACTTCTATGACCCGTGAGGGTAAGTGATTTTCACCATCATTCCTCTTCTTCATTTGTACATAATTTTGTTTCATGTGATTTTGAGTTTGAAAATTTTAATCGCCTTGAATTGTGAAGAAGTTTATAATATATTGTTTGGTGTAATTGTTATGTTTGTAATCAATTATTTTTTAAAATTTTGTTGTTGAATTTGTAGTTGAGTTTGGCACCAAAAAAAAAAAAAATCAAACAGCATTGTACTGTTCAATGCCGTTCACTGTAGCAGAACTGGATTTAAATGGCGCCGTTTGGTGTGCTCCAAACGGTGCCAGCGAACTCTTCATGGTTGCACTGTTCACCGCACCGTTACTATTCACGGCAACTGTTCAACCAAAAAAAATTTTTTCTTCCCCATTTTTTTGGTTCTTTCTTGCTTTCTTCTATGCCTACCATGTGTTTGATGAAATGCCACAATGAAACTTACTTGTTAAAATTGTGAATTTTTTTTTACTTTGCATTCCATTAGCTTATTATGGACTTCCCTTCTTTAATTTAGTGGTTAGTTTATTTAATTTTGTTACTTAGAATAGTTAAGAGTTAATTAGCCTTTTTTTAAATTTTAGTGACAATTTTTTTTCTTGTTTAGCCAATTTTCACTTTTTTATTTTTTTTATGTGTATTACTTGTAACGTTCTTTGTGACATTTGTGTTTTCACATTGGTAGACTAGTTTCTCTTAAAGGTTGATTTTGAAAAAGAAAGCATGCCATAGAAAATCGCAACTCGAGGAACTTCGTATAGTCCAACGACAAATCATTGAGCAACAACAAATTTTGGGCCATCAATTTACAAGCATCGCCGAATCTTACGTAAAGATCCTTCAGCCCAGGCTCGAATGGTGGCATCCGCGGTATATGACCTACAGGGTGTTATTTCTTTTCCATTTTCTTTTAAATTTTTATTTATTTATTTATTTTCATGCTATGTTTTTCTACTTTCGTTTTACTTATGTCATTTATTTATTTATTTATTTCTTTTTTCTTTCATTTCCTTTGGGTGTGAAGTATAGTGCAGCTTGCTGCTCATATTGTTTCACCCAGCCTTCACGTACGAAACAGTTATGTTTTTCACCGTTTTTGTGTTTGGTGGTTTGGTGTGGAGTTCTTTTGTAGTTTATGTCGTATATTTCTATTTATGCAATGTTTTGTTTTTCTCTTTCCCAACATTGCGGATAATGTTGTCCTAAGTGTGGGGGAGTTGGCTTTAGTAGTATAGGTTATTTTCATGATTTTCGTTGAATGCTCTTGTTTTTATTTTTAGAATCTTCAAGGTATTTTAAGACTTGCATGTTTAATCTTTTCTCAACAAGTAGTTATACAAGCATTCTAAAGGTCATAATTAGTATCTTAAACTTAGATTAATTAAGTAAGCTCCCCTTGTATTCCTTACTTGCATGGAATTCATATTTTAAGAACATTTCCACTTTACTTTTGTTGTGAAGATTATGGAATTGAATCTTGTGTTATTAGCCTTGGAATTCAACATAACTTTTACCCTAGAACCCGTATTCACTTTCCTTGAGGCGAAATGAGAAAGTAACCTTAATTTGATCTTGAAATGATGGTAATAGGCCTTCTTTGTCTCGATTGAGCCTTTCTAACCACCACTCCTAATTTTATCCGTAGTACCCTTTCTTGAAGCCTTTGTGCATAAATTTTTCAATCTATATTCTAGATTTTTCCTTCTTTCAAATTTTAAACTCGACTCTTTATAATTAACCCTTCTTTGCGAGAGCTGAATGCATTTTTACCCTCAAGATTAGCAAAGAGTATTGTGGAAATTATAATAAATGGGTGGAATAGAAGATGATAGGAAAAATAGGCTTTAAAAAAAAAGAGAGAGAGGGGGGAAAGAGTGGTGAGATGACCTTATATGATCAGGAATTGGATTACACCTCAATTGAAAAAAAAACATTGTTATATATTTGTCTATTATTGAGAAGGCTTCTTACATTTCTTGATACCTTCAAGATGTATATATGTTTTCATTGTTATTTTTGTGAATTTTGTCATGATTGAGGTTAAATTTATTGGTTGACAAAGATGGTGATGACGGACAAGTTGTGGGTTGAAGCATAATGTGTGCAAGTGGTTGAATTCAAAGTGAGGGGATTTTGTAGAGAATGGGAGTTTGTGGTTGAATGTAGGGGAATGGTGATATTTTTTGTGGCTAATAAGGGTTATTACTTTTGTTTTATGTCTCATTCCTTTCTCTTTAGCTCTCATTTCTTTGACTTTGAATTTCCTACCTTTCGTTTGGCACCCTAAACTTTCCTTGAGCCTAATATTACAAGCATGAAAGTCCTACCTAATCGAGATTAAATTTTGGTTACTGCATTAGTGGAGAGGCTTTGTAAATGTCGGGCTTATGGGGTATTATGCCTTCTTGATGAGAATTCCTTAGCCAATAACATGAAATTCACTCTTATAATTTTTGAGCATTTACATTAGCTGGAAACACAACATACACGGATTCTTGCTTGTATTGTAAGACAAGGGGGAGATTGTTTAATCTTTGTGGCAGATACTTAGGATGACTTTAAGATTGATTGTGTATATTGCTCAAGATTTCTCAAGAAGTAATGCTTTCTCTATTTTGCATTCCTTTGTAATACTTCAAACAACTCTTTATTTCTTCTGGATTATTGTTCAAATTTCTTAGTTGTTTTGTAGTATTGCTTAGGGACAAGCAATGTCTAAGTGTGGGAGAGTTTGATATTCTATATTTGTGCTTCATATAATGATCATTTTGAGCTCACATTTCTGCTAAATTTTGGTGTTTTAATCAGCATTTACACTCCCTTTATCTCTTATTTGCTTTAGGTGAGTTTATTGAAGATTTGGAATTAATTGAAGCAAACAAAATGAAGCAAACAAAGAGATTTTACACAATGAAGAAAAAAACAGAGAAATGCAGAGAAAAACAGCCTGGTAAATATATTTCAAGTGGGATTTTGACCTCCATGAAGATTTCAAATGCAAAAGTGGTATTCTAGACAATTATAGAGGACATTCTGAAGTTTTCAGAATGGTAAAATTTGTGTCAATCGGAGTTTATTTTCCTATCCTACTTGTTCTGCATTGGGTTGCATTTTTTATACAGTTCGGTAGAATGCTCATAGCTTGAGTTCTAGATGCCCCATTTAGGTGATTCAAATCTCTGTGTAAAGCTAAGATCCTGAGATACAACTTTTATGAAGGCATCAAGACCAAGATCAGCTGATATAGTGCTCTGAATTCACCTAGAATTCAAAACAGTGTCACAGTCGGGCAGCATAAACTTGCACCAAAATTGGGGGCAAGAGGCGCCTTTTGGTGTGATCTAAGCGGCGCCGTTTGTGTCGATCTAAAGCTAATTTTAAGCTTCTTTTGGGGCAGATTTTCAATACCCCTTTAGGGCAGAAAAAGGCAGTCGATTGGAGTGGACAGAAAATAGCAAAACACCAAGAAAACACACCAAATTCTTCTTCCAATCCATCAATCTTGCAAGAGAAATCAAGAGAGAAGATTGAATCCTTGAAGAAGGAGAACATCCGCCTTGAAGATTCATGGAAAAAGCTGCAACTTTCTCAACAAAATCGTGAAGAACTTCAACCTTGAAGAAGAGAGGAGATTTCAACCATGAAAATGAGCAATTCTCTCCCTCTTTCTTTGTTGTTTTATGTTCTTTGATTTGTAATATGTTGATGAACTAAACTTTTGAATACTTGGATGGGTATGAACCCTAGATTTTACTTATGTGAATGAATTGTGTCCCTTGGTTGATTGAGCTCAAATTTCTTATGGATTGTTTGTGGGTTTGATTGATTGAATTGATTTGGTGGATAATTGATTCAAAATCTGGAATTTTCACTTGGAATTTAGAAAGGACGGGTGAAATAGACCATACACA
Organism: Rauvolfia tetraphylla; assembly: GCA_030512225.1. Taxonomy (NCBI): domain Eukaryota; kingdom Viridiplantae; phylum Streptophyta; class Magnoliopsida; order Gentianales; family Apocynaceae; genus Rauvolfia; species Rauvolfia tetraphylla. The sequence goes on along the minus strand of JAJQKT010000011.1, from coordinate 26,180 downwards.
AACAATGGGGATGATTTAGGTGACTAGAGATAGAAATCTTAACATCTTCTTGATAATTAGAGAAATCTAATTGGAATTCACAAACCTTAATGCATTCTTGGATTAAATTGGTTAGAAAGAGATTTCAACTAATTAATCTAAGAGTAGAGAGCTTTCATCTAGAGATAGAGTGAGTTCTATCATTGGAATTTCATCAAACAAAGAAGTGAAATTTATCAACCAAGGGACATTTCTATCACATAGGTAATTCTAGGGGGATTAACCATCCAAGTATTGTTTTCTCAATTGAATTATTTCTTGCAAACAAAAATTAGTTAAGTTTGTTTAATTAGCTAAGTTAGACTTCTATTCCTAGTAGTAATTTCAACCATTTTCACAAGCAATTTTGATAGGCTAAACAATAGAGTAGAAAGTGAGTAATGGTATTCAACCACCCCCGTGGATATGACATTTGAATTTACTTGCCATTGTACTACTCATAACGATAGGTGCACTTGCCTAGTGTTTGTGTGCAAATTGTTAGAGATTGTAATAAAATTGAGTATAAGGGTATAGACAACAAAACACAATAGGTACCACAAAATGCGACAAAATGGTTTGTTTTGCTTCAAGATCAAGTGCCACAAAATGGTTTCTTGACAGTGGTTGTTCATGACACATGACAGGAAGTGCCTCACTTGTTAGTAAGCTTCAAGCAACAAGTGAAGGTTTTGTCACATTTGGTGATAAGAAGAAAGAAAAAATACTTAGAATAGGTAACATTGGTAAATGTTCTTTCCCTCTTGTTAAGAAAGTATTACTTATTGATGGTTTGAAGTATAATTTACTTAGCATTAGTCAACTTTGTGATAATGGATGTAAAGTAGAATTTAAATGTGACACTTGTACTATTCTTGATAGTGCAAGTAGCAAAAACCATCTTTGTTGCTAATAGAGTTGGAAATGTATATGTATTATATATTGATGAACTTATCACAAATGATATAAAGTGTCTTACCATTCATGATAATGATGGATATTTATGGCATAGAAGATTAGGTCATGTGAGCATGGATTTATTGAATAAACTTTCCACACAAGAGCTAGTTAGAGGATTACCTAAAATGCATTTTGATAAAACCCGTCTTTGTGATGCTTGTCAATGTGGAAAACAATCAAAAACATCCTTTAAACCAAAGAAAATGGTTTCTACCTCAAAACCTCTTGAACTTATTCATATGGAGTTGTTTGGACCAATGAGGACCACTAGTCATGGTGGTAAAAGATATGCTTATGTGATTGTAGATGATTTTTCAAGATTTACTTGGGTTCTCTGCTTAGCTCAAAAGGATTAAACATTTCATAAATTTCCAAAACTTTTCAAAAAGGTTCAAACATCTCTTGAATATAAACTGATTTCTATTAGATGTGACAATGGAAGAGAATTTTGCAATCAAGACTTTAAAAAATTTTTGTGATGAATATGATATAACTCAAAATTTTTTACCTGCTAAAACACCTCAACAAAACGGTGTTGTTGAAAGGATAAATAGAATCTTACAAGAGATGGCTTGATCAATGCTTTGCCAAAATATTTTTGGACTGAAGTTGTAAATACTGCTTGCTGTGTAATGAATAGAGTTTTATTAAGACCTTTTATAAGAAAAACACATTTTGAACTCCTATTTGATAAAACTCCCTCAATTGTTTATTTTAAGGTATTTGGTTGTAATTGTTTTATCTTAAATACTAGTGATAATCTGGGAAAGTTTGATAGAAAATCAGATGAAGGTGTATTTCTTGGTTATTCATCAAATAAAAAGGCATATAGAGTTTATAACTAAAGAACATTATGTGTTGAAGACACTATGCATGTGACCTTTGATGAATCTAACATTTATATTGATAGAAGAAATGAAGATGATGTAGGTTCCTCAATGATTGATAATCAAACTCATCATCAAACACCCACATTGGAAGAACATGCCAAAAAAGAAAAAATAATAGAGCAAGAACAAGATGGTCAACCTAGTAATGATCAGGAGTTTCCAAAGGATCTAACATATGCAAGAGGTCATCCTAAGGAGCAAATCATTGGTGATGTCTCCCAAGGAGTTAAAACAAGGCAGTACTTTATTGATAACTTTGCTCTTTTATCTCATATTGAATCTAAAAACATTAATGATGCATTGTGTGATTATTTTTGGATTATTGCAATGCAAGAAGAGTTAAATCAGTTTGAAAGCAATAAAGTTTGGACTCTTGTCCCAAGACCTCATGATCATTCCATTATTGGTAAAAAATGGATTTTTAGAAATAAATTAAATGAACTAGGAGATGTTAGAAATAAGGCTAGGCTTGTTGCTCAACGTTTCAACCAAGAATAAGCATTGATTAAACTTTTGCTCCGGTAGCGAGACTAGAATCAATAAGAATTCTTTTGGATTTTTCTTGTTTTAAAGGTTTTAAGATATTTCAAATGGATATCAAGAGTGCATTTCTAAATGGTTTTATTGAAGAAGAGGTTTATGTTGAACAACCACCCGGTTTTATTCATGAAAAGTTTTCTAATAGTATTTTTAAGTTAACCAAGGCTCTATATGGATTGAAACAAGCCCTAAGAGTTTGGTATGAAAGATTAAGTGGATTTCTTCTTTCAAACAAATTTGCAAAAGGAAAAGTGGACACAACATTTTTTTATAAAAACCTCTAGAAAAATGATATTTTACTTGTGCAAATTTATGTTGAGGATATTATTTTTCATGCTACTAATTACACTTCTCTTTGTGAACAATTTGCCAAATCAATGAAAAATGAATTTGAAATGAGCATGATGGGTGAACTAAATTTCTTTCTTGGGCTGCAAATTAAGCAAACTAAGGATGGAGTCTTCATAAATCAAGCAAAGTATACCAAGGAGCTTTTGAAAAGATTTGGAATGGATCAAGCAAAAGGGATAGGTACTCCAATGAGCTCATCAACTAAACTTGATAAAGATGAAAAAGGTAAAAATGTTGATGAGAACTCATATAGAGGTATGATTGGAAGTTTACTCTATCTCATAACAAGTAGAACGAATATTAAGTTTGTTGTGTGCTTATGTGCTAGATTTTAATCTTGTCCTAAAGAATCTGATCTAATTTCTATCAAACGTATTTTTCGTTATTTGATTGATACACATGACTATGGTCTTTGGTTTTCAAAATCATCATCTTTTGATCTTATTGGATATTCAGATGCTGATTATGCTGGATGCAAAGTTGGATGTAAGAGTACAAGTAGTCATTGTAAATTTATTGGTAGTTGTCTTGTGTCTTGGTATAGTAAAAAACAAGCTTGTGTGTCTTTGTCTACTACTGAAGCTGAATACATTGCAGCTGGTACTTGTTGTGCTCAAATATTATGGATGCATCATACTCTACTTGATTATGGTCTTAAATTCAATTGTGCACCTATACTATGAGATAATACTAGTGCTATCAATTTGAGCATAAATCCCATTCAACATTCTAGGACTAAGCATATAGAAATTAAACATCATTTTCTTCATGATCATGTGGTTAAAAAAGATATATGCTTGGAATATATAAATACGAATGATCAAATTGCTGATATATTTACAAAGTCTTTGGCTGAGTAAAGGTTTAATCATCTAACAAGGCTCTTAAGAATCTCAAAATTCAATTACTAATGTATTTATTTAAGTGTGACAAAAGCAGGGAAAATTCGGATGCTCAATTTGGATACATTGAGTGAAAATGGAACGTCCAAACTTCGTCCAAAAATTATGGACAGAAAAGTTCGGACACATGACAAAATGTTCGGACATCCAAACTTTTTAAAACTGGAGAAATAGAGAAGTTTTAAAGAGACCAAAGCCATTAAATTTTTATCATCCGAACTTTGCGTTTACAACAGTTTTAAAGAGACCAAAGCCGTTACATTTTTATCATCCGAACTCTCTCTTTTCAAATATTCTCTCTACCCATTTGCGTCCAAACCTAAATCTATCTGTAATTTCACCATTTTCACATCAAAACACTTGGATTTTTGAATTCCTAACCCTAAACACTTCTCAGATTTCACTGCTTTTATATTAGAAAAACATCATGGTGAGAACTAAGAGAGCAAATATTGATAAAGGAAAAGGGAAACCGAAGGACAGAGAAGGAGGATGAATTCTCAATGAACCAAGGAGGATTAGGGTTCCTCAATCATCATATGGAGCAAACATATTTGTCTCTTTCAAGGCTACATCAGAATTCGAAGATTGGAACAAGAAATCAAGAAAAATCATCCCTGCAAACAGAGTGGATTTTGACAAACTCACAAATATGGGCAATGTCCTATCTTTATTTGGTGATATAGGCTGGAGTAATTTATTGGTTATTGATGAAGATTATTATCCCTCACTCATATATGAATTCTATGCAAATCTTAAAGAAGAAAGAATTGAACATGAGGGGGACAATGTTATTCTATAGTATTCTTCTGTAGTGTCTCAAATAGATTTTGAATTCAATGATGCATTAGTGAATAGAATCTGTAGAGTGAGTGATGTTGGAGCAAAGTATTTCTCTATGGGACAACACTGCTATATTAGAGAGCTATTTACAGATGAAAGATTTGAAGAGACTTTCACCAATGGTAGATAGTTTAGGACCATTAGAGAAAGGGAAATTAAAGTTTTTGATGCTAGGGGAAGAGTTATGCATCATATGATAACAACCATGATTATCCCTAACTTTGGCCATAAATCAATTGTTGGAAATATACATATGGTGATTATGCTTGCTTTGCATGAGCATAGGAGACTGAACATTGGGATATGGCACTGAAACATATGTTTAGGGCTAGGAAAATTGATAATAAAGCTTTACCATATGGAAGACTTTTGACAATGATTTTCAAACATTTTCGAGTTAAACTTCCTGTTTGGAGACAATCTTTCAAAAGGGGACAAATCTATACCAATGACTCTCTAAAAAGAATGCAATTAAATCTTGATGATGAGGGAGTATGGAGAACTAGAAGAGAAACCCCTCCAAAAAGAATAGAAGCTGAGGAAAGTGAGGAAATTGAGGAAGAAGAAGATGAGGCAGAAATATGGGCAAGAGAGATGAAAACTAAGAAGAGGCATGATTCAACAAGTGAGGGGAAACAACCTCCCTCCAAAAGAAGACTCTTTGAAGAAGAGCCAATCCCTCAACCACATCCTAATGTTGGAGAAGAGCCTAGTTCTAAAGGGATTCCAAGAGGAGATACAATTCAAGAAGCACTGAACAACCACATCAAGAAGATGGAGAAAATGTACAAATTCTTTGAAACATTTGCTCCTATGGTTCTTGCAAAACTGGACAGTTTAGAGAATAGAGTCAAGCACATTGAGGAAATACTGATGAGAAATCCTCAAAATGGTGAAGGGCCTTCTAGAACTCAAGAAGAAACGGATGATGATGAGAATGGTGAAGATGACAAGAAAAATGAATAAGGCAGTGACGATGAAGATGATGATAATGATGGTAAACAAGGGGATGGCAATGAGCAGGTCATGGAGTCACAAAGAGGAGATCAAGGAATGCAGCAAGCTGGAATTAGTCAAGAAGGAGGTCAAATTGCAAGAGTTGAAATAACAACACCATCTAATCCAACAATCATCCAAGGAAAAGTCAAGCATGTTGCAGTCAAGAAGTAACCTAGAAAGGACTCTCCATGAACATCAAAAGACTGAGCATATCTTCACTCTCATCTCTATTTACTGCTTTTATTTATTTTTGATAAACTTAATAGTACTTATGAACACTTACTAAATTGGTTTATGCAATTTCTCTGTTTGTGTTCTTTAAATTTCTACATTTTATTACTATTCGTAATGTGTCTTATGTAATAGTTTTTCATGAAGCTCAATGATGAAACCTCAGTGTTGAGAGCTTCTTCTAATGATGCTTTGACCCCCTCCCCCAAGCTTAATTGCTGTTATAAAAGGGGAGAAAAATTAAATTTAAAGAATTATGCTCTAGTTGCATATCAATCTCATTTTCATATCCCTATCTTTGAGTGATGACAAAAGGGGGAGAAAGATGTGTGCAAGAATGTGTGGCATTGTGTGCTATGTGCTGCTATGTATGTGGGAATATTTGTGTTGCATGGGGCATTGTGTGCATTGTGTGCTGATAATGTGAAAATTTGGCACATTGTGGCATTGTGTGCTGATAATGTGAAAATTTAGCACATTGTGGAATATTTGGCTGTATTTCTGCATAATATGTGAGGATAGAGTTCATAAGTTTGGACGTGAATTTTGGATACAAACCAAAAGTTTGGACGCATCCAAACCTTTTTGCAAAAAAAAATATATTTTCTTTTGTTCAAATTGTTTGAAAACTGTTTTAATCCTTCCTATCATATTTGAACAACCTTGGAAAGGCCTATTTTCAAATATTACAGCCTTCATCTCACATATTCTAAAGTTCGAATGCATGTTCTGAAATTCGGATGCATTCATATTTTGTTGCCAAAAAGTACGCTTTTGTTGTTCAAATGGATTCAAATATGTTTTAATCTCTTCTAATATGTTTGAACAACCTTAGGAAATCTTATTTACAATATTTTCAGTTTTTATTTCACTTATTTTATTTTATTGTTTGGACTTGATATGCCAAAATTCGGATGCTTAGTATCTCAAGTCCAAATTTGCTAAAAATTGAGCTCAATCTAAGGGGGAATATTGTTAATCTTTTATGACCTTTAATACCCCTCTTAGAAGGTTTCTAAATGCTAAAATGCTATATCTTCTATCTTAGTTGTTAGTTGGAAGGAAGGAGGAAAATGGAGGTTGGTTGGGCCATAGGCTCATATTGAGCCTTTTGAATGTCAATGTGCTAAATGGGTTATTATCTATCATTGACATCAGTGCTTCTTTGTACTACATTGTTTAAATCCATCACATTTTGCATCAAAGTTTGTCATCATCAAAAAGGGAAAGATTGTTCGCCCTAAGGACAAATCATGAAGTTCAAATTAAGTTTTGAATAATGACAAACATTGGTAAGGACTAATTTGTGTGTCAATTGTGTGATAGGATTGTTGGAGTAAGAAGTATGACGTCTTATTGCCCTTGAAGCTACAATGCAAGAGCAACTTCAATGAGTCAAAGTGATTGAAGATTGAAGAATTTTGTTCAAAGATGATTTAAGGCATGAAAGACTTGAAGTGTAGGTCAAATATGCTAAATAGGTATATTCTTTTGTAAACCCTACACTTATGTGTCTTGGAATCTATTGAATGCATAAGAGAGCAACAAAAACTTGTTTTGAATCTTATATGACTTTGAATGAACTTTTGAATAACAAGTATGTTTTTGAACCTCAAATGATCTTGAGTAAACTTTGTATGATCAAAGTGTTTTAGTAACGGTTTTTGAGTTTCAAAATGTTTAAATGACTTATCTATTTATACAAAATGTTTTCAAAGTTATTAAGGTTGATTTTCAAATGATTTGACAAAGTTTGATTTGTTCGGATGCAAGTTCGGACGTCCAAACTTTGAAAATAGTTACTGTGCTTCCAGAGAAATTCCGACGTAGGGAGCAAAGTTCGGACGTCCAAACATTCTCTGATAGCATGATTACTCTTCTTTTTCAAGAGAATTTTGGACGAATGTTCGGACCATAAGGAAAAGTTCGGATGTCCAAACTTTCTAGACAACTTGGCACAGTAAAGTTCGGAAGAAAGTTCAGACGCATAGCAGAATGTTCGGACGTCCAAACTTCTCTAAAACTAGCCGTTACAAGCCGTTTTATTGTTGTTGAAACTAATTTTTTGAAATCTATAAAAGTTAAAAACTAAAAAAATTTTGTAAGTTTTGAATCTTTAAGAACTCTAAACATTCCAAAGTCTTTAGCAAACATTAAAGCTCTCTTTGTCTTGTGCTTTCAGTTGGTCATTCAAGATTCCAAAGACAACAAAGTGTGAAGGTGCAACATTGTATAATCATCTACCAACAAAGTGGTAACATCTTACACATTCTCCTTTCTTCATTCAATTGTGTTTTCTACTAACTCATTGCAAGGTTATCTTGAAAATATAAAATCCTTTACATAAGGGTGATCCTTGAGACATTGATTCAAGGTTGTTTGTAGATATAAAATCCTTTGGTAGGGTGAACCTTGTTTGTAGATTGTTTGAAACATTGTGAGTGTAAAACATTGTGTGGCAAGCCTCTTATGTAATTGTTGAACTTGAGCATATAGTAGATTGTTTGAAATCCTTGAGTGTAGGCTCAAGGTAGTAGACGTAGATCTTGAAGAGAACCAATATAAATTGCTTGTGTTTATTGATATGATATTGTTTATTGCTTTGACATTGATTGATATATTCTCTTATTGAAACATGCACACAAAATATGGCCTAGCTTAAAATTGTAAAATGAATTATTTTTGAAAATTAGCCAAAGACCTAATTCACCCCCTCCCTCCCTCTTAGGTCTTTCACTTTGCAATAAATAAAAATAAAATACTCTCAAAGAAATCTGGAGAAAAACTAAAAGAATTTTTAGTTTGATCCTCCAATTTGATTCTGGTTCTGCAGCCATTGTCTGTATTATACATCAAGTCATAGGTCATAACATTTCACATCTAAGTTGGCAAAAAAAGAAATATCCAGGTCCATTTTCCACTAGAGAGTCAGAATCAATGTGATTTCTTGAAAAAGAAATGCAAGATATTATGAGAAAATGGTAGAATTTAGTCAAAAAAATACTCACTTAACACGTGTTATGTTATAAAATTAATATTATGGATGTCCATTATCATATATCAAAGAGATAATCTAATATCAAAGTTATAGAGATACTCCGAATATCCATAAGATAGATGATAGAATTCTATCACATCTTTAATTAGTGATAGGATGTATCTTCTGATTATTCTCTACCTCTTCTTATTGATATGTACCCTTAAACCCTATAAATAGGGATTTAGACTAATGTATTGTACACACTCATTGATTCATTCTCTTACTTTCAAAAAATCAATATAAGTTATTGTGTTCTCTCCCTATTTTCTTTCTAGTTTCTCCTTATGTTCTTTATTATAGTATTCTTATTCAATTCTCTATATTACTATTACGATTTCATTGTGCTAATGACTACTGCGCGCCAACAAATTTATAACACGCTCTCAGCACGAGTTTCTGCCACCGGAGTTTAAAGTTTACTCAAGACAAAAAAGTGGTATTTTTTATACATTTGAATTCCCATGGCAAACCTTTCAAAACTCTTTTTTTTTTACTCTTGATATTTATAAAAAGAACTATACATCATAGACACTGGATGCTCAAATTTATCGAGATACAATGGGTCTGGCAGACACCATTGTTGGAAATAATGTATCATCATCTCAAAATCACACAAAAGCCATGATTTTCTCCGTCATTATCACCATGATAATCTAAAGGCAGAATATCTTACTTTGAGAGATCCACTTATTTTGTGGAATGATCTAAAGAAAGATTTGACCACCAGAAAACTGTCATTCTATCGAAAGCATAATTTTCTTTTAAATTTGTAAGTGAATGCATTAGAACCCATGGTTATGGCCTTAGAAGAGGTTGTGGTCATGACTGATGCCGCGGACATAGATGCAGCTATGATAAGAATCATCCATATAATCATGACAATCAGAATATATGCATCTAGATATAGTGAGTTCTGAAGACACCATTTAAAGAAATATAAAGCATCAAAGCCACTTGATTACTAGCAAATTGTGAATAAAACATACAATCACCAGAAGATGATTGTTATATAAATGCTAGTTATGATTTGTTATAAGTGTGCCTAAAAAATTTTATCGCATTTATAATTTCTCCTCAACTGAAGTTATAAGGAGAAATATTACTAGTAATGCGAAGAATAAAAGATTTTTCCTTCTCATATCTCTAACATGCTCTTCAAGTAGCAATATTTTGAATTTATATCTTCTATGACTAAATGAGTCATTAATAAAATATTTTAATGTTCGACCTAATGCTTTTATTCCATTCTCAGAAGTGAATGACATTAGAAATTATAATATATTTATGTACGAGATTTTGGTCATGACTAGTAGAAATACACTTTGTTCTTATACTATAAGAATGACTCATTAAATTCTCAATGAATAAATACTCAACAGAAGTAATAAAATAATGAGAAGGAAAAAGGAGAAGTAATAATTCTAACACGTTATTGATGCAATATGAAAATTTGACACGTACCTGTAGTAGATTAAGCATGTAATGAATCTCTATGAATTATTGATATTTCTTTACTTCCCTATATTATGCTACTAATAGTAATGATGCTTGTATCGATGATATTGATATAGCAAATATGAATGTAGACAATTCTTTTGAATATCTTGAAAGAGTTTTTAGCATTTTGAATGTTAATCAAAATTTAAAATTCTCGAATTGCTACTTTTTATTTTATCATTTTGTGATTATTATAGAAAAGTTTCCTACTATATACTTATATTTTAGTATTTATATATTATTTTAGTTTGTTTTGGAACAAGAATGGTAAAGATACAATTTGCCTAAACAATATTGGTAGTTTATTTGAAAAAATTTTAAATATATATTCAAAGTATAAATAGTAGTACAAAGTTCCTGAAGAACTAATTGATCAATAACTCTAGAGGAATTAATTGGTGAAAAGCTCCAAAAGAGCTACATGATCTTCATCTAATGGTCAATTCTGTTATGCAATATTCCCCCTATGGTCGCATTATAGATACTACCAAGAATTTATGACAATTATAGATATTACCATTTATTTCTTCTAGTTTATATTGCATAGAATTTTTGAAATTGAGATTCAATATTGAGTGAAACTGAAATTTACTAATAATTTATTAGTTGGCATGACTGGTTGGACCATCCCGAATTATTAAAATATGAAGAATGATTATGAATTTATTATGAAACCAAAACCGAACGTTTTCTAATATGAAGAATTTATATGTCCTACTTGTTTTATTTAAAAGTTACTAGTATTACTTGGGGTTAAATGTGTTATTTTGGGAAGAATATGGAGAAATTATTAGTTGATGCATCAATAAATAATTGTATGTATATTGTTGTTTTTGCAACCTATAGTTTGCACAATTCATTGATAATGAGGTCATGTTTTAACATTCTCCCAAAGACATAATTTGTCCTAATAATACTGGTTGTATTGAGATAAATATTGAACATCTTGTAGAATGTTCATGACCGTGATATATTAGCATTTATTTCGCAATAAATGTTTTGCCAACACATTATGATTCTCTTCATAGTAATTGGTTTGTGGCTAGAAACTAAATGTTTCTCATCCTAAATTTAGAGATGCACTATGTATGTTGCTCTACCACAAGGGTAATAAGATGCGTTCTCAAATAGATTATCAAATATGTTGGAAACGAATCTCAAGGGAGAGATTCATATTTTGATAATTTTAAATATGTTGCCCCAACATAAAAAGGAGAAACCATGAGGCCGGATAAAGATATTAGTTTGCGTCTCATCTTAATCTTCTATTTTGATCCTCATAGAACATACCTTCAATCAGAAGTTCAAAGGATAATTTATATAGATAGGTATATTAACTGACCAATATCTGGCAAAGAATATTCATATTATATGTGATATCCCTGAAGGACAATCTAGGACTATAAATAAATAAGAACTCTATTTATGTGTTTTGGGAAAAAATTAGTATATACATTACATACATATTAAATTGTATATAGTTCTTAAATGTGAATTATGTCCTTCCCTAAAAAAATTCTTTTCCATCAGCTTTTGTAGTTTTTTTAAATAAAGATGGATGGTGAGAATAGTGTAATTTTGATGCATTTTCATTATTTTTTGAGCTACATATCCTAATTAAAAATTGTTTTTGTCTAAATTTTATAATTTTTAATTAAAAAAGCATAGATTTTGCTTTTGCTTCTTCTCCTAAACTATACTTCCTTTCCTACTAGAATAACTTTCTAATTTTAATGACTACCAAAACATATTTGATAATCTAATAATTTTTTTACGGTAATTTCATAGTTTACCTTGAATAATCATGATCAAACTATACAAATTCAGGAATCAAGCACTGTGCACTCAACAGGTATATTTTAAGATTCTTGTTAACAATTGATTGGAGATAATATACTTCTATTTGTGCTTCAACCAATTTAAAATTTTTTTAACTTTAAAAATATGCCTCAAAAGTTTCATTCAAGATTGCATCTAGAATTTTCAAGAAAAAGACAAACTATTTTTGTCTAGAGTTCTATATCAAGCTAATTTTAAAATAATCAAGTTAGAACTATTTTTGTCAAACTGTTTTTACTAGAATGTAGAATCGCAACGCAAGTGAAATCGATATTGACTAGTAATTGTTTGACCAATGTAGTGCCATCGCGACTTTATATTCTGCCAAGATGTCATTTTGAATGCTATCAATTCAGCTTTTTCAAACTTCCAAAAAAGTATTTTGAACAAATTATGTGGGGCAAACTGAATGAGCCAACCTTTTGTGAAAAATATATATCAGATAGGATGCCCAAAAATCACATGCTCACCTAAACTTTGCAAATGGTTGATTTTTCGAAAAAAGATTTTGACCCTTTGAACAAGAGTTGATTGAAGCATCTTGTGATTGTTTGTATATCCCTTGTAAATATAACCCTTTGAAATGAAAAGCTTTTCAAGAGAAGAGAGCACAAGGTTGAAATAGAGAGAGAAACATATCCAATGCTATAAGGAGAAAATGTGCAATGTGTGAGATGGTATTGAAAGCAAGCGATAACTACAATCGTTTCATCTTCATCTCTTCAAGGTTCAGAAGTAATAGTTCAAACTTGTGCCACCAAGGCTAAGGAGGTTTTTGGGTGGAAAATAGTTGCTAAATCTATTGAAAGCGTTTTTTGGGTGCAAGTTACTTAGGGTTGTATAGTTTGATCTCCACGTATTAAAGAGATTGTGTTTTAGTGAAATACTTGAGATGGAATTTCAAGGAGTGGATGTAGGCATGTTGTCAAACTATTATAAAAATTCTTGGTATTGTTTGATTTCTTTTATTATTGTACTTTAATTGTTTGTTTGCTTCATTTTTTATTAACTCTTTCTAACAACAAACATGTTTTGTGCAGGAAAGATTCAATTCAAAGTATACTCACCACACAGTAAAAAGGCATGCTAAAACTCTATTCCCCAATTTAACATAAAATTGTCTTCAAAATAGTTTGACTGGGAAAATCTAAGTTGATGACTTTGAATATAATTTTTTAAGCTAGTTATGCCATGCAATGATTAGTGTTGTTTGTTTTTCATGCCCTTATACTCAATTTTATTACAATCTCTAACAATTTGTACACAAACACTAGGCAAGCGCACCCATCATTGTGATTAGTACAGTGGCAAGTAAATTTAAATGTCGTATCCACGGGGGTGATTAAATATCATTACTCACTTTCTACTCCATTGTTTGACTTATGTAATTTGTGTGAGATACTAGAATTAATTACTAAGAATAACAATATAACTTAACTAATAAAATTCAGTTTAGCTAAAAATTAAATTGCAAGAGAACATTTCAACTGAGAAAGTAATACTTGAATGGAAAATTTCCCTAGAATTGCCTAGGTAATAGAAAAGTCCCTTGGTTGAGGAATTGCTTTTTTATCTCTAGATGAAAGTCCTCTACTCTTAGATTAATTAGTTGAAATATCTTTCTAACCAATTCAACCCAAGAATGCATTAAGATTTGTGAATTTCCAATTAGATTTCATTAATTATCAAGAAAGTATTGAGATTCCTATCTCTAGTCACCTAAACCACTCTCATTGTTTGTGTATGGTCTATTTCACCCTTCCTTTCTCAATTCCCAGTGAAAAATTCCAGATTATGAATGAATTATCAACCAACTGAACTATTTCACACTTCCTTTCTCAATTACAAGTGAAAAAATTTCAGATTATGAATCAATTATCAACCAACTGAATTCAACCAATCAAACCCACATACAATTCACAAGAAATTCAAACTCAATCAACCATGGAAACAATTCATTCACATATACAAAAATTAGGGTTCATAACCATCAAAGTATTCAAGAATTTAGCTCATCAACATATTACAATTCAAAGAACATAAAGCAACAAAGAAAGAGGAAGAATTGCTCATTTTCATGGTTGAAATATTCTCTTCTTCAAGGCTTGAAGTTCTCCAACTTGGTGGTGAAAGGCTATATTCTTCAGTTTGAATCTTCAAGATTGATTGCTCCTTCTTCAAGAATTTGACATGCTCTCTTGATTTCTCTTGCAAAGATTGAAGAATTGGAAGAAGAATTTGTGAGTTTTTTCTTTGTTTTTGCAGCCTCCTCCCAACCCTAGTTGTTCTCTATCAATTGCCCTAAAAGGGTATTTATATGCCAGCCCAAAAGAGAGAGAAAAATAGCAGAAAAAAGGGTTCTGCACAAAACAAATGGCGCCGCTTAGTCCACACCATGCTGCGTTTTTTGGTTCTAGTTTTGGTGAAGTGTTCTGTTGTAGGAATGTGATAGTGGTTTTGACTTCTAGGTGAATTTATAGCATGAAATCGGCTGAACTAGTTCTTGGAGTCTTCATAAAAGTTGTAGCTCATGATCTTAATAACACTCAATTTTAGACAAAATTATTTGGGAGAGATTACACATAAAATGCTTGCAAGAGATTAAAACACACTTCATAAAAAAAATGCACAAATTACTCCATAAAATGACTCAAGTATGCAAACTCACTACACTTAAAAAGACCACTCCAACTCTCGGAAGACTTGAGTCATTCTGGCTCCACTTCACTCAACCTTGCTCCATTTCATTTGACTCCACAGTTCACTCTGACAAATGTGACAATAATTTCGCCATAAAACATTCGGTGAAGTATCAGAAATCTTTGACTTTCAAAATGAGGTGAAATTCAGCTCCATAATGCAGCACTATTATTTATTGAAATTTCTATAGTGTAATGTTGTTTCTCAACAACGTCAGATGAGAAATGAAAGATGGAAAAGATGCCTGTAAAGACAAAGTAAAGGAGAAGAAAAATTTTGCAATTCTGCGCACGCCAGCACGTTTAACATGATCACTTTGCCATGGCATCCTTCTAGTCAAATATCACTAATATTTTTATACTATTTTTTTAAAATAGGAGTCTACTATTAAAGAGGGAAAAAGGAGGCAGTCCACATGAGTGTTAACCGGAAGCCGTATGAAGGGTCTCCCAAAGTATCTTTCATATGTACTGGCAATTCTTAGTGCATTGCACATATGTGTTTCAATTTTGATTAAAATATTAATTTAAATTGATTAACATATATAAGTAAAAAAACTTATGCCAAAATAGTTAAAAAATAAAAAAAATTAAGAAACTAAAAAAATTAAAGCTTACATATGTATAACAAGTTCTCATTAAGCAAGTTTTCACGTTTAACAATTGAATAAATTATTTTTATAAAAATATTATAAATCAAAATTAGCATTATTTTGATTTGAAAATAGCCTGGTAATTAGCAGGCAAAACTGCTCGAACCACTCATCTTTCAAAATTATGTGAGAGAGCTTTCATTGAATTAAGGGGGAAAGAAGAAGTGGCCAAACAAGAATGCCTACAAGAAACAAATCGATATGTTTTGATATCTGTATACTCCCTTCGGTGGAGCCTCAAGTCTAAGCCACCAACCAAACAAAAATGCCTGTAAAGACAAAGTAACGGAGAAGTAAAAATCCAAGAGGTCGTAGAATTATCCTCCAGTTTTGCAAAAGTGAAGGGGACGTTTAGCATGATCACTTTACCATCCTATCCTTCTAATAACCTATGAAGGAGTATCAAATAGCACGTTTAGCATGATCACTTTGTCATTCCATCCGTCTAATCACCTGTTAAGGAGAATCAAATAGCAAAATTAGCATGTGTATGCATGAATCAAACAAAAATATGTCTGTATCTAACACAATATATATATATTTGCTATAGTGCTAGGACTAAAGTATCCTATCGCGTCTTTTTGCCTTCATTTTTCAGAATTCTGCTTTAGTATGAAAACATAGAAAAGAAGCCCACGTGGGGAAACAAGTTGAAAAACTTTGAAAAGTACAAAATAATAAAAATAAAAATAAAAATTAAGTCCCATATGTGCTTCACATATATGATTTTAAAAAGAAAACTCTTTAATATGATAAAATTACTTTTAAATAAATAACACGTGTTAAGAGCATATTTTTTTTACTAAATTCTACTGAATGCAATTTCAGTAAAAATATTTTGACAGATTAAATATGTTTGAAATTTTTTTTAATTGAAATAAAATTTTAAAATTTTAAATATGAAAAATCACGTTGAGTCTGACTTTATAATATATTGCATTTCTTTTTCAAAAAATCACGTTGAGTCTGACTTTATAGTGGAAAATGGACCCGCATATTTTTTTTCTTCCAACTTAGACGCGAAATGTTATGACCTATGAGGTGATGTTCAATACAGATACTGGCGGCAGAACCAGAATCAAATTGGAGGGTTCCAAACTAAAAATCCTTTTTTTTAATCTTGATTTCTTTGAGACTATTTTATTTTTATTTGTTGCAGAGATAGGATCATAATTATAACTAGTTCTTCTCTAAAAAGAATGCATCAATATCTTGTATTAGTGATATTTCGCAAAATAATTCAATTAAAAATAATGGAATGGAATGAAAATTAATGAGAAAAAGTAAAGACAAACCAAGAAAATAATAAATCAAGAAAAAATTAATTAGAAAACTAAAAATGAAAAAGTAAAAGAAAAGGAAACGAACAATGAAAGGTCATTTAGAGCTTTAAGTTATGAATTAACATGATGCAAGAGAAAAGAGTAATAACTAAACTTTTTCACTTCTATTTACCAAAAAGTAATATATTTCTCAAAGTAAGATTTTAAATGTAAAAACTCTTATTCTAGTAGGAAGGAAAGTATAGTTTAGGAGAAGAGGCAAAAGCAAAATGTACACTTTCTTAATTAAAAAAATACAAAAATTAAAGACAAAAACAATTTTTAAGATCCATATATAATATGTACATGTCATAAAATTAAGATATGTAGCTCAAAAAATAATGAAAATGCATCAAAAAATGATGCTATTCTCACCCTCTATTTTTATTAAAAAAAATTACAGAAGCTGATGGAAAAGTTTTTTTGGGAAAGGACATAATTCATATTTTAAGAACTGTATACAAGTTAATATGTATCTAATGTATATACTATTTTTTCCCAAAACATATAAATAGAGTTCTGCCTCTGAATACAAGTGTTTTCTGATTTAATACTTAATCCGTCTTATTTTATTTGATATTCTTATTATATTGGGACATCCCAAAATAATGAACATTTTCTATAAAAGTAAATATTTTAATATATTTTATACTATTAATCAACTACTAATTCCGCAACATACTTACTTTTACATATTTTTAATTTTTATTATCTACATTAATTTTATAATATAATTTAAACTTTTATATAAAATTCTGTATCATGTTAAAAACTGTCAAATAATTTGGTTACTTATGCAAACACAAAAAAGGTTAGATTACTCTTCTTGGGTTCTCAATTCCTGGAAAGCCAAGATCTATTGCTTTTAACGAGCAAAACATGAGCAGTCACATAGTTTCTTCTTCATGCCAAAATATGGTGGTGGAAGATGCTAGTCGTCACACAGCTAATTTCCATCCAACCGTCTGGGATGATTTTTTCCTTTCTTATTCGTCTGATCAGGGCACGGTAATTAACTTCAACATTTTGCCCTAAGAAGTAAGAAACTTCTTCTCTTTTCTGCTAAATTTTGTCCTTGTTGAACAATTTCTACATAGGAAACTTATAGTCAAGATGAGGTCGAACACCGACGACTCAAGGAAGAAGTGCAAAACATGCTTTTTTCAATTCCTGATCAACACTCTTCAAAGCTGGACTTGATTGATGCAGTCCAGCGTTTAGGTGTTGCTTACCATTTTTTCAGCGAGATCTAAGAACCATTACGAGCAGTATACGACAATTTGGGCAAAGATGGCGAAGATGGAGATGATCTTCATGTTGTTGCTCTTCGTTTTCGCTTGTTGAGGCAACAAGGATATCCAATCTCCCCAGGTTAGTATAAATTAGTTCCACCGTTATGATTATTGGTTCATCATAGACGTGAACGACCAAAACCTACTTTTGGCCTTCTTTTTCTCTTGGCCTTTAAATATGTTTTATTTTTTCTAAAATTGTCAACTCAAGTGTCTGTTGATAAAACATAACGAAAATGTACCTACTTTCTTGAGGTAAAACCTAAAATTATGTTAAGAAAAGTCAAAATACACAATATACCTACAAGAAATGCTATAGATTTTATTCTTTCGAAAGCAAAGGGTGGTTGTACCAAAATAAAACCTGGGTATACAGGGCTACTGGAGTTATACATAAAAATTAAGCAGGCAAAATATGAAAAATTTTAATTTAAAGAAGATAATTTCTTTTGGTGGCCTGTTGGATTCAGACATATTTCGGAAATTCAAGGACCACGAAGGAAACTTTAAGGAATCTCTCGGCAGCAACTTGAGGGGACTGCTCAGTTTGTATGAGGCAGCGAATTTGCGAGTGCATGGGGAGAATATATTGGAGGAAGCTCTGATATTTACTAGCTCTCATCTGGAAGTGATCTCGGCGACAAAGAATAATGCAAAAGCAGCAGAATTACTCAATCAAACCTTAAAACTACCGATTCGGAAATCTTTGACAAGGCTCGCAGGAAGACAATACATACCCACTTACGAAAAAGATGAATCGCATAGTGAGTTGCTTTTGAAGTTTGCCAAATTAGACTTCAACATATTGCAGAAAATGCATCAGAAGGAGCTATCTGAGTTAACAAAGTAAGTCAAGTTATTTTCGTGAACATTCAAAAATACTACAGAAAGTGATAATATTAATTTGTAAACCTTTTTTTCGATTTCAGGTGGTAGAAAACCCTGGATTTCGCAAAAAACTTTCACTACGCCAGGAATAGGATGGTGGAGCTGTACTTTTGGACATTGGGCATTTATTTTGAGCCTAAATATCATCTCGCGAGGAAATTTTTCTTCAAAATAATAGTCATGAATTCCATTCTTGATGACACCTATGATGCATATGGAACAATTGATGAACTCACTCTTTTTACAGATGCAATTGATAGGTATACTTAAAGACTGTCAGCGAGATTACCCAGCACTTCTCGTAAAGATTCATAAATATATCAACATTAATTGACTAATATTATATGATTACAGAATTAAATTGTTATTCTTGAACATTGATAAACAGGATGCATGTTTATGCCTTAGAGGGACTGTCAAAATTTATCTCATTGCTCAAAGAAAGAACAATGAAGAAAACTGATGAAAAGCTCTCTGCTATAGAGAGAGAAATGATAGAAGAAAAATTCCAGACGTCTTCAGAGAAGAAGAAGCAAAATTCTATTCCAATTACTCAAATCAGTTTATATACAAAACCAAAGCTTTACAACGCATTCCACTAACCTTAACTAAAACTGCACAACGCATTGGTTGGAGATAAATAACTAAACTAACTAAATAATATGCCATGTCATCAGATGCCATGCTGGACGCCAACAATGATCCATATTCATTAGTCTGTCCACTCATCTGCATCATCATTTTCATTAGCCCCCCTCAAGCTGGAATTGGTAAAATATTATGCACACCAAGACTGTGCAATAGCTGATAAAAATGAGGTGCAGCCAAGGCCTTAGTGAACAAATCAGCAACTTGCAAAGAAGAAGTAATAGGCAAAGGCTTTACCAAGCCAGCTTGGAACTTTTCTCTCACAAAATGACAATCCAATTCAATATGTTTTGTGCATTCATAAAACACAGGATTTTCAACAATATGTATAGCAGCTTGATTATCACAATATAAAGGAATAGCTGAGGTAAGAGGTATCTGCAAATCTTGGAAAAGATAAGACAACCATTGAAGCTCACAAACTACTGTTGCCAATGCTCTATACTCTACTTCTGCTGAGCTTCTTGATACTGTGGACTGTTTCTTAGCTTTCCAAGAGATAAAGGCAGTGCCTAAGAAAATGCAGAATCCAGTCACTGATCTCCTGGTTTAAACACAACATGCCCAATCAGAATCTGCAAAAGCTTTGACTGCAAAATCAGACATTGCAGGAAAATATAATCCCTGCCCAGGTGCTTTCTTTAAGTATCTCAAAATTCTGTGTGCTGCCTTCATATGTTTTTCTGTAGGATGATCAAGAAACTAACTTAACTGTTGCACTGCAAAGCTAATGTCAGGTCTGGTTATAGTTAGATATAACAACTTTCCAATCAAACTTCTGTAAGTTGTATGATAAGGTAGAACCATAGAATCACCATGTTCATATTTTGCATTTGCTTCCATAGGTGTGGTTGCTGGTTTACAACCAAGAAATCCAAAATCAGTTAAAACATCAACTGTATATTTCCTCTCTGACAGGTTTAAACCATCTTTTGTTCGACCAACTTCCAACCCCAGAAAATACTTCAGAGATCCCAAATCCTTAATTTTGAACTGAGCATGAAGGAAGGATTTAACCTCATCAATGGCTTCCAAATTATTACTAGCCAAAACAACATCATCAACATAAACCAACACTGCAATAAAAACATCAGAAACTGCCTTGGTGAATAAAGAATAATCACTTTTGGACTGTTGAAAACCAAGTGTGAGCAATGCTTGAGTTAAAGTGGCATTCCATTGCCTGCTTTAAACCATATATGGATTTGTTCAGCTTGCAAACTAAAGATTTGTCTGCAGTATCAAAACCAGGAGGAGGTAACATATAAACTTCTTCTTCAAGATCACCATGTAAAAATGCATTATTGATATCACACTGATGTAAATGCCATCCTTTGGCCACTGCAACAGCTAATACTGTTCTGATTGTGGTCATTTTAGCCATATGTGAAAAAGTGTCTAAATAATCAACTCCTAGCTGCTGTGTATACCCTTTTGCTACCAATCTAGCCTTATGTCTTTCCACTGTCCCATCTGAGTTATATTTCACGTTGTATACCCACTTACAACCTATGGGACGTTTATCATGTGGTAAAGAAACCAGACTCCATGTCTTAGTCTGTTCTAATGCTTCAATTTCCTTCTTCATTGCTTCTCTCCAAACTGAATGTCTAGCAGCTTCTTCATAACACTTAGGCTCAGTATTAGCAGAAATATTCAATGCAAAGGTTTAGTAAGCAGGTGCTAGCAAATCATAACTCATGACATTTGCCAAAGAATGTGGAGATTTTAAACAATGGTTGCAAACATAGTCATCCAGATAAGCAGGTTTGGACTTTGGTCTATTTGATCTACGGGGTGAAGAAACTGTAACGGAAGATGGCATAGAAGTAGAAATAGGATCTTGATTAAGTAAAGAACTTGTAACAGGAAGAGGCATACAATTAGGATTAGAATCAGAATGTATAATTCCAGAATCTGTAAAAGTATTTGAAGGTGCAATAGATGTAGTATTATGATCAACTGGAATGGACTGTAAAGAGGTTGATGATAATTCTGAATCATGCAGAATAGGTAACTGAGGAAAAATTGATGTAGATTCAGAACCAGAAGTAGAATGGAAAGGAAATATCTGCTCATGAAACACAATATTTCGTGAAATAAAGATAGCTTTAGTGAGCAGATCAAGCAAGATATATCCTTTACTTGATTGTGAGATACCTAACAATACAACATTTCTTGCTCTAGGATCAAATTTGGTTATGCCTTGTTCAAGAGTAGAAGCAAAAGAAAGACAACCGAATACTCTAAGATTGGTGAAAACTGGATCTCTCCTATAAAGCATAAAATAGGGAGTTTTATTATGCAAGACTGGTGTAGGAAGTCTATTAATCAAATAGACTGCATGTTGAACACAGAAACCCCAATAAGATAAGGAAATGTTGGACTGTATTTTAAGAGCTCTTCCTACATTGAGAATATGTTGATGCTTTCTTTCCACTATGCCATTTTGTTGTGGGGTTTCAACACAGGAAGTGTGATGTATTATGCCTTTGGATTGAAAGAAGGAAGACATATGAAATTCTGAACCTGTTAGCCCTAAGGGCAAATCATGTAGTTTTGATTAATGACAAACATTGATGAGGACTAATATGCTTGTATGTTGTGTGATAGGATTTGTGGATTAAGAAGTTTGAAGTCTCATTGCCTTGAAGCTAAAATGCAAGAACAACTCCAATATATCAAAGTGATTGAAGATTGAAGAGTTTGTTCAAGATGTTAGAAGGCTTTGAAGACATGAAGTGTAGGTTGCATGTGCTTAATAGGTAAACTTTGTAAACCCTACACTCTTAAGCCTTGGAATCTATGAGTTGCAATTGAGAGCACAAAAACTTGATTTAAATGTTTTCAATGGTTTTGAACTTACCTAAATTATCAAGTTTTCATAAATGGTTTTTGCACATAAAAGGTCTTTAATGACTTATCTTTAAGGCTAGAATGTTTTCCAACTTGTTTGAAATGATTTGGATATGTTTTGACAAAGTTTGAAAAATTCGGAAGAAGATTCTGACGCAGATCCAAAAATTGATCAGTCCGAATTTTGTAGCAAAAGTTTGCTACTATTCTTCCGGAGAAATTCGAAGAAGATTCTGACTTGCAGACAAAAATTCGGTCGTCCGAATTTTGTAGCAAAAGTTTGCTACTGTTCTTCCGGAGAAATTCGGAAGAAGATTCGGACGCATGCAAAAACTCGGTCGTCCGAATTTTGAAGCGAAAAATTCGGGACGTGAAATCTCGGTCATCCGAATTTTCTGAAACTAGCCGTTACTAGCCGTTGTATAGCCGTTTGAACTGATTTTTGAATTCTATAAAAGCCATAAACTCCAGATTTTTTAGAAGAACTTTGAACTTAACAAATCTTACATTATCCAACTTGTTTTACATCAAATTGAATTGAAAAGCTCTCAAATTGCCTTGTGCTCAAAGATTGAAATTCAAGATTCCAAAGGCAACAAAGTGTGAAGGTGAAACATTGTGTAATCATCTACCAACAAAGTGGTAACATCTTACACTCTCTCTTTTCTTATCTTAATTGTGTTTTCTACTAGCTCATTTGTAAGGTTATCTTGTGACATAAAACCCTTTTGTGGAAGGGTGAGCCATAGACTAGATTAATCAAGGTTGTAGTGTAAAACCCGTGTGAGGGTGAGCCTTGGATTAGATTAGTCTTGAGGTTGTCTTTAGATATAAAATCCTTGTGGAAGGGGTGAACCTTGCTTGTATAATTACTAGAAGAGGTTGTGAGTGTAAAACCATAGCGTGGTTAGCCTCTTATGTAATTGTTAAAATTGAGCATATAGTGGATTGATTGAAATCCTTGAGTGTGGACTCAAGGTAGTGGACGTAGATCTTGGAGAGATCGAACCACTATAAATCGTGTGTTCATTTGTTTATAGCTTTACTTGTTTACATACTTATGTTATTCTTATTTGTTCTTAGTTGTTGATTGATTGGTTGTGAATATATTGTTTGATCATCTTGTCTCAACCATTAAATCACATATAAACTTACTGATTTGTAAATTTGAAGAAGAGCTTTTTATTAAGGCAAAGGATTTGCAAAACAGGGAAAAGATATTGTTAATTAGCCTAAGACCTAATTCACCCCCCCTCTTAGGGTCTTTCAATTGGTATCGGAGCAAGGTCTTCTTTTTAAGGTCTAACAACCTAGAAGTAAAAGATCATATGGCTAGTTTATCAAATTTGCCTTATATGGAAGGTTCCTCCACTAATAGACCTCCATTGTTTGATGGTTCTAATTATATTTTTTGGAAGTCTAGGATTGAGATGTACATTTGTTCTATTAACTATGAATTGTGGAATATTATTGAGAAAGGTCCCTATGTGCCATTGAGATTGAAAGCCGATGGAGTTACAAGGGAACCAAAGCCTATGGAGGAGTATGATGAGAAGTGATTCAAGAAAGATGACATTAAACTACCAAGCAATGAACATTCTTTGTTGTGCGTTGGTCATCAATGAATACAATAGAGTGATGGAATGTGATTCCGCTCATGAAATGTGAAGCTACTTCAAATCACTCGTGAAGAAGAAAGAGCAAATGTGTGCTTCATGGCAATGAATGACTGAGGTACAATCCACTCTTCTCACCTCTACTTGTCAGTGATGATGATGTTGATGTTGTAGATGATCCTAATGAACTACTTGTTGAAATGTATGAAGAATTAAAAAGGGTTTCAAAAAAGAAATAAGGAAATGAAATTCAAAATTAATGAGTTATTGAATGAAAACTCAAAATTATATTGTGAAAATAAAAAGCTTCTTGAATCTATTGATTGTTTAAATATTGAAAAAGAAGTTTTAAATGTTTCTTTACAAAAATATATCTTTTGAAAATAAAGCACTTTGTACAAAAGTTTCTTCTCTTGAAAGAATGCTTAGTGACCATGAAATTTTGAAAAGGAAGGTTGATGATCTTACATTATGTATTGACAAATTTACAAATGGAAGAGACAAGCTTGACAAAATACTTGGCTCTCAAAGATCCTCTTTTATTAGAAATGGTCTTAGTTATGATCATGTAAATAATGGACCTAAATATAAAAAATTTCTTTGTTAAAGCTACTTCTAGTTCAATGCCTCATACTTGTTGTACTATATTGTGGAAAACATGGACACAAAGCCATTAGGTTCTTTCGTTAAAAGAAAAATAGAAAATGGTGTTAAAACTATTTGGAGAGTTAAAGGAATTATTACTAACCCCCATGGACCCAAGAAAGTATGGGTACCAAAGGATACTTCTTCTCCTTATTGCAGGTACGCTTCAATTCAAACTCAAGCACTACTAAAGGGGTATATTGATGATGTTAGCTTAAAGAATAACAGAAAACATCACATTCATAATCAAGGTCAAAGCAACCAATGAAGGATTTGTTTTTGAAGAAAGGAAGAGTTCTTGGAGTAATCAATGTTGGTAAAGGTTTCTCTCTCTCTTCTTAAACAAGTTTTGCTTATTGATGATTTGAACTATAACCTGTTTAGCATTAGTTAATTGTGTGACAATGAATAAGAGGTTGAATGCCAAAATGTGAAATTTCATTTAAGAATGCTTTTAGTCAATATTTGAAAATTTGCCAACCATGACTTGTCAATTGCTTCTCTGAAGTTGATTAGGTAACATTGATTATATGAGATTGAATTCATGGTTTATATGTTCTTGAAATTGATTATATGTCGTGATAGCTATGATTGAAGATCTATGCATTTTCTTGGTTAAAAACATCTTTATGAAACTTTACAAAATGTTCGAGACTTTGAAGATCATAAATTCGGTCGTCCGAATTTGTATGACAAAATGATATTTTGTGATTTTGGTCAATTACTCACAAAAATGTTTCAATGTGTGCTTTATCTTGATAAGCTTGAATGTCTTGTTCCTTATGATAATGATTTTCTTGGCATAAAAGATTTGGTCATGTGAACATGGATTTGTTGAACAAACTTTTCTATCAAGATTTAGTTAGAGGATTGCTAAAAATGTGTTTTGAGAAAATTATTTTTTGAGATACTTGTCCATATGGAAAACAAACAAAAGAATCTTTTCAAATCCATGAAAATGATTTTTAGACCTCAAAACATCTTGAGCTTCTTCAAATGGATTGTTTTGGACTTATATGGAACTCTAGTATTGATGACTTGAAGTATGCCTTACTAGTAGTTGATGATTTCTAAATATTCATTTTAGCATTATTCATTGTTCGAAAAGATTAAGTGTTTCATAAGTTTGTAAAATTATTCAAAAAAGGTTCAAACCTCCCTTGAAAATTGGAGAAGTGTTTCACAAGTGACAATGGGAGAATTTACAACAAAGTCTTTACAAAATTTGCTTTGAAAATTGAATTTCATATAATTGTTTCAACTGCAAAAGCTCCACAATAAAATGGTGTTATTGAAGAAAAGAAATTTTGAGCAGAAATTGGCTGGTCTATGCTTTGTGAAAATTCTTCTTCAAAATATTTTGCGTAAGCGTAGACGCACATGTTTATGTAGCACAGTTATGTTATGTTACAGACAGGGAGTTAGGTACCATTAAACTCGAAGAGTTGATT